>OY744550.1:29310804-29345804 GCA_963556195.1 Sepiola atlantica
ATCTCTAATAAAACAAATACATCTGGCGAAAAACAATATATGCTACCTGTATAATATATTTAGTGACATATTTTAATATCTAATAAAACAAATATAGCTGTCGATGATACATGCGTAAGATATTTGAGGACATATTTTGATATCGAATAAAACAGATATATCTGACGAAAAACAATATATGCTACACGTGTAAGTTTTTTACGGACAAATAATATCTAAAATTAAAAAGAAAAAATCATTCTATGGGGGTCAACTGGGCACTTATATCGTTTAATGTTATCAAAAAGTAAACACGCTATTTAATGTTATATAGTAATCAATGTAATTATGTAATAATTATGAAAGAATTGCTGAGTCATTCCTAATTCGCCTTAAGAAACGCTAATTACTCGAATGTCACCGTTTCTTACGGTTTTCATTAAAAAGTACTCAAAAAGTATTCCGAGATACGGAACTTTACAGTATTTTAAAATAATTTTGAATACAAGAAAATGTATCAGGTTGGAAAGAAAGTAATGTCGTTTTTGTCCAATACATCGATTTAATCTGAAACATTCCCATTAGGGCATTTTTAATCTTTACAATAATTTCCCTCGTTTTCTATGACTTCTGTCCAACGATCAACTAGCTTCTTGATGCCTTCTTCAAAAAATTTCTCTGATTTTTAGAGAAATCAAATTTAGGTCATTTTTGAGTTGGTCGTCATTTTTATAAATTTTATTGTTTAAGTGATGTTGCAACGAACGGAAAATATGGTAGTCAGATGGAGCAATGTCAGGTGAATAATGCGGATGAGGCAAAACTTCCCAATTGAAACTCATGACCGTTTCCATGAGTAAGTTTTGCTGTGTGAGGTTTCGCGTCATCATGCTGAAGCACTACATCCTTCCTATTGAGTAATGCTGGTCGTTTTTTTTTTTGATAGAGCAATTCTTAGATTATCCAGCTGCGAATAATATTTTACTGCTGTGATTGTTTGATTAGGCGTTAGTAACTCATAATGAATCAGTCCTCTCATGTCCTATCATAAAGAAAGCATAACCTTCTTTGGGTGTAGTCCTTGTTTTGGAACAGGCTGTGGACTTTGGTTTCGGTCTAACCATTGTCGTTTGCGTTAAAGTATTCTTGTAAAGAACACATTTTTCATCTCCAGTCACAATTCTTTGCAAAAGTGGTTCTCGATGATTCCTGGAAAGAAAAGATGTGCAAACAGTCAATCTTTGATTTCGTTGAGTGTCGGTCAAATCGTGGGGAACCTAAAGTCAAAGTTTTGAAAGATTTCCTAACTCGTGAATGGTATGAAGTAATTGTGGCATGCATTGTATTGCATTGTTGAGTTAATTCTCTGCTGGTTAACTTTGGATTGGCATTCACAGCGTCTTTAATGACGTCTTTATCAATTGATTTTGACTTTCCGAAACGTCGACGATCTGACACGTTAAAGTATCCAGAAGAAAATTTTGCAAACCACTGTTGACATTTTCGATCATTCAGAACATTCATCCCATAGACAGTTCCAATATTCCTTGTAGCTTCTGCAGCTGAGTTTCCTTTTTTGAATTCATAGAGCATGCAATGTCTCAGATGCTCTTCACTAATATTCATTTTTTGATGGCTGAGACCGTTAAACTTAATATTTTCCAACTAATTACTATATCTGAAAGGCAAAGCAAGATATTAAGACACCGATTCACCAAAAAATCTAGAACTGTGTACAACTTAGGAAACTGTAAAGTGATGAAGTAAAAAAATACGACATTACTTTCTTTCCAACCTGATACTTATCGTTGTCAGGAGGCAATAATAATAATAATAATAATAATAATAATAATAATAATAATAATAATAATAATAATAATAACGACGACGACGATGGATACAAGTTCACAGACAAAGAATAAACCATCTCATGTACATGGACGACCTGAAGCTATTTGCAAAAAGGAACTGGAAAAGCTGATACATACGACCAGAATCGTCAGCCAGGACATTCAAATGGAATTCGGAATAGAAACGTGTGCATAGCTGGAGACGACTGAGGGCATGGAACTACCAACCCAAGAGCAGAGTAGGGCGCTAGGCGAACAAAACAGCTATACATATTTGGGATTTTTAGATAAAGACACAATCAAATCAACAAAAATCAAAGAGAAGATTAGAAAATAATATCTGAGAAGAACAACAAAGGTCGTAGAAACAAAATAATATATCAGAAACCTAATAAAAGGAATAAATACCTGGTAGTATCACTAATAAGATACTCTGGACCATTCATAAGCTGAACTAAAGCGTTTAAAAACATAACAACACAACGTCCATTTCCCACCTAAGGACTTCGACAAACATACGGAACTATTGGAACTATTACAACTTCTATTAATACTCTGAAGATGCGAGGTGTATCGCGAAATTATTATTCAAAAGATCAAAGTGTAAAATGAAAAAAATATTCTGATTTTATTTTATTAATAAATATTGCATCTGAACATGCTTTTAAAGGCTGTTTAGCCTAATTTATTATTGAATTCTTAAAAGATGAAGAAAAAATATGGACTCTCTTATTTTAATATATATATATATATATATATATATATATATATATATATTAAAATAAGAGAGTTCATATATATATATATATATATATATATATATATATATATATATATATATATATATATATATATATATAATAATAAAATAAAGCTTTCATACCCGGATTTCCTTCTGGAATTTATTTATCTCAAACACACACACACACACACACCCACACTATATATATATATATATATATATATATATATATATATATATATATATATATATATATATATATATATATATATATATATATATATATATATATTATTTCAGGAATTCACACACACTTTATGCATCTTAGCCTGACGATTTCCTACGGGGATGAAACGCGGAAGCTTCTGTCTAGCTTAATTACAATAAATATATTTTCATAACTTTATATATATATATATATATATATATATATATATATATATATATATATATATATATATATATAAATCTATACAATTATTTGACGTTTGCGGTTATATTCAACTAATTGTATAAATTCATACTCTCACACATACAGACGCATACACACATAAAATGTATGTAGGAAAGAGCAAAAATTAAAGGAAAAGAGCGTAACGAACCGCAGACAGACAAACAAGAAGAAGAAGAAGACGAAGAAGAAGAAGAAAAAAAGAAGAAGAAGACAAACAAGAAGAAGAAGCAGACAAAGAAGAAGAAGAAGAAGAAGAAGAAGAAGAAGAAGAAGAAGTATACTTTAGCGAATGTCTGCACAGAAGAGAACATGTACAGAAAGGAATACACTATAAGACATGGAACGAAAGAGGATATAAGTAATGTAACATTGAATCTTTGATGTACCTTGATCTGCTTGGACTGTTCGGCCTCAATTCACTTCACAGAAATTGGCTGTTTTTTCTAAAGGCAATTAAAACTTTTACAAGTAGCTATTGCCACCCTGCGTCCTCCCCCGTAAGCAAACATTACGATACCTTTTCTGCCGTTGCTCGTTAAATCTCCCCGCCTGTCACTCAACTAATGATGTTGTTCCTTTCGCGCCATATTACATCGCAGTTGATATTTAATTACTTTACGTTATTCTTTCGATTTTCTACCCGGCTAACCCACGTGTACACGTGTACGCCCGTGAATATATAAACATATATAAATTTTGTTCAATACATTTTATGCGGATTTCAATTCGTATATCACCTGCTAGTCTTATCAGACAAGAATCCTTCTTCTTCTTCTTCTTCTTCTTCTTCTTCTTCTTCTTCTTCTTCTTCTTCTTCTTCTTCTTCTTCTTCTTCTTCTTCTTCTTCTTCTTCTTCTTCTTCTTCTGTTGCTGCTACTGCTGCTGACGATGACGATGACGATGACAACGATAATGATGCTGCTGCTGCTGATGATGATGATTCCAGAGTATTTACATAGCTGGGTATTAAGTGACAGTAAGTTTACCAAATTACTAGGAGTTGTCGGCGTTGAAGTGGATAGACGACTCGACATTCCATGTTCATGTACCGTCGGATCCATAGTCAGATTCATAGTCAGATCCATTGTCGGATCCATAGCACCACTTTCAATATGATTCTTGGCATCCTTTGCATGATTCTTCAACGGAAACCAATGCGAACAGCAAACATACATGATTGATACGAATTACTTTACATGCTAAAATATTGCAGAATTGTCCCCTGTATCAGAGTAACGCCCCATAATGCGTGGCACTATTACATTTATGTTTCATCCTTGTTTACCTAACTCTTGTTATTTTTGTGGTTCTTTAAAACCTTCCATACTAATGGTCCCTGATAGTTTCTATCAAAGTTAAACTGTCAGCTGTGCATTATTAGTCTCTCTCTCTCTCTCTAGTATTTTATCACTATGCAATGGCGCTCTACTTTGGATATTCGGAATCTCTTTACCATCTTTGAGACAATTGCCAGAACACTGGGACATCATGCATTTGTTCAAAATTCCCCAGAATATGATTAAAGTTAGAGGAAAACGCGACAATAAAGGGCAGCTATTACAATTATGAACAGTTTAATTCAGTAGTTAGGAAACATTAGAAAGATGGGTGCTTTGTTACATTTAGGACCCGAAACTTCGTCGTTAGGGTTAGTGTCAAAGTGGGAGTTAGGGTTAGTGTCAAAGTGGGAGTTAGGGTTAGGGTTAGGGTTAGGGTTAGGGTTAGGGTTAGAGGGTAGGGTTAAGGTTAGGGTTAGGGTTAGGATAAGAGTTAAAGTGGGGGTTAGGGTTTGGGTTAGGGTTAGGGTTAGGGTTAAAGTGGGGGTTAGGGTTTGGGTTAACGTTAGAGTTAGGGTTAAAGTGGGGGTTAGGGTTTGGGTTAGGGTTAGGGTTAAAGTGGGGGTTAGGGTTTGGGTTAGCGTTAGAGTTAGGGTTAAAGTGGGGGTTAGGGTTTGGGTTAGGGTTAGGGTTATGGTTAAAGTGGGGGGTTAGGGTTTGGGTTAGGGTTAGGGTTAAAGTGGGGGTTAGGGTTTGGGTTAGGGTTAGGGTTAAAGTGGGGGTTAGGGTTTGGGTTAGGGTTAGGGTTAAAGTGGGGGTTAGGGTTTGGGTTAGGGTTAGGGTTAAAGTGGGGGTTAGGGTTTGGGTTAGCGTTAGAGTTAGGGTTAAAGTGGGGGTTAGGGTTTGGGTTAGGGTTAGGGTTATGGTTAAAGTGGGGGGTTAGGGTTTGGGTTAGGGTTAGGGTTAAAGTGGGGGTTAGGGTTTGGGTTAGGGTTAGGGTTAGGGTTAAAGTGGGGGTTAGGGTTTGGGTTAGCGTTAGAGTTAGGTTTAAAGTGGGGGTTAGGGTTTGGGTTAGGGTTAGGGTTAGGGTTAAAGTGGGGGGTTAGGGTTTGGGTTAGGGTTAGGGTTAGGGTTAAAGTGGGGGTTAGGGTCTGGGTTAGCGTTAGAGTTAGGGTCAGGGTTATGGTTATGGTTTAGGGTTAGAGTAAGAGTTAAAGTGGGGGTTAGGATTAGCGTTAGAGTTAGGTTATGGTTATGGGTTAGGGTTAGGTTCATGGACAAAGTTAGCGCGGGTCCTAATGTAACAAAGTACGCAAAAATGTTCATTTTCCAATGAAGTTTTTACTCCCGAAGTTCAACTTGTACTTTGTTTTTGAATCTCCCATTTTTATTTTCCATTCATCTGGGAAGTTCAGCTACATTTCCATCATTATTTACAAAAATCCACAACTTTTTCACTATATGGTTCACTGTTGCTTAGGTCTCTGGAAAATCTGGGTGGATCATTCTATCACCCAGGAAGTACCTAACTCCTGATGCGATTATATACCTTTATAGGGGTCAGTTGTGGCCTAAGATTAGGGGTGGAATGTAATGGGTGAAAATTTCAGATTCATGCGAGTAGTATTTTTTTGTATTCATTTATACATAAATAACACTAAACAATCAAACATTTTGAAAATTTTGCAAAATTCAGAAGGTGCAGGCCACTAGTTTTTGGCTATTTTACATTCATGAAAACCCTTTCACAGCCTGAAAATGGTCCTAAATTAAAGTACTATATCAGATTTAACCATCTATATCCATTCATAGCTTTTGAGGATGTTTTAGGACCTGCAATGTCGCATGAAACCACTTTTTCACCGAAAAATGATGGATTTTGAGTCCCGTGGAGCCCTAACGGCTATTTTTGGCGTGCACCTTCTGAATTTTGCAAAATTTTCAAAATGTTTGATTGTTTAGTGTTATTTATGTATAAATGAACACAAAAAATACTACTCGCATGAATCTGAAATTTTCACCCATTACGTCCCACCCCTAATTATAGGAGCAACCGGACTCATGATTATATACCTTTATAAGGGTCAGATGTGGCTTAAGATGGAGAACCGCTGTCACACCTGGGGAAGTTTCGCCAAGGGCAGTCTTTCTTGCCTTGACAGAATACAAAATCGATGTCGTAACCTAGTGGGTGGGGGTGGGGGTGGGGGTTATTGATCTCTTTTTTTACCTACAGCGTCACTCTCACAGAAGAAACGCTGCTACTTTTTCCTCTACTCCATCGTTATTTCCATGAAAAGTGCTCGACTGAACTCCAATCTCTGCCCCCCCTTCCCTATAAAACACTCACAGCAAGACATCTTCCTACCACTACTGCAAAGAACTATCTTCTCTTTCTCTGTGTACCTAAAACCAAAACGGAACTTACATGAACAGGGTTTCATTCCAAGGAATTCTCATCTGTGGATCACATTACCACGGGACTGCTTCCCCGCTGACTAAAACATGACTCTCTTCAAGTCCAATATCAACACTTACTTGCTAAGCCGTCCTCTTAAGTAATCAAATTTTGTCTTCTCCATTCATCGTTTTCAATCCTCTCATAGTATTGCTCTTTATAATCTTATTAACCTTTATACTCGAATGGCTTTTGTCTTTGGTAAGTGGTGACTCATTAGTATATAGTCCTTGTCCTTTTTTTTATCTACTTTAAAAATGTTTCATTTTATAAACTAAATTAAGGCATTACTTATTATCCAGCGGGAATGTGTGTTTGGTTTATCGAATCGACCATGTCGAGTTCAAATCTTAGCGAATTTATTGTGATTATTTATAACGTTGGGGAAGGTATGAACTCCGTAATTTATCTGACCTATAGCAAAATAGCAACTTATGTTCAATGAATTCTTGACAACAGGTACTATGGTTGCAAAGCTGAGGTACACTCCGTCGGCAGAATCAGTTGGTCTTATTTCTGTCGAAGTTTCCATCTTTCTTTCTCACGTGGTAGCTATAATAATGCACAGCATAAAAGAAAAATAGAACTCCAACAACACCGTTTCTCAATGGCTTGTAAGGTAACATATAAATTCCCATCACCCCCCCCCCGATGGAAGGGAGGGAGTAAACAAAACCGGAGCTTCGAAAAAAATGCGACTAAACACAATCAGCTCATCTGCTAAAGAGAAAAAAAATTCCTCTTTTCTTCCCTACGTGTCATTTCGGACTTCCTTCCATGACTTAACTTCCTGTACACGTATCTCTCGTTCTATTCTTACTTCTAATAGAATTGTCCATTCTCTTACGTAATTTAAATTAAGGGGAACATTTCCAATCTAAGCCTATTTTGACACACCAGCGTGTAAATATTATTACACTATTACGACATTACATAACTCCAGCATGTTTGTCTGTTATAGCGACGAGCAGCACCCCTCTTTACTATTGTCACCGGAATGGTTGTAAGTCTGTAGAATTTCTAACAGATGGTATATGCAGGTATGGATACCTCTTTGTACTTAGTCACAATCGCGGTCCTTTGATATGACAGCGGCACGCGAAAAAAATTAATATATTCTTTCGCTTTAGCAGCATACGTATACAAACGTATTTATTTTCCGTGCAAAGTTAGAGAATTTCAAGTTATGAAAAATAAATCATTTTAGAGATCAAATCAAACAATTAAGTGTTATTAACTCATAAATATCATACCATTATCATTTTAAACAAATTATTGTCTGATTTTTTTCAAAATCAGGAGAACGCAATATTCGGGGCTATTAAATGATTCTCTATCAAAAGTCGCTTTAAGTTGATAATATGTTTATTTTGCCGATCGTACTTTTGTGTCACTTAGTTTAAACTGAATATAGGTTTAATGAAAAATAATAAGTCCACATTTGCACTGGGCGCCATTATGTAATTATTCTGGCGTCTACCCTCCCTCGCAAATAAAACGATGAGATAATCTGTATTTTCATCTTCCTAAACACCACCAGTAGCTGTAAAAATATTCCTGTAAAAATATTTCTTTCACTCAGTTTTTTAAAGGAGGGAATACTACACATTATCTTTCCAAGAAATATTGCTTTTCTTTATTCAGAAAACGTTTTTTAATGGCAAACTCAAATACAAAGTAACAATCACATTGTGCTTCTACAGAATTTGAACCGAACTAAATCTGTTACCTCTAAACGAGGGAAGAGTTTCAATATTAATTCGTTTTGTTCATTTGACTTTCAAGATCTAATAAAACATTGTAATAATTTCTCTCCCCCCCCCCCCACCTCAACGAGGGCAGAGTTAGCTTACCGGTTTGGAGATAGAAGCGATTTTTATCAATTAAACATACGCGTAACATTATGCTCTTTTTTTTAATAACCCCGGGCAACGCCGGGTAGCTCTGCTAGTGATCATCTCAACGTAACGAATGTGGAATATTCTATTGAAAACTTAAAAAAAAAACAATGAGTATTGATTTACTCCTCTCCAGGAGTTAGGCACAAGGCCAGTTTTTATCTTACTCCCACAAGTAAGATGTGACCCAAGGTCGGGTCGGGAAAGTAGGGTTTAAAAATTGCCTGGGCAGTCCCGTCGGCATTCCCCGGTAGGGGCGCCTCAGGCGATTAGCAATAAACTAACCCCTTCTCAAAGGGTGAGAAGGCAAAGCCTGGGAGGGTGGACCTCCTAGAAGTGCACAGGACAGACCCATAGACCGGCGTAAATCAAGCCCCGAAGGCCAAGACAATACCAGTCTATGGGGTGCAGTATCCATCGGAACAGATACTACACTTTGATCTTAGCCAAAATGAGTAGCTTTGAATTTATCATCATTTTCTTCTGCGTTTCTCCCGCCCAGTGAAGATCCGCACCAAATTTTTCCCGCCCTCATACACGATCAAAGGTCAGGATAGAGTCCGTCTATCGTTATATCTTGGTGTCGCATATCCAACCACCTTTGTTTCGGCCGACATTTAAGCCTTTTATCGGGGGCCTCCATTTTGAATTCCGTTTTCGCGACGGTGCCGATGTTTCCGCGTTGTTTATGTCCGACCAGCACAAACGATTTTCTCTTATTTTGTATTTGTAACGATGACTAATATCGACATTTCGGACATGATGGGATCTGGTTGGACCTAGAAATTTAGTAGACTTTCTATTATTACTATTATTTCACTAGCGAGAACTGTGTCCCAGCGTTGCCCGGGAAAATTGAGCAACCTAAGACCGTTCTGCCTCCACCACTGAACAACCCATGTTGCACCCCTGTTTCGTTAATGGTCTAGTAGACGACAATCCTAACGTTAAACCACCGCTGGATAAACAGGCGGTCTACCATACCACATTATTTGTTTATTGTAAAAGTATAAACTATTAAGTTGAAAAAGAAAAGCGGTTGATAAAAGTTATTTTCTTCAGTTATTATATTCCGTAAATGTTTGTGAGATAGCGACAGAAAGTAATCGAGAGAGACTAAGACGACGGGATTTTTATTTGAATCAATTGTAGTTAGGCAATATTTTTTATTTGAATTAATTGTAGTTAGGCAATATTTTTATTTGAATCAATTGTAGTTAGGCAATATTTTTATTTGAATACGATTGTAGTTAGGCAATATTTTTATTTGAATACAATTGTAGTTAAGCAATATTTTTATTTGAATTAATTGTAGTTAGGCAATATTTTTTTTTGAATCAATTGTAGTTAGGCAATATTTTTTATTTGAATTAATTGTAGTTAGGCAATATTTTTATTTGAATCAATTGTAGTTAGGCAATATTTTTATTTGAATACAATTGTAGTTAGGCAATATTTTTATTTGAATACAATTGTAGTTAGGCAGTATTTTTATTTGAATTAATTGTAGTTAAGCAATATTTTTATTTGAATACAATTGTAGTTAGGCAATATTTTTATTTGAATCAATTGTAGTTAAGCAATATTTTTATTTGAATACAATTGTAGTTAGGCAATATTTTTATTTGAATACAATTGTAGTTAGGCAATATATTTATTTGAATACAATTGTAGTTAGGCAATATTTTTGTTTGAATACAGTTGTAGTTAGGCAATATTTGTATTTGAATACAATTGTAGTTAGGCAATATTTTTATTTGAATCAATTATAGTTAGGAAATATTTTTATTTGAATACAATTGTAGTTAGGCAATAATTTTATTAGAATACAATTGTAGTTAGGCAATATTTTTATTTGAATACAATTGTAGTTAGGCAATATTTTTATTTGAATACAATTGTAGTTAGGCAATATTTTTATTTGAATTAATTGTAGTTAAGCAATATTTTTATTTGAATACAATTGTAGTTAGGCAATATTTTTATTTGAATCAATTGTAGTTAAGCAATATTTTTATTTGAATACAATTGTAGTTAGGCAATATTTTTATTTGAATACAATTGTAGTTAGGCAATATTTTTATTTGAATACAATTGTAGTTAGGCAATAATTTTATTTGAATACAATTGTAGTTAGGCAATATTTTTATTTGAATTAATTGTAGTTAGGGAATATTTTTATTTGAATACAATTGTAGTTAGGCAATATTTTTATTTGAATCAATTGTAGTTAGGCAATATTTTTATTTGAATACAATTGTAGTTAGGCAATATTTTTATTTGAATACAATTGTAGTTAGGCAATATTTTTATTTGAATACAATTGTAGTTAGGCAATATTTTTATTTGAATACAATTGTAGTAAGGCAATATTTTTATTTGAATACAATTGTAGTTAGGCAATATTTTTATTTGAATCAATTGTAGTTAGGCAATATTTTTATTTGAATACAATTGTAGTTAGGCAATATTTTTATTTGAATCAATTGTAGTTAGGCAATATTTTTATTTGAATACAATTGTAGTTAGGCAATATTTTTATTTGAATACAATTGTAGTTAGGAAATATTTTTATTTTAATCAATTGTAGTTAGGCAATATTTTTATTTGAATACAATTGTAGTTAGGCAATATTTTTATTTGAATACAATTGTAGTTCGGCAATATATTTATTTGAATACAATTGTAGTTAGGCAATATTTTTTTTTGAATCAATTATAGTTAGGAAATATTTTTATTTGAATCAATTGTAGTTAGGCAATATTTTTATTTGAATACAATTGTAGTTAGGCAATATTTTTATTTGAATCAATTGTAGTTAGGCAATATTTTTATTTGAATACAATTGTAGTTAGGCAATATTTTTATTTAAATCAATTGTAGTTAGGCAATATTTTTATTTGAATACAATTGTAGTTAGGCAATATTTTTATTTGAATCAATTGTAGTTAGGAAATATTTTTATTTGAATCAATTGAAGTTAGGCAATAATTTTATTTGAATACAATTGTAGTTAGGCAATATTTTTGTTTGAATACAGTTGTACTTAGGCAATATTTGTATTTGAATACAATTGTAGTTAGGCAATATTTTTATTTGAATCAATTATAGTTAGGAAATATTTTTATTTGAATACAATTGTAGTTAGGCAATATTTTTATTTGAATACAATTGTAGTTAGGCAATATTTTTATTTGAATACAATTGTAGTTAGGCAATATTTTTATTTGAATACAATTGTAGTTAAGCAATATTTTTATTTGAATTAATTGTAGTTAGGCAATATTTTTATTTGAATACAATTGTAGTTAGGCAATATTTTTATTTGAATCAATTGTAGTTAGGCAATATTTTTATTTGAATACAATTGTAGTTAGGCAATATTTTTATTTGAATATAATTGTAGTTAGGCAATATTTTTATTTGAATACAATTGTAGTTAGGCAATATTTTTATTTGAATACAATTGTAGTTAGGCAATATTTTTATTTGAATACAATTGTAGTTAGGCAATATTTTTATTTGAATCAATTGTAGTTAGGCAATATTTTTATTTGAATACAATTGTAGTTAGGCAATATTTTTATTTGAATCAATTGTAGTTAGGCAATATTTTTATTTGAATACAATTGTAGTTAGGCAATATTTTTATTTGAATACAATTGTAGTTAGGCAATATTTTTATTTTAATCAATTGTAGTTAGGCAATATTTTTATTTGAATACAATTGTAGTTAGGCAATATTTTTATTTGAATACAATTGTAGTTCGGCAATATTTTTATTTGAATACAATTGTAGTTAGGCAATATTTTTTTTTGAATCAATTGTAGTTAGGAAATATTTTTATTTGAATCAATTGTAGTTAGGCAATATTTTTATTTGAATACAATTGTAGTTAGGCAATATTTTTATTTGAATCAATTGTAGTTAGGCAATATTTTTATTTGAATACAATTGTAGTTAGGCAATATTTTTATTTGAATCAATTGTAGTTAGGCAATATTTTTATTTGAATACAATTGTAGTTAGGCAATATTTTTATTTGAATCAATTGTAGTTAGGAAATATTTTTATTTGAATCAATTGAAGTTAGGCAATAATTTTATTTGAATACAATTGTAGTTAGGCAATATTTTTGTTTGAATACAGTTGTAGTTAGGCAATATTTGTATTTGAATACAATTGTAGTTAGGCAATATTTTTATTTGAATCAATTATAGTTAGGAAATATTTTTATTTGAATACAATTGTAGTTAGGCAATATTTTTATTTGAATCAATTGTAGTTAGGCAATATTTTTATTTGAATACAATTGTAGTTAGGCAATATTTTTATTTGAATACAATTGTAGTTAGGCAATATTTTTATTTGAATACAATTGTATTTAGGCAATATTTTTATTTGAATTAATTGTAGTTAGGCAATATTTTTATTTGAATACAATTGTAGTTAGGCAATATTTTTATTTGAATCAATTGTAGTTAGGCAATATTTTTATTTGAATACAATTGTAGTTAGGCAATATTTTTATTTGAATACAATTGTAGTTAGGCAATATTTTTATTTGAATACAATTGTAGTTAGGCAATATTTTTATTTGAATCAATTATAGTTAGGAAATATTTTTATTTGAATACAATTGTAGTTAGGCAATATTTTTATTTGAATCAATTGTAGTTAGGCAATATTTTTATTTGAATACAATTGTAGTTAGGAAATATTTTTATTTGAATACAATTGTAGTTAGGAAATATTTTTATTTGAATCAATTGTAGTTAGGCAATATTTTTATTTGAATACAATTGTAGTTAGGCAATATTTTTATTTGAATACAATTGTAGTTAGGCAATATTTTTATTTTAATCAATTGTAGTTAGGCAATATTTTTATTTGAATACAATTGTAGTTAGGCAATATTTTTATTTGAATACAATTGTAGTTCGGCAATATTTTTATTTGAATACAATTGTAGTTTGGCAATATTTTTTTTGAATCAATTGTAGTTAAGCAATATTTTTATTTGAATACAATTGTAGTTAGGCAATATTTTTATTTGAATACAATTGTAGTTAGGCAATATTTTTATTTGAATACAATTGTAGTTAGGCAATATTTTTATTTGAATACAATTGTAGTTAGGCAATATTTTTATTTGAATTAATTGTAGTTAGGCAATATTTTTATTTGAATACAATTGTAGTTAGGCAATATTTTTATTTGAATCAATTGTAGTTAGGCAATATTTTTATTTGAATACAATTGTAGTTAGGAAATATTTTTATTTGAATACAATTGTAGTTAGGAAATATTTTTATTTGAATCAATTGTAGTTAGGCAATATTTTTATTTGAATACAATTGTAGTTAGGCAATATTTTTATTTGAATACAATTGTAGTTAGGCAATATTTTTATTTTAATCAATTGTAGTTAGGCAATATTTTTATTTGAATACAATTGTAGTTAGGCAATATTTTTATTTGAATACAATTGTAGTTCGGCAATATTTTTATTTGAATACAATTGTAGTTAGGCAATATTTTTTTTGAATCAATTGTAGTTAAGCAATATTTTTATTTGAATACAATTGTAGTTAGGCAATATTTTTATTTGAATACAATTGTAGTTAGGCAATATTTTTATTTGAATACAATTGTAGTTAGGCAATATTTTTATTTGAATACAATTGTAGTTAGGCAATATTTTTATTTGAATTAATTGTAGTTAGGCAATATTTTTATTTGAATACAATTGTAGTTAGGCAATATTTTTATTTGAATCAATTGTAGTTAGGCAATATTTTTATTTGAATACAATTGTAGTTAGGCAATATTTTTATTTTAATCAATTGTAGTTAGGCAATATTTTTATTTGAATACAATTGTAGTTAGGCAATATTTTTATTTGAATACAATTGAAGTTCGGCAGTATTTTTATTTGAATACAATTGTAGTTAGGCAATATTTTTTTTTGAATCAATTGTAGTTAGGAAATATTTTTATTTGAATCAATTGTAGTTAGGCAATATTTTTATTTGAATACAATTGTAGTTAGGCAATATTTTTATTTGAATCGATTGTAGTTAGGCAATATTTTTATTTGAATACAATTGTAGTTAGGCAATATTTTTATTTGAATCAATTGTAGTTAGGCAATATTTTTATTTGAATACAATTGTAGTTAGGCAATATTTTTATTTGAATCAATTGTAGTTAGGAAATATTTTTATTTGAATCAATTGAAGTTAGGCAATAATTTTATTTGAATACAATTGTAGTTAGGCAATATTTTTGTTTGAATACAGTTGTAGTTAGGCAATATTTGTATTTGAATACAATTGTAGTTAGGCAATATTTTTATTTGAATCAATTATAGTTAGGAAATATTTTTATTTGAATACAATTGTAGTTAGGCAATATTTTTATTTGAATCAATTGTAGTTAGGCAATATTTTTATTTGAATACAATTGTAGTTAGGCAATATTTTTATTTGAATACAATTGTAGTTAGGAAATATTTTTATTTGAATACAATTGTAGTTAGGCAATATTTTTATTTGAATACAATCTTAGTTAGGCAATATTTTTATTTGAATACAATTGTAGTTAGGCAATATTTTTATTTGAATCAATTGTAGTTAGGCAATATTTTCATTTGAATCAATTGTAGTTAGGCAATATTTTTATTTGAATCAATTGTAGTTAGGAAATATTTTTATTTGAATCAATTGAAGTTAGGCAATAATTTTATTTGAATACAATTGTAGTTAGGCAATATTTTTGTTTGAATACAGTTGTAGTTAGGCAATATTTGTATTTGAATACAATTGTAGTTAGGCAATATTTTTATTTGAATACAATTGTAGTTAGGCAATATTTTTATTTTAATCAATTGTAGTTAGGCAATATTTTTATTTGAATACAATTGTAGTTAGGCAATATTTTTATTTGAATACAATTGTAGTTCGGCAATATTTTTATTTGAATACAATTGTAGTTAGGCAATATTTTTTTTTGAATCAATTGTAGTTAGGAAATATTTTTATTTGAATCAATTGTAGTTAGGCAATATTTTTATTTGAATACAATTGTAGTTAGGCAATATTTTTATTTGAATCAATTGTAGTTAGGCAATATTTTTATTTGAATACAATTGTAGTTAGGCAATATTTTTATTTGAATCAATTGTAGTTAGGCAATATTTTTATTTGAATACAATTGTAGTTTGGCAATATTTTTATTTGAATCAATTGTAGTTAGGAAATATTTTTATTTGAATCAATTGAAGTTAGGCAATAATTTTATTTGAATACAATTGTAGTTAGGCAATATTTTTGTTTGAATACAGTTGTAGTTAGGCAATATTTGTATTTGAATACAATTGTAGTTAGGCAATATTTTTATTTGAATCAATTATAGTTAGGAAATATTTTTATTTGAATACAATTGTAGTTAGGCAATATTTTTATTTGAATCAATTGTAGTTAGGCAATATTTTTATTTGAATACAATTGTAGTTAGGCAATATTTTTATTTGAATACAATTGTAGTTAGGCAATATTTTTATTTGAATACAATTGTATTTAGGCAATATTTTTATTTGAATTAATTGTAGTTAGGCAATATTTTTATTTGAATACAATTGTAGTTAGGCAATATTTTTATTTGAATCAATTGTAGTTAGGCAATATTTTTATTTGAATACAATTGTAGTTAGGCAATATTTTTATTTGAATACAATTGTAGTTAGGCAATATTTTTATTTGAATACAATTGTAGTTAGGCAATATTTTTATTTGAATACAATTGTAGTTCGGCAATATTTTTATTTGAATACAATTGTAGTTAGGCAATATTTTTTTTGAATCAATTGTAGTTAAGCAATATTTTTATTTGAATACAATTGTAGTTAGGCAATATTTTTATTTGAATACAATTGTAGTTAGGCAATATTTTTATTTTAATCAATTGTAGTTAGGCAATATTTTTATTTGAATACAATTGTAGTTAGGCAATATTTTTATTTGAATACAATTGTAGTTCGGCAATATTTTTATTTGAATACAATTGTAGTTAGGCAATATTTTTTTTGAATCAATTGTAGTTAAGCAATATTTTTATTTGAATACAATTGTAGTTAGGCAATATTTTTATTTGAATACAATTGTAGTTAGGCAATATTTTTATTTGAATACAATTGTAGTTAGGCAATATTTTTATTTGAATACAATTGTAGTTAGGCAATATTTTTATTTGAATTAATTGTAGTTAGGCAATATTTTTATTTGAATACAATTGTAGTTAGGCAATATTTTTATTTGAATCAATTGTAGTTAGGCAATATTTTTATTTGAATACAATTGTAGTTAGGCAATATTTTTTTTGAATCAATTGTAGTTAAGCAATATTTTTATTTGAATACAATTGTAGTTAGGCAATATTTTTATTTGAATACAATTGTAGTTAGGCAATATTTTTATTTGAATACAATTGTAGTTAGGAAATATTTTTATTTGAATACAATTGTAGTTAGGCAATATTTTTATTTGAATCAATTGTAGTTAGGCAATATTTTTATTTGAATACAATTGTAGTTAGGCAATATTTTTATTTGAATCAATTGTAGTTAGGCAATATTTTTATTTGAATACAATTGTAGTTAGGAAATATTTTTATTTGAATACAATTGTAGTTAGGAAATATTTTTATTTGAATCAATTGTAGTTAGGCAATATTTTTATTTGAATACAATTGTAGTTAGGCAATATTTTTATTTGAATACAATTGTAGTTAGGCAATATTTTTATTTGAATACAATTGTAGTTAGGCAATATTTTTATTTGAATACAATTGTAGTTAGGCAATATTTTTATTTGAATACAATTGTAGTTCGGCAATATTTTTATTTGAATACAATTGTAGTTAGGCAATATTTTTTTTGAATCAATTGTAGTTAAGCAATATTTTTATTTGAATACAATTGTAGTTAGGCAATATTTTTATTTGAATACAATTGTAGTTAGGCAATATTTTTATTTGAATACAATTGTAGTTAGGCAATATTTTTATTTGAATACAATTGTAGTTAGGCAATATTTTTATTTGAATTAATTGTAGTTAGGCAATATTTTTATTTGAATACAATTGTAGTTAGGCAATATTTTTATTTGAATCAATTGTAGTTAGGCAATATTTTTATTTGAATACAATTGTAGTTAGGCAATATTTTTATTTTAATCAATTGTAGTTAGGCAATATTTTTATTTGAATACAATTGTAGTTAGGCAATATTTTTATTTGAATACAATTGAAGTTCGGCAGTATTTTTATTTGAATACAATTGTAGTTAGGCAATATTTTTTTTTGAATCAATTGTAGTTAGGAAATATTTTTATTTGAATCAATTGTAGTTAGGCAATATTTTTATTTGAATACAATTGTAGTTAGGCAATATTTTTATTTGAATCGATTGTAGTTAGGCAATATTTTTATTTGAATACAATTGTAGTTAGGCAATATTTTTATTTGAATCAATTGTAGTTAGGCAATATTTTTATTTGAATACAATTGTAGTTAGGCAATATTTTTATTTGAATCAATTGTAGTTAGGAAATATTTTTATTTGAATCAATTGAAGTTAGGCAATAATTTTATTTGAATACAATTGTAGTTAGGCAATATTTTTGTTTGAATACAGTTGTAGTTAGGCAATATTTGTATTTGAATACAATTGTAGTTAGGCAATATTTTTATTTGAATCAATTATAGTTAGGAAATATTTTTATTTGAATACAATTGTAGTTAGGCAATATTTTTATTTGAATCAATTGTAGTTAGGCAATATTTTTATTTGAATACAATTGTAGTTAGGCAATATTTTTATTTGAATACAATTGTAGTTAGGAAATATTTTTATTTGAATACAATTGTAGTTAGGCAATATTTTTATTTGAATACAATCTTAGTTAGGCAATATTTTTATTTGAATACAATTGTAGTTAGGCAATATTTTTATTTGAATCAATTGTAGTTAGGCAATATTTTCATTTGAATCAATTGTAGTTAGGCAATATTTTTATTTGAATCAATTGTAGTTAGGAAATATTTTTATTTGAATCAATTGAAGTTAGGCAATAATTTTATTTGAATACAATTGTAGTTAGGCAATATTTTTGTTTGAATACAGTTGTAGTTAGGCAATATTTGTATTTGAATACAATTGTAGTTAGGCAATATTTTTATTTGAATACAATTGTAGTTAGGCAATATTTTTATTTTAATCAATTGTAGTTAGGCAATATTTTTATTTGAATACAATTGTAGTTAGGCAATATTTTTATTTGAATACAATTGTAGTTAGGCAATATTTTTATTTGAATACAATTGTAGTTAGGCAATATTTTTTTTTGAATCAATTGTAGTTAGGAAATATTTTTATTTGAATCAATTGTAGTTAGGCAATATTTTTATTTGAATACAATTGTAGTTAGGCAATATTTTTATTTGAATCAATTGTAGTTAGGCAATATTTTTATTTGAATACAATTGTAGTTAGGCAATATTTTTATTTGAATCAATTGTAGTTAGGCAATATTTTTATTTGAATACAATTGTAGTTAGGCAATATTTTTATTTGAATCAATTGTAGTTAGGAAATATTTTTATTTGAATCAATTGAAGTTAGGCAATAATTTTATTTGAATACAATTGTAGTTAGGCAATATTTTTGTTTGAATACAGTTGTAGTTAGGCAATATTTGTATTTGAATACAATTGTAGTTAGGCAATATTTTTATTTGAATCAATTATAGTTAGGAAATATTTTTATTTGAATACAATTGTAGTTAGGCAATATTTTTATTTGAATCAATTGTAGTTAGGCAATATTTTTATTTGAATACAATTGTAGTTAGGCAATATTTTTATTTGAATACAATTGTAGTTAGGCAATATTTTTATTTGAATACAATTGTATTTAGGCAATATTTTTATTTTAATCAATTGTAGTTAGGCAATATTTTTATTTGAATACAATTGTAGTTAGGCAATATTTTTTTTTGAATCAATTGTAGTTAGGAAATATTTTTATTTGAATCAATTGTAGTTAGGCAATATTTTTATTTGAATACAATTGTAGTTAGGCAATATTTTTATTTGAATCAATTGTAGTTAGGCAATATTTTTATTTGAATACAATTGTAGTTAGGCAATATTTTTATTTGAATCAATTGTAGTTAGGCAATATTTTTATTTGAATACAATTGTAGTTAGGCAATATTTTTATTTGAATCAATTGTAGTTAGGAAATATTTTTATTTGAATCAATTGAAGTTAGGCAATAATTTTATTTGAATACAATTGTAGTTAGGCAATATTTTTGTTTGAATACAGTTGTAGTTAGGCAATATTTGTATTTGAATACAATTGTAGTTAGGCAATATTTTTATTTGAATCAATTATAGTTAGGAAATATTTTTATTTGAATACAATTGTAGTTAGGCAATATTTTTATTTGAATCAATTGTAGTTAGGCAATATTTTTATTTGAATACAATTGTAGTTAGGCAATATTTTTATTTGAATACAATTGTAGTTAGGCAATATTTTTATTTGAATACAATTGTATTTAGGCAATATTTTTATTTGAATTAATTGTAGTTAGGCAATATTTTTATTTGAATACAATTGTAGTTAGGCAATATTTTTATTTGAATCAATTGTAGTTAGGCAATATTTTTATTTGAATACAATTGTAGTTAGGCAATATTTTTATTTGAATACAATTGTAGTTAGGCAATATTTTTATTTGAATACAATTGTAGTTAGGCAATATTTTTATTTGAATACAATTGTAGTTCGGCAATATTTTTATTTGAATACAATTGTAGTTAGGCAATATTTTTTTTGAATCAATTGTAGTTAAGCAATATTTTTATTTGAATACAATTGTAGTTAGGCAATATTTTTATTTGAATACAATTGTAGTTAGGCAATATTTTTATTTTAATCAATTGTAGTTAGGCAATATTTTTATTTGAATACAATTGTAGTTAGGCAATATTTTTATTTGAATACAATTGTAGTTCGGCAATATTTTTATTTGAATACAATTGTAGTTAGGCAATATTTTTTTTGAATCAATTGTAGTTAAGCAATATTTTTATTTGAATACAATTGTAGTTAGGCAATATTTTTATTTGAATACAATTGTAGTTAGGCAATATTTTTATTTGAATACAATTGTAGTTAGGCAATATTTTTATTTGAATACAATTGTAGTTAGGCAATATTTTTATTTGAATTAATTGTAGTTAGGCAATATTTTTATTTGAATCAATTGTAGTTAGGCAATATTTTTATTTGAATACAATCTTAGTTAGGCAATATTTTTATTTGAATACAATTGTAGTTAGGCAATATTTTTATTTGAATCAATTGTAGTTAGGCAATATTTTCATTTGAATCAATTGTAGTTAGGCAATATTTTTATTTGAATCAATTGTAGTTAGGAAATATTTTTATTTGAATCAATTGAAGTTAGGCAATAATTTTATTTGAATACAATTGTAGTTAGGCAATATTTTTGTTTGAATACAGTTGTAGTTAGGCAATATTTGTATTTGAATACAATTGTAGTTAGGCAATATTTTTATTTGAATCAATTATAGTTAGGAAATATTTTTATTTGAATACAATTGTAGTTAGGCAATATTTTTATTTGAATCAATTGTAGTTAGGCAATATTTTTATTTGAATACAATTGTAGTTAGGCAATATTTTTATTTGAATACAATTGTAGTTAGGCAATATTTTTATTTGAATACAATTGTATTTAGGCAATATTTTTATTTGAATTAATTGTAGTTAGGCAATATTTTTATTTGAATACAATTGTAGTTAGGCAATATTTTTATTTGAATCAATTGTAGTTAGGCAATATTTTTATTTGAATACAATTGTAGTTAGGCAATATTTTTATTTGAATACAATTGTAGTTAGGCAATATTTTTATTTGAATCAATTGTAGTTAGGCAATATTTTTATTTGAATACAATTGTAGTTAGGAAATATTTTTATTTGAATACAATTGTAGTTAGGAAATATTTTTATTTGAATCAATTGTAGTTAGGCAATATTTTTATTTGAATACAATTGTAGTTAGGCAATATTTTTATTTGAATACAATTGTAGTTAGGCAATATTTTTATTTTAATCAATTGTAGTTAGGCAATATTTTTATTTGAATACAATTGTAGTTAGGCAATATTTTTTTTTGAATCAATTGTAGTTAGGAAATATTTTTATTTGAATCAATTGTAGTTAGGCAATATTTTTATTTGAATACAATTGTAGTTAGGCAATATTTTTATTTGAATCAATTGTAGTTAGGCAATATTTTTATTTGAATACAATTGTAGTTAGGCAATATTTTTATTTGAATCAATTGTAGTTAGGCAATATTTTTATTTGAATACAATTGTAGTTAGGCAATATTTTTATTTGAATCAATTGTAGTTAGGAAATATTTTTATTTGAATCAATTGAAGTTAGGCAATAATTTTATTTGAATACAATTGTAGTTAGGCAATATTTTTGTTTGAATACAGTTGTAGTTAGGCAATATTTGTATTTGAATACAATTGTAGTTAGGCAATATTTTTATTTGAATCAATTATAGTTAGGAAATATTTTTATTTGAATACAATTTTAGTTAGGCAATATTTTTATTTGAATCAATTGTAGTTAGGCAATATTTTTATTTGAATACAATTGTAGTTAGGCAATATTTTTATTTGAATACAATTGTAGTTAGGCAATATTTTTATTTGAATACAATTGTATTTAGGCAATATTTTTATTTGAATTAATTGTAGTTAGGCAATATTTTTATTTGAATACAATTGTAGTTAGGCAATATTTTTATTTGAATCAATTGTAGTTAGGCAATATTTTTATTTGAATACAATTGTAGTTAGGCAATATTTTTATTTGAATACAATTGTAGTTAGGCAATATTTTTATTTGAATACAATTGTAGTTAGGCAATATTTTTATTTGAATACAATTGTAGTTCGGCAATATTTTTATTTGAATACAATTGTAGTTAGGCAATATTTTTTTTGAATCAATTGTAGTTAAGCAATATTTTTATTTGAATACAATTGTAGTTAGGCAATATTTTTATTTGAATACAATTGTAGTTAGGCAATATTTTTATTTTAATCAATTGTAGTTAGGCAATATTTTTATTTGAATACAATTGTAGTTAGGCAATATTTTTATTTGAATACAATTGTAGTTCGGCAATATTTTTATTTGAATACAATTGTAGTTAGGCAATATTTTTTTTGAATCAATTGTAGTTAAGCAATATTTTTATTTGAATACAATTGTAGTTAGGCAATATTTTTATTTGAATACAATTGTAGTTAGGCAATATTTTTATTTGAATACAATTGTAGTTAGGCAATATTTTTATTTGAATACAATTGTAGTTAGGCAATATTTTTATTTGAATTAATTGTAGTTAGGCAATATTTTTATTTGAATACAATTGTAGTTAGGCAATATTTTTATTTGAATCAATTGTAGTTAGGCAATATTTTTATTTGAATACAATTGTAGTTAGGCAATATTTTTATTTGAATACAATTGTAGTTAGGCAATATTTTTATTTGAATACAATTGTAGTTAGGCAATATTTTTATTTGAATACAATTGTAGTTAGGCAATATTTTTATTTGAATACAATTGTAGTTAGGCAATATTTTTATTTGAATCAATTGTAGTTAGGCAATATTTTTATTTGAATACAATTGTAGTTAGGCAATATTTTTATTTGAATCAATTGTAGTTAGGCAATATTTTTATTTGAATACAATTGTAGTTAGGCAATATTTTTATTTGAATACAATTGTAGTTAGGCAATATTTTTATTTTAATCAATTGTAGTTAGGCAATATTTTTATTTGAATACAATTGTAGTAAGGCAATATTTTTATTTGAATACAATTGAAGTTCGGCAATATTTTTATTTGAATACAATTGTAGTTAGGCAATATTTTTTTTTGAATAAATTGTAGTTAGGAAATATTTTTATTTGAATCAATTGTAGTTAGGCAATATTTTTATTTGAATACAATTGTAGTTAGGCAATATTTTTATTTGAATCGATTGTAGTTAGGCAATATTTTTATTTGAATACAATTGTAGTTAGGCAATATTTTTATTTGAATCAATTGTAGTTAGGCAATATTTTTATTTGAATACAATCTTAGTTAGGCAATATTTTTATTTGAATACAATTGTAGTTAGGCAATATTTTTATTTGAATCAATTGTAGTTAGGCAATATTTTCATTTGAATCAATTGTAGTTAGGCAATATTTTTATTTGAATCAATTGTAGTTAGGAAATATTTTTATTTGAATCAATTGAAGTTAGGCAATAATTTTATTTGAATACAATTGTAGTTAGGCAATATTTTTGTTTGAATACAGTTGTAGTTAGGCAATATTTGTATTTGAATACAATTGTAGTTAGGCAATATTTTTATTTGAATCAATTATAGTTAGGAAATATTTTTATTTGAATACAATTGTAGTTAGGCAATATTTTTATTTGAATCAATTGTAGTTAGGCAATATTTTTATTTGAATACAATTGTAGTTAGGCAATATTTTTATTTGAATACAATTGTAGTTAGGCAATATTTTTATTTGAATACAATTGTATTTAGGCAATATTTTTATTTGAATTAATTGTAGTTAGGCAATATTTTTATTTGAATACAATTGTAGTTAGGCAATATTTTTATTTGAATCAATTGTAGTTAGGCAATATTTTTATTTGAATACAATTGTAGTTAGGCAATATTTTTATTTGAATACAATTGTAGTTAGGCAATATTTTTATTTGAATCAATTGTAGTTAGGCAATATTTTTATTTGAATACAATTGTAGTTAGGAAATATTTTTATTTGAATACAATTGTAGTTAGGAAATATTTTTATTTGAATCAATTGTAGTTAGGCAATATTTTTATTTGAATACAATTGTAGTTAGGCAATATTTTTATTTGAATACAATTGTAGTTCGGCAATATTTTTATTTGAATACAATTGTAGTTAGGCAATATTTTTTTTGAATCAATTGTAGTTAAGCAATATTTTTATTTGAATACAATTGTAGTTAGGCAATATTTTTATTTGAATACAATTGTAGTTAGGCAATATTTTTATTTGAATACAATTGTAGTTAGGCAATATTTTTATTTGAATACAATTGTAGTTAGGCAATATTTTTATTTGAATTAATTGTAGTTAGGCAATATTTTTATTTGAATACAATTGTAGTTAGGCAATATTTTTATTTGAATCAATTGTAGTTAGGCAATATTTTTATTTGAATACAATTGTAGTTAGGCAATATTTTTATTTGAATACAATTGTAGTTAGGCAATATTTTTATTTGAATACAATTGTAGTTAGGCAATATTTTTATTTGAATACAATTGTAGTTAGGCAATATTTTTATTTGAATACAATTGTAGTTAGGCAATATTTTTATTTGAATCAATTGTAGTTAGGCAATATTTTTATTTGAATACAATTGTAGTTAGGCAATATTTTTATTTGAATCAATTGTAGTTAGGCAATATTTTTATTTGAATACAATTGTAGTTAGGCAATATTTTTATTTGAATACAATTGTAGTTAGGCAATATTTTTATTTTAATCAATTGTAGTTAGGCAATATTTTTATTTGAATACAATTGTAGTTAGGCAATATTTTTATTTGAATACAATTGAAGTTCGGCAATATTTTTATTTGAATACAATTGTAGTTAGGCAATATTTTTTTTTGAATCAATTGTAGTTAGGAAATATTTTTATTTGAATCAATTGTAGTTAGGCAATATTTTTATTTGAATACAATTGTAGTTAGGCAATATTTTTATTTGAATCGATTGTAGTTAGGCAATATTTTTATTTGAATACAATTGTAGTTAGGCAATATTTTTATTTGAATCAATTGTAGTTAGGCAATATTTTTATTTGAATACAATTGTAGTTAGGCAATATTTTTATTTGAATCAATTGTAGTTAGGAAATATTTTTATTTGAATCAATTGAAGTTAGGCAATAATTTTATTTGAATACAATTGTAGTTAGGCAATATTTTTGTTTGAATACAGTTGTAGTTAGGCAATATTTGTTTTTGAATACAATTGTAGTTAGGCAATATTTTTATTTGAATCAATTATAGTTAGGAAATATTTTTATTTGAATACAATTGTAGTTAGGCAATATTTTTATTTGAATCAATTGTAGTTAGGCAATATTTTTATTTGAATACAATTGTAGTTAGGCAATATTTTTATTTGAATACAATTGTAGTTAGGAAATATTTTTATTTGAATACAATTGTAGTTAGGCAATATTTTTATTTGAATACAATCTTAGTTAGGCAATATTTTTATTTGAATACAATTGTAGTTAGGCAATATTTTTATTTGAATCAATTATAGTTAGGCAATATTTTCATTTGAATCAATTGTAGTTAGGCAATATTTTTATTTGAATACAATTGTAGTTAGGCAATATTTTTATTTGAATACAATTGTAGTTAGGCAATATTTTTATTTGAATCAATTGTAGTTAGGCAATATTTTTATTTGAATACAATTGTAGTTAGGAAATATTTTTATTTGAATACAATTGTAGTTAGGAAATATTTTTATTTGAATCAATTGTAGTTAGGCAATATTTTTATTTGAATACAATTGTAGTTAGGCAATATTTTTATTTGAATACAATTGTAGTTAGGCAATATTTTTATTTTAATCAATTGTAGTTAGGCAATATTTTTATTTGAATACAATTGTAGTTAGGCAATATTTTTATTTGAATACAATTGTAGTTCGGCAATATTTTTATTTGAATACAATTGTAGTTAGGCAATATTTTTTTTGAATCAATTGTAGTTAAGCAATATTTTTATTTGAATACAATTGTAGTTAGGCAATATTTTTATTTGAATACAATTGTAGTTAGGCAATATTTTTATTTGAATACAATTGTAGTTAGGCAATATTTTTATTTGAATACAATTGTAGTTAGGCAATATTTTTATTTGAATTAATTGTAGTTAGGCAATATTTTTATTTGAATACAATTGTAGTTAGGCAATATTTTTATTTGAATCAATTGTAGTTAGGCAATATTTTTATTTGAATACAATTGTAGTTAGGCAATATTTTTATTTGAATACAATTGTAGTTAGGCAATATTTTTATTTGAATACAATTGTAGTTAGGCAATATTTTTATTTGAATACAATTGTAGTTAGGCAATATTTTTATTTGAATACAATTGTAGTTAGGCAATATTTTTATTTGAATCAATTGTAGTTAGGCAATATTTTTATTTGAATACAATTGTAGTTAGGCAATATTTTTATTTGAATCAATTGTAGTTAGGCAATATTTTTATTTGAATACAATTGTAGTTAGGCAATATTTTTATTTGAATACAATTGTAGTTAGGCAATATTTTTATTTTAATCAATTGTAGTTAGGCAATATTTTTATTTGAATACAATTGTAGTTAGGCAATATTTTTATTTGAATACAATTGAAGTTCGGCAATATTTTTATTTGAATACAATTGTAGTTAGGCAATATTTTTTTTGAATCAATTGTAGTTAGGAAATATTTTTATTTGAATCAATTGTAGTTAGGCAATATTTTTATTTGAATACAATTGTAGTTAGGCAATATTTTTATTTGAATCGATTGTAGTTAGGCAATATTTTTATTTGAATACAATTGTAGTTAGGCAATATTTTTATTTGAATCAATTGTAGTTAGGCAATATTTTTATTTGAATACAATTGTAGTTAGGCAATATTTTTATTTGAATCAATTGTAGTTAGGAAATATTTTTATTTGAATCAATTGAAGTTAGGCAATAATTTTATTTGAATACAATTGTAGTTAGGCAATATTTTTGTTTGAATACAGTTGTAGTTAGGCAATATTTGTTTTTGAATACAATTGTAGTTAGGCAATATTTTTATTTGAATCAATTATAGTTAGGAAATATTTTTATTTGAATACAATTGTAGTTAGGCAATATTTTTATTTGAATACAATTGTAGTTAGGCAATATTTTTATTTGAATACAATTGTAGTTAGGCAATATTTTTATTTGAATCAATTATAGTTAGGAAATATTTTTATTTGAATACAATTGTAGTTAGGCAATATTTTTATTTGAATACAATTGTAGTTCGGCAATATTTTTATTTGAATACAATTGTAGTTAGGCAATATTTTTATTTGAATACAATTGTAGTTAGGCAATATTTTTATTTGAATACAATTGTAGTTAGGCAATATTTTTATTTGAATTAATTGTAGTTAAGCAATATTTTTATTTGAATACAATTGTAGTTAGGAAATATTTTTATTTGAATCAATTGTAGTTAGGAAATATTTTTATTTGAATCAATTGTAGTTAGGCAATATTTTTATTTGAATACAATTGTAGTTAGGCAATATTTTTGTTTGAATACAGTTGTAGTTAGGCAATATTTGTATTTGAATACAATTGTAGTTAGGCAATATTTTTATTTGAATCAATTATAGTTAGGCAATATTTGTATTTGAATACAATTGTTGTTAGGCAATATTTTTATTTGAATCAATTGTAGTTAGGCAATATTTTTATTTGAATACAATTGTAGTTAGGCAATATTTTTATTTGAATACAATTGTAGTTAGGAAATATTTTTATTTGAATACAATTGTAGTTAGGCAATATTTTTATTTGAATACAATCTTAGTTAGGCAATATTTTTATTTGAATACAATTGTAGTTAGGCAATATTTTTATTTGAATCAATTGTAGTTAGGCAATATTTTCATTTGAATCAATTGTAGTTAGGCAATATTTTTATTTGAATACAATTGTAGTTAGGCAATATTTTTATTTGAATCAATTGTAGTTAGGCAATATTTTTATTTGAATACAATTGTAGTTAGGCAATATTTTTATTTGAATCAATTGTAGTTAGGAAATATTTTTATTTGAATCAATTGAAGTTAGGCAATAATTTTATTTGAATACAATTGTAGTTAGGCAATATTTTTGTTTGAATACAGTTGTAGTTAGGCAATATTTGTATTTGAATACAATTGTAGTTAGGCAATATTTTTATTTGAATCAATTATAGTTAGGAAATATTTTTATTTGAATACAATTGTAGTTAGGCAATATTTTTATTTGAATCAATTGTAGTTAGGCAATATTTTTATTTGAATACAATTGTAGTTAGGCAATATTTTTATTTGAATACAATTGTAGGTAGGAAATATTTTTATTTGAATACAATTGTAGTTAGGCAATATTTTTATTTGAATACAATCTTAGTTAGGCAATATTTTTATTTGAATACAATTGTAGTTAGGCAATATTTTTTATTTGAATCAATTGTAGTTAGGCAATATTTTCATTTGAATCAATTGTAGTTAGGCAATATTTTTATTTGAATACAATTGTAGTTAGGCAATATTTTTATTTGAATCAATTGTAGTTAGGCAATATTTTTATTTGAATACAATCTTAGTTAGGCAATATTTTTATTTGAATACAATTGTAGTTAGGCAATATTTTTATTTGAATACAATTGAAGTTCGGCAATATTTTTATTTGAATACAATTGTAGTTAGGCAATATTTTTTTTTGAATCAATTGTAGTTAGGAAATATTTTTATTTGAATCAATTGTAGTTAGGCAATATTTTTATTTGAATACAATTGTAGTTAGGCAATATTTTTATTTGAATCGATTGTAGTTAGGCAATATTTTTATTTGAATACAATTGTAGTTAGGCAATATTTTTATTTGAATCAATTGTAGTTAGGCAATATTTTTATTTGAATACAATCTTAGTTAGGCAATATTTTTATTTGAATACAATTGTAGTTAGGCAATATTTTTATTTGAATCAATTGTAGTTAGGCAATATTTTCATTTGAATCAATTGTAGTTAGGCAATATTTTTATTTGAATCAATTGTAGTTAGGAAATATTTTTATTTGAATCAATTGAAGTTAGGCAATAATTTTATTTGAATACAATTGTAGTTAGGCAATATTTTTATTTGAATACAATTGTAGTTAGGCAATATTTTTATTTGAATACAATTGTATTTAGGCAATATTTTTATTTGAATTAATTGTAGTTAGGCAATATTTTTATTTGAATACAATTGTAGTTAGGCAATATTTTTATTTGAATCAATTGTAGTTAGGCAATATTTTTATTTGAATACAATTGTAGTTAGGCAATATTTTTATTTGAATACAATAGTAGTTAGGCAATATTTTTATTTGAATCAATTGTAGTTAGGCAATATTTTTATTTGAATACAATTGTAGTTAGGAAATATTTTTATTTGAATACAATTGTAGTTAGGAAATATTTTTATTTGAATCAATTGTAGTTAGGCAATATTTTTATTTGAATACAATTGTAGTTAGGCAATATTTTTATTTGAATACAATTGTAGTTAGGCAATATTTTTATTTTAATCAATTGTAGTTAGGCAATATTTTTATTTGAATACAATTGTAGTTAGGCAATATTTTTATTTGAATACAATTGTAGTTCGGCAATATTTTTATTTGAATACAATTGTAGTTAGGCAATATTTTTTTTGAATCAATTGTAGTTAAGCAATATTTTTATTTGAATACAATTGTAGTTAGGCAATATTTTTATTTGAATACAATTGTAGTTAGGCAATATTTTTATTTGAATACAATTGTAGTTAGGCAATATTTTTATTTGAATACAATTGTAGTTAGGCAATATTTTTATTTGAATTAATTGTAGTTAGGCAATATTTTTATTTGAATACAATTGTAGTTAGGCAATATTTTTATTTGAATCAATTGTAGTTAGGCAATATTTTTATTTGAATACAATTGTAGTTAGGCAATATTTTTATTTGAATACAATTGTAGTTAGGCAATATTTTTATTTGAATACAATTGTAGTTAGGCAATATTTTTATTTGAATACAATTGTAGTTAGGCAATATTTTTATTTGAATACAATTGTAGTTAGGCAATATTTTTATTTGAATCAATTGTAGTTAGGCAATATTTTTATTTGAATACAATTGTAGTTAGGCAATATTTTTATTTGAATCAATTGTAGTTAGGCAATATTTTTATTTGAATACAATTGTAGTTAGGCAATATTTTTATTTGAATACAATTGTAGTTAGGCAATATTTTTATTTTAATCAATTGTAGTTAGGCAATATTTTTATTTGAATACAATTGTAGTTAGGCAATATTTTTATTTGAATACAATTGAAGTTCGGCAATATTTTTATTTGAATACAATTGTAGTTAGGCAATATTTTTTTTTGAATCAATTGTAGTTAGGAAATATTTTTATTTGAATCAATTGTAGTTAGGCAATATTTTTATTTGAATACAATTGTAGTTAGGCAATATTTTTATTTGAATCGATTGTAGTTAGGCAATATTTTTATTTGAATACAATTGTAGTTAGGCAATATTTTTATTTGAATCAATTGTAGTTAGGCAATATTTTTATTTGAATACAATTGTAGTTAGGCAATATTTTTATTTGAATCAATTGTAGTTAGGAAATATTTTTATTTGAATCAATTGAAGTTAGGCAATAATTTTATTTGAATACAATTGTAGTTAGGCAATATTTTTGTTTGAATACAGTTGTAGTTAGGCAATATTTGTTTTTGAATACAATTGTAGTTAGGCAATATTTTTATTTGAATCAATTATAGTTAGGAAATATTTTTATTTGAATACAATTGTAGTTAGGCAATATTTTTATTTGAATCAATTGTAGTTAGGCAATATTTTTATTTGAATACAATTGTAGTTAGGCAATATTTTTATTTGAATACAATTGTAGTTAGGAAATATTTTTATTTGAATACAATTGTAGTTAGGCAATATTTTTATTTGAATACAATCTTAGTTAGGCAATATTTTTATTTGAATACAATTGTAGTTAGGCAATATTTTTATTTGAATCAATTATAGTTAGGCAATATTTTCATTTGAATCAATTGTAGTTAGGCAATATTTTTATTTGAATACAATTGTAGTTAGGCAATATTTTTATTTGAATACAATTGTAGTTAGGCAATATTTTTATTTGAATACAATTGTAGTTAGGCAATATTTTTGTTTGAATACAGTTGTAGTTAGGCAATATTTGTATTTGAATACAATTGTAGTTAGGCAATATTTTTATTTGAATCAATTATAGTTAGGAAATATTTTTATTTGAATACAATTGTAGTTAGGCAATATTTTTATTTGAATACAATTGTAGTTAGGCAATATTTTTATTTGAATACAATTGTAGTTTTGCAATATTTTTATTTGAATCAATTGTAGTTAGGCAATATTTTTATTTGAATACAATTGTAGTTAGGCAATATTTTTATTTGAATACAATTGTAGTTAGGCAATATTTTTATTTGAATCAATTATAGTTAGGAAATATTTTTATTTGAATACAATTGTAGTTAGGCAATATTTTTATTTGAATACAATTGTAGTTAGGCAATATTTTTATTTGAATACAATTGAAGTTATGCAATATTTTTATTTGAATCAATTGTAGTTAGGCAATATTTTTATTTGAATACAATTGTAGTTAGGCAATATTTTTATTTGAATACCATTGTAGTTAGGCAATATTTTTATTTGAATACAATTGTAGTTAGGCAATATTTTTGTTTGAATACAGTTGTAGTTAGGCAATATTTGTATTTGAATACAATTGTAGTTAGGCAATATTTTTATTTGAATCAATTATAGTTAGGAAATATTTTTATTTGAATACAATTGTAGTTAGGCAATATTTTTATTTGAATACAATTGTAGGTAGGCAATATTTTTATTTGAATACAATTGTAGTTAGGCAATATTTTTTATTTGAATACAATTGTAGTTAGGCAATATTTTTATTTGAATACAATTGTAGTTAGGCAATATTTTTATTTGAATTAATTGTAGTTAAGCAATATTTTTATTTGAATACAATTGTAGTTAGGAAATATTTTTATTTGAATCAATTGTAGTTATGAAATATTTTTATTTGAATCAATTGTAGTTAGGCAATATTTTTATTTGAATACAATTGTAGTTAGGCAATATTTTTGTTTGAATACAGTTGTAGTTAGGCAATATTTGTATTTGAATACAATTGTAGTTAGGCAATATTTTTATTTGAATCAATTATAGTTAGGCAATATTTGTATTTGAATACAATTGTTGTTAGGCAATATTTTTATTTGAATCAATTGTAGTTAGGCAATATTTTTATTTGAATACAATTGTAGTTAGGCAATATTTTTATTTGAATACAATTGTAGTTAGGAAATATTTTTATTTGAATACAATTGTAGTTAGGCAATATTTTTATTTGAATACAATCTTAGTTAGGCAATATTTTTATTTGAATACAATTGTAGTTAGGCAATATTTTTATTTGAATCAATTGTAGTTAGGCAATATTTTCATTTGAATCAATTGTAGTTAGGCAATATTTTTATTTGAATACAATTGTAGTTAGGCAATATTTTTATTTGAATCAATTGTAGTTAGGCAATATTTTTATTTGAATACAATTGTAGTTAGGCAATATTTTTATTTGAATCAATTGTAGTTAGGAAATATTTTTATTTGAATCAATTGAAGTTAGGCAATAATTTTATTTGAATACAATTGTAGTTAGGCAATATTTTTGTTTGAATACAGTTGTAGTTAGGCAATATTTGTATTTGAATACAATTGTAGTTAGGCAATATTTTTATTTGAATCAATTATAGTTAGGAAATATTTTTATTTGAATACAATTGTAGTTAGGTAATATTTTTATTTGAATCAATTGTAGTTAGGCAATATTTTTATTTGAATACAATTGTAGTTAGGCAATATTTTTATTTGAATACAATTGTAGGTAGGAAATATTTTTATTTGAATACAATTGTAGTTAGGCAATATTTTTATTTGAATACAATCTTAGTTAGGCAATATTTTTATTTGAATACAATTGTAGTTAGGCAATATTTTTTATTTGAATCAATTGTAGTTAGGCAATATTTTCATTTGAATCAATTGTAGTTAGGCAATATTTTTATTTGAATACAATTGTAGTTAGGCAATATTTTTATTTGAATACAATTGTAGTTAGGCAATATTTTTATTTGAATACAATTGTAGTTAGGCAATATTTTTGTTTGAATACAGTTGTAGTTAGGCAATATTTGTATTTGAATACAATTGTAGTTAGGCAATATTTTTATTTGAATCAATTATAGTTAGGAAATATTTTTATTTGAATACAATTGTAGTTAGGCAATATTTTTATTTGAATACAATTGTAGTTAGGCAATATTTTTATTTGAATACAATTGTAGTTAGGCAATATTTTTATTTTAATCAATTGTAGTTAGGCAATATTTTTATTTGAATACAATTGTAGTTAGGAAATATTTTTATTTGAATACAATTGTAGTTAGGCAATATTTTTATTTGAATACAATTGTAGTTAGGCAATATTTTTATTTGAATACAATTGTAGTTATGCAATATTTTTATTTGAATCAATTGTAGTTAGGCAATATTTTTATTTGAATACAATTGTAGTTAGGCAATATTTTTATTTGAATACAATTGTAGTTAGGCAATATTTTTATTTGAATCAATTATAGTTAGGAAATATTTTTATTTGAATACAATTGTAGTTAGGCAATATTTTTATTTGAATACAATTGTAGTTAGGCAATATTTTTATTTGAATACAATTGTAGTTAGGCAATATTTTTATTTGAATACAATTGTAGTTAGGCAATATTTTTATTTGAATACAATTGTAGTTAGGCAATATTTTTATTTGAATTAATTGTAGTTAAGCAATATTTTTATTTGAATACAATTGTAGTTAGGAAATATTTTTATTTGAATCAATTGTAGTTAGGAAATATTTTTATTTGAATCAATTGTAGTTAGGCAATATTTTTATTTGAATACAATTGTAGTTAGGCAATATTTTTGTTTGAATACAGTTGTAGTTAGGCAATATTTGTATTTGAATACAATTGTAGTTAGGCAATATTTTTATTTGAATCAATTATAGTTAGGCAATATTTGTATTTGAATACAATTGTTGTTAGGCAATATTTTTATTTGAATCAATTGTAGTTAGGCAATATTTTTATTTGAATACAATTGTAGTTAGGCAATATTTTTATTTGAATACAAT
>OY744550.1:29350804-29360804 GCA_963556195.1 Sepiola atlantica
TACGAATTCTATATGCAGCTTTTGTTTATGAATTTATCATAAATCTCACTTTACTTTATATATAAGATTTGTTATTAATGTGAATAATTTTTTTTTTAATCGCAGGTCACTTCAGTGAGAATGTACAAAACCAAGAATGAACCAGGGTCCATTAGATCTTCAGAAACGGACATGAATGAAAAACAGAAACAGGAACGAGGGACAGAAGGACAAACAGAATGTCATGAAAGATAATTGCTACTAGGTCAACAGACGAGATATTTCATCCTCAAGAATGTGTCATCATAAAACAGATGATGCTAACTCCACCCAGCATTTTGACTATGTCTATACAAATAAGTAGATTGAATAAAAAAAACCCCGGAAACTGTTGATCGGATTAAATATAATAAGGGGAAAAATGATTGGAAATAAAAACAATTTTTGATCAAAACACGAAACAATATCTGCACTATCTTACATATTAAAAAAAATTTTTTATGCAGCTTTTGTTTATGAAGTTATACCGGTCAATAAAATAGGGGATACTCCAATTTTACTTTATATACGAATCTACTAGCAGTCAGTAGAGCCAAACTGACAAACCGGGTGGTTCTTGGGTATAATTACTTTAGTTGCATCTATAATCGCGCGCACATGTTCCACTCTTGGTTTAAATTAAAAACACAGGATGTATAAATTAGGTCTCTTTCACATTGTTCCCATTTGCCCGTTTGGAGGGATGATAAAATCAAGGAGACGAGGGGTGGGGGTCTTTCTGCGTACGCGAATGTGCGTATATTTCAGAATAAAAAAAAAGTTAAGGAGCAGTTAAAGAAATATTTCAAGAACGCAGGAGGAAGAAGAGGGGGGGGGGGGAAGATATTTCAGAATAAAAAAAAAGTTAAGGAGCAGTTAAAGAAATATTTCAAGAACGCAGGAGGAAGAAGAGGGGGGGGGGGGAAGACGAATAAAATTTAAAGAATACATAAAAAAACCCCCAAAAAACAGAAGCAAACCTCCAAAAGGTCCGAATGACAAGAACAAAAATCTATCAGGTCTTATTAAAAGTGGGGACATCTTCTGCGGGTCACGTGGTAATACGAATCCTCGGCCAGATGTTGCTAGTGATGTTGGGCGACATAAGTCAGAGCTCCTTCACCGACCCAGCCTTTGACTTCCCTAACAGAAGTTATCTTCCACTAACCCACATCCCCCCTCCTCCCGTTGGACAGCTATATCTGTGTCTTACATCAATAGAAAGTTACAGTCTGACAACGAAGTGCCGCTAGCATCTAGTGTGTACCATTTGGCAAAGTACGGAAAAAAGTTGGTGAAGTATCTTGGAATACATGTACAGGTGGTAAACACTCACTGATATATCTTGTTTCATATAAAAGCATTTCTTTATTCTACGTCTTCATTGTAATTTATCATTTTGCTCCCTGTTACATTTCAAGCAACGAGGAACTTTACACCAACAACTGGTTCAAATGATTAACGTAAAGCATTTTGGTGGGTTGCTTTCTAGTGTATTTGGTTCAGTTTTGCCCGTTTTATGGCATATTAACCGTCTTGGGGGCAATTTAACGCAAAAAACACAATATATCTATTATAAATGATTCATTAATTAATTTAGTTATTCTGGTTTGCGGCATATCAACTGTTTTTTTTGGGTTATTTAATGGCAAAACACAATATCTCTTGGAAACGAATCATTGATTGGTTTCCTTCGTTTGTTTAACCTCTTTTGGATTTCCATTTGGCATAATGATTAGAGTGTTTGCTAATGGGTCGGGAGACCAGGGTTCAATCCTAGGTCGAATCATACCAAAAACTTTAAAGAAATGGTACTTGATGCTCCTTTTTTTAAGCACTCAGTATTATAAGCTAAGAGTAAACATAGAGTAATCCTGGGAAAGATGTAGCGCTCCCCAACATCTCGGATTAATAGATAATAAAAAGGGAGCCTCCCGGGTCGCCCTCAACTATGGTCGACCACTTTACTTTTACTTACTGCTGAAACACAATACCTAGCAAAACGACGGCACATCAACCCCTTTCGTGTTATTTATAAAACATTTTTTGCATTGGTTTCCTTGGTTTGTTTTACGGCATATCAACTAGTTTTGTATCCTTTTATGACGTAAAAAGTTCATTGAATTTAAGTTGCCATTTTACTCATTGTTCGTAACGGTGTCCATGCTTTTCAATAATGGTATTACAGTACAAGTGAATGAAATGGATGGACGTAGAACTCGGCTAAACCTAATCTATAATCTGTGTCTGTATCCATTAGACTACGTGTGCTCCCTAGTGCATTTGAAATCAGTGCTAGGGATAAGTGCTCAAAAGTAAGCCAGTTTTCTATACAGTAACAATACCAATACAGATACGCTACACATTCTTGAGAAAAGTCACACCCAGTCGTTTAATATTTCTATCTATATAAAGTAAGGTATATATATATATGTTTATTTGTATGTACAGGATTCACTCCAAATTAACAGACCATTATGAGTTTTGAAGCACAGCAGCTAGGCTTTAGTGGTCATAATGTAGACTATATTTAGTTTAACTTTGTTTCTATGCAAAGGAGGTTAAAGGGGTGGAAGTCCTTTGTGAAAATTCGGATGCGTCTAATTTTTGTGAAATTTTAACAATAATTTATTATTATTATTATTATTATTATTATTATTATTATTATTATTATTATTATTATTATTATTATTATTATTATTATTATTATTATTATTATTATTATTATTATTATTATTATTATTATTATTATTATTATTATTATTATTATTATTATTATTATTATTATTATTATTATTATTATTATTATTATTATTATTATTATTATTATTATTATTATTATTATTATTATTATTATTATTATTATTATTATTATTATTATTATTATTATTATTATTATTATTATTATTATTATTATTATTATTATTATTATTATTATTATTATTATTATTATTATTATTATTATTATTATTATTATTATTATTATTATTATTATTATTATTATTATTATTATTATTATTATTATTATTATTATTATTATTATTATTATTATTATTATTATTATTATTATTATTATTATTATTATTATTATTATTATTATTATTATTATTATTATTATTATTATTATTATTATTATTATTATTATTATTATTATTATTATTATTATTATTATTATTATTATTATTATTATTATTATTATTATTATTATTATTATTATTATTATTATTATTATTATTATTATTATTATTATTATTATTATTATTATTATTATTATTATTATTATTATTATTATTATTATTATTATTATTATTATTATTATTATTATTATTATTATTATTATTATTATTATTATTATTATTATTATTATTATTATTATTATTATTATTATTATTATTATTATTATTATTATTATTATTATTATTATTATTATTATTATTATTATTATTATTATTATTATTATTATTATTATTATTATTATTATTATTATTATTATTATTATTATTATTATTATTATTATTATTATTATTATTATTATTATTATTATTATTATTATTATTATTATTATTATTATTATTATTATTATTATTATTATTATTATTATTATTATTATTATTATTATTATTATTATTATTATTATTATTATTATTATTATTATTATTATTATTATTATTATTATTATTATTATTATTATTATTATTATTATTATTATTATTATTATTATTATTATTATTATTATTATTATTATTATTATTATTATTATTATTATTATTATTATTATTATTATTATTATTATTATTATTATTATTATTATTATTATTATTATTATTATTATTATTATTATTATTATTATTATTATTATTATTATTATTATTATTATTATTATTATTATTATTATTATTATTATTATTATTATTATTATTATTATTATTATTATTATTATTATTATTATTATTATTATTATTATTATTATTATTATTATTATTATTATTATTATTATTATTATTATTATTATTATTATTATTATTATTATTATTATTATTATTATTATTATTATTATTATTATTATTATTATTATTATTATTATTATTATTATTATTATTATTATTATTATTATTATTATTATTATTATTATTATTATTATTATTATTATTATTATTATTATTATTATTATTATTATTATTATTATTATTATTATTATTATTATTATTATTATTATTATTATTATTATTATTATTATTATTATTATTATTATTATTATTATTATTATTATTATTATTATTATTATTATTATTATTATTATTATTATTATTATTATTATTATTATTATTATTATTATTATTATTATTATTATTATTATTATTATTATTATTATTATTATTATTATTATTATTATTATTATTATTATTATTATTATTATTATTATTATTATTATTATTATTATTATTATTATTATTATTATTATTATTATTATTATTATTATTATTATTATTATTATTATTATTATTATTATTATTATTATTATTATTATTATTATTATTATTATTATTATTATTATTATTATTATTATTATTATTATTATTATTATTATTATTATTATTATTATTATTATTATTATTATTATTATTATTATTATTATTATTATTATTATTATTATTATTATTATTATTATTATTATTATTATTATTATTATTATTATTATTATTATTATTATTATTATTATTATTATTATTATTATTATTATTATTATTATTATTATTATTATTATTATTATTATTATTATTATTATTATTATTATTATTATTATTATTATTATTATTATTATTATTATTATTATTATTATTATTATTATTATTATTATTATTATTATTATTATTATTATTATTATTATTATTATTATTATTATTATTATTATTATTATTATTATTATTATTATTATTATTATTATTATTATTATTATTATTATTATTATTATTATTATTATTATTATTATTATTATTATTATTATTATTATTATTATTATTATTATTATTATTATTATTATTATTATTATTATTATTATTATTATTATTATTATTATTATTATTATTATTATTATTATTATTATTATTATTATTATTATTATTATTATTATTATTATTATTATTATTATTATTATTATTATTATTATTATTATTATTATTATTATTATTATTATTATTATTATTATTATTATTATTATTATTATTATTATTATTATTATTATTATTATTATTATTATTATTATTATTATTATTATTATTATTATTATTATTATTATTATTATTATTATTATTATTATTATTATTATTATTATTATTATTATTATTATTATTATTATTATTATTATTATTATTATTATTATTATTATTATTATTATTATTATTATTATTATTATTATTATTATTATTATTATTATTATTATTATTATTATTATTATTATTATTATTATTATTATTATTATTATTATTATTATTATTATTATTATTATTATTATTATTATTATTATTATTATTATTATTATTATTATTATTATTATTATTATTATTATTATTATTATTATTATTATTATTATTATTATTATTATTATTATTATTATTATTATTATTATTATTATTATTATTATTATTATTATTATTATTATTATTATTATTATTATTATTATTATTATTATTATTATTATTATTATTATTATTATTATTATTATTATTATTATTATTATTATTATTATTATTATTATTATTATTATTATTATTATTATTATTATTATTATTATTATTATTATTATTATTATTATTATTATTATTATTATTATTATTATTATTATTATTATTATTATTATTATTATTATTATTATTATTATTATTATTATTATTATTATTATTATTATTATTATTATTATTATTATTATTATTATTATTATTATTATTATTATTATTATTATTATTATTATTATTATTATTATTATTATTATTATTATTATTATTATTATTATTATTATTATTATTATTATTATTATTATTATTATTATTATTATTATTATTATTATTATTATTATTATTATTATTATTATTATTATTATTATTATTATTATTATTATTATTATTATTATTATTATTATTATTATTATTATTATTATTATTATTATTATTATTATTATTATTATTATTATTATTATTATTATTATTATTATTATTATTATTATTATTATTATTATTATTATTATTATTATTATTATTATTATTATTATTATTATTATTATTATTATTATTATTATTATTATTATTATTATTATTATTATTATTATTATTATTATTATTATTATTATTATTATTATTATTATTATTATTATTATTATTATTATTATTATTATTATTATTATTATTATTATTATTATTATTATTATTATTATTATTATTATTATTATTATTATTATTATTATTATTATTATTATTATTATTATTATTATTATTATTATTATTATTATTATTATTATTATTATTATTATTATTATTATTATTATTATTATTATTATTATTATTATTATTATTATTATTATTATTATTATTATTATTATTATTATTATTATTATTATTATTATTATTATTATTATTATTATTATTATTATTATTATTATTATTATTATTATTATTATTATTATTATTATTATTATTATTATTATTATTATTATTATTATTATTATTATTATTATTATTATTATTATTATTATTATTATTATTATTATTATTATTATTATTATTATTATTATTATTATTATTATTATTATTATTATTATTATTATTATTATTATTATTATTATTATTATTATTATTATTATTATTATTATTATTATTATTATTATTATTATTATTATTATTATTATTATTATTATTATTATTATTATTATTATTATTATTATTATTATTATTATTATTATTATTATTATTATTATTATTATTATTATTATTATTATTATTATTATTATTATTATTATTATTATTATTATTATTATTATTATTATTATTATTATTATTATTATTATTATTATTATTATTATTATTATTATTATTATTATTATTATTATTATTATTATTATTATTATTATTATTATTATTATTATTATTATTATTATTATTATTATTATTATTATTATTATTATTATTATTATTATTATTATTATTATTATTATTATTATTATTATTATTATTATTATTATTATTATTATTATTATTATTATTATTATTATTATTATTATTATTATTATTATTATTATTATTATTATTATTATTATTATTATTATTATTATTATTATTATTATTACTAGAAAAAATATGCTCCCTCCGGTCGCATATTTTGCTAGGCTGCCGCGTCAGAAATGAACGCTCATCCGTAAACCGATGGAGCCCCAGTCATATTTCTTGGGTAGTTAGACATTGATAATAAAAACAGTTTGTAAATGAAAACTTTACGGCGTAAAAGGTCAAGTCGAAATCCTAAACAAACTTAAGGTCGTAAAAAAATGATAATATTGGAAGTTTTTCAAATCAGAGAAAAGGTGTACCTAAAATAAAACAGTAAAAAAATCAAATACAGCGAACACGATTAGTTATTTAAATGCTCTCGAGGAAAAGTTTACCTAAATTAAATTCATTATAATGTGTGTGTTTTTTTAAATAGTAATTTTAAAATCAATTATTATTTTTATTAAACAATTTGATTCAATAAATTTGTTAAAATCAACACTTTAATAATCTAAATACAGCGAACAGTATTTTTCAAATCAGAAGAAAAGGTGTACCTAAAATAAAATAATAAAAAACGGTACTCTTTTACTGTAGGACCCGCGCTAACTTTGACTATGACCCTAACCCTAACTCTAAACCCTAACCCTAACCTCCACTAACGACGGGGTCAAAGTTAGCGCGGTCATACAGTAAAAAAGCACCAAAAAATCAAATACAGTGAACGCGATTAGTTATTTAAATGCTCTCGGAAAGAAAGTTTACATAAATAAAATTCATTATAATGGATGTGTTTGTGTGTGCGTTTGTTAAACGACCTTTTTTGATTAAGGAATTTGATTCTAAAATCAGTTATATAGTTTTCCAGTACAATGTGTTAATTTTTTTGTTGACAGAAAAGAAACAAAAATCACATCTTTTATTTTAATAAATAAAACACGGAATAATAAAAACAGTTTGTAAATAAAAGCTTTACAGCGTATAAGGTAACATCAAAATCATAAACACAGTTAAGGTCGTGAAAAAATGATAGTATTGAAAGTTTTTCAAATCGGAAAAGAAGGTGTACCTAAAATAAAAGTATTAAAAAATCAAATACAGTAAACACGAATAGTTTTTTAAATCCTCTCGAAATTTTTCTTTACCTAAACTAAATTCATTATTATGTGTGTATGTGTTTTAACTAGTAATTTTGAAATCAATTATTATTTTAATTAAACAATTTGATTCAATAAATTTGTGTTTTAAAACATAATGGCTAATAAGATTAAGAAAATAAATAAACTCAGAACGTTTTAATAAAAAAAATCATAGTAAAAGTAACACGGTAAATGCCAGCGTTTTGTTTACATTTGAAATAACGCGCCCGTCTTGCGTCCATACTGAATAATCAGAGGGAGTTAACCGATTCAATGGAGTGACGCTGGCTGTTCAATCAGTTTCGCAGTAGGTAGATTAATTGCGTAACTCATTTCATATGTTTATATATATATATATATATATATATATATATATATATATATATATATATATATATATATATATATATAAATAATAAAAGAAATAATTATAATTTATAAGTAAGGTTATTAGCGAGCAAAATAGCGCAAATACATGTGGAAATCTGAAGAAATCAATCATGAATGTATATTTGCGAATACTAATTTATTAGAAGTTTAAAAGCAATTAATTATGTAAATTGAGAAATGCGCATAGTGTTTACGGCGGTTTTTGTAGTAGTATATATAGAAGCTGGCAGACTAAGTAAATAGTAATATTACTCTGATGGAGTTTCGGCTTCAGACAGACAGACAGACGGATACATAATCTCCATTATTATTATTATTATTATTATTATTATTATTATTATTATTATTATTATTATTATTATTATTATTATTATTATTATTAAGCGTTTTCTCCGCCAGCTGCAGAATACGCACTAATATGGTTGACTGTCCTCTAAGCCCTACGATGTAAGGCCAAGGTGTTCGCTTGGTTTATGTTCATGTTTGTCCGTTCATAAACGTTGTCTATCCATCTTTTCTTTCGTCTACCTTTCGACTGGCTTCCTTGTATTATGCCATCAACTCCTATTTTGCATAGCCCTAAACCGGAACGCTTAACGTGATCAAACAATCTCAAGACTTTACATTTGATGACAGAGGATATTGATGGAATGCCAGTGAGTTTTCGCAACTCTGCAATACTGTTGTGATCAGAGAGTTTATGGGAGGTGACGGTGGTGAAGTGGATATCGACCCGGACTGAAGACCTGGGTGTTCCAAGTTCGAATCCAGTCTGTTCCACCGTACCACTTTTACTTAGGGATGTTGGCAACCTTCTCGTGGTCCTTCCCGTAAGTACCCGATGTCTTTCCAGAAAGATTTATAACTTGAAAAACATAGGGGAAACTAATGCTGATTCACACGAAAGAAGAAGAAAAAGAGAGTTTATGATCAATAATGAAACGCATGATGTGGTATCAGACATGAATTAAAAACTATTCCCGAAATTTCAATTTCCTTGGAGTATTTTAAAGGATTTTTAGGAATCATAATATGGTCACGACCTCAGAGTTACATTTTTTTAAAAATATCAGATTTGAATGGAATTTTATCCATAGTCTTTATTGACAAGTTTTCCTTAATTTCATTTTCTTTTTAAGACCCCTTAAGCTTAGGCCTTAAGTTTTAGAAATTTTCTAGAATCAAAATCATATAATG
>OY744550.1:29365804-29370804 GCA_963556195.1 Sepiola atlantica
TCTGAGCAGCACTTCTCCAGATGTGGCAACAGTATTCCATCTTAGGAAGTATGTGACTCTTATACAGATAGGGGATTGCGTCAGGCGTGTGATACTTTCTGGAGTAGTGGAATGATCCAAACACTTTTCAAGCAACATTAACAACGGATTTGATTTAAGTCTTCCATTTCAAGTCTGAAGTGAAAGTCAGTCCTAGAAGTTTATCAAAGCAGGAGCTTCCGCAAGGACGGAGACATTAATTTCAATTCAGGTAAAGTTAGGATCCAAGCGTTGGTAGCGAAAGGAGAGAAGTTTGGTTTTTAGGTGCATTAAACACAACCAGCCACGTTACCCCCATTGCACCACGTTATCCAGGTAGAAAGAGAAAGAGAGAGAGAATAAGAAAGATCTTGATCATTAATGCTCTTCAGAGTGTTGCCATAGATGGTTGTGTTATCTGCATTCAGCAAATGTGATTAGGGAGATCATTGATTAAAACCAGGAAGGGGGTTGGGCTCAGAATGAGTCCTTGAGGCGCGCATGTGTTGATACTATGTACTTCAGACTTCTGCTTATCAACGACTACTTTTATAAATGTATCAGAGAGAACGGATTTGATGGTTGAGAGGGCATTTCCAGATATTCCATAGCTAATAAGCTTATGAAGTAGAAGTAGACCTTTATGCCAAACCCTATAAAATCCCTTTGATATGTCAAGAATTATTGCTCTAGAAACGAAGTCCCATCTATAGATTCACTGATCAGAAACTTACTCATGACGCACAGGAGACTGATTGGTCTGTACTGAGATGCAAAATACGGATTTGCAGTATTTTTAAATACTGGTCAGATCGATGTTTGAACAGCTTTGTAAAAATATGAGCTACGCCCGGTTGCATTTTTCAAAACTATTATGATTGAAATGTTATCAGGATCAGTTGCTTTGCTGGCATCCAGATTCTTGATAAGTTTGTTATCAGGATCAGTTACTGTGCCGGAATCAAGGATCTTGATCAGTTTGGCAACACCCCGGACAGATATATGAATGTCGCTCAGAGTGTTTTCACTCATGGAGGGAAACTCAGCTGGTAGGTGGCCCCGATCGCACAGGATGAAATTTAATGTAGTTCTTTGCAAAAAGTTTGGCTTTATCGGATGCTGAGGAAGTAACATTTGGTCCATCGATGATGGGCGGGATAAAGATCACGCATCTGTTCTGGACCTTGTTTGTTTCTATTTATCTTCCTCTCACAAGGTAAGATGTGACACAAGGTCGGGAAAGTGGAAAAAAACTAGCGCTCGAGAATTTGAGCACTCTGACTGGTTAAAAATTGCCTGGGCAGCCCCGTCGGCATTCCCCGGTAGAGGCGCCTCAGACAGTAAGCAATAAACTTACTCCTCCCCAAAGAGGGGAGGCGAAGCCTGGGAGGGTGTACCTCCTAGAACTGCACAGGACCGACAACCACCAATAGACCGGCGTAAATCCAGACCCAAAGGCCCGGACGATACCGGTTTATTAGGCGGGTTAAAAAAAACCTTGTTTGTTATTCACCAAAACTCGTGGCAACCAAGTCTCTGTTCAGACACTCTAGATTTAATGGATTGGACATATGATTCTCTCTCGTTTTCTATATCCTTTTTGCAGTGGTCGCGGACAGTCATAATGGTAACTTTGGTTTCAAAATATCTATTTCGTTAAAAGCAATTGAAATAGTTGGTTCTGTGAGCAATGGTGGGGTGTAACACGGCTGGTAATTTTTTTTTCTGTTGGAATTTCTTGAAGGGTATGAATCCCTCACTACCAATGGTTAACCAATCAGTTTAATTCGTTTCAAACATCGAACGCAAAGGAATTTATGATAAGAAAAATCTGATGCTATCTTAGTCAGCCATCGAGAATCGATACACTGTGAGACGGAGAGAGATTTCAGAGATCTTGCTGCCGTTTGTTTTGATCTTAATTGAGACAACTCATTGAAATTTGATCTTAATTGAGACAACTCATTGAAATTTGATCTTAATTGAGACAACTCATTGAAATTTGATCTTAATTGAGACAACTCATTGAAATTTGATCTTAATTGAGACAACTCATTGAAATTTGATCTTAATTGAGACAACTCATTGAAATTTGATCTTAATTGAGACAACTCATTGAAATTTGATCTTAATTGAGACAACTCATTGAAATTTGATCTTAATTGAGACAACTGAGTGATCTGAAGATCTCAGCGGAGACAGAACAGCGAAGACTTGCAAAATGTCCGTCAGTATCCGGTACGCGAGTAGGTTTGTCAACAATCTGTGTTATATCATAAGCAAGGGGAAAATCGTGACAAAACCACCTACATCATCAGTCTTGTTTGAGTGGACTAGCCATTCAACATTATGAACAGTAAAGTCACAACAGACATGAATGCTAGCAAAAGAATGAGCAGATAGGATCTTGTCAATTTTGTCAGAGATTTGCTCAATGACAGTTACCCTATCGGTGATTGGACGATAAAGGGCAAAGATGAAAGCGGTGCTGTGCGGAAGCGCAACATGTAAACACTTATAGGGCAAATTAGGGTCTTCACAGGAAGTGTCCCCCTACATAGAACGTCATCCCTGATCTAGGAACAAATTCCATGACCATGACAGTGTTGAGCACCTGGTTTTGCGGTGATGTTTGAATAGCCAGTGATTATGAAGTCATCTATAGAAACTGGCGAGCCAATGTCAGTTTCGTACGGAAACAACAGGTCTGGTATGGTCTCCTGTAAACGGGTTCCAACCTCTGGAAGGTTGGAACCTAGACCACTGATGTTTGAAAAGTAGACCTGATAGCAGGAGTCTTCGTTAGAAGTTGGGGGTTCTGGGTTCATGTTTATGTTTTGATTTGTGACTTATCATGTTGGGATTGGAAGGGGTCGACAGAGAAGCTTTTAACAGAACACAGAGCCGGTTCATGTAAGTGATGGCTAGGAGACCGGAAAGGCTAGAACCCATGTGGAGGCCAGTGATTTGTTTTTAATGTGTGTTGCTGGAAAGTGAAGTAGGTGTTGTCGATGATAATGCATAGGAGTTTGTGAATGTCAGTAGGTTTTAGTCCGAAGAGTTCTAGGTTGTCAGAGGAGGCTATGTGGTTTGTGATGAGATCTATAGCTGGGTGTGCAGGTATTGAAGTGTAGAGGGAGACGACGACGTCGAGGCTGAAGTTGTTAGACTGTAGTTGTTGGCGTTGAAGTAAGTGTAGTCTGCTAATGACTCTGTCAGAGCTGCTGACATGTGCGGGGAAAATGGGGAGTAATGTTTTAAGTAGTTGAGAGAGTAACCAGGAAATTTTGTAAAGTGGTTCTTCGATGCTGGAAACGATAGGTCTCATCTGTGTGTGTGTATGTGTGTGTGTATGTGTGTGTGTGTGCGCTGGTCTTGTGAGTTTTAATGTGGTAAAAAGTGGGGAGTTTGCTGTTTTTAGTGGTGAAGTTAATTTTGTATTTTGGGGGGAGGTTACGTGTGATGCAGATTTGGAACCAGGTGTTGTTGATGGAGTTTTGAACTATTGTTGCGGAAATGTTGCCCCCCCCACTGCACCCTCACCCAGTAAACACCTACTTTATCAAAAACTTTCTAGATTTAAACAGAGAATCTTTGATATACTCCGACATGAACAACCCTATATAAACTCTTACATCCCCATATCCCAACACCTTACCCTAAATAATCTGAAGGAATAAAATCTAGTTTACTTCCCCTCTGATAAATAATTCTGCATCATCTCTCAAGACTCCTACAGCACCCTAACCCTTGAACACCTTAACAACAACACCCTATATACTCCGGCCTCTAACATTTCAATGAGGAAAAAAAGAAAAGAAAAAAAGGAAAATATTGTCTGTATTACCATGATTAAAGTTTATAAAACCGAAAATTTGGATTAAAAAAAAAAATTTTTTTTAATTCATTTGACAAAATCATGCGTCAAGCTGTCTGGTTTCGCAATTTTCAAAGTTTATCATTTCAACGACGTTTCTAACTGCAGTAAAAAAACCATCTTATTATTGTACACTCGCGCAAAAGCGCTTTTAACTACAGATATCGGACATTAAAAAAATCTCTTCAACAACTCCCGAAGAAATCGGCATAAAACCTCGACGATGAGAACAAAAAAAAAAAAAAAAATTATCTGTATTACCATGATTAGGGTTTATACAACCGAAAATTTGGATATAATGGCCAATTTAATATTTTGCCCCCCTTCCTCTCCATTCTTCAAATAACAAACAAGAATTGCCAAGCTGTCTTATCTCTTTCAGTATTTTTAATTATTACGTGACCTGAGGAAGCTCCATTCCGAAAGAAATGATCGCTGAAACATGTATGCACATATGTAGCCGATAATGATTTTATAAATAAAATAATTTATACTATATATATATATATATATATATATATATATATATATATATATATATATATATATATATATAAATATATATATATATAAAGAACAAGAAGATTAAGATATAATGTATATCTTTAAAATAGAACCTATCATGCAAAAGATTGTATGCTCAATATACGAGATAGAGCAATTACATAGGCAGGTTAAAGGGTGAGACTGAAAGTTGTAAAAATACAAAATCTATTACATCTTCAGTTGTTCAAAACAAGGGATTTATTTTTCCTAAAACCATGGCTTTTCAAAGAATTGAATTCTTATCATCAGGAGAATGCAGATGGATATATTGGTAAGATAAATTACCACGGTCAAAGTTTAAAAAGATTAAAAAGATAAAGTATTATTTGAGAAAAAATGTTAACTGTGGAAATATGTTGAGAGTGTCCAATGCAAAATAAATGAATTGAATGCATATGAAAAAAAGTTCATCGTAAAGGGTGTCACTGAAAAAAAACCTGCAGCAGGTTCAAAGATTCCATTGAACCAGCTGCAGTGTTTTTCATTGATTCTTATCCTCGAGTTGCATTTGGCCTTGCTAAGTGATGACTTATTTGTACAAATATGGCGGAATTATGCA
>OY744550.1:29373304-29410804 GCA_963556195.1 Sepiola atlantica
GGTCATACGACGAGTTTTTGCTTTGAATGTTTTACAACAGGGAACCAAAGATCCTGTTTAGTCGAACACTTTCCATGGATACTTCTAGTTGAAAAAAAAAACGTTGACATTTCTGACGTTATGAGTACACTCGTGTATTAATAACATATGTTAGCTATTTTTTCCTTTAGTCCTCACATTCTATTATCGATGTTTCTGACAAAGGAGGAATAATTGCTGTTTTCTGGGTCGGAATATATCCATTTAACAGTCATTATTGGCTATTTTTTTTACCTTGAGGTAGTATTTTTAGCTCCTCACATCAAGTGGCTTCATGCCTTGTCTGGAATGATTTCCATAAAGAAATACAATTTGTGATTAAAAATCAAAAGTAAGCTGCCTTTTAGTTAACGAATATTAACAAAACTAAAATATTATTTCCTATCAAACCGTACCTTAAATATAAAACTGTTTTTGGGTGTCTATAAAAAAATACCTTTTTATGCTCTCGCCTTGAAAAGTATAATAATATCAAGAATATAACATGAAGTGATAAAAAAAGTGCATGGAAAACGTTTGGGCGGTATCCTTTTTATTTTATTTTTGTAAATCAATTTTATTGTCACGGTAAATTTAACTTCGTTATTGAGGACAACTGTGAGAGTAAATGGGCGAAAAATCCTGGGCGCTTAACGTGACCTTTGGCCAGAGTGTGGGTTTCTTTAAGAGGGAAATGGACACCACTGAATTGTAGGTTAAGTAAATATACACACGCGCGTTCACACATGCTCGGGAAAAACACACACTTACAAATGTATCCATTAAAAACAAACGACTACACTGTCTAAGAAGTTTACACTTATATAGAATCACATAAGCTTCTAAACACACACACACACACACACACACACACACACACACACACACACACACACACACACACACACACACATATATATATCATGAAAAGAAACTGGAATCTTAGGAAAATCTCCATCATACCAGTAATTATAGGAGCAACAGGACTAATGAAAAAGAATTTAAAAAGCTATCTGGCGAGTATACCCGGTGAACTGAGTGCAAGAGCAATACAAAAAATTGCACTTAAAGGGACGGTTAGAATCTTAAAACGATCTCTAGGCTGGAGTGTTTGAAATAGCCGGTGAATGTCTGGCATCCGGTAGGATGCCCCATCTACAGCAAAAACGGAAAGATAAGAATATATATATATATATATATATATATATATATATATATATATATATATATATATATAAGTATAAATTTTTTATTTATACAAACATTATTGGTTACATATGTGCATACATGTTTCGGTTGCACTTTTCCCAGAAAGTCAACCTCATCAGACCAAGAATTTTCGAAAAATGGATGGATTTGAAGAATTTTCTCTCCTAAATAAATCTTTTTGGGGTTTAGTCATTTTCTATTTCTCTAAACCCCAAAAAGATTTATTTAGGAGAGAAAATTCTTCAAATCCATCCATTTCTCGAAAATTCTTGGTCTGATGAGGTTGACTTTCTGGGAAAAGTGCAACCGAAACATGTATGCACATATGTAACCAATAATGTTTGTATAAATAAAAAATGTATACTTATAAACAGCTCTACTTGTTATTGAGCACTTTTTATAAACACTTGAGTTTCTACGGATTTACATTTACAGAAACTAATACAATACATGTATGATATATATATATATGTATGTATGTATGTATGTATGTATATATATGAATATAGACACTTTAATTTATTATTTCTGCTCACTAAAAGTTATCACACAAGTCATCGTTAGTGATTTCTCACCGTCAACAACCAGTGGTGTTCCCTGGAGTCAGAGTGACAACAAGCCTCTCCAGATTTCCAGTACTCCCCACTTCTTTTCGATTACCACCGCAAATGACCTTGCGGTATCGCAGTAGTCGCCTACCATTGATTTCTCGCTGGCAACGACCATTGGTCTCCCCTTAGATTTGGGTGACAATAAGCCTCCCTAAGGTCCCATCACTCTCCGCACTCTTCCAGTGGAGGTCTTGTTAGTGCTCTCTTTCCTCGGTCTTCCCATCCTTCTTCACGACTATTTTGTTTGGTGTCAGCTGAGGCCAGCAGTTTCTGTTCTTTGGTTCGTGCGGAGTGTTCTTCCTGTGTTTTATTTTTGTCGTCGTCGTCGTTATCGTCATCATTATTATTTATTTATTTATTTATTTTAATTTTTTAATTTTTATATTTTAATTATTTACTCCCTATGGGGTTTCACACAAGTTGATATCAATGATGGCTCACTGGCAATAACAAGTAGTATTCCCTGGAGTCGGAGTGACAAGTCTCCCCAGACTCCTCCTCCTCCTCCTTCTTCTTCTTCTTCTTCTTCTTCTTCTTCTTCTTCTTCTTCTTCTTCTTCTTCTTCTTCTTCTTCTTCTTCTTCTTGTTGTTATTATTATTATTATTATTATTATTATTATTATTATTATTATTATTATTATTATTATTATTATTATTATTATTATTATTATTATTATTATTATTATTATTATTATTATTATTATTATTATTATTATTATTATTATTATTATTATTATTATTATTATTATTATTATTATTATTATTATTATTATTATTATTATTATTATTATTATTATTATTATTATTATTATTATTATTATTATTATTATTATTATTATTATTATTATTATTATTATTATTATTATTATTATTATTATTATTATTATTATTATTATTATTATTATTATTATTATTATTATTATTATTATTATTATTATTATTATTATTATTATTATTATTATTATTATTATTATTATTATTATTATTATTATAATAATAATAATAATAATAATAATAATAATAATAATAATAATAATAATAATAATAATAATAATAATAATAATAATAATAATAATAATAATAATAATAATAATAATAATAATAATAATAATAATAATAATAATAATAATAATAATAATAATAATAATAATAATAATAATAATAATAATAATAATAATAATAATAATAATAATAATAATAATAATAATAATAATAATAATAATAATAATAATACTACTACTACTACTAAATGTTAGCCCGTCAACGTTTGTTTCTGTACGGCTTTTTACTTTAATAATAAACAAGCCGCGCGTGCGTGGTCCCCCTCTGTATGTGACTCGATGTGACGAGTGTAAAATGCAATAACTTTGGGCAATTTGGGGCATTTTTGACCCCCATTGTACCACCTGGGGGGGGGGGGGGCAAACCAGAATTTTTCTGCGGTCAAGGATGCTCATTTTATATCCAGAACAATTGCCTCTACATTTTGGCCAAGTTTCAGAGAAATTGAATGGATGGATGAAAAGTTATGGGGCAAAAAATGTCATTTTTTGCCATTTTGGGGCCTTTTGACCCCCTGGGGGCCTAACCAGATGTATTTAAAAAAATCGGAGAATGTCATTTTCTAACCTGACCAAAGTTACAACTTCATGCAAAATTTCAGAGAACTTCAATGGATGGTTGCGGAGAAAAATCCGGACGGACGGACGGACATGCCTTAAAACATAAGTCCTCCGATTTTATAAATCGGGGGACCAAAAATACATGCTAAAATATACTTTAGTTGTAGAATTAGATTATGTCTGTAAAAATCTGTTTTAATTGTTCTAATTAGCTGTAATTTATAATTAACTGAAGAAGTCACCCACCTCTCTCTCTCGTTCTCTCTTTCTCTCTTTCTTTCTTTCTGTCTCTCTCTCTCTCTCTTTGTTATCTATTTATTTTCTCGTCCCTTCTTCACTCCATATTGATTCAACAAATCTCTAATATTCATTAATGACTATGTGAACATTTACAAAAAAGAGTTACGTTATACTCTCGGCTTATTTGCATACGTGTCTGCACATACCACAAATACGTATGTAAATTAGATGGCAAAAATAATAAGACCCTTTTACGGAAATATAAGAATAATAAAGAATTATACTACTACTACTACTACTACTACTACTACTACTACTACTACTACTACTAATAATAATAAAACACTTGTTAACATCTAACGAAAGCAATCTCACGTGATACAGCTGTTGTGAAAAGAACAGTATAATGAATTGCTTTCTTCGGAGAAGCGCAGTAAAAATGTATGTAAATAGAGAGCGGACATATAATGCTAGCATGTATTTGTATGTGACCAGCCGTTCGAGCGTAGAATCTCGGCGTGAATACACTTGATACGTCTAGCCACACTGATGAGTCGTAGACGACAAAACAGTTGTCTTTATATAAAAAGCAACTGTTTTGTCGTCTACGACTCTTCAGTGTATATATATACAGTCATCCACATACAGACGTTTTCGTTGTATCACAGCTCTTCAGTGCAGCTAGACCAGCTGATGCCTATATATATATATATATATATATATATATATATATATATATATATATATATATATATATGATGGACTCTCCCGTCGATTTCGATGTATGAGTGTCCGCGCGTGAATTTTGTAATTGCAAGGGTTGCGCAATCCCCAACAACCGCTCTCCTGAGTCGGCATTGCTTGATTCCAATGGCAAGTAGTAATACAAGACGACTGGAAACAATGCCGTGATAAGCAGAGAGCACATACAGCACCTGGTATTCAAATACTTAATTTCCCTTAATCACGTGACAGTTTCCGGTGACCGCAAGGATAGGGCGACTGCTTGCAGATTCTAGGCTGACTCGACCGACCGTCTGAAATTGTTACTTTCCTGCACCGATGAAAGCAATTATAAATAATTAAATATATATATATATATATATATATATATATATATATATATATATATATATATATATATATATATATATATATATGTATGTATATATATATATATATATATATGTGTGTGTGTGTGTGTGTGTGTGTGTGTGTGTGTAAAACACGTGTATGGTTGCATGTTTATATGTATAATGTATTTGTTTTTGTTTACGGGAAAGAAAGCAAGACTCACACAGAGATAGATACGGAAGATAGATGTAAAAGCTTCCCGAACGTCTTTGACATATCTTCCAAATTAGAGTATCAATCTCCTGCTGAGTATCAAGAGGAAGGCACTTACGGGTTTATTTGCGCTGTGGGTGGTCAAATCCAAGACTATAAGTAGGCTTTGTAGCCATGAAATTCTTTAACTCAACCTTCAGACATGAGGTTTTTCGTTGTCTCTTGTGTCTTGCCATTTTAAGTCATTATTGACTAAATTAACAACGAATTAACAAATGCGAGGAGAAATGAAACCGTAAAACGAGCTCAGAACGACACAGAGAATAGTTTCCAACTTTGATACTGTTTTTATGTAAACGGATATTTAAAAGAATTTGTTTTTGTTTTTTATGGTAATCGCTCCAGAGAAGGCATGCCACAACTTAATGTAAGGAGCTAATAAGAACAAATATGATTATCGCAAAGACAGGAGATGTCTATTGGCGTTAGTCTTGATAAGACCAAAGCTATAGATGGAAGGAAAACAGTCAGCAGGAATATAGTTGTTCCACAAGCCTGCAGCTCTAAGAAAGAAGCTACTGAAATAGGAAGCTATATTACAATCAGGCATCAAAACAGCGAATTGATGGAGACCACTAGAACAACGAGTCACACGTCCTGGAACAAAAGAAGCAGGGAATAGATCACGCAATTCATAAGAACGCATGCCATAATAGTATTTATAGACAATGATGAAAAAGACAGATGAAGGATTATAATTAACAGTACTTACTATCGAACTGGTGTCATCGTCTTTTGTATTTGTTGATATATATATATATATATATATATATATATATATAAACATTCAATAAATTAAAACATTTGAATTGTTCCAAGAATTAGAACATCAAGTCCAGTATGGCGAACGATCGTTTCCAAAACATTTTGGAAAAAATTTATTTTATTTTATTTTATAAATTAATAAAGCTAATCCAAAACGATCTTCATCAGCGCCTTTAGCAACACGTCTTACAGAAAGTCAGAGAAAAAAATCTGCTTATATATATATATATATATATATATATATATATATATATATATATATATATATATATATATATATATATCAGGACCGGCGGGACAGTTATAAAAGTGTGTGTGTGGGGGGTCTCCTAAAAAGTGGGGGGGCCCGGTTGAACCCATGCATATGTAACTTCATTATTGATGACCGTAAAGTTCGGGGGCCAAGTCAAAAAGTGTGGGGGGACTTGAGCCCCCCCTCCCCCGGTGCTGCCGTCCATGTATATATATATATATATATATATATATATATATATATATATATATATATATATATATATATATATATGACTCCGCTGATAAAGGTCCGATTTTCTCGGATCTGAAACCTTGGTCCGGATGTTGTAACTTTTTGTTTAATATAAATATAAATATAAATATATATATAGGAAACAGGATATAGAAAATCCATTGTTAACAAAAAATAGGATATATATATATATATATATATATATATATATATATATATATATACTGATTTTTAATAAAATATTGCATATCGAAACGTGGTCACCAAAGTAATTTGTTTGTCTATTGTCATTACTTTAATTTCTAAAGATGCTTCAAAGAGCTTTACTTTCATTACGACTTATAAGCCGCCACGCGCGTTTTAGTTCAAAATTAAAAAAAAAAAGAACGTTGCCATTTCACCACACCGCGACGAAGTCTGAACATCACTCCGATAACACCGATGAGATAAGCTACTATCACAGAATACTAAGGTATTCCCCTTTATACTGACTCGAACTCTCTTCTTCTGAAGAAGAATGTTTTATATTCGAAAAAAAAATGAAAATAAAATAATTTAAATGATTTGTAATAACATATTGCACTTCAAAACATGGTTTACAAATGCATTTTAAAAATCTATTTTCATGACATCTGTTATATATATATATATATATATATATATATATATATATATAACTATATATATCTACATATATACATATATATACACATAGTTATATATATCTGCATATCTACATATATATCTATATATATCTACATATATACATATATATATATATATATATATATATATATATATATATATATATATATATATATATATATATATATATATATATATATGTTAAAGTGACACATACGACACGTGGAATCGTAAAAACAAAACAAAGTGACAATATTGAAAAGTCAATAATTTTCAAAAACATTTTTTTTTTATTTACCAGTGTATCGTGACCGTGGTGTTGGGTTGGAGTGTGTCCTTTTCATTATTATTATTTTTTTAAAATTTTCGAAAATTATTGACTTTTCAATATTGTCACTTTGTTTTGTTTTTACGATTCCACGTGTCGTATGTGTCACTTTAACAACGCATTGTTATCGCCTTCAAAAAAAAAAAAATTATTCTTACAATATATATATATATATATATATATATATATATATATATATATATATATATATATATATATATATAAAGTTATATTAGTTTCTATATTTTCTGAGCAGAGTGCTCAATATCTCATCTGTATACCTACCTGTTATCTAAATTACTTATGTTTTTCCAAATTATTTATTTTTTTTATTCATCTTTATTATTATCATTATATAATTTGCTAATCCTCCTACCAGATCACAAACTAAGTCCGGGAAACTTACAGGCTTAGCAAGTTCCCTCGGCGGCTGAATAATTCTTGTTAGGTTGATGCCGTTGTTACTAGTAATATGTAAGTAGAGACTCCTTTATTTGAAATAGCGAATAGGGAAATACCGACTGATAATTTTATTGTTACAAATGCTATGAGTCGTTATGCAAAACCTGTACTGTTTTGGTTACATTTAAGTGTGTACAGATCTAATGCTACCAACTATCCGGTTAGCAATCATTAAGCGAAAAACATTATCGTTCAAAAAAAAAAAAATTATATATTTGTTTTCCTGGTGGGGATGTAATGTGCAAAATGTTGGTAAAACGATGATTGCCCTTCATAAGCGTATTAATATGCATAGAATCAACGCTTGAGAAATGAACATTTAAGGGAAGCAGCGATGATGATTGTGGTAGCGCTAATGAATTTATGAGCCGGGTTTATGGTTAGGATTAAGTCAGTACGATGACGATATTATAATTAAGGCGCGATGTGTAGCCTTATGAACTTAAGAGATATATGCATGGACCATGTGTGGGCTATAACATATTGGCTAAGATCAAAGTGTAGTATCTGTTCCGATGGATACTGCACGCCTGTCCTGTGCAGTTCTAGGAGGTCCACCCTCCCACGCTTCGCCTCCCCTCTTTGGGGAGGAGTAAGTTTATTGCTTACTGTCTGAGGCGCCCCTACCGGGGAATGCCGACGGGGCTGCCCAGGCAATTTTTAAATGGCCAGAGTGCTCACCTCTCGAGCGCTGGCTTTTAACCCCACTTGCTCGACCCGATCTTGGGTCACATCTTACTTGTGGGAGTAAGATAAAACTGGCCTTGTGCCTAACTCCGCGAGGAGTAAATAAACATAGCATTTTTGCTTCTCGTAAAGTCGGTTCTCTCTATCGCTCCAAACACTTTCTCACACCTGAGGCTATTCTCTATCTCTACAAATCATCAATCAGACCATGTATGGAGTACTGTTGTCATATTTAGGCTGGCGAATCTCTGTCCCATTTGAGGATTCTTGATAAGGTGCAGAAAAATGTCTGTAATTTGATTGGCCACACTCTTTCTTCTTCTCTGAACCCTCTCTCTCACAGACGTGATGTTGCTAGTCTCAGTCTTTTCTATAAATACTATTATGGCTTGTGTTCTTCAGAATTATATGATCTATTTCCTGCTTCTTTTGTTCCAGATAGTTTGACTCGTTATTCTAGTGGTCTCCATCAATTCGCTATTTGATACCTCATCGTAATACAGCTTCCTATTTCAGCAGCTTCTTTCCAAGAACTGCAGACTTGTGGAACTCTCTTTCTGCTGACTGTTTTCCTCTTACCTATAGCCTCGGTCTTTTCAAGACTAAGGCTAATAGGCATCTGTCTTTGTATTAATCATCTTTCATTCTTGTTAGCTCCTTACACCAAGTGTCTTCATGCCTTGTCTGGAGCGATTTTCATTTAAAAAAAGTAGTAAAGTAAAGAAAGATAATTAATAACGTTTATGAGAGAGGATTGGTTGCAATTTTCCTCTTTTCTCTAAAAAGGGAGCTAATCCAGTGCAATCTCGCATTCGTAAAAGTAATAGTGAATCTGCTATTTCGTGTGAGGATTTCTTTGATGGAGTTATAAAATATTTAGATGATAATATTTGAATATCTTTTCACAGCATTAGGAAAATTATAAATCAAATTTCATCTAAGAAGCAGGTTCTAAAATACATAGCGTCTCTTTTATTTATTTTTCTTATCTTTCTGTTTTTGCTGGAGATGGGGCATCCTACCGGATGCCAGACATTCACCGGCTATTTCAGACACCCCAGCCTAGAGATTGTTTTAAGATTCTAACCGCCCCTGTAAGTGCAGTAGTTTGTATTTCTCTTGCACTCGGTCCACCGGGTATACTCGCCATATAGCTCTTGAAATACTTCTTCAGAAATATGCTGCAGTATGACTTATAAAATGGCGGAATTTTCACCAATGTTACCAATATATTTTAGATATCATATATACTAAATCATATAAACCACCGATTACTAAAAGTAAATATGTTTACCGAAATTTTTATGTGGTTGATTATGAGAACAAAGGGGTTGGTCAAATCTTCAGGAATAGAGAGGCCGTACAGCTATTCCCGAAAAAATTACCAATGAAATATTATATTCTACTGATAACGTGCAGTATTACGACCGACAATATAAAATAAAATGTTTAAACAGAAACTGTAGAACTAAGGGAGGCGCAAGAGCGCTCTATCCTTTAATAGACTTCAAAAATGGCCTATGCTGGAAATCTCATTTCTTTGATCAATCATAACTCAAAAACCAATAAACCAAATTAGTTAAAACTTTGCACAATATTTTTATTTGATAGGTTCTATAAGTGTGTAGAATTTCCACATCATTAGTCAAGGTAACCCAGAGATCCAGAAAGTTCAATCATGAAATCATGTTATCTGTGTGTACGTACGTACGTACGTACGTACGTATGTACCACCCTGTATCTCATCAACTATTTGATGGATTCAGCTGATTTTTGGCAGAGATAGAGGTTCTAGGGTCTAGTTGATGGCATTTTAATTTCAGTTTACCATATACCTTAGTTTTCCAGAAAATTCAAAAAAACCTTATAAATGACCATTGTATTGAGGCATAGCCTTTACAAAAGTAGTGACATTGCATGAAAAATGCCAGTATACTGAAATCATATGTCCTTAATAGGGTTAAGATGGACATTCATATGCACTAAATGTACAACATCAAGGAATTCCCCAAATTGTTAACCTTTTATTGTCATTAATTAGGGGTATGACTACATATCAATCAAACCATTTCATTATCACATCACTACAGTATAAATCTCTATGCATGAGTGGATGAAGTGTGTGAGGTGCGCTGAAGAAAAATTCCTACCAGTAAAATACATAGCCCTGTTGTGCTCGCATACCCTTAATGACAATGGCATTTTTCATGGAATCTATTATAGTGATTAATGTGAGCTGCATTAATATCTCAGAGTGTAATTATTGCGTTTACTCATGATGAATACCTTGGTCATCATTTAATTGGTAATTTCATTATAATCGAAAATAGTAAAGAAAATATACTTCTAAAAAGGGACAAATTATAGAAATCCAAAATATAATTATTAAACTTTTTGGAATTTTTGTTTTTGAGATGAGGATTGATAATATGCATTTCGAGTGTACGGACTATTGCTCTAATCTTGGGTGTTGTTCTCATAACGTTTCGACCGATATAACCTTCGACCTTATTCAGCTGTATTTTTATCATGGCTGTTATTGGTGAATAGTGGCAAAAAATAGTAAATACGCAACATCCTTTTCTGTTTCGTAATTACATCACAAGTTGTTAAATTTTAACGACAATGGTACGTTCGGAAAAAAGAACAAAAACATTTCCCCACTATTTTCCAATAACAGTCATTGTCAAAATACACCTGAAGAAGGTATGAGGTTATATTGGCCGAAACGTTGTGAGAACAACACCCAAGATGAGAGTAATAGTCTGAACAATCCAATTATATATTATAATTATGTTATATGTTTTAAAGCGATAGCAAAATCGTTGGATAGCTTTATTCTTTCTATGATAATTCAATATGATGGATGAATGCGCATTAAGTCCATGGAAGTAAAACATTCTTAAATGTATTATTATAAAATTCAAAATTTAGAACGTTTTAAACTTCCTCAAAAGACGAGTACTGGTTTTAGAAATCATTTAGTGTTGGAGATTTTTAGCGAGTTTCAATTTTTTTCTTTTCTTTTTTATCTCCCTCCTACAGCGGTAAGATGTGACACAAGGTCGGAAAGTGGGATTGAAAATGCAAAGACGGTACCGGTCTAATGGGTGTAACATCCATCAGAACAGATACTACACTTTTATCTCAGGTCAAAACGCCGAGAAAGATATTACTCCATTTGGCATTTATCTACCTCCCACAGCGGTAAAATGTGACACAAAGTCGGTAAAGTAGGATTTGAAAAGCCAGCGCCCTAGAGGAAGAAGAGCACTCTGGCCGTCAAAAAAATGCCTGGCCAGCTCTGTCGGCATTCCCCGGTAGGGCCGCCTCAGGCGATTAACAATAAACTAACTTCTTCTCAAAGGGTGAGAAGGCAAAGCCTGGGAGGGTTGACCTCCTAGAACTGTACAGGACAGTACCTCAGACCGGCGGAATCAAGACCCGATGGCATTGACGGTATCGGTCTACAGAGTGAACATCCATCGGAACAGATACTACACTCTGAATTATTTATTTGCAGAAAATATAGAAGATTTACATTCAAAACAAATTAGGCACAAGGCCATCAAAAGTGTGGGGGTGTGGTTGGTCATCCTTTGTCTAAGGTAATAAAAATGTCTATCCTACTCTTAACTAGAATCATCTCAGTCACCACAATACCACATTTGCTCTAAGGGCCGTCCTACTTAGGCTATTATAAAATTAGATTGCAATTAAAAAAAATTTCATAGTTCTTTAATAAATAAATAAACAAACAGATACTACACTTTGATCTCAGGCCAAAAGGTCGAAAAAGACATTACTCCAATTGACGAGGTTTTTTTTGATGATAAGTCACCACTTACCAAGAACAAATACCACTCGAGGATAATGGTAAATGAGATTGACAAATCGATAATGAAGTCTACTGTGATCGGAAACAAAACTCAATAATGAAAGAGAACTAACCTAAAACAATAAATTATCTACAGAATATAGCAAGAAAAACACACACACATGCGCAGAATAATTAATCAATGATTAACAAAAAGGGAAAATTGTCGTTTCCCAACCGAAATGGCGGACAATAAATTATCTGCTGGTTTCTGATTTTTTTTCCAACCTCACAGATGAGTAAGCAAACCCAAATAAATTGTTTTAGACAAATTTCCCAACTGTATTTCCATTAATATAATTTAAGATAATTTTTTTAATTAGTCCCAAACAATTTATTTGGGTTTACTTATTCATTTGTGAGGTCGAAAAACTGCAGACGATTTATTGTCCGCCATTTTGGTTGGGAAACGACTATTTAACCAGCAAAAACAATGACTAGAAAAAAGAAAAACACATACGAGAAAAACAAAAAGATTTAAAAATGATTTAACAGATACATCTTGACTACGGAATAGGGCCACGCTCCGGTGGTCTGTAGTTATATCTGCGGTATGGTTCCGCGATAGAGCGGAATTAAGGGAGGTTCTTTATTGTAGGTTTGGGCTCTCCAGAAGTGTTCGCGATCCCGTTGACTTCCGGGTTACCCTGCAGTAAATTTCAAGTACGGATGATCATAAATGATAAAATAAACTTTTTTTAACGGAAAATTTAGAATTGTATTTTAAGTATGATAAAATATGTTGCTTTTTTATGAACATATAAAAAGATCTTTACTAAATCTGTTTTTTCAAATATGTTGAAATGTTGGTACTGATATCGATCCTGACCCAGTTTTCGTGAGGTTCGACTCGGAAGCGTTCGGCTGTCCTACGCAAATGCCCGAGAGTTGACGAGCCGATTTGTACCAGACAACAATTTTGATACGGTGCTGCGTCCTAATGTTTTGTTTGTTTTTTTGTTGTTGTTTTTTTTTTGTTAGGGTTAGGGTTAGGGTTAGGGTTTAGGGTTTAGGGTTAGGGTTAGGGTTAGGGTTTAGGGTTAGGGTTAGGGTTAGGGTTAGGGTTAGGGTTAGGGGTTATGGTTTAGGGTTAGGGTTAAAAATAATTATTTCATAACAGTAATTTCGCTTTATTTGTTTTGTTGTTTAAAAAGTTTCTTGCAACTATAACTAAAAATTATAGGACGCAGCAACGTATCAAAATAAAAAAAAATATTTGATAACAGTAACTTCGCTATGTTTTGCTTGTTATTTTTTGTTGTTTTTTTTAGAAAATTTATTGAAAATATAACTTACAATTACAGGACGCAGCACCGTATCAAAATTGTCGTCTGGTACCATTCGGCTCGTCAACATTCGGGCGTTTGCGTAGGACAGCCGAACGCTTCCGAGTCGAACATCACGAAAACTGGGTCAGGATCGATATCAGTACCGAAATGTTTGTTTGTTGTTTTATGAAAATATCACAAATCTTTAATAAAAATATTTTTAATGAATCAAATATGTTGAAATGTCTTCTTTTTATTGATATAAATAAAATTTTGAAATGTCTTGTATTTTGTGAAACAGCAACATAATATATGTTTTGATTCTTTTATGAAAATATAATAAAATAGCTTATTATTTTAATAGTAATTTTTAAAGCAAATGTCTTTTGTATTTTGTGAAACAGCAACATAATTTAAAGTATTTGAAAAGAATAATAAAAGCGTATACAATAAAGAATATTGCCGAAATAATTTTGTTTTATTCGACGCCGTCAGAGAAATTATTGAAGGTAGCTGTTGAAGTTGTCAGCGCTAGACATTTCAAAACTTTATATCAATAAAAACAGATTTTTTAAAAATAAAGATTTGCTCTATTTTCATAAAAATGTAAACAAACATATATTTGATAATTTGTTTCGCTCACAACTTATTTTATTATACTAAATGTACAATTCTAAATTTTCCGTTTAAAAAAGATTTCTTTTATCATTTATGATCATCCGTACTTGAAATTTGCTGCAGGATAACCCGGAAGTCAGCGGGATTGCGAACCCTTCTGGAGAGTCTAGGTTTGCTGGGGTTTAATAAAGACAGCTTCGAGTATTTTTTATTTTTGTTTAAATTGGTTTCAGAATGTATTATTTTCGTGTTATTAACAAAAATTTGTTTTAAATAACATTACGTATGAAACCATTACATATTAAAAAAATGTTTAACGTAATACAATTTATCCTGTTACGCTAATTCTGCCGTCGCGGAATTTAAATTGTTAACGTCTCTCCTGGAACTGCACTGGTTTGTCCTTTTGATGTTTAACTCACTTCACGTGCGCGATCTTCGCTGCTTTGTCAAATTCTCTTATTTCTTTAATTTTTTTTGTTCATCTGTTTTTATCACCTGAAGATAATTCGACGAAGAATCGGTAACTATTGTGATGCGTATGGAATATACATGAATCTTTTGTTTTTATTTTGACACAAAAAAGATAATGAGAAAAATTGATAAAATAAAAAAGGTATGATCAAGCAGAAAATTCTGTTATGTTTAAAAATCTTCTCTCTCTCTCTCTCTCTCTCTCTCTCTCTCTCTCTATATATATATATATATATATATATATATATATATATATATATATATGCGTGTGCGTGTGCGTGTGTGTGTATAAGTATATAAATGTAGAGAGAGAGAGAAAGAGAGAGAGAGAGTAAAGAAAAGGAGAAAGGGAGATAGGAATGGTAAGGCATGGAAAAGAGAGATTGAGACAGAAATGAAGAAAAGAAGAGAGGGATATATATGTATATATATATATATATATATTTATATATATATATATATGCAAACATTGTTTAAAATAACAGAATTCGTCTGTTTAATTATACATTTTTATTTTTTCAATTTTTCTAATTGTCTTTTTTTGTATTAAAATCAATATATATATATATATAATTCTATATTATATTTACATATATAGATATATAGAGGGAGAGAGAGAAAGAGAGAGATTTGTACTATAAAACGTTAGTGCCTCACTAATATATATATATATATATATATATATACAGGGTGGGCAAAAATAAGGGTCCTATTTTTAAAAATTCATAACTTTTTTATTTATTGATTTAAAAAATTTTTTTTTTTAGAATAAGTAAAGGACCCCTTCCGAAGCAAGCATGAGCCGTATTAGCCCTAAGGAACGTACCCTCATTTAGAAAACATTATTTTTGCTTAAAAAACTCAAAACAGTGTAAAAAACAATACTTTAGTTTTTGTAAGTTTTAAGAAGTGTTTTTCGGCTAAAATTTGTTTTGTTTATTTCAAAAAATCTCGGAAGGGTCGGTCTACACACACATAAAGTTTGGTGAGTTTAACTTTTATTTTGTGGAAGTTATTCAAATTCAAGTTATTCAAATTTAAAGATAAGACCCTTATTTTGGCCCACCCTGTATATATATATATATATATATATATATATATATATATATATATATATATATATATATATATATATATATATATATATATATATATATATATATATGTATATGATTATTTAATAATACATATTTAATTAATATCTACATACGTATACGTTTCATCCTTGCGGAATCATCAGTGTAGAGATGACCATTCAAGCTTGTCGCTCTCTCTCTCTCTTTCTCTCACACACACATATATATGTGTGTGTTCGTGTGTGTTTGAGAGAGAAAAAGAAAAAGAGATAGAAGGAGAAAGAAGGAAGAATATAAAAGAGAGATGGAAACAGAAATGGGGTTAAGAGAGAGAAAGGGAGAGAGAGATCTAAGAGAAAGAGAGAGAGAGAGAGAGAGAGAAAGATATATAAGAGAGGGAGAGAGAGAGAGAAAGATATATATAAGAGAGAGAGAGAGATAAGAGAGAGAGAAAGATATATAAGAGAGAGAGAGGGAGAGAGTAAGAGAGAAAGATATATAAGAGAGAGAGAGAGAGAGAGAGAGAGAAAGAGAAAGAAAGAAATCTAAGAGAGAGAGAGAGGGAGAGAGAGTGTGAGAGAGATATCTAAGAGAGAGATATCAACCCTGATCTCGTCAAACTAACTGATGAAAGATAAGCTATTTGATTGCAATTGTGATCCAACTTGAGTGCGTATACATATTCTGCGTACACTTCACCCCAATTAAAAGAGTCTAGAGCGATGATCACGACGCGATTAGGGAAGGAAAACACTGGCAAAAATAAAGACTACAGAGTAACTACGATAAAAAAATAGACTTTTTCTTGGCTCCGAATTATTTTGAAAAGATTAGAGAAAAGAACTTCAAGGGGAAATTTCCAGATGCAGTTGAATAGGATTTATCGTCGTTTCGTGTACATATCCATAAATAATTAATCTGTAAGAGTATTTAGAAAAGTGGGCGGAACTTTGTTGCTACTTTTTGCTCATGGGGAGGTTTGATTGGTCAAACAGATACCATCACCACCAAATCGGATTTGATGGGTTTCTGTGATAGAGTTGCGAACGATTGGGAGGATTTTGGGTTTAAATACCACACCCCAGTAATGTCCACGCAATCCGTTCTTCATACCACAACTACACAATCTGCCAATTTTATTTTAAATGCTATTTATACAAGTTATATTTTTGACTACTTTCCATTTCGAATACTTGTTTAATATAATTAATTACTCTCTCGGTAAAGAAACCCCAATATTTATTTTGAAATATAAACTTTTTTTTATTAAGAACTAAAGCTCACGTCTTTGTTTAGATCAGTAAAACATGTCTTTACTGTAACAGTATTCCTAGACGAAATAAGTAGTTCCAGAAAGAAATGGAAGCGAAATACATTATATAGAGAACATGTTCCAAGCAGAAAAAGGATAAAATCACTGAGCAAAATCAAATAGAGATTTGTCAGATGCAATACTATAGCGATATTTTCTAAAATCCGACTGACTTTTCTTTAATTTGTATTTTTTGGGGGTTATTCGGACTACTGTTCTCATTTTGGGTGTTATTCTTACAACGTTTCGGTCGATGTAACCTCAAACCCTCTTCAGATGCGTCTTGTTGAACCCGGAAATCTTTATGTCGAACTCTGGAATCTGTACGAAATTTCGAATGGAACCTGTTATTTAATCCACGGGGGTAGATTGTTCTCGTCCCGTCAGTCATTAACCGGGCAAAAGTCTTACGTAATTCGTAATTGTATTCTTAGTATCGCTCGCACTGAAGATTGGAACTTCAACCTCGAGAATACCGTCACTTAGAACTGATTGCGGACAATTATATATATATATATATATATATATATATATATATATATATATATTTAAAATTTTCATTTTATTTGTTTACTTATTTATTTTGTTAGTATTTTTGTGATAAAATATTAATATATATATATATATATATATATATATATATATATATATATTTAAAATTTTCATTTTATTTGTTTACTTATTTATTTTGTTAGTATTTTTGTGATAAAATATTAATATATATATATATATATATATATATATATATATATATATATATATATATATATATATATATATATATATGTGTATATATAATATGTTTGTGCATATGTGAAGCCTACAAAGTTTTCGAAAGACATTATCTTAAATGTGACAGAATTTATTTTAAATATAAGTTTTATTCTGTGTCTTGTTTGCCTCGGCCTGACTCTTATATGTATTTATGCGTGTCTTGTATGTGCGTTTTTTTTAAAATACCCGTATAGATAAAGTAAAGTTAATTCGTATGGATCAGAAAGGTACAACTTTGTTGACCGGTTTGATTCTGTTGTCGGCATTCTTGCAGGAGGGACCACATGAAAGTTGCCAACATCCCTAAGTGAAAATGGTATTATGGAATTGACTGGATTCGAAATTGACGTTATCCACATAACCACTGTCACCCCCCTACCTGTTGAAGGTTGCATTTGCTTGTTGATTCCAGACGACCGGATGTTAAAGTCAAAGCGATGTTTGTCTGCCTGTGTTTAACTCGACTTGATAATTTTACGGTCAGATCCCTTGCTGATTCAAAAATTAAATAAATTAGTTAATTAATTAATTAATAAATAATTAAAAAAAAACGTCATGGTTAGTAATATTATAAGATGATTTGAATTGATCACATGTCTTTTCTAGAGAGTAGATTTGTCCCATTCCACTAAACACGAAAACGTAAAAGAAAAGTCGTTAGGCTTAAAATGTCTAGCTCCCTATAACTGTGACTGAAACATGTTTTGCAAATGTGTCGCCAAATAATGTTTGTATAAAGAAAAATGTTTATAACCATTAAACAGCTGTATTTATTATTGAGCACTCTTATATATACACAGTACGGATTATCTGGATTTTTTAATCTGTGGATAATTCATACTAGAATCGTTCGCAAAATCCCATGGCGCAACGGATATATGTGCTAAGTGTTATACCCAGTTCTAAGTGACAGTCTCCTCGAGGTTGAATGTTCAATCCTTAGTACGGGCTATACTTAAAATACAATTGAGAATTACTGAAGAGTTTTACCCGGTCATGGTTGACGGAACGAGAACAAGCTACCCCCGTTGATTAAATAAAACGCACCTGAAACAGGTCGGAGGTTACATCGGCCGAAACGTTGTGAGACTAACATGCAAGATGAGTACAGTAGTTCGAATAACCCAAGTAATACAAATTATCAATCCTCATTTAAAAAATTCCGAAACATGAGTTTTCTTAATTTATTCGTTATAAAGTCACATTATTGACATTTTTCCGCTACTCGTTCCAGTGATTAATTTCCATATCGGTAAAGAAATTCCGATGTTTATTGGCGATGTTCCTTCTCTTTGAAATATAACAGATAATATGTAGATTTACAATCGTGAAACAGTCAATTAGATCAAACGGTATTCTGTGTTCTGAAAAGTGTTTCCAATCTGTCTTCATAGCTCACATTTAAAGGTGACGGTGGTCAAGTGGTTAACAAAACGGACTGTAAACCTGGATGTGCCAGGTTCGACTCCAGTTAGTTCACCAGAAACACTTTCATCAAACCCACACCTGACCTAGAGAGGAAGTAAATAAAATAACTCGCATTTCCAGCCTCACCTTTAGTAAACCCTTGTTCTCATTCAATACTCAGTTGGTTTGTTGTTTGACCTGGGAGTAATGGCAAGTAAAGGGTTGATTCTACGCTCCCCAATTCTACCAAATCCAGGCTTCACCACTGGATGCAGTTTCGTGGTATGTATATGGCGGTTGGCGGGGGGGGGGGGTAGTAGTAGTTTATAGGGTTGAGAAAAAGAGTAGGCGGTTAAGAAATATAGAAGGGCCTGGAAAAAGATTGATTTAAGGTGAGTTAGGTAGTGTAGAGGCGAAAACCTTGCTCAAGGGTGTCCCAGGGAGTTTAGTGTTGTGCCTGGGATAGATCCTATTTCACGCATAGATAGACCCTGACCAATCCGAGTCAGAGTGGAGCTGGTAGTACTTGTAATTAAAGAGTGACTCGCCACTTCCCAAAGCTCCCAAATTAGGGCCTCACCACTGGATGTAATTTTGTTACGAGCTAAGAGTAAAATAGGCACACTTGTTAACTTGATCATGCATCAGTGATCAGAGGTGGAAGGTGACGGTGGTTAAGTGGATATCGACACGGACTCAAGACCTAGGTGTTCCAATTTCGAATCCAGTCGGTTCCACAGTACCACTTGCACTTAGCAACCTTCTCGTGGTCCTTCCCGTAAGTACCCGATGTCTTTCCATAAATATTTCTAACTAGAAAAACATCGGGGAAACTAACAAATGCTAACACCAGAATCATCTGATTCACACGAAAGAAGAATTGATCAGAGGTATTGTGTTTCGATATTAAATAAACCGAAAGGGGTTAGGGTTCTGTAAAAGAGATAAAACAAACAGAATCAATGTTTGGAACCAGACGCACAGCAGTGTGAAGATAATAATACAATTGGTAAGGATACTAAGTATTGATTTACTCCTCTCCAGGAGTTAGGCACAAGGCCAGTTTTTATCTTACTCCCACAAGTAAGATGTGACCCAAGGGGTTTAAAAATTGCCTGGGCAGCCCCATCGGCATTTCCCGGTAGGGGCGCCTCAGGCAGTAAGCAATAAACTTACTCCTCCCCAAAGAGGGGAGGCGAAGCCTGGGAGGGTGGACCTCCTAGAACTGCACAGGACAGACCCATAGACCAGCGTAAATCAAGCCCCGAAGGCCAAGACAATACCAGTCTATGGGGTGCAGTATCCATCGGAACAGATACTACACTTTGATCTTAGCCAAAAGGCCAAGAATCACAAGATACACTGGTTATAAAGAGTTACGGTATTAAGTTCTCAAGAAGCCTATAAATTGCTGGAAATCTGAAGCAACTTAGTCATTGTAGATCCTAAGTGATGACTACAAGTAAAGCTAAAGCTAATAATTGCCGTGTGTTCAGGCAACCTCTTACATTCTTATTAAAACATCTCTTTTTTTATGTACACATATCTATTTTTAACCAAAGTAAGGCCCATAAAATGAGTGGGTGGTGGATATTTCCAACCACTTATTTCCGTGCTTCATCTAAGCACGAATTCTATGCGTAGTTTGGTGTGAAATTGCAGGCTTAGTTGCGAGTATTAATTTACTGATTGTTTAATGTAAGGTCTCTCTTTGAAAGTCATGAGATATCAGGAGCTACAAGGCCTTTTGGCTAAGATCAAAGTGTAGTATCTGTTCCGATGGATACTGCACCCCATAGACTGGTATTGTCTTGGCCTTCGGGGCTTGATTTACGCCGGTCTATGGGTCTGTCCTGTGCAGTTCTAGGAGGTTTACCCCGCCCCCAGGCTTTGCCTCCCCTCTTTAGGGAGGAGTAAGTTTATTGCTTACTGCCTGAGGCGCCCCTACCGGGGAATGCCGACGGGGCTGCCCAGGCAATTTTTAAACCCCACTTTCTCGACCCGACCTTGGGTCACATCTTACTTGTGGGAGTAAGATAAAAACTAGCCTTGTGCCTAACTCCTGGAGAGGAGTAAATCAATACAAGGCCTAATTTGAAAAATGTGAAGCCACGAGGAGGCACCGGAAAATTTGGGACACACAAAATATAGATATGGAGTATTTTGTAATTAATAATTAGGTACTCTTATAGCTGATGCATCATGTTTCCGTGATTCCGCGTCGTCAACGTTCGGGCAGATCTCGGAATCACCCGAGGGTTGACGAAACTATTAACCAAGCAGCTGATAACTTTTGGAAGAAATTAATCGCGTTCAATAAAATAAAAAAAAATATATAATCTCTGTCAGCTCGTTGAATCTCCCGAAGGACTAATTGAGTTTTTTTTAAAAGTAATGTATAAAAAACATTGAAAAAAAAAAGTTTTTAAAAACCCAAAACATTTGCTTAACAAATCAAACAAAATCATCTTCTGAAACTTTCCAGTGCACAAGCAAAAAACAAAAAAAATATTTAAAAACATTTGATTTACAATGGTTTTTTTGACAAAAAACAAAAAAAAAATTAAATAAACATCTAATTAATAACAGTTGTTTAGCTATGGGTTTGTTCGTTATTTATTTTTATATATGTATTTTACTTTGATTTTCTTCGTCTTAATTTATCGGCTGCCAGTCTTCAATTTAGCGTTTGGTAGTTTTCGCCTCGTCGACTCTCGGGCGCTTTCATAACTTGCCCGAACGTTGACGACGAGAAGTCAAGGAAACATGGTGCGTCATCTATAAGAGTACCGATAATTATTATTCAAAATTAAAATATTAAATTTAATATTGAGTTAAATATTAAAATAATATAAAGACCAATTTTGTTATCATCATTTTTACGCGGGATCTGTGCACAAATGAGTGTTTTTGGTTTTGAATTTCTTAAAATTCCTAATTCTTTTCTTTCAATTAAAATACATTTCACCAACTTATTTTGCAATTTTTTCTTTCATTTTTAATTGTTAATTGTACTATTGTATTTTCATTTGTTTAATAGAAATTCACTCATTTGACAATACATATTTTATTGGACAAACAAATAAGTTTATTCAAATAAAATATTTATCCAAATATTAATATTCTTCGATTTATAACTTGTTTGGATGCCATAGTAGTACCTAAATTACTTCCCTAGCTTTGACATACGGACGGTGGAGGGGAGGGGGGGGGGCGTAAGAACTCAAGTTGACATGAAGTGGTCATAAAGAGGTCACATTGGATTGAAGGGGTCACGGCCAGTATAAGGTTGACAAACACCTGTTTAATGGTGTAAAGAAAGAAGCCTATAGAAAATGGTGTATCATGTGAAAGGCAGTATCGCTGTTATTACTCAATCGGCGTTTTTTTAAAATTTCCCAATTAAGTAAATAAATAAAATCGGTCTCTCCATAGTTGAGGAGGCTATACTTTTCGATGCTCTTCGGAATAGGTTCAAAGAGTAATGTTTTTCTGTCCGCGGTCGCGGAAAAGGAGACATCCTCATAGACTGCGGCAATTTAAAACAGCATTTTTGCCCCATCCAGTATACCCCCTTTTGGTGTGCTTGATATTCCCAACATTAAAACTTTGCACTTCATAAGGAGACAAGTAAATAGGGGCTATCTTCATGAGCCTAGTTTTCAAAGAAGAATGTCGGAGAGCTTGTCTGCGAGGACACTTAGTCCTGAAACTGTCTCTCCTAGTGCTGTTGTTTCTAACATCGACCTAGTACTCTTCCCATTTACTTTGGCTAAGATCAAAGTGTAGTATCTGTTCCGATGGATAATACACCCCATAGACTGGTATTGTCTTGGCCTTCAGGGCTTGATATACGCCGGTCCATGGGTCTGTCCTGTGCAGTTCTGGAAGGTCCACCCTCCCAGGCTTCGCCTCCCCTTTTTGGGGAGGAGTAAGTTTATTGCTTACTGCCTGAGGCGCCTCAACCGGGGAATGCCGACGGGGCTGCCCAGGCAATTTTTAATGGCCAGAGTGCTCACCTCTCGGGCGCTGGCTTTTCAAACCCCATTTTCCCGACCCGACTTTGGGTCACATCTTACTTGTGGGAGTAAGATAAAACTGGCCTTGTGCCTAACTCCTGGAGAGGAGTAAACAAATACTTGCCTCCTTGCGAGGGCAAAGTTAAACACAAATTTAAGTTTCTGTAAAGTATTTTAATTAGTTTTAAGGGGGTATAATCTGGGCACAACCTCCCATTTGAAAATTAAAATATTTCAAATTTGCATTGAATGCGATCCATAGTGATTAGACACCAATGAAGACCCCTTTTTCTAGAATTTAAATCATGGATTTTAATCGAAATTGAAATGAGGATTCTAAACATTATCTATTTGTTTAGTATCATTATCTTTTAATTTTAACCTTCGCAAAAGACATTCTTCTCCAACATTATTATCTTCAAGTACATAGTTATTATATAAAACACACATACACATTAATATGCACACATATAAATACAGATACCTAATATAATAATAATGATAACAATAATAACAACAATAATAATAATAATAATAATAATAATAATAATAATAATAATAATAATAATAAATAAATAAAGGATACTAAAATTATAAGGAATCGAAATCAAAATTAATATTTAAGATAATAATAAAACATAAAAATAATATTAATAGTCAATGAGTATTATATAAAAAAAAAAAATAATTAGAAGGACAAGAATATATATATATATATATATATATATATATATATATATATATATATATAAAGAAAAAACTATAAGCACGAGATAGCAATAAGAAACATGTAGTCAGTGAAAAGTTGAAAAGAGCTGCTAAAGGTTTAGATAGTTCAGGGACAACAACCCGTAAAATTGTTGGATGTAGTCAATCCGGACCTTGCCCCTTATTCACATCCAAGGACAAAAGCTGCTTCTTGACCTCATCCTGAGTGATGGTGATCGGCTGCAATGGTGGTGCTATCACATGTAGCATTGTAGTTTCTCTGCCATCACCATCTTAGAAAATATTTGCAAAAATATCGGCAAACAGAAATACTTGTTGGTTTGAGTGCTCAATTTTTTCTCCTTCAGAATTACGTAGAGTTAAAATTTGATTGTTCATTTTTTTTTTACTTCTTTGCACGTGAGCGTAAAAACGCTTTGGGTTACAACCAGGATCAAAAGCAATCTGCCTCTCTTGGTGATGCACCCATGCAACATTTCTCAGTTTTCGTTCACGAAGAATCTTCCTAGTAATCCATGGTTTGTGTTTCTTGTGTTTTGGCGTTTGCAGAGGCACTGAAATATCCGTAAGGTGCAATAGAAATTCATTTATTTTTGCCCACATTGTTTCAACAGTCTAACACTCAGTGAGGTTATGCCAATCTAACTCATCGAAGGCCGCTTTAATTAGATCATAATTCACAGCGGCAAATTTTCTTCTTGGCTTATCTGAGACAACGAAGTGTGCATGCAAAATCTCAAAACTGCATGATCACTCTTGCCAAGTGGAAGCAAAATTTGCAGAGAAGAAACGGAAATTGTGTAACAGGTGAAGACAAGTCCGTAAAATTGTTGGATGTACTTCATTCGGACCTTGCCCCTTATTCACATCCAAGGACAAAAGCTGCTTCTTGACCTCATCCTGAGTGATGGTGATCGGTCGCATTGGTGGTGCTATCATATGTAGCGTTGCAGGTTCTCTGCCATCATCATCTTAGAAAATATTTGCAAAAATATCGGCAAAGAGAAATACTTGTTGGTTTGAGTGCTCAATTCTTTCTCCTTCAGAATTACGTACAGTTAAAATTTGATTGTTCAATTTTCTTTTTTACTTCTTTGCACGTGAGCGTAAAAAAACGCTTCGAGTTACGACCAGGATCAAAAGCAATCTGCCTCTCAAACGTGATTACGTTGTTTTCTGTCGACCTCTTAAGCTACTTCGGGCATCGTCTCTTGGTGATGCACCCATGCAGTATTTCTCAGTTTTCGTTCATGAAGAATCTTCATACTAATCCATGGTTTGTGTTTCTTGTGTTTTGGTGCTTCCAGACGTACAAACATATCCGTAAGATGCCACAGAAATTTCTTTATTTCTGCCCACATTGTTTCAACAGTCTGACAATCAGTGAGGCTATGCCGCTTTAATTAGATCATGATTCATAGCGGCAAATTTTCTTCTTGGCTTAGATACAAAATATAATAATAATAATAATAATAATAATAATAATAATAATAATAATAATAATAATAATAATAATAATAATAAATTAATAAAATACAATGATGAAATTATGAGGAATAGACATCAAAATAAATATTTAACATTATAATATAGAATAATAATATTAATATTTAATGATTATTAAATCATAATAATAATAATGGGAGGACAATAGTATATAAAAATATATAAAGAAAACATAAACACGTTATAGTAATAAGAAAAAAAGTTGAAAAAGAGAAAATATAAAGAAAAAGTAATATTCAAGATAAAAAGAAGTATATATAAGAAAATTAAAAAAAACTTGATGAAAAAAGTATACAAATGAATTTTATATAAATAAGCAAACAGTATCTTTGTAATATAAACCAAATATATTAAGAAATACAAGCGGTAGTATTAGATTCAAATTACATATACTTATATACGTATACAAAATTATGCACCCCCACACACTCATATATATATATATATATATATATATATATATATATATATATATATATATATATATATATATATATATATATATATAGAGAGAGAGAGAGAGAGAGAGAGATAGATAGATAGATAGATAGATATACATAATTAAAAGATGATAACGTATATAACCACGAATATATGGATAAACTTCCAAAATATACCCATATATATATATATATATATATATATATATATATATATATATATATATATATATATATATTTCTATTCATTATTAGGCAAGGCGTCGTAGTCCAATGGTAAAACGTTGGACTATAGACATCATTATCAAAGGTTCTATCCTTGTCGAAGTTAACCATGCTGATGACGACTGTGTGCCAGAAACACGTGTCTATGGATTATTTTATGTACGCATGAAATTAATAAAAATATGTATATTAACGAAAAATACTATAAAGTTAAGGGCGACTAATAATGCAAATTTCTGAATCTTAATCACTTAGGAAGTGAAAGAATCGAAATAGTAGTAAACAAAAAACCCAACAAAAACAATTACATAAAAATACATTATATATATATATATATATATATATATATATATATATATATATATATATATATATATATATATATATATATATATAAACATACACACGTAAGATGACATTAAAATACACCAAAAGGAAAAACTAAATAAAAACAACAATAATAATAACACATGAAAAATAGATTTTAGGCACAAATTTTGAGTCAAACAACGAATTCACAAAACCAAATAAAGGAACTTTCTTAAATGGACGCATCGAAAAAAGAGGGTATCTAAATAGGTCTTTTCCAATCCATTTAATCACGTAATCAATTCGAAAAGTTTATATTTTATAAACAATGAAATATTTTAATACTGACTCTAAGCCAGAAATAATTTCAAAGTTAAACAAGTTAGCATTCTAAACCATAAAACGATTGCTAAATTCCAGCCACCTTCAACGGAAATGAATAAAAAACAACAACTATATATATATATGACAGAAAAACGGTGCATCTTTTCTGTCATTGTTGACGCCATTCCCTGTCGGGCATGACTACAATCATTTCAGCTTGCCGATGATTCCACTGGGCACGGAAATTGACTAAAGATGTCTAAATCTGCCCTTTTGGATGAAACCGCGGTACATTGCTGAAATATGTAATATACAGTATCTAAATAAATTATATATATATATATATATATATATATATATATATATACATACATATATATATATATATATATATATATATATATATATATATATATATATATATATATATATATATATATATATATATATATATATATATATATAGTTTTTTTTATTATTATTATTCATTCCCGTTGAAGGTGTATATTAAAGAGTTGGGATCACTCGCGAAGCAATGAACCTTAATGTCATAGGCCAAATATTGATTAATCTAAGGAAGACAACTCCAACCAGAGTCAAAGTTATAAATAGAAGGAAATTTCGTATGGGTAAACAACTTAACAAAGTATAGAAAGAAGCTTATTAAAGATATCGAAGTGGCATGTAAGCCATTTCATACAAGAAGAAATATAGTTTAATGAGTAAACTTAGGTATTATTATGGTCAAAATTGTAGATTAATGTCAGTTTCAAGTATATTTCACTAAATGCTCGGGTATTTATTAACTCCTCTCCAGGAGTTAGGCACAAGGCCAGTTTTTATCCTACTCCCACAAGTAAGATGTGACCCAAGGTCGGGTCGGGAAAGTGGGGTTTGAAAAGCCAGCGCCCAAGAGGTGAGCACTCTGGCCATTAAAAATTGCCTGTGTAAACTTACTCCACCCCAAAGAGGGAAGGCGAAGCCTGGGAGGGTGGACCTCCTAGAACTGAACAGGACAGACCCATAGACCGGCGTAAATCAAGGCCCGAAGGCCAAGACAATACCAGTCTATGAGGTGAAGTATCCATCGGAACAGATACTACACTTTGATCTTAGCCAAAAGGCCAAGAATGAGACTTTAAAATATCTAAATTGCAAGAAATATCAATGGTAAGCGAATAAATCCCGCTGAATAATAACAGGATATTAATAGACTATTGATAGGAGTTAAATTAAAATTAGGAGTAAAAGTTAAAATGAGCGAATAAAAAAATAATAAATAAATAACAAATACACATATGAATGAGTGTTAAATCGATAGGTAATGGGAGAACACATTGGGAAAACGTATCTAAGGAAATAGATAGAAAAGGGCAGAAAATATAATAGTCCAATAAAATGGAGGGCGAGGGGAATTTAAAATAGATATTTGATAAAATTGTGGGGGGGGACATTCTAAATAGTTTAAATATTTATCAATGAGATAGGATGGGATGTAATATCAAGATATCCTAGTTGATAATATAAAAATCCCAATCATTGTTTAAGACCGAACACATCTAATTAAGCAAAATCTCAAAAGTGCCTAATAAAAAGTTGAGAAAATATGGAGCATTGATTTACTCCTCTCCAGGAGTTAGGCACAAGGCCAGTTTTTATCTTACTCCCACAAGTAAGATGTGACCCATGGTCGGGTCGGGAAAGTGGGGTTTAAAATTTGCCTGGGCAGCCCCGTCGGCATTCCCCGGTAGGGGCGCCTCAGACAGTAAGCAATAAACTTACTCCTCCTTAAAGAGGGGAGGCGAAGCCTGGACCTTCTAGAACTACACAGGACAGACCCATTGACCGGCGTAAATCAAGCTCCGAAGGCCAAGACACTACCAGTCTATGGGGTGCAGTATCCATCGGAACAGATACTACACTTTGATAGAGTAATATAATGTTAATGCACGAATTTCAGCGTCACGAATATAAATAGCTACTTTATATATGTGGATTATATCTTATATTGCTAGGAGGTGTAGCAGACTGCAAGCATATAGGATCCTGAAAATTTATAGTAATAAAGGTAATGAAAAGAAGGAAGACAATTAGCAAATTATTTAGCAAAAAGCAACGCAGAAAGATCACAACGCATCAACAGTGTACAACAGTTTAATGGCTGCCAATAAAGGTGGAGGAGCGAATAGATAAGGTCGAAGTTACTGTAAAACGGTTACGGTTGTACCAGTTTTTATGCATACAGCTGGTCAACACCTCATCCTTTTTATGCAACAACGACCCTTTGTGTTTAATAATAAGCAAGGCTTCATCCCTACATAGTCCACAATACATGTACAATGACCTATAGGATATAGTATTTCCAATTAACTGCGATTTAAGGTTAAACCAATGTTATTACTCTTAACATGCAAAATATGGGTAGCTAGAGATAGTAGATTTTGGGAGGGATTTATTTTTAAAGGTATCTCTTGAAATTCTATCTTGGACCAAGCCTGACGTGGAGCCTATGTATTAGGAGAGTTAATTTCAGATGTTCTAACACTACTACTACTACTACTACTACTACTACTACTACTACTACTACTACTACTACTAATAATAATAATAACAACAATAACAACAATAACGATGACGACGACGACGACGACCACCACCACCACCACCACCACCACCATATATATATATATATGTATATTTTTATGTATCTGTTTTTTATAATAACTATGTACTTGAGGATTATAATGTTGGTGTTTTTTGTTCAAATCCAAATTGTGATGTTAATTAATCGGTGCTGAAGAAGTAACAAATGGGATTCCAATAAATAAAAACATCCATTCGTCTTAGAAACGATTGTACGCCTAAAATATTGCTGATGTTGAATTCCTGGAACTGATATATATATATATAGTGTGTCAGGTTGTATATGAAAATAAATCAAATAAAGTGCTCGATCATATAAGAGAGCTAATATAATTTATTTAAATACTGTATATTACATATTTCAGCAATGTACCGCGGTTTCATCCAAAAGGGCAGATTACGACATCTTTAGTAAATCTCCGTGCCCAGTGGAATCATCGGCAAGCTGAAATGATTGTAGTCCCGTCCCGATTGTTGACGCAATTCCTTATCGGGACGGGACTACAATCATTTCAGCTTGCCGATGATTCCACTGGGCACGGAGATTTACTAAATATGTCCAAATCTGCCCTTTTGGATGAAACCGCGGTACATTGCTGAAATATGTAATATACAGTATCTAAATAAATTATATATATATATATATATATATATATATATATATATATATATATATATATATATATATATATATATATGCCATGCTTTTGTTTATTTCAAAGGACTATATATATATATATATATATATATATATATATATATATATATATATATATATATATATATATATATTCTTTATTTAACATATAAACCTTGTTTGTACAAAGATGAACTGTCTATTGTAATAATTTGAGTTAGGAAAATACTTATTTGACATTTATAGAAGGAGATTAAGAACCAATTAGCTAACTGAGACGGACATCCATTTTGAACATGTGGAGTGGTTTCCCACAGAATAGGAAAATTTATTGTACAAATCAATGTCGAAAGATAGACGATGTGTTGGTTGTATTAGAGGTACACAAGCACCGATATAAATCAACCTTACGTAGACAAGAAGGATTTTCCAAGGTAGTAAATGGATGTATTGTCAAGAATAAAAAAAAAAAAATCCCCAGCTTTCTACTATGGAATTAAAGACTTCTTTCAGATGATTTAAAGTGGGACATTTATATAGGAGTAGGAGGAGACAGGCGTGCCGTAAAGCGTATGCCGTTTCCTCAAAGACGCGTGTAAATTCCACAGACTAATTCTTTGGAAAAGGGAAAGACAGAGTCTTCAACTAGACGAGCATCTGAGCTCGTATATTCTCTATTCTGTCACGGCTGCTCCGTTCCTAGTAAGATGGGTTGGATAATCAGACAAAAAAAAACAAAAAAACATACATTTATCGTGGTATGCCTGAGATGTGACCGAATCAGATGAAAACTGTGATGTCTACAAACATGTGCAGAAAGAAAGACAAAAGATTTACTTTTCATTTTTTGTTTTGTTTCATATTTACTAATCTATAAGCATGAAGGGGCGAAATGCAAGCTGAGAAAAATACCCTATATACTCTTGTCAAATCAAGGTACTTATCTACCCCCCCCCATTCTTTCACTTCTCTCCCCCTCACCCGATAGTTTATTGGATATACATTTTCCTTCTCATCCATTACTCGCACATCCGGTCTTTCACTTGTGTTCGGTAGTCATAGTATTACTAGCAAGGCCATGTGGAAATTCCACGTTTGCTTACCTACCGCCCCTTCTTTCGTCTTACCGTAAACATGATTGTCAGCTAAAAACCCTTTAAATAAATGAAACTAATGTCACTTCTAAGTCAACAATGATAACAAAAGTCTATCTATGGCGTCTTGTTCGATTTTAGAACAATTCACTTTTGAGTAAATATGAACGAACTATCAATTCCACGTTTGCTTACCTACCGCCCCTTCTTTCGTCTTACCGTAAACATGATTGTCAGCTAAAAACCCTTTAAATAAATGAAACTAATGTCACATCTAAGTCAACAATGATAACAAAAGTCTATTTATGGCGTCTTGTTCGATTTTGGAACAATTCACTTTTGAGTAAATATGAACGAACTATCAATTCCACGTTTGCTTACCTACCGCCCCTTCTTTCGTCTTACCGTAAACATGATTGTCAGCTAAAAACCCTTTAAATAAATGAAACCAATGTCACTTCTAAGTCAACAATGGTAACAAAAGTCTATCTATGGCGTCTTGTTCGATTTTGGAACAATTCACTTTTGAGTAAATATGAACGAACTATCAATTCCACGTTTGCTTACCTACCGCCCCTTCTTTCGTCTTACCGTAAACATGATTGTCAGCTAAAAACCCTTTAAATAAATGAAACTAATGTCACTTCTAAGTCAACAATGATAACAAAAGTCTATTTATGGCGTCTTGTTTGATTTTGGAACAATTCACTTTTGAGTAAATATGAACGAACTATCAATTCCACGTTTGCTTACCTACCGCCCCTTCTTTCGTCTTACCGTAAACATGATTGCCAGCTAAAAACCCTTTAAATAAATGAAACTAATGTCACTTCTAAGTCAACAATGATAACAAAAGTCTATTTATGGCGTCTTGTTCGATTTTGGAACAATTCACTTTTGAGTAAATATGAACGAAATATCAATTCCACGGTTACTTACCTACCGTCTATTTTTTCTTCTTACCGTAAAAGTAATTGGCAGCTAAATATTTTTCAGATAAATAAAACGAACATTGTTAACATCTTATTGTATTTATTGCAGCCATTAAGCTCTTTAAAAATTAATAGTCGCCTTTTTTTACCGTAAAAATGATTGTCAGCTAAATATTTTCTTGAACTCAACCACAGACCTTTCAATAAATTGAAAGAGGTCATAACTAAGAGCCTTGGCCTTTTGGCTAAGATCAAAGTGTAGTATCTGTTCCGATGGATACTGCACCACCATAAACTGGTGTTGTCTTGTCCTTCGGGTCTTTATTTACGCCGGTCAATGGGTCTGTCCTGTGCAGTTCTGGGAGGTCCACCTTCCCAGGCTTTGCCTCCCCTCTTTGGGGAGGAGTAAGTTTATTTTTTACTGCCTGAGGCGCCTCTACCGGGGAATGCCGACGGGGCTGCCCAGGCAATTTTTAAACTCCACTTTCCTGACCCGACCTTGGGTCACATCTTACTTGTGGGAGTAAGATAAAAACTGGCCTTGTGCCTAACTCCTGGAGAGGAGTAAAACAATACTACAAGGTGGTTATACCAACAACACTCGATAAAAATATACAGTTATAGTGAAATCAACCTAAAAAAATATTATCGGACTACAAATGTTTTACGTTTTTTAAATTAAGCCACATTAATGAAAGATAGAAATTTGTTATATTTGGCGGGTCTGAAGAAGAATGTTATTTAACATTTCGTCAATATTAGAATATTAGAAGTAAATAGCATTGAATTCGTACAAATACATTCGATGCATGCGCATTTATGTTCCGCGCATGCACAGAAGGACGCGACATTGATGCATGTGCTTATTTCATGTGTGTATATATGTGTAAGCTGTAAGGCATTGAAGGAAGAATCAGAATACATTAATGTATATCGATGTACAGGGTGATTCATAAGTCACTTAACTTTGCTATTTAAAATGTCATTTACAATTGAAGAGCGAATTTTTATTGTTATTCATGTGGCCAAATTTGATGAATCTCCCACACTTGGTGAAAGGCAATGGAAACGTGATGTGAACAGATAGCCTCCTTCGCACAACACCATAATCTATCAAATATGCTACAAAGAGTCGTAAATTCCTTGCAAAAAAGAATGGAGCTATGCATGCAGAACGAAGGTGGAAAGTTTGAAAATTTGTTGTATTTTTAAACTCACATAAATGAATTTGTGGAATAAACTTTCTGTTTTGTATTACCGTATTTTTTAACTTTAGAATTTCAAAAATAAATAGCTAAGTGACTTATGAATCACCCTGTATATTCTCATTTCATGTATATGTATACATGTATATATATATATATATGTGTATTTTGACGATTTAAATTATTTAAAAATCATATTCTAAATAAAGAGTATACACAAAAGTACTAAAGTTGCTTACAGCTGTTTAAAGATAATGTTGATTTTACGCCATACAACTCAAACATCGAATTTTGTGAGAACGGATTCGCGCATGTATTGATTTACTCCTCTCCAGGAGTTAGGCACAAGGCCAGTTTTTATCTTACTCCCACGAGTAAGATGTGACCCAAGGTCGGGTCGGGAAAGTGGGGTTTAAAAATTGCCTGGGCAGCCCCGTCGGCATTCCCCGGTAGGGGCGCCTCAGGCAGTAAGCAATAAACTTACTCCTCCCCAAAGAGGGGAGGCGAAGCCTGGAAGGGTGGACCTCCTAGAACTGCACAGGACAGACCCATAGACCGGCGTAAATCAAGCCCCGAATGCCAAGACAATACCAGTCTATGGGGTGCAGTATTCATCGGAACAGATACTACACTTTGATCTTAGCCAAAAGGCCAAAGATGTAGCCCGAAAAAAAAAACACAACAATGTCCGAAAAAGTTACATCTCCACAAAACAACATAAAAATCACAAGAATAGATCCATTGTCAAATACCTCGGTAAGATGTAAACTTATTTCCATATGAAGTGCATATTTTCTTACCCAGTGCATATTTTTGTAACTGCCAGTCATTCAAAAGGAATGTAAATTTATTCTATTTTTTATCAAAGGACATGAATACGATGTTGTACAGAAAACAAAAAAAATTGTTTTATATATTATTTTCCTTAATATCTTTTTCTGCGTACTTACATTTACAATCTCACTTAAAATACTCCATATAGGTACATATCTGTATATATACACATACTCACACTCATGCACACATCTATACAGATTTTTAAATATTATTTTATGTATTTTTATATCATTCTATTTCCAATCTCACCATACTACTTCATCTAGATGTGTATGTTATATCCACACATACTCATCGACATGTATGTCTCTTTCTTTTGTTTCATTTTACTTCAGCCGAAGTTCTCAGAAATCCAGGGGCCTCTTCCTCTATCTCTATATGAGATACATAGATATCCGAGTGTTCAACTAAAGTTCTCCTTTACCTCTCAAACGTTGAGTTAGTAAAGAATTGAAGAACATTAATTTTCTTCTCCCCAATTGACCAGTTTATTATGTTATAATATATCTTTCTTGTGGTCTCTTGGTCTTACAGGAGTCCAGGACAAGAATTCACCTTGTCTGGTGGAGTATCCAGCCAAGTGCTGTTACTTGAGGTAACATTACTAAGAGAAAGTGCACCATTCCTCATATGAGCCAATGTATAGCCGTGTTGAGGAGATTTTATTTTAGGCTTCAAATATTACGTTATTTTGAATATGTGGCCAGGGTTTATAAATATATACATATATATTTGTTGTGTTGTCCAACTCAAATACTTTTGAAACTTTTGGATCGTGAAAATGTGCAAAACAGGATTGGCTGACGGCCCCACCCCCCTAAATTAACAAAGTCAAAGGGAAAGAAAGACGCCAGCTCATCCAGGATTCAACGCGTCCGTGTACAGAAGCACGACACTGTAAACTACTTTGGGTTGGTCAGCCATGGTCTGGATGGAATGGGAGATTGTAGAGAGGAAAATAATTACTTGGTCAGCATGTTGGCGGTAAGATTTCAGCAAGGATCGATCTCTCATCCAATCGATGTTTGATGTCTCGCCGAGCCAAACCAATCGGAATATACGAGGAAATAACGAGACCCCCCCCCCTATTGCCAACTGTGTGCAAAATAGAGAATCAGTGCAGCACATACTAAATAGTTGCTCCAAAGCTTTGGGTGATAATCGATATCGTTGACGACATGATCAGGTCCTAAAAGCAATCGCCAAAGAGTTGACTAAAGCTATAAAGGCTAACAAACGTCAGTCTGGGAATGAGTATTTATTTACTCCTCTCCAGGAGTTAGGCACAAGGCCAGTTTTTTTTATCTTACTCCCACAAGTAAGATGTGACCCAAGGTCGGGTCGGGAAAGGTGGGTTTGAAAAGCCAGCGCCCGAGAGGTGAGCACTCTGGCCATTTAAAAATTGCCTGGGCAGCCCCGTCGGCATTCCCCGGTAGGGGCGCCCCAGGCAGTAAGCAATAAACTTACTCCTCCTCAAAGAGGGGAGGCGAAGCCTGGGAGGGTGGACCTCCTAGAACTGCACAGAACAGACCCATAGACCCGCGTAAATCAAGCCCCGAAGACCAAGACAATACCAGTCTATGGGGTGCAGTATCCATCGGAACAGATACTACACTTTGATCTTAGCCAAAAGGCTAAGAAATCTGGAGTCAAGACACTGAAACAAAGAAGAGATATGGAGCGGACGATCCAGCTATCTTCCGCCGATGCTTGGCATTTAATAGTGGACTTAAAGATCCGATCTGATATTGTATGCTGACCGCCACCCAAAGCAATTCATTATTTGGGAACTTCGAAGTTATGAGAGGTATCAATCACCTTAGCAAACGAAGGGAAAAAGGGCCACATACCAAGAACTGGTCGAGCAATGTCAACAGAATTGGTGAAGAATTTACTACGACTTAATAGAAGTTGGTTGCAAGGGGGTTAGGATAAGTCGCTATACGGAGTACTTGCAAAAATAACTATAGTTTTTTTAAATAGTTTTTTTATGGAAATCGCTCCAGACAAGGCATGAAGCCACTTAATGTGAGGAACTTACAAGAACAAATATAATTATCGCAAAGACAGGAGATGCCTATTGGCCATAGTCTTTAAAAGACCAAGGTTATAGGTAGGAGGAAAACAATCAGCAGGAAGAGAGTTCCACAATCCTGCGGCTCTTAGAAAGAAGCTACTGGAATAGAAAGCTGTATTAAAATGAAGTATCAACACAGTGGATTGATGGAGATTACTAGACCAACGAGTCAAACGAGCTCGAACAAAGGAAGCAGGGAATAGATCACATAATTCTGAAGAACACATGCCATTATAGTATTTATAGAAAAGACTGAGACTAGCAACATCACGTCTGTGAGAGAGTTGGAGCAACGAGGGCCAGAGCTTTAAAGAACATAACGAATACATTGTTAGCCGTGCCCAAATGGATTTGTTGCAAGTTCCTATGGACCATTTTTCTATCTGTATGATTTATGAACTATTTATGTGTCAATCCGTCAGGTTAATATTTTTAAATTGTCCCATGTACTTTTTTAAAACTTGGGTTAACCTCAGACAAGGCATACTGCCACTGAGACGCAATGAGCTACTGCAGATTAGGTGCCACAAATTAAAGGGGCCATCCTAAGATAAGAGTCATGCGGCGAGATGTTTGTTTACATTCAATTTAAATTTCTGCATGTTGGTACAGTCAGGGAAACAGGGAGCAGAGAGGGAGTTTCAAAGGCTGGCAGCTCGAAGAAAAGAAGCTATTAAAGTAGAAACCTCTCCGGCATCTCGGGAGCTCCACGGTGAATAGAAAAAAAAAAGTTTTGACAGTAATTTAATTTCCAGCCGAATTTCGTGCAACCCACTTTCTCTCTGCCTTTCTCTCACCCATCCAAATCGCTTCTCCTCCTTCCCAGCTGCCCTTTTCATTTATATCACCTGAAAGCCACATATGCATATCAGAGACTACCTTAAACACCTGCACCTATGAAGAGAAGCCCTTTTTAATCTGCATACACAACATGCGACGCACCTCATTCTTTTTCCTGATGGTGAGTGTTCCTCTTTATTGTCACAATTTAACAGATTTTCGAGTGCGTCGGGTGAATTTACGTCGAAGTAAAACCAGAGCAGCAAGTTCATCGGAGCACATTCCATTTAAGTACTTGTAAAACAAGCGCAGGAATGCAACATTACGGCGATGGTACAGGGGTTGGAGCTTTATTGATAGTGAGGGACCTATGTTTATTTGGACCCTGTCTAAGAGAGAGAGAGACTAGTGGATGTCGCTTCAGCCCATATGTGACAACAATACTCCATTCTTCAAATAATTAAGATACATATGGAAACATTCGAATTAATGCCTACCTATTTGAACATTTTAGAC
>OY744550.1:29415804-29473304 GCA_963556195.1 Sepiola atlantica
TCAAGTTAAACTTTTCACGAAAAAAAGCCAATAAAAGGCCAAATTGGAACTTGAAGCTAAACTTTTCATGAAAAAAGGCCATAAAAAGCCAAATTGAAACTTGAAGCTAAACTTTTCATGAAAAAGGGCCATAAAAGGCCAAATTGAAACTTGAAGCAAAACTTTTCATGAAAAAAGGGCCATAAAAGGGCAAATTGAAACTTGAAGCAAAACTTTTCATGAAAAAAGGCCATGAAAAGTCAAATTGAAACTTGAAGCCAAACTTTTCATGAAAAAAAACAATAAAAGGCCAAATTGAACTTGAAGCCAAACTTTTCATGAAAAAAAAATCCAATAAAAGGCCAAATTGGAACTTGAAGCTAAACTTTTCATGAAAAAAGCCAATAAAAGGCCAAATTAGAACTTGAAGCTAAACTTTTCATGAAAAAAGCCAATAAAAGGCCAAATTGAAACTTGAAGCCAAACTGTTCATGAAAAAAGGCCATAAAAGGCCATAAAAAGCCAAATTGAAACTTGAAGCTAAATTTTTCATGAAAAAAAATCCAATAAAAGGCCAAATTGAAACTTGAAGCCAAACTTTTCGAAACAAAAACAAGATTCCAAAAGGCCAAATTAAAAATTTTCTTTATTAATGCTATATAAAGAAAAATGGCTATATTGAAGATTAAAACTGAAGCCACACTTTTAGAAACAAAAACAGGCCAAATTAAAAAAAAAAAAATTTGGCTATTGAAGATGTTAACTCTGGGGTATATTGAAGATGTTAACTCCCAAATATTTGCGTCTTTTTTAAATTAGATTAGTATTGTTTTCTTAGCATGAAGTAAAGACGTTCCATATGAAATTGAAATCATGAGCTTTTTATATATAATTTTTGGGGTAAATAAAAAATAAAATTAGAAGATTAAAATTGTGCTAAGGAACATTAATAATACATGCAACAGTTTACATATTATTTCTAAAAGCGTAACGGAAAACTTAAAAGAATATTTGAAAATGTTATATTCAAATAATTGTTGATAAATTTGTAGATGAATATCCTCAGCTAAATCCCACTTCCCTCAAATGATATTATCCTTTTTTAGGCGATACGTGTTGAGACCCCCCCCCCCCAATTATTTCAGAATTTAGAGTGGGGGATTAGTTTTGCATATAAATTTAACGTAAAATTATCACCTATTTCCGGCCGATCGTCTATCCGGATAGCGTAATAGGGTTTACGAATTTATATTCTATTTTAGTTTTTATGATTTGGTTAAATAGAGGTGTAAACCAGATTATTTTCCTACTTTTTTAAAAATTTAGATCTGTTAATAGATATTTAAGGCTTATTATAGTTAATATTAATCTTTTTATAACCACTGACCTTTAAGGATTTGATATATAACAACTTATTTTAATTAAAAATATGTTTTCATTTGAAGAGTAAACAATCATGGCTGCCATTGTAAAGACAAACCAAAACAAGTCCAATTATTTATAAACAATAATGTGAGAGAAAGAGAAGCAAAGAGACAGATACAGACATAGGTAGATAGAGAGGGGGAGAGAAGCAAAGAGACAGATACAGACATAGGTAGATGGATAGGGGGGGAGAAAGAAAGACAGAGTCAACAGATGACGATTAGAACGGAAGTGACGCCGCCGTTACTGACATAGCGTTGCCACGAACGATAGCCAGGGAGATGCGTTGGAACAACCAGGATGACTCACGGGGCTCGTTTTTAGACGTTGAAGAGTTATTAGTAATTCTACCTTCAATAGATTTTGGTAGTTGATGAACATAAATGGGTTGATGTTCTCTTTCATGTACGGTTTGAATGCTACATCGAGGAAACTAGCTTATCGGATATTTAAAATAAACTCTACCTTAAGACCTATCTTTTTCTATTTGTTTGAATATTATTTCACTAGTTTTTCAAATTTAATAGCATTATAATTTCTAACCATTAACGAACCGCCATCCCTGTAGAGGCCACTATTTTCTACATCGATGTCAATGGTAAGATGATACGAACTATATAGAACGACTAGATCAGATATATCAGATGAATATAGAAAACCTATTGAAACATCAAAAGGACCAATCTGGTAACTGTTTGTCCACTGTTTGTTTGTGTTAGTAAGGAAAGTTGATCTACAGCTCCTAATAATATAAACTTCATCCTCAGAAATATCGGAAAGAAGTATGGCAAATCGATAGCACTTTCAAAAATTCCTTGTATATTGACGGGTAAAATCGGATAAACGAATATTTAGCTTTGTTTTCAATCTTTAAAAAAAACAAAACATTTTATGGTGTCAGTCATGTTCACCCATGGTTCAGTTCATATGTGCTCTTAGTTGCTAGTTTAGAGTTAGGTTTAGAGTTAGTGTTAGGGTTAGGATTATAGGGTTAGGATTATAGGGTTAGGATTATAGGGTTAAGGTTATAGGTTAGGGTAATAGGGTTAGGATTATAGGGTTAGGATTATAGGGTTAGGATTATAGGGTTAGGATTATAGGATTAGGATTATAGGGTTAGGATTATAGGGTTAGGGTTATAGGGTTAGGCTTATAGGGTTAGGATTATAGGGTTAGGGTTATAGGTTAGGGTTATAGGGTTAGGATTATAGGGTTAGGATTATAGGGTTAGGGTTATAGGTTAGGGTTATAGGGTTAGGGTTATAAGGTTAGGATTATAGGGTTAGGATTATAGGGTTAGGGTTATAGGGTTAGGATTATAGAGTTAGGGTTATAGGGTTAGGATTATAGGGTTAGGGTTATAGATTAGGGTTATAGGGTTAGGATTATAGGGTTAGGGTTATAGGGTTAGGATTATAGGGTTAGGATTATAGGGTTAGGGTTATAGGGTTAGGACTATAGGTTAAGATTATAGGGTTAGGGTTATAGGTTAGGGTTATAGGGTTAGGATTATAGGGTTAGGATTATAGGGTTAGGGTTATAGGTTTAGGTTATAGGGTTAGGTTATAGGGTTAGGATTATAAGGTTAGGATTATAGGGTTAGGGTTATAGGTTTAGGTTATAGGGTTAGGGTTATAGAGTTAGGATTATAGGGTTATGGTTATAGGTTAGGGTTATAGGGTTAGGATTATAGGGTTAGGTTTATAGGGTTAGGATTATAGGATTAGGGTTATAGGGTTAGGATTATAGGATTAGGGTTATAGGGTTAGGATTATAGGGTTAGGGTTATAGGTTAGGAGAATAGGGTTAGGATTATAGGGTTAGGGTTATAGGTTAGGGTTATAGGGTTAGGATTATAGGGTTAGGGTTATAGGTTAGGGTTATAAGGTTAGGATTATAGGGTTAGGGTTATAGGGTTAGGATTATAGGATTAGGGTTATAGGGTTAGTATTATAGGATTAGGGTTATAGAGTTAGGATTATAGGGTTAGGGTTATAGGGTTAGGATTATAGGGTTAGGATTAGGGTTAGAGTTAGGGTTAGGGTTAGGGTTAAGTGTATAGGGTTAGGGTCATAAGGTTAGGGTTATAGGGTTACGGTTAGGGTTAGAGTTAGGGTTAGTGTAAAAGTTAGAGTAAAGGTTATAGGTTAGGGTAAGAGTTATAGGGTTAGAGTTAAGACTAGGGGTAGGGTTAGGGTTAGGTTTCGAGTTAGCGTTAGGGTTAGGGTTAGGGTTAGGTTTAGGTTTTTGTTTAGAGTTAGTGTTAGGGTTAGGGTTATAGAGTTAGAATTATAGGGTTAGGGGTATAGGGTTAGGGTAAGGGTTAGGGTTAGGGTTAGGGTTAGGGTTAGAGTTAGGACTAGGGGTAGGGTTAGGGTTAGGTTTAGGTTTAGGTTTAGAGTTAGTGTTAGGGTTTGGGTTAGGGTTATAGAGTTAGAATTATAGGGTTAGGGTTATAGGGTTAGGGTTAGGGTTAGGGTTAGGTTTAGAGTTAGGGTTAGGGTTAGGGTTAGGGTTATAGGGTTAGGGTTATAGGGTTAGGGTTAGGGTTAGGGTTATAGGGTTATGGTTATGGTTAGAGTTAGGGTTAGGGTAAGGGTTATAGGGTTAGGGTAAGGGTTATGAGGTTAGAGTTAGGGTTAGGGTAAGGGTTAGAGTTAATAAATGGATAGTTTAGTTAGTATATTAAATATTTATTTTCGAGGTCAGCCATGTAAAGTTGCCTCTCTAATGTTTGTTTTTAATAGTCTCCTGTCTAGTTGGAGCAATGTAGAGCATGGCAATCTAACTTATGGGTTTCTTATAAAATATAAGCTTTTTTTTCTTTTTTGCCTCACTAATATTAAGATTATCTTTTATTCTATTGCATTGGCATTTATTAAATCAATCAAGTTAGTATTAGATTATTTTAATAATTTTTAGCAATCTTTTAATTTAGTAATTTGTATTCTTCTTCTTTTGTAAGTTTGTAGAGATTTCTAGTTTTGTCCGCTTTCATCAGTATATGTTTATATCTGCTCATTTTTTTTTACTATTTTATTTATCGTTTCTTGGAATGTTTTTTTTTTCTTTATGGAAACTAATATTGTCTAATGCAAGGGTTTTCTACCGCAATCATAATCCGTTAAGAAGCACCGGATCGACCAATTTATCGTGTGATCTGACTGAATATATATATATATATATATATATATATATATATATATATATATATATATATATATATATATATATATATATATATAAATAAATAAATAAATAACTATTGTAGACAGTTTCAAAGTAGGATAGATAGACAGAAATAATATAACTGATTTATCTTGAATAATTATTCAGTTTAAATCAATCTTATTTTAAAAAATTGATCACGTGTTCAGTTTTTGAGGAAATATGCTCATTTTTATTGTCACACACATTCAGAACATTTGACATCAGGCGGTCTAGCTAATTGATGGATTTGACCGAAATATGTCTGCAAATGTGTAGCAACATCTATGTGTATAATTAAATGTTTTATACCTAAAAACAGTTCTATTTATTATTGAGCACTTTTACATAAAGACAGTAAAGATTCACTGGATTTTACCCTGCCAACGTAAACATATCAGGATTATACACACACAGACATAATGAGTGTGACTTCAGCGATATTTGATACTTACAGATAACAAGAACCCCATCTATTATAGAAAAAAATAAAATAATGACTGGTTTCATTTGACTGATAAAAAGAACCCATTCTTAAGAATACTCTGTGAAAAGACTACATTTCTATTTTTGATTCTGAAATGGTAATATTCATTTTTGAGGGCTTAATAATTTATATTAATTCAGATTAAGAATATATACTTATTCTAAACACCCTTTCATTTTGAAAAAAAAAACTCGCTGATATCTAAACTCCTGTGTACATTCAACATTTGTTCGTTTTTTGTATTACTGTTTTGTGTTTATCGTTTTCTTTTTGTATTGTGATTGTTAACTTTTTGTATAAATCTTTTTATGTTGACTTCATCCTATGTGTTATCACATTTGGGATTTTTATATTTGTTTTCTTTGCTGTTATTTTTAATAATGAATATTTTTCTATGATATTATAGTTCTAGTTACAACATCATTATGATTGTCGTTATTATAATCGTTATTACTATGATATTTATAACTTATTATTACTGTTATTGTTATTGTTATTATTATTATTATTATTATTATTATTATTATTATTAATTATATTATTATTTCATTATTATTTTTATTGTTATTTTTATTATTACTATTATTATTCTTATTTTTATTATTATTGTTATTAGTATTTTCTTTTATTCTTATTCTTATTTTATTATTTATTATTATTATTATTATTATTATTATTATTATTATTATTATTATTATTATTATTATTATTATTATTATTATTATTATTTTTTTTTATTGCTATTATTATTATTATTATTAATTATTATTAATTATTATTATTATTATTATTATTATTATTATTATTATTATTATTTATTATTATTCATTATTATCATTTTTTAAATTATTATTATTATTATTATTATTATTATTATTATCATTATTATTATTTATTTTTTTATTGCTATTATTATTATTATTATTAATTATTATTAATTATTATTATTATTATTATTATTATTATTATTATTTATTATTATTCATTATTATCATTTTTTAAATTATTATTATTATTATTATTATTATCATTATCATTATCATTATCATTATTATTATTATTATTATTATTATTATTATTATTATTATTATTATTATTATTATTATTATTATTATTATTATTATTATTATTATTATCGTCGTTTTTATTAGTAAAGGCATTATAAATTTATGGACATGTGTTCTTTCTATTTACCTGAAATAATTCGATGTATATTTTGTCAAATGAGAAGAACATGTTTATGTTATTTGCTGGACTTCTATTTGTGATCTTTTGTAAAAGGGGCGAAAGAAGTAATCATACTGGAATTCATAAATAAAAAAAATGAGAAAATAAATTAATTCCCAATCGTTTCAGAAACGATCGCACACCTAATCATTGTTAATCTTGAATTGTTGAGACTGAAAAAAAAATTATTTGTCTAAACTTACCCTCTTTCTCTCCCCTCCCTCTAAAGTTTATGAAGTTTTTGCCATTAAAAACTGATTTTTGAAGTAAATAACGAAGTTTTGTTTTTTAATAACAAATAAGTTATAAAAAGATTTTAAATAAAATTATGTATTTGTTAAATCTTATTTCAGTTGTTGCTTACAGAAAAAAAGGAAAAAAACTTCATAAACTTTAAATTGCTTCCGTTTAGAAACTGATTTTTGAAGTCTAACTACGCCCTCGTGGGGAGGCAAAACGAAAGATTACAAGTCAGACGATTTTTTAAAAAGCGTATATATTTCGTTTATTTATTAAAATAACTTGCGTAATCTTCCGTTTTGCCTCCTCGGGCTAGGAGCAAAGTGTAGTATGGAAAAATCCTTCTAAACTGAGGTAAGATCCAGAGTGCCCCTTTTTGGGAAGCTTTATTTTTCCCTACAAAACGAAAGATTACTTAAGTACGGTGATAAATATTTCATACCCACCCCATTTCTGCCCTCGTGGGGAGGCAAGTAAATAGTGACACAAAAACATGTTTTAAAAGAAAATATGTTAATATTTTATTTGTTTTATTTATGGACTCTCTGCCTTAAAATAAATATTAACATGTTAAAAGAAAAAAAAATTCCGAAATATACTGCATTTAGTAAAATAAATAAAAGATTTATTTACAAGTGTTTTGTAAATAGAGACCACGTGTATTGCGAGGTCAACCGGTGACTTCCAAAATATGTCCCGCGTCTTGTGTTAATGATCTGGGGTCCCTATTGTTGTCTTGGTCCCAATTTTCAGTATTTACTTCAATAGTGTTCGATACGTTAGTAGAGCTAGGTAGTAAGTTGCGAAAATATGAAAATATATTTATGGCATAAATATATTTTCATAACTTAATATATATATATATAGTACAAATTCGTTTATTAATGTAAGCATTATTGGCTACATATGCGCATACATGTTTCAGCTGGCATTTCTTTCGAAATAGTACTTCCTCAGGCCACGTAAAAATAATAAAAAATATATTAAAACTATACTTTTCGGCAGTTGATAGTGTTTATAAATAGTAAGATCTCCATGCCTTATAGCTTATAAGCATGTCGTAAAACTCACTCTTGATAAAAAGACTCAGTTGTAAGGACTTGCCTATCTATGCACACTGATGATACAGAGAAACAGTCTGCCATGTTTGTGGTAATGCAAAGCTATTTTTTAAGAAGAAGAGCATTCTTCGGAAGTTTATAATGTTATATATATATATATATATATATATATATATATATATATATATATATATATATATATATATATATATATATATATATATATGATGTGTTTTTGATGTAATTGCTTTTTGTAGGTAATTTTAGCGCTTGTTACATTGCTATCGCTTCATTAATTAGGTGTTCATTACCTAAGTGATACAAATTAATGCAGAAAATTGCATTATTAGACGGATTTTTCGTTAATATATATATATATATATATATATATATATATATATATATATATATATATATATATATATATATATGTATATATTAATTTTATTCGTACATAAAACCGTACATATTTCAAGGAAAGGCGTTATAGTCAAGGGTTAAAATGCTACACTATTGACGTCAACATCGAAGGTTCGATCCTTGTCTGAGTTAGCCATGCTGATGACGTCTGTGAGCCAGAAACACGTTTCCATGGATTACTTTTACGTACGTATAAAATTAATAAAAATATAAGCATATGTATATTATATATATATATATATATATATATATATATAATGTTTGCGTGGATGAATATTTATGTGTGTCATGTTATTTGCGTAAGCATTCAAAGACAATCGGCAACAACCCCAGTAAAAAGAAGAGATGTAGATATTAGTGCGAAGAAATTAATATCATGTTGCACCTGTTCTGTTGCGTTCAATGTTTTTGCAAAGTTAAATAAACACACTCACACCCGAAATTCTTCTCACCCACCCCAAAGGAATTCAGCCGGCTTTTACCATTTGTTATTGATTTAGATGCTTTACCCTTTTCTTTTAAAGGAAATATAATGTAGACTTACTTATCTTTTCTCGTGAATACCGAGCGACACTCCTTGTTTGTTTTTAAGCTATTCTGTTCTGTAATATGCATTATTATAAGTTAATCACTTTGTTACGATCAATCTTATTCTTTGTTTTCTTATATATATATATATATATATATATATATATATATATATATATATATATATATATATATATATATATATATATATATATAATTATTAATGACAATATATGTATTACCATATACCATCAGTTCCTTTTTACTTTGTAGTCTCCTTTGAAGATACAGCTCAATGCTTGTCAATTATTGATAACAGAGCAAAATATAAGTCAGTTCATATTATATTCCAATATCCATGGTTTTATTTTATTATTTTTATTTTTTAACAATTCCAAAAAATATAAAATTTCTATGAGATATATTTTTTCCGGTCCGTTTCATTTGTCTTGTGCCAAACAACATTTTTATGTCAAAAAGGCGTAATAGTGTGATCTCCCACGTGTGAGTTTTTGCTCTCTCTTTTTGTTTGTTTTTTTGTTTGTTTTCACCCTAAAAAGAAACTACTGTATAGTGTAGGTGTTTTCAAGACACTTTAATCCAAGAACTTTTTACTCTTTGTAATTTTTTTCTGATGATTTTGTAATGTTGCAGAGACGATATTGACATAAAAATGTTGTTTGGCACAAGACAAATGAAACGGACCGTAAAAATTAGAAATTTTATATTGTTTGGAAATGTGAAAAAATAAAAATAATAAAATAAAACCATGGTTATTGGAATATAATATAAACTGACTAACTAGAATGGATCTAATTTCTGTTCTATTAATATTAATTTGCTGATTAAAGGAAGTAAATTGTAGAAGCCGTAACGTTGTTTAACCGTGTTAGATATTTTAATGAGTGCTGATTTAAGAAGTCTTCGCCAAGATTTATTTCAAATAAAGGTAATGCGTCTAGCTTGTGTAAATTGAGAAGAATGATAATGTTGTAATGCATGAGAGAACAGTGCATATAGGAAATTGTTATTTTTTATATTTCTTTTGTGTTCACCAAGCCCTTTCTTAAGTTCTCGTTGAGTTTCACCTACGTATATCTGATTGCAATGAATGGGACAGTATACATTCGTACGTTATAAATAATAATAAATCCAACACACACATATATATATATATATATATATATATATATATATATATATATATATATATATATATAATCTCAACCAAGGGTTGCACATATTTTGTTCCTTCTCTCTCTGAAGATTGGGTATACCTAAAAAATTCAAAGAACTCAACACCACGGATACCATCCTAATTCGACACATCACGTCGGTAAATAAAATTAATTATCTAAAATTATTGAAACCTTTCACTATCGTACTTTGCCCGGTTTACCTCGTCTTGTATCCAACGGCATTGCCCTATCAAACTGCATTGTCATAGCTTTCAAACACAACTTCTTAAATACTACACACAATGCTTCAAGCAAACTACAGCATCTTTCTCGTATATACATATACGTTGTATTGATTTCATTAAACAGCTAGATTGAAATGCGATTCAGATAATCGGAGCCTCACATCAGTGAGGGGGACCGATACGCAAAAAAGCCGTCGAGAGAAATGCCCTGAAACGGTGCGAATTCTCTCCTGATGACCCGACATTGTCTGGAGGCTGAAATGAAGTATTCCATCAGTAAAACAGCCGAGGATTATATATATATATATATATATATATATATATATATATATATATATATATATATATATATATATATATATATATATATATATATATATATATATATATATATACTAGCACACGAGGTAAGCTGTTTCTTCCAAACAACAATATCTTCTGTTATCAGCTTGCTTCAGAGCGAGTTTCCGGTAGCTAGTTTCATTCTATAGAGGCATGGCTTGTCCGTGACTTTCAGGAACAGATTGAATGACAACTGGGAATAGACCAGCGACACCTGGAAAGACAGGGAACGTCAGGAAAGACTAAATGAACCAATCAGGCCAACAATCCAGAGTTCATCTAATATATGCTACAGAAGAAAATACAGGAAAATGCCCTCAAGATCCACCGAAAGGGAGGGAGGATGATGGATCAAAACGAAACTATTGGAAAACAACTCAGATAGACCAACGGATAACGAGTAAAGAACAATACACGGACTTCCCATGCGTTTGTGAACGGAAATCTAACTTCCAAAAAGGAATGAAGATTCATCGAAGCAAGGTGGGATGTGCTTCTCACCGAATGACTCATAAGCAGCGCTCTGTTATCACAGATAAGACGTCGGAAAACCAAGGCCAAGACGCAACCCACAGTGCCGAGGATATCCATGTAGTTGCGCCAAAGAGTGAGACGAAACTTCCCAGAATAAAATTCCCACCGGACAGCAGTTCGGAAGAATAGTGCATGCTTGACTATACAATAAGAAATGCACTACATACAGAATTAGATAGAAAGAAATATGATCACCGGTTTGAAAAAGGTGGTCATGTTATATACCGGATTTGTATGGCATTGTATGGTGAAAAAGGGAAATCTACTAAACCATCAGTAAAGAAAAACAGACGACAGAGGGAGATGGAAAACTTAAGAAATAAGGTGGCTCTGGGCAAAAAGAATTTCACATGGTGATATAATAGAAAGTGTCCACTGTATAACTATCTCTGTGAGAAGAAAAACATTTTTTTTATTTATTGAAAATTATTTATTAATTATCTCCCTTCAACCATTTGGATAATTTAGGAATGTTATTTATTTAAGTATTTATTTATATTTATTTAATTTATTTACTTAGCTATTTATTTTATTTATTTTAATTTATTTATTTATAATTTTTTTCTCTTCAATATATAACAACGTCTTCATACAACAAAGACGTAAGACGCGCAGCCGTTAAAAACAAAAACAAAAACAGACCAGACGCTGACTCATCAAACGACACGTGAGACGCTAAGCCGTTGAAAAGTAAGTTGTTTTGATTTCATTGAACTGCTAGATTGAAATGCGATTCAGATAATGGGCCCCATCAGTAGGAGGGGGGCGATACGCAAAAAAGCCGTCGAGAGAAAGGCCCTGAAACGGTGCGTATTCTTTCCTGATAACCCGACATTGTCTGGGGCTGAAATGAAGTATTCCATCAGTAAAACAGCCGAGGAAAAAAATATATATACCAACCTACAAGTAAGCTGTGTCCTCAAAACAACAATATCTTATGTTATCAGTTCGCTTCATAGCGAGTTTCTGCTACTGTTCAGGTAGCTAGTTTCTCTCTCTCTCTCTCTCTCTCTCTCTCTCTCTCTCTCTCTCTATATATATATATATATATATATATATATATATATATATATATATATATATATATATATATATATTAATCTAGGTAAAGTAGACTTCCACAGGATATAAATCAACAGAATTTCAACTGGCCTTATAAAAAGTGCTCAATAATAAATTCTTTTTTTATTTATACAGACATGTACAAAAAGCCACTATACTGGCATGTCGATGTTATCAATCAATAGTTATTTGAAACTAAGATATCATCAAGCGGAAAAAGGTGTTATTTTTTACTCATGTATTCATATTAGGCTTGAATATCTGAGTAAAAGATCAGACTTTTCCCCCTCCTGATGAAATCATAGTTTCTAATAACTATTGATTGATAACATCGTCAGGCCAGTGTAGCGGCTTTTTGTACATGTTTGTATAAATAAAAATAACTATATATATATATATATATATATATATATATATATATATATATATATATATATATATATATATATATATATATATATTTATATATATATATAATCAATATTTATTTTAAAATATTATTATAGCCCCCTTTACTAAGGCCGGGCACTCTGGGAGAGTTTAATAACACGCAGTAGCACTAGCTTAATTGCGAGATCCTACACGGTTTGTTGTTGTTGATCACTATTCACTGTTCGTTATAAATACCCGCCAACTTGGCATTTACAAAGTTAAATTCATCATAGTAATATTAATACTTATGTTATTAAGTATATATTATTCAACGAAAGTATTTATGATTATTTATTATTAATTAAATGTCCCTATGGTGTATAATTCCTTGTTTATAAATTTAAAAAACACAAATTTCAGTGGGTTATATCCATTTAATAACTTAATTCTTTGTTCATGATTTTATTGATAATTTCAACTCGTGGATATTAATTTTAAACTAATTAGGGACAGAAGAAACCATGGAATAGATTTATTTGTCGCATATTATTATTATGTGTAAAGTAGTAGTGTATATATTTGTTATTAAAATGAATTAAGTTATATATTAGATCGAAATAATTAATTGTAGTTACAGTAAAAAGTGGGTATTATATATCGTGGTGTATCTTTGAATTTATATTTTATGAGATTATTATTAATTCATTTATTATTATTTATGTACTTTTTTATAGATAATGTCTACATATATTATTTAAGCCCTGAAGTTTATTGATATTTATATAGTTTATTTGTGTGATATTTATTACAAATTAATAATGAGGATCGCCAAGAGCAACTGAATTAAAGTTTTAATTCTATTTATATTACGCTAGGTACTTTTATAAGGCGTTTTATGAACTTCTAAATACTGGAATCATGAAACTTTATATTAGTCGTATTTGAAGCAGTTCGAGAGTATTTCATATTTCTTATTTCATAGGTTACATTTGTAGTTCATAATAGTATGCCATTGCTTTTTGCATCATGACCCATTAAATATATGGATTATTTAATTACTTTTTAGTTCCCATATGTGTTTGGATAATGATGTAAATTTGGAGATATTGAGCTTATCGAATTAGTCTGTTTATATTTAGATATCCTTAATCTAATTTAGTCTTCCGTAGAACTAATGTAAGTGAACTTATTATTATTCATACCATTGTTATTATTGTTATTATGACTGTTTTAATTTTCCTAATTAGTTGGTATTTGATTTGTATTGTTTTTATTATTGTTGAAAGTGATATTTTTTTTATTATTATCATTACTTCTACTGTGCATTTATATTCCCCATTGTGGTGTATGCACTCATTGGCCAATGGGCAGTTTACCGTAGCTATGTAGTTGCATTTGGTGTTAGATGTGTTTAGGGCATTACTCTTTTGTGATTTACTGATTTTATTATAATGTTAACCCATTATGCTTTGTTCACAGCTTAGTATCGTTGAGCAAGATGATCTAATTATATTTTCATTAAAAAGCCTACTCTATTTATGTGGGAGTTCTAAGTTATCTTCAATGATTTTGTAGAAACATCTCGGTATATTCGTTTGTATAATTAATGGAAAGGGCGGGTTGAACACAATTATCTGCCGTCTTCGATTATTGTTTCGTCCATTTTCAGGAATAATGTGTTTACTAGAATTTATTGTTACATTCCTATGCATACTTGGTGTTAATTCCTTATTTGGGCAAAATAAGTTAATTACTTATTTTTTTAGTTCGTCGGGCAAAAGTCTTTCAGCTGCAAGTCTGTTGTTCAGTAAACGAGTATCATTTGTAAGCTCTAAAAAATAAATCTCGGTTAATTGTTCTTACACAATATCGAGAAATCCTGATTCCTTATATATAATTGTATCACAGTCCATAGTTTTCCTCGAATGTCCGGCTGGCTTGGCAGGCCGAGAGCAGACTCAAGGCGTTTCTATGAATAATGGCGATAGAGAGGCGCTCGTAAAGCCAAAACAATTCGCGATCGTCTCTGGTGTTGCGCGTCATTAATAGATCAAGGCTGCCGAGGAAGTCGCGTGTGGCAGAGCCAATCACTCCACTCGTATCCACAGCGATCGGTTGAAATACAAATCTGTCGAGAAGATCAGCATATTTTGACCGCTTGCGGCTCTCTACTGGCGACGCTGCTGCATGTCCAGGGTTTGTTGCTGATTCTATCACTGACGAGGGCGCAAAAGTGTCGAAACAAGTCGGACCCCATATCAATGACTTACCGTTTGTAAAGGGAAACATCGTCAGTCCATTAGGTCGTTTGACATCCTCTCTGTCAAGGCAAACCGGTTCGAGGATCGACGGGAAGCCAGCGATGTCTAGCTCCTTCTACATGAAGGGGTATGGAGTCCATATACGTCAACCGGCTGGCCACAACTGTTTAGGTTTAGCGGGCTTCTTGACCTTTTGGCTAAGATCAAAGTGTAGTATCTGTTCCGATGGATACTGCACGCCTGTCCTGTGCAGTTCTAGGAGGTCCACCCTCCCAGGCTTTGCCTCCCCTCTTTGGGGAGGAGTAAGTTTATTGCTTACTGTCTGAGGCGCCCCTACCGGGGAATGCCGACTAGGCTGCCAAGGCAATTTTTAAATGGCCAGAGTGCTCACCTCTCGAGCGCTGGCTTTCAAACCCCACTTTCTCGACCCGATCTTGGGTCACATCTTACTTGTGGGAGTAAGATAAAACTGGCCTTGTGCCTAACTCCTGGGGAGGAGTAAATAAAACTTGTGACCGCTGCAACCTTTAGAACCTTATTGCTTATTGTATTTTTATTAATTTAGTTTAGATGTCTGTGATTGTTATTTGAAATTATGTGTCGTTCGTTTTTTGGTGTGCCCATCATTACCATATTATGGGTTATTATATTAGGTTTCCTTCAAACAGTGTTATTATAATGAGGGTAGTTACTATTATTATTTGTGAATTTAATTTTATTAGTGTATTCCACATTTATCAACTTTAGTATACTAATGGACGGATGTTATGATTATTCTAGCTATGTTTTAATTCCTACCCGGGACAGCATATTACGTTTTAGTTGAAAGTTGAAAAAATTAAGCTGATGCTGCTGCTTGTTTTTGTTTTCTCAACTTACGCACGAGTACGACTGAATTTAAAAAAAAGTCCAAGCTATTCTCTTTTAGATGTTGGAAGTAGATTTTTGTTTTCATCAATCTTATATAAAAAAAATAATAAACATAACACGCAAACTTTGTTAACCATATGATTTTTTGAATTCTAAACAATTACGTAATTAAAATAAAATATTTTTTTTATTAATCTTGAAGACTAGTAATAACATTTCAGAGATTTGGTTTAATGGTGTCCTTTGATGTTTTTTTACGGTATATAAACACTTTCTAGATTATTAAATGCCCAAATCGAGTCATTTTAGTAACATATTTTATGCTTCTTAATATCTTAAAGTATTTATACATTTCGGTTTGTCTTTTTACGACATATTACTCCTTTATGCGTTATTTAATGTCAAATCCAACCATTTAGGTAAAAGTTCTTATGCCTGTAGTTCTTAATACCATCAAATGTGTATCGATTGACTAAATTCCTGTGTAATTCTGCTTAATTTGGTGATTTATCATAATACAGGGTGGGCCAAAATAAGTGTCATATCTTTAAATTTGAATAACTTGAATTTGAATAACTTCCACAAAATAAAAGTTAAACTCACCAAACTTTATGTGTGTGTAGACTGACCCTTCCGAGATTTTTTGAAATAAACAAAACAAATTTTAGCCGAAAAACACTTCTTAAAACTTACAAAAACTAAAGTATTGTTTTTTACACTGTTTTGAGTTTTTTAAGCAAAAATAATGTTTTCTAAATGAGGGTACGTTCCTTAGGGCTAATACGGCTCATGCTTGCTTCGGAAGGGGTCCTTTACTTATTCTAAAAAAAAAATTTTTTAAATCAATAAATAAAAAAGTTATGAATTTCTTAAAATAGGACCCTTATTTTTGCCCACCCTGTATATATATATATATATATATATATATATATATATATATATATATATATATATATATATATATATATATATATATATATATATATATATATGTGTGTGGGGGGGTGTTTATACTTATATAAGGTTTTATTATTGTTTTTCCTAAGCGCCGTTAAGCGAATGAACAATCATTCAATTACATATCGCTACCTTAGCGGTGATAGAAATATTTTTCCCTATTTAAATGTATTTAACTGCATTCTGTCGCCCCCCCTCCTTTTGGGGGACGTATATATATATTTTTTTTACACACATAAAAGTTACTTTTATGTGTGTAAATATATATATATATATATATATATATATATATATATATATATATATATATATATATATATATATATATATAATAAAGTAACACGGAATCACATAATCACCGGTGCGATAATTTATTTCGACCCTCCGGCCTTTTCAAGCACCCAAACGAAGAGATTACATGTTTGAAAAAACATGTAATCTCGTTTGGGTGCTTATACTTATTCGTTTCAGTTAAAATTTGATTCTACTTGACAGATGATAGCCTAATCTTTCTATCTAAAAAAGTATTTTTACGTCTGAAAATAAATTTTAAAATGAAAACTGTACTCGCAGCGGATAAAAACTGTAATATGTCAAATTTCAAGAAATTAATTTAAGAAATACTTTGACAGATAAATATAAGTTTTCTTAAACTATTTCAAGATTAATAAAATAATATATTATTTTAATTACGTAATTTCTTTGAATTAAAAATTCATATGGTGAACAAAGTTTGCGTTTTATGTTTGCTATCTTTTGTATAAGATGAAAACAAAACAAAAAAACACCTTCCAACATTATAAACTGTGAATTAATGCTTTAAGATACTCATTTTATAAAAATAAATTACTTACTTTTTACTAAACATTGTATAATTATCCGAAAAAGTAAGATTTCAATTACAATTCAGTCTTCGGTCAGATATTTTAATAAATGACTACCGAGATTTAGACAAGTATGGAAGACTATAACAGCAATAATATTTCATTTGATTACTTTTGATTTTTATATAGAAGGTATGCTTCTGTAATAGTTTATAGAAATTGAACAATTAGTATCCCTTAATTTTTTGTACAGATTATAATTCATGTCTAGCTTAAATTGACAAGTATGGAACATCCAAACCACAATTAACCCTTTTATTATTTTCAACTTTATATAGAACAAATGGTTTTGTAATAATTTTTCCTTAATTGATTTATAGTTTTATTGGATTAAATATAAACAGTTTATTTATTTTATTAAAACGGTACTTCTACAGTTTTAATTATTTTACGCATTAATGTCATTTATATTTCATTGAGCTCAACGAGATTTTGTTTTCCTATCTGATTCTAATCAAGATTTATTAAACAAAAATGCTATTAAAAAAATTATAGAGTAAAATTGAGAAAAATGTTTTTATTTGAAATCAATTATAATTATCCTAACTTCTTCTATATCATCAAAATAACTTATCCACTATTTATTATAATCGAAAAAAATACTCATAAATTATAATCATAAAAGATCGCATTTATTATGTGAAGCCAACTCGTTTGTAAAATGTTTGAAAATAGTTATGACGTCGGGTGCAATTCCCGTCTGTATGTACCAATGAGCTTCCGTAGAATTTGAAATAAAACGTTGGTAAAATTTAGTCTAAAAGTTAATATTTTTTCGGAACTACCCACTCTCTTGGCCTTTTGGCTAAGATCAAAGTGTAGTATCTGTTCCGATGGATATTGCACCCCATAGACTGGTATTGTCTTGGCCTTCGGAGCTTGATTTACGCCGGTCTATGGGTCTGTCCTGTGCAGTTCTAGGAGGTCTACCCTCCCAGGCTTTGCCTCCCCTCTTTGGGGACGAGTAAGTTTATTGTTTACTGCCTGAGGCGCCCCTACCGGGGAATGCTGACGGGGCTGCCCAGGCAATTTTTAAACCCCACTTTCCCGACCCGACCTTGGGCCACATCTTACTTGTGGGAGTAAGATAAAAACTGACCTTGTGCCTAACTCCTGGAGAGGAGTAAATCAATACCCACTGTCTTAATTTTATCATTTTTTGTTTGTTTTCATGATAAAAAATATTCTTACGTTGAGTGTTTCAGTTTCAAAAGGGAACTTTTATAAAATCGCGTCGTAAAACTACAAGTAAAATGTTATCATAAAATATTATAATCATATTTATGAGATCATTTTATTTTTCATTTGAAAATATTAAGTAAACAATGCTTTATTACATAATAATATTGTTCATTCGAGAAATTAATTTTTCTTCGAGTTATATTGGTTTTATTAACACGGAATTTAGAGGCTTTTTTCATACTATATAACAATATTTTAAAAGATTTATTTTGTTAACAGCTTCGGTGCTTTAGTTTCATAAAACTTTAAAAATATCATTTTGTTTAGTACCCCGATATATACCTTTAGTAAAAGTATTCTTGCTTACACAAAGTAGTACATTTTCACTGAGTTTTCTAATAAAATAATGGATTCATTTTATTATGTGATCATTAGTTAATAAATTCTAATAAAATCGGTAATGCTATCGATCCTGAACCAGTTTTCGTGCACTTTGCGTCGGCAGCGTTCGGGCATGCTACGTAAACACCCGAGATATAACGAAGCGAATAGTGGCAGCCGATAACTTTGATATGTTGTTGCGTCGTATTTTTACCCCAGTTTTATTTTCAAGAAAGATTGCAAAAATACAAAAAGCAAAACAAAAAACACCCCCCGAACAAAACAGCAAAATTACTGTTAATAAATACATTTTTTGTTTTTATTTTTGTAACAACACAATGTTAAACAACTGTTAATAAATAATAACAACAACAACAACAACAACAACAACAACAACAACAACAACAACAACAATAACAACATTAATAATAATAATAACAACATTAATAATAACATTAATAATAACATTAATAATAACATTAATAATAATAATAATAATAATAACAACATAAATAATAACATTAATAATAACATTAATAATAATAATAATAATAATAATAATAATAATAACAATAATAACAATAATAACAATAATAATAATAATAATAATAATAACAACATTAATAATAACATTAATAATAACATTAATAATAACATTAATAATAATACTAATAATAATAATAACAACATTAATAATAACATTAATAATAACATTAATAATAACATTAATAATAATAATAATAATAATAATAATAATAATAACAATAATAACAATAATAATAATAATAATAATAATAACAACATTAATAATAACATTAATAATAACATTAATAATAACATTAATAATAATAATAATAATAATAACAATAATAACAATAATAAAAATAATAATAATAATAATAATAATAATAATAATAATAATAATAATAATAATAATAATACCTTTTCTTTCTATCAAGCGGCACATGTAATAACATTTCGAACATTTTTTTTCATTTTGCCAACAGCTTTTTTCCTGGCAGAATGAAATGACTCCTTCGTGAGATTCAAGTCTGCTACACAGCTCTTCGTAATTCATTTAACAAAAAAATAACAGGAAATAAACATGCACTGGCTTTGTTCAATTGCTTCTGGCTGTAATCAATTTCTATACTGATTAGAAAAATTGTCGTCTGGTTACTGACAGCTGAATTGGCTAATCGCTCGGCATCTCTCTGCCACCATACGCATCGGCATCTCTCAGGTGTTTACATAGCATGCCCGAACGCTGCCGACGCGAAGTTAACGGAAACTGGTTCAGGATCAATAGCAGTACCAACATTTCATTAAAATCGGCTGATTTTCTGAATTTTAGTGAATTCGTAAATGAAAGAAGAGTCAAATTTTTCTTTTTTTGGGAGGGGGGGGGGGTGATCGGTCATTCATTTTGCCCATACTTAACAACTAAACTTATGAATACTTTCCGGTAAAATCATTTAGTAGTTTTTTTTTTTGTTTTGAATTTCTTTACTAAAAAACAAAAAAACAAAAACGCTCTAACGATTTTTACTGATATAATCTAGTTTCAATGCGTGCAATTTTTTTAGTATCGATCTGCTTTAGGTTTTGTGTTACATTTAAATAATTGGATTTTTACTACACACCCCGATGCCTTTTTATGCACACACATAAACACCACACCCCTCTTTAATATAGGGTGGGCCAAAATAAGGGTCCTATCTTTAAATTTGAATAACTTGAATTTGAATAACTTCCACAAAATAAAAGTTAAACTCACCAAACTTTATGTGTGTGTAGACTGACCCTTCCGAGATTTTTTGAAATAAACAAAACAAATTTTAGCCGAAAAACACTTCTTAAAACTTACAAAAACTAAAGTATTGTTTTTTACACTGTTTTGAGTTTTTTAAGCAAAAATAATGTTTTCTAAATGAGGGTACGTTCCTTAGGGCTAATACGGCTCATGCTTGCTTCGGAAGGGGTCCTTTACTTATTCTAAAAAAAAAAATTTAAAAAATCAATAAATAAAAAAGTTATGAATTTTTAAAAATAGGACCCTTATTTTTGCCCACCCTGTTTATCTAACACCAACATCCCACTCCAATCCCCGCATCTGACAAGTGACAGTTCCAACATCATTTACTACAACTATTGCTCACTTTTTAACAACGGAGGATATATCTGGGAGACAAAAACACTGTTCAGATTCCGTTTCAACAACCACAAAACATTCATTCGACAAAAATCTCCCATCGCACCATTAGCAGGACATTTCGACCTACCTAGTCATAGATTAGACAGCATTAAATGTCTTCTGATAGACTCTAATTTACCCTCAACAAAAATTCGCCAACATAAAGAGATTCAATGGATTCTTCAGTTTGACACACACAACACAGGTCTTGATACGGACATTGGTCTCTTGAACCATATAAATATTTCCACAAACGATAATATAATATAATATTCAATGTTAACAAAGTACCATAATTGTGACAATAAATTCGGTTTAATTAAAACGTATTGGATAAAAATAAATTGTATCGATCTACTTAATGCAAGATAAATAATGGATAAATCCTAAAATATTTATTTACGAAAATCAGATGTACTCTCTACCCCAGTTGATGTTGAGGTTTAGCCTGCTATGCCTATATGCAAATCCGATATTGACTCTACTTTCTTTTATCAATGATTCACTATTAATCAAGGCTAAAAGTCCTTTTGGCTAAGATCAGAGTGTAGTATCTGTTCCGATGGATGCCCACTCTGTACACCTGTACCGTTTTGGCCTTCGGGTCTTGATTCCGTCGGCCTGAGGTACTGTCATGTGCAGTTCTAGGAGGTCAACCCTCCCAGGATTTGCCTTCTCACCTTCTGAGAAGGGGTTAGTTTATTGCTAATCGCCTGAGGCGCCCCTACCGAGGAATGCTGACGGGGCTGCTCAGCATTTTTTTGTAGGCCAGAGTACTCTTCTTCTTCTATGGCGCTGGGTTAATGAGAATGGTTGATCGTTAGTTTAATGATGAAGAACATTACGATAGGATTTAAAATGATGAATGGAATAAATAAAATCTTAAACACTTATGGAAAAGCTTTATGATAAGTATCTGTTGAAATTGGATTTAATGACGGCCGTGTTGTAATCTACGGAGAAGCAATCCCGTGGTAACGTGATCCGCAGACGGGAAGATCTTGTAAAGCAAATGGAGCAAGAAAGGAAACATCTTTTTCGATGTTGCATTATATTTTAAATTTTAAATGTTTTAATGAAGCATAAACTGCTAACCGAAATTAAAGAGTGAAGTATCGCTCTACCGTATTATATTTAAATACAAAAATCATTTAACAGAAACATAAATGGATTAATATTTTAAATAATGTTTCTGCATTTTTTAGATGAGGATTGATAATTTATATAATTTGGATTATTCCGACTGCTGTTCTCATCTTGAGTGTTATGATCACAACGTTTCGGCCGCTGTAACCTCCGGCCATTTTCAGGTATTCGTTAGGTGTGTCTTTTTGAACTCGAGAATCTAAACGGAATTTCGAACGGAAACCTTTCGCAAGGATGCGTGGCGCAGTGGATATAGTACGAAGTAACATTCAGTTCCAAGTGATAGTCATTTGAAGGTTCAATCCTCGGTGCGGGCGAAACGAATAATTGCGAATTACTGACGGAACGACACCATGCCCCTCCCCCGTCTCCCGTGGATTAAATAAAGGGTTTCGTTCGAAATTCCGCCCAGATTCCCACATTTAGACAGAGATTCCCACATTTTCCCGAGTTCGAAAAGATACACCTGAAGAGGGCCGGAGCTTACAGCGGCCGAAATGTTGTGATGATCACATTCAAGATAAGAATAGTAGTCAGAATAATACAAATTATTTAAAATTACTTTAAATTTACGCAAATAAAACTTGTTCCATGCAATTACGTTTAATTGTATAGTTTTCCTTTATTAAGATAACGTTCTCACACATTTTATGTGTGTAAAATATATATATACAGGGTGGGCAAAAATAAGGGTCCTATTTTTAAAAATTCATAACTTTTTTATTTATTGATTTTTTTAAATTTTTTTTTTTAGAATAAGTAAAGGACCCCTTCCGAAGCAAGCATGAGCCGTATTAGCCCTAAGGAACGTACCCTCATTTAGAAAACATTATTTTTGCTAAAAAAACTCAAAACAGTGTAAAAAACAATACTTTAGTTTTTGTAAGTTTTAAGAAGTGTTTTTCGGCTAAAATTTGTTTTGTTTATTTCAAAAAATCTCGGAAGGGTCAGTCTACACACACATAAAGTTTGGTGAGTTTAACTTTTATTTTGTGGAAGTTATTCAAATTCAAGTTATTCAAATTTAAAGATAGGACCCTTATTTTGGCCCACCCTGTACATTCAAAAACAGGTTACTTGTGTACCAATCATTTAAGACATAATTGTATTTTAAGTATAAACAGTCATATTAAAAAGCGTTTAGATTTCTGAATGAATGAAGGGGGTCTAAAGAAAAAGAAAATAATCTCACAATCTTAACCGGGCAATAGTTGGAGGTGGGTGCCTCGGATACAAGACACCTCAGTAATAGAAGTTACTGACCAAACGTGTTGGGCAGTGAGTTGACGGATTTGTCAGGTGGCTGGATGAAAACAGGTGCCGGGGGAACCGGACATATGTAGAGAGAGAAGAATCGAATCACCGGAAGCTGACGGGAGGCTTAATAGAAGATGGCAGTCTTCTCAAAAAAGGATCAAAGATGGATATCAGTTACATTCTACAGGGCTAATGCGACCATTACTTTAGATATTGGATAGGAGAGGCGTACAGTGCACATCTTGCAGGATATATCAAACTAGAAATTATTTTAGAACGAGAGAAGGAACTAAGAGGAAGGATAAGTGAACCAGAACGCGCTGTTAACGTGGGGGAGGGGGAGTTAGGGAGGAGCCTCACCCAGACAAGAATTGACAACCACACTTGTGGACTGGGGGTAAAGAAAGATTGCGGTTTGACCTACGACCACTATAGCAGGGACAACAGTACCCACCTTGTCTTTCGGAGGAGCGGGAGAGACATACGCGAAATACCGTTAAATTTAAACTTGTTGCAATGAAAATAAACAGACATTCTTATTTGATCTTTATATATATATATATATATATATATATATATATATATATATATATATATATATATATATATATATATATATATATATATATATATATAGGGCTTTACAGAGCTCTCCAAACAATAACGCGCTCCAGGAGCACGCTCCTTTTTGCTGGAGCGAAGGAGAAGTGGGATCATTTTATATTCAGCGGGAGTGAAGCGGGAGCAACTCCATTTGGGACTAAAGAGCGAAATTATTTGATTTTTCTTTTAAACATTAGTTTTTTTTATTCAACAATAAAAAGGAAAAGAAAAGTCTGAGCTAAACTCTTTGAGTTATTTTTTTAAATTATATCTCTGGTAAATGTATATGAGATAGGGAGAGAGAGAGAGAGGGAGAGGGAGAGAGAGGAAGGGAGAGAGGAAGGGAAGGAGGGGTAGAAAGCACACGAGAGAGTTACACATGGAAACAGAACACTGAACTTCTCAGTTTTTTTTCACATCTACATGTTACATTTTTGATAGGACAGTTTTCTTAAGGAAGGGCAATTTGACAACAAATGTATTCAAATGCACCAGTGAGTCTATAGATGTCTTTGAAGTTATTTTCTTAAACATTTGAACTTTTTTGTATTTATAACAAGGATGTTTATTGCTGATTGAATAAATAAGCTAATTTTTCTTTTCATTTTAATTGAATTTTTATGCCACATTTTTACCGTCGTCTGTCGTCTTCTTGGCGACATTTTGTTATTTTAAAATTCATAACTAGTATGTTTTAACCATTTCATGTTTGCTTTTAAATTCGTTTGATTCCGTTAAAACTCGCTTTTGTAAATAGAATGTTCAAAGTTTGTTTTTTGTGTCTAATAAAATGTCAAAGCAGTAAAAAATATCTTTAGTCCAAGGAAAAATAATAAAAACCAACATGGCCGCCAGCGATTAAAACCAGGAATTTAAGTTAGATTCTCAACACTTTAAAAAGTAAATGGGAATTGTATTTCAGGACCAAAAATACAATTAAGACCAACAATCAGTTTCATCCAAAATTTGGGCGAATACCAAGCGAAATGAGCGAAACCCCACCCCAAAAACAGTGGCCCCTATTTTACAATTAAACCGATGTTTAAACTTAATAAAATTAAAGAAAATGTCTTAAATTTTAATTTCAAAAAGGAAATAATTAGACTTTCTGACTAATTTGTGTTTATTAGAACCGAAAGTAGCATAGATATCTTTCTTTATCTTAAAAAATCTATTATCGAATAGTTTGTTTTTATTATAGATTTCAAATATAGACGTTTTCACCTCTTTTATTTAAATTTTTAAATGAAAGAAGGTACATTTTCATTATGGAGCGCTGAAAAAGAGCCGCTCCTTTTTTTTATAGGAGTTTGAGCTGGAGCGGCTCTTTTGAAAATGCGGAGTGTGACAGGAGCCAGATCTAATTTTGGGCGTTGGAGCAGGAGCGGGACCAGCTTCAAAAGTAGTGGAGAGCGTAAAGCCCTGTATATATATATATATATATATATATATATATATATATATATATATATATAGGTAGTTTGGTAGTTTTGTTTTACGGCATATCAACCCTTTTTGGGTTATTTAATGCCGGATCTGGTCTTGTTTTCTTCTCTTTTTTGTTTCTTTCCTCTTTGAATATCTGTTTCTATTTAACCCATAGTTGGGACCCTAACAGGTACTACCACTCCGGGTCAGGGTGGACATGGGAGCAATGGTAATTAAGAGGAGGCTCCACATTCCCCAAAGTCCGTAAGCCGGATCTCACCATCGGATGTAGTTTAAGGTCATATCCAGGACCGGGAGTAGGGTAGGAAAAATAAAAATAAAAAAGGAGAGGGAGAAAGGGAGAGGGGCTGTTGTTTTTGTTTTTGGTTTTGTAGAACATAATTAAGTTTTACAAAAAAAACAAAAAAACAAAAAAACGTTAATGTAGGTGAATTTCGTCTCAGTGAGCCACAGGGCAGTCTGATCTGGTATCACCAGTATATATATATATATATATATATATATATATATATATATTAACCCCTTATATAATTACGTATGAACAAATATTTATATATATATATATATATATATATATATATATATATATATATATATATAAGGTTAATACAACAAAAGATATAAGAGGCACCTAATATCTTTAATTAGTGAAGGTCAGCTTAATCTTATTTGAATTGGCTTTAGCGACGCTTGCATCTAACCAGGAAGTTATGGTTTGCATAACTCTTATCAGCTCATAAGAACCCTTAATTAGGTTTTCTGAACTTTTCATATGATTTGTTTTTTTCTATCGTTTTATTAATTTGCATACACCTTGAATACACTTTTCACTGTTATCTACTGCATCGATAGTAAACAAATTTCCCGCATGGATAACTTTTTCGTTTTTGGACTACCATTCACCACCTGGATTGTTTTTTTAATCAACCTCTTTGACATCTTTCTTGAAGCTGTTTTAAACTTTATGACTTGGATAAATTGTATAAGTTTAACAAAAAAGTGTGTTTTGGGCCGATATATTTGAGGTTTTTATATACTTTTATGTATTTTATATATTTTTAAATATAATTTCAAAGTTTAATTTTATTACCTGCGGTAATGTCATTGCGGTAATGGTCCTCTGAGGAGAAGATTTTCTTTGAAAACTCATGAGTTAAGGACTTTAAAGTACTTTGCTTGAACTTTGAATTGTAATAAAATTTGATTCGCACCTTATTTTATTCTTTCACTCTATCTAGTGCTATATATATATATATATATATATATATATATATATATATATATATATATATATATATGGCTAATTATACTATATATATATGTATATGTATATGGTTAACACATATTTATAAATATTTATAATTATATATATATTGTTAATTATACTATAAAAGTAAATCTTAATTTTATAAAACCAGCTATCTGTTACAATATATATATATATATATATATATATATATATATATATATACATCTTCTAATAACTGAGTATACACCCACACACCCACATGCGTATGTCTATATATATATATATATATATATATATATATATATATATATATATATATATATATATATTAATGCATGTGTTGTTGAAAACGACAGAACTCTTCAGTTTAGTGATTCTTTTTATATTTTTTCCATTCGTCGAATTATCTTTTTGACGTTGAAATGGAATGAATTAATGTAGGATCCGTGTGTTTGACTAACGTTTTCGATTCTCTCCGGAATAATCTTCAGGTCTTTAATGGCAAGAATGAATAAAAAGCGATTGAAAGAATGGAATTTCTTTAAAAAATACGCCGGCAAACCGTTCACGTAAAAGACGGACGTCTACATTTTGAAAGGTGACGATTGAAACAGTTCTTCGTTTATTTATTAATTTTATTTATTATTATTCTTCTTATTTTTTATAATTTTAATTTAAAATAGTGGCTGATTTAATTTGGTATAGTCTAATAATTATGGAGAACGAAAATGGGGGAAATAGGCAGTAAGTAATTTTAATAAGATGTCCCTATTTTTTAAATTGAATAAGGCGACACCGGTTGGTGTCACTGAACTAAGCTAAGCATTTTGAAATAGTTTTACTTGTCTCATATGAAATGTTATCAATTTTAGGTTACTGTGTTTTTATGTATACGGCTTCAAGTATTTTTAATTTTTTAAATTAGTTTCGGAATGTATTATTTTTGTGTTCATTACTAAGATCTGTCTCAACTCAGATGTAGGGCAGTTGTGCGTTTGTAGGTGTTTGTATATTGAACTAGTGTTGGCGAGGTGCATAGTGAGGCGGCGGGATAGAGTGGTTGTTGTACCTGAAGTACCTTTTTACGACCATATGGGAAACATATATACGCAAATTGACGGAGTTTCTATGGGTTTGGTTCTCGGTCCGACTTTTAGTGAAATTTCAATTTCCAACCTTGAAAACCTAACATTCAACACAATTGAAAAAAACCCTCCTATTTACGTTAGATATGTTGATTATATACTAATTCTAGCCAATAACACTAAGCAAATTAATAAACTTAAAGACCTATTTCAAAAAAACTCTGTCCTTAAATTCACCATAGAATTAAACACTAATAATAAAATCCCATTCCTAGATGTACTAATTGACACTTCTAACAATACTTTTAACACCTCTACCTATAAAAAATCCAACCAGCAAAAACTCCAGCCTATTAAATTTCAAGAGTGAATGCCCCCACCGTTATAAAATAGCTATCGTAAAAAATTTACTAAACCGATCAAAATTGATCTCCTCCTCTAAAAAAATACTATTCATCGAACTAAAAAATATAAAACAAGTATTAATTAACAATGAATTTCCCAGCTACCTCGTCGACGAACTAATTAAATCCATGATAAAAAACCTGACAAACACTAATATAAATAATAATATACAACATAACAACTCCAATTACATCAACATATATTACCGCAACCAAATGCAACCAAATTTCAAACTAGAAGAAAAAGCTATAAAGAATATTTCACATCGATATATATCTCCAACAGATAAAGAAAACACAATTAAATTAATTATTTATTATAAAAGATTCACAACGCAAAACCTTGTAGTAAAAAACAACCCCTCTCCAACCCCAAAACACTTGAAAGAACCAATGTAGTTTATAAATTTAAATGCCCTTTAGGAGGATGTACCTCCCAAAATAATAATAGCTACATTAGTTTTTTTTAATTAAATTTTTTTTAACATAGTTCACCCCAAACAAGGCAGGACGCCACTGTAGACGTAAGGGGCTACTGAGAAAAAAGAGGGGAGAAGGTAGGGGGCAGTCAACCTAGATTGGGATCTGCGCGGCGAGATGTCTGTTTACATTAGTTTTAAACTTCTGCATGTCTGTAGTGTCGGGAAAACAGGGGGCAGGGAGGGAGTTCCAGAGGCCAGCAATACGAGGAAAGAAGCTATTTGAGTAGAAGGCTCTCCGACATCTGGGGACCTCCACAGTGAATGAATGAGATTTAGTTGATTGTCGAGTTAGTCTAGTGAATTTACGTCGAGGGGGCACCAGAGTAGCCAGTTCATCGGAGCATAATCCATTGAAGTATTTGTAAAACAAGCACAAGGATGCTACATTGCGGCGATGGGACAGGGACTGGAGCTTGGTTGACAGTGAGGGACCTATTAGGTTGGCGATTCTTTTTTGGACCTTGTCAAGGAGGGAGAGATTAGAAGATGATGCACCAGCCCAGATGTGACAACAATACTCCATGCATGGGCGGATGGTGGCTTTGTAGAGATACAGGATAATGTCAGGTGAGAGGAGTTTACTAGCACGGTAGAGGGAGCCAACCTTCTTTGCGACAGCCTTGGCAATGTCTTCGATGTATTTGTTCCAATTCATGTTACCTGTGAAGGTTAGGCCGAGGAGTTTTAATGATGAACCCTCAGGTAGGGTGTTATTTGCCATGACAATCGGTGGTTGGAGAGGTTCTTTCTAGTTATTGAAGGAAAGGAGCTTTGTCTTAGCGGCATTAAAAGTTACCAACCATTTGTGACCCCAATCCACTACAGCCTGGAGGTCATTTTCTAAAGATTCAGCCGATGCCTCGGATATGATCGCGTCGGTTTTGCCAACATGGCGAGAGTAAAGCGTGGTGTCGTCAGCAAATAAACCAATCTCAGACACTATGTCATCAGGGAGATCGTTTATATAGATCAGGAACAACAGAGGTCCAAGGATAGATCCCTGGGGTACACCAGCATTTATGTCATGTTGCTTAGATGAACGGCCATCGAGGACAACCTGGATTTTCTTTTGTCTAGGAAGGATCTGATTATATTAAGTAATTGCCCAGTTATACCGTATGAGCGTATTTTCAGAAGCCCTTTATGCCATACCTTGTCAAAGGCCTTTGATATATCAAGCGCTACTGCCCTAGCTTCCCCTGCCTTGTCAAGTGTATGATACATGCGTTCAGAGATGACTGTTAGGATGTCCGCAGTAGATCGTGCTTGTCTAAATCCATACTGGCGGTCAGATAGAAGTTTAGCATATTCTAAGTGCTTACTATCGCTAGATTGATTAAGGATTCGAAGATTTTAGCAAAGATCGGCAGCAGACTGATTGGGCGATAGTTGTGAGGATCGGTTCTATTCCCAGAACTCTTGTAGACTGGTACCACAGAGGCAATTTTCCAGCTGTCGGGGAAACAAGATTCAGCTAGGCATTTATTGTAGAGTTTGGAGAGGACAGGGGCCAGTTCAGCAGAGCATTTCTTTATTACTATTACTGGTATAAGATCAGCCCCACAAGATTTGGAGGTGTCAAGGTTTTTTTATGATGTCTCTGACCTGGGATGTGGTGATGACCAGGTTATCAAGTGTGGCTTCGGTCCGCAATGGGAATTTGGGGAGGGGTGGTTATCTGAGTCTAAAGTAGAGTTATAAGCGAAGCGCTGTGCAAGTAGTTCAGCCTTATCAGTGGCCGTGCATACGACATCATTGTGGTTTGATAGTGGGGGAATCGTTGATTTACCATTATTCACTACACTATTGTAGATTTTCCAGAAATCATGAGTACCTAGTTTCTGTGACTGGATGCGTTTTTTTGTTAACTCATTATACCTTCTCTTCGCTTCACCTATCACGGCCTTGCATTTATTTCTTGACTCTATAAATGTATGTCTATTAGTAGCTGACTTATGGCGGCCAAATTTACGGAATGCTTGTTGCCTCTCAGAAATGGCAGCTGCACATTCTGAGGTGAACCATTGGGGATAGTGGGGCTTGCTACAGAATTTTCGCATGGGGACATAGGCTTCGATGCCTGCTTTGACCCATTCAGTTAATTCGTTTGCACACTTGTCGGCAGGGAGTGAGAAGGTTTCCCTCCATGGAGCGTCACTGATGTGATATCTGATTGACTCGAAATCAGCCTGCTTGTAGTATCTTGTTGTTTTGAGCAACGGTTCATCAGCTTTTGGACGACTTTTTAGGGTGATATGTATCATTAGCACAATGTGATCAGCATTCCCGAGTGGGCTATGAGCTTTCGTCACACAAGCCTCGGGCATTGGAGTCAAGAAGAGGTCTAGAAGTGAGGTTTGTTGGTCTACTCGATCGGGGATGCGGGTCGGAAAATCGACAGTCTGAGAGAGGGAATGAGCTAAGGAGAAATTATACGTAGAGTTGCCGGCCGCGTCAGTAAGGCTGGACAATCCCAACCAGTCGCGGTGGTGGGCATTAAAATCCCCAAATACATGTATCTGGGCATTCGAGTCAATTAAGAGTGCTCTATCTATGCTTTCAGAGACAGAGTTTAGCAGAGTACAGTCCTGGGTCGACGGGGAACGGTATAAGAAATATAAGTAACTGACGCTGTGATGTATAGTCAATCTACAGCACATGTAGTCTTAGTCATCTGATTCTAACCTATGTTCTCTAGTTAGGGGGAGGGTGTTCCGAACATAAACTCCTAGCCCGTGCATATGTTTGTCAGAGTCTTTACGGTAGAGTAGGACGTAGTCAGTCATGTCAAAGTGGTGAGAGGAGATTGAGGATTGAAGGTTAGTTTCACTTAGAGCTAGGATATCCGGGGAGTTTGTCAGGAGAAAGGTTTCTACGTCGTTGATGTTGGTTCCAAGTCCCCGCATATTTGTGAATGCGAGCCTCAAGGGCGGAGGCGAGAGTGTTTTTTGTTGGGTGTCTGGTTTAGGTTTGCTTTTATTATTTTGTAATGACATGTTTGTTTTGATTATAGAGTGGGTTGGCCAAGGTCGGTAATTGTTTTGTGCTAATAAGCTCACACAAACAGTCAATTAGTCACGACCTGGTCCATGGGGGTTGTGGCCTCGGGAAAGCCCACCGGAGATAATTGCAGGGTCCTTTTCCATGCGCGACATGGCACATACAACTACCCAAGGTATTATGCAACTGATGATGGAGCAGCCGTTCTTAGCGCTACCCAAGAGTTTGGACTCCTGTCCTGTCAGTCGGAAACAGCAGCCAGACAAACCGTCTAACCTGTACCCTCAACCTGTCGGAACAAGAAAGACCCAGACTGGTCATGTAAGACTTAGTGACGAAAAAAACTTTCCCCAAGTTGCCCAAATAGAGAGAAATAGAACGGCGTTCATTGTCCTAGTAGGGAAATAAGGCTAGGTACTGGATGTTTAGAGGCGTCCCAGTGCTGTTACCTCTGCGCCTTACTAATAAACAAAGAAGGAGTGCAAGGGCCGGCGATAGGCATTACAACAACCACTCTATCCCGCCACCTCACTATGCACCTCGCCAACACTAGTTCAATATACAAACACCTACAAACGCACAACTGCCCTACATCTGAGTTGAGACAGATCTTAGTAATGAACACAAAAATAATACATTCCGAAACTAATTTAAAAAATTAAAAATACTTGAAGCCATATACATAAAAACACAGCAACCTAAAATTGATAATATTTCATATGAGACAAGTAAAACTATTTTAAAATGCTTAGCTTAGTTCAGTGACACCAACCGGTGTCGTCTTATTCAATTAAAAAAATAGGGACATCTTATTAAAATTACTTATTGCGTATCTCCCCTATTTTCTTTCTCCATAATTATTAGACTATACCAAATTAAATCAGCCACTATTTTAAATTAAAATTATAAAAAATAATAATAAGAAGAATAAATAAAATTAATAAATAAACGAAGAACTGTTTCAATCGTCACCTTTCAAAATGTAGACGTCCGTCTTTTACGTGAACGGTTTGCCGGCGTATTTTTTAAAGAAATTCCATTCTTTCAATCGCTTTTTATTCATTCTTGCCATTAAAGACCTGAAGATTATTCCGGAGAGAATCGAAAACGTTAGTCAAACACACGGATCCTACATTAATTCATTCCATTTCAACGTCAAAAAGATCATTCGACGAATGGAAAAAATAAAAAAAGGAATCACTAAAGAGAAGAATTCTGTCGTTTTCAACAACACGTGCATTAATGCAAAAAATGCTGCCTAAATACACACACACACAATATATATATATATATATATATATACATTTAATAACCTTTGTTAGACATTGTTAAGCATTAATACCACACTTAATTAATCACACTAAATAGTTTGACATTAGTAGGGACAATGTTTATTTAATTATTTTCTGATTTATATATATTGATATTATTCAACCATATATCTATGTGTTCATATACATACATACATACATACATACATACATACATACATACATACATACATACATACATACATACATACATATATATATATTTATATATATGTAAGTATGTATGTATATGCACACATATATATATATATATGGTTGAATAATATTAATATATATAAATCAGACAAAGATGAGTTCAAATTGAATGTGGAAAACTCGGTAAAAGAGGTGTGTGGTAAATAATAAAGGATAACTTCAGTTCAAGTCTGTTATTAATCGTAGGTTTATGTTTAGAAAAAATGATCGCTTCGTAATTCGTAAATTCCCAATGTTTCTGACAGAGGCAAGAATATACACTTGGATATTCCGTTGTATGTTATTACATGAGATGATATGTATGTGGAAAGAGGATATGCAAGTAAGCACATGTTCTATGACGCGCTATAGGAAATAGTGTTTCTTATGTAGAAGCTATTGCACTTAACACATTGTATATTGTAAATTATATGAGTGCGTTGACTCTACCCTGTGCTAGGAATAGGGCATAAATTAGTATTGTATTAATTTGAGATGAATGGGAAACGTTTTTTTCCATTGATAAATCTTTGTGCGAAGGATTTTGGTTATTTTTAGGAAATGGATATTTTCCAAATTATAAACCGACTTTATGTCTTGATTTGTACTAATGGGGAGGGACATGAGAGTAAAAGGCAGGTATAACCCTAGAAGAAAAGGAGAGAAACGCAAGAAAAGAAAGGTAGCTCCACCAGAAGAAAAGGAGATAAACAGATAACATAGGAAAGAGGAAAAGGGGTATTTTATATGATTTTAAAATAAACAAGGCGATGAGAGGAAGAAAAAAAATTAGAAAAAATGAAAGAACACGGCGGTAAAGGAGAAATGAGGGAGTATAATTTAAAGCAATGACATTGGTGTCCGTGCGTAGGAAAGGCAAGCTTACGGAACCATTTTAAATTTTAGTGTTTATTTGTTTAAACCGGATATGTAAAAACAATAATATCACTATAAACGGGTAAGATCAAAATGTAGTTTCTGTTCTGTACTCGATCGCAAGTAAATAGACACACCGTCTGTCTATGAACGAACAAGAAAGGAATTGAATGGATTGTAGTTTACATGATTTACGGAAATTTTCATCCTGTGTTCTTTACAGGAAATACAAGATTTCAATCGATTTCATCGATTACATATCCATCCGACCCGATATTTCATTTAGTAGGAGAAAATTACAGATGCACACCGTATTTTCCATGTGCCTATCAGCTACGTTCATTAACCAATGAAATGGCTACGTTTGTTTCCGATACGAAATTTGTAAATGGCTGTTCACATGCGAGAAATGTCGAAACGCATTTGATTTTAACTAATAAACCACGAAACATTAGGAAATGAAACACTCTTCTAATTTCGTGATTATTTCATTTTATTTCGTTGTGTAGCAGACGAATAAGCAATTCAGACGAACGGGTAGGATCAGAGTGTAGTATCTGTTCTGTACTCGAGGGCAAGTAAATAGATACACCATCTGTCTATAAACGAACAAGAAAAGTATTGTATGGATTGTAGTTTACCGTTATCCAATCATCATCATCATCATCATCATCATCATCATCATCATCATCATCATCATCATCATCATCATCATCATCACCACCACCACCACCACCACCACCACCACCACCACCACCACCATCATCAGCATCAGCATCATCATCATCATCATCATCATCATGGAAACTATATCCATTGATATTTTTTATTAAATGGACCTAGTTATTCGTTTCTCCTTTTCTCATCTATTTATCTTTTTCTATCGAGTTAATTTATTGATGCAAGCATTTAAATAAGTAAAACACTAAACACCTTTATTTAATGCGCTTTTAATTTGATAAATTGCTATAACTTAGTTTCGTGTTTTATTTAGATTTTGGGAGGTCATCGTATAAAAAAAAATGTATTTTCGTTTAGCCTTTTCTCTGTGTATAAATAGGAAAAAAAAATAATATCAATGTTAATTACGACCAAGAAAAGCAACACAAAAATTAAAACATATTTCACGTGTAAGTACTACACCCGATTGTTCCTTTCAATCTCGTCAAAACAGAAAAGGCAAAATATTCTTAATCCCGTTTCTACATTCATGGAATAACAGAATTGTAAAAATGATAAACTCTTATTTTACGTTCGTAGAATTCAGGCATTAAATTCTTTTAGTATCAAAGAAGAGAGAAATCGATTATTTTTCTCACATATCTCTTTCTCTCTATTTATTTTCATGGAAATCGACCCAGACAAGGCATGAAACCATTTGATGCAAGGAGCTAAAAAATACTACTTCAAGGTACAAAAACTAGCCAACGATAAGTGCTAGATAGATAGATTCCGACCCAGAAAGCAGCAATTCTTCCCCCCTTGGCCTATAGAAATTGAGGACTAAAATACAAAGTGAGAATTACGAGGCTGTCGACAGTAAACCGAGTATCCACTCTCTCTCTCTTTTAACCTCTGTTTTTCTCTCTCTTTACTATGTTTTCTCTCCCTCTGTTTCAATTTTTAACTTTTCTCTCTGTCTCTATTTTTGGTCCCCCGATTTATAAAATCGGGAGACCTATGTTTTAGGGCATTTACGTCCGTCCGTCTGTCCGTCCGTCTGTCTGTCCGTCTGTCTGTCCGTCCGTCTGTCTGGATTTTTCTCCGCAACCATCCATTCAATTTCTCTGAAATTTTGCATGAAGTTGTAACTTTGGTCAGGTTAGAAAGTGACATTCTCCAATTTTTGAAAAAAAAAAATCTGGTTAGCCCCCCCCCAGGGGGTCAAAAAAACCCAAAATGGCAAAAAATGACATTTTTTGCCCCATAACTTTTCATCCATCCATTCAATTTCTCTGAAACTTGGCCAAAATATGGAGGCAATTATTCTCAATAGAAAATAACTATCGCTGACCTTGGAAAACATCTGGTTCGCGCCCCAGAGGGTCAAAATCCACCTAAAATGGCAAAAATGACCCTTTTCTCCCATAACGTTTGATCCATCCATTCAATTTTTCTGAAACTTGGCCAAAATGTAGAGGCAATTGTTCTGGATATAAAATGAGCATGGTTGACTTCAGAACAATTCTGGTTCGCGGCCCCAGTGGGTCACAATTGCCCCAAATTGCCCAAATTTATTGCATTTTACACTCGCCACATCGAGTCACATACAGAGGGGGGCCACGCATGCGCGGCTTGTTAAAACTATTTACGTCTGAAAAAAGAGTAATAGTTACGAAGATTAAGATCCTCACCATTATAACCCTTTTTCTCATCTACCCTCTCTTCATTTTTATTATTTTCTTACCATACCCCCTCTCTCTCCGTCTTTATTTATCTCATATACTTATCTGTTTTATTTTTACTGTTTATTCACCTGTCTTTATTAATTCTCTTTTCTCCCTGTGTTTTTTTTTTAATTTCCACTCTTCCTTTCTCCCATCTCTCTATATTTTAACATTCTTTTTTATTTGTACTCTTTGTTTTCTTCTTCTATATCTATAAAGTTATCTTGTCGGATTTTTTGGATAAATTAAACTTCAAATTATTAACATTGTACCAAGTTATTGGTAATATAATAAAGTAGTTCGCTATAATTTATTTAAACAAGTCACTTCGTCCAGCAAAACCAATCTATACTATGCAACATCTTTTACTACTTGCCGAAAAAACAATCTGCAAGAAGAATAATACGTTTTTAATTGCGAAATTCAAGAAGGGTTGTCTCCCTTCGAATTAAAATTTTGTTTCTTTTTACCGTATAAGTTTTAAAAAGGTGCAAACAAATAAAACTTAAATATAAAAATAACTTCACTGTACACTGGGCAACGCCGGGTAGGTTAAGTTAGGTGATAGCAAATTTTTTTTATTCATTTGCCGAACGTAAAAATCAGAAATGTGCAAAAGAATTGCTTACTTATTTTTCGTTTTTGTTGTTGACCCTTCCGTTCTTTAACACATCGGTATAACTTTGCAGTAAATGAGAAGTAGTTAATAAAATTGATCATCTTTAAATGCCCTACGTATTAGAATTTTGTGGGGTAAATATTAAAATAAAAATTGAAGAAACACATTCATCAAGTGCAAATAAAAATGTATTACGTTAACGGCTAACCAAATAATGCAGTATCTTGGAGTAGAACACTAGTCTCATACATTCACTATTATTTCGTTGCAAAGTTTTCATCGTTAAATTATTTCTTTTGTATTATTAAGTTTCTTTACAATACATCCACTGAATCACTTTGCATATGTATCGAGATAAAACGAAACAATTATCGGAAAATAATACTTCATAATTATTTGGTAAAATAGGTTTAAAAATGAATATGTAAATTAGCCATTCAATTCACTATGCAAATGACTATTAAATTCTATATAGTTCTCTCGTCGTCGCCATGGTGGGCAACTTGATTAGACACAGTCAAGGCCGATCTTACTTCCCCCATCGGCCCTCAAGTCTACGAAGACACACGATTATTAATATACAAATAAAACTTAGTGAACATCAAAATAATGTTTTAAAAAGTTAACACGTTTCGAACCGTCTTGATGTTAACATTGATTCACATATATTTGAATCTTTTCACATAGAATGAATGGAATATTGTTTATTTCGTTACAGAAGCAATTCAAATCTGATATAAAAATAGTGACCCTAACTTCTAAAACAATTAAGAATTTACTATTTTTATGGAAATCGCTCCAGACAATGCATGAAGTTATTCGATGTAAGGAGCTAACAAGAATTAAAGATAATTATCGCAAAGACAATAGATGCCTATTGCCGTTAGATAAGGAAGAAAACGCCTGCGGTTCTTGAAAAGCTACTGGAATAGGAAGCTGTATTACAATGAGGTATCAAAACAACGGATTGATGGAGACCACTAGACCAACGAGTAAAAAAAAAATTTTTTTATAGAAATCGCCCAGACAAGGTATAAATCCATTTGATGTAAGGAGCTAACAAGAATGAAAGATGATTATCACGAAGACAAGAGATGCCTATCGGCCTTAGTCTTGAAAAGACCAAGGCTATAGATAGGAGGAAAACAGTCAGCAGGAAAAGAGTTCCACAAGCCTGACTATTTTGTTATATATATATAATTTGAATTGGATAATAAAAGGAAGTATATTAGGTCAATTATGTAAATAATAGAATACATTATTTTTTATTACGGATGGTTTAGTGAAAGTATCTTTGATCCCATCGGACACGTGTTCTTCTTCTTTCAATTTCTCTATTTCTTTCTTTTCTTTTTTCTTGTTTATTGTCTTTTCTTATTAAGGTGTAACGCATTTTCGGATGTGAAAACCTTTTTTTCATCGAAGTTTTAGATATCTGAATAAAGTACGCCACATACAGAAACGTCATATAGAATGAATAAAGTCTTTCACACATAAAAGGTTTTTCTAGTCATATAAATTTACACCTAATATATATATATATATATATATATGTATAGTTAGGCAACATTCCTTCTTTTATACATATCTGGTTGAACAGGAGTGCCAACTTCTGTTTGTTCTTTTTTTGATCCAATCTTTCTATTCGTCGGACGATAGATCTTGTGCTTTTAATAATAGAGTGTAAGAAATCTCCATATTTAACGCGAACGTGTTCGACCATCATTGGTCGTCTTCAGGCGGATGATTGATAAATACAAAATAAAATTGGTGAATTTATTTAAGAGGACGTTTCCATGTGATTAAAAACATAAAATCATTCAACAGCATTTCAAAACGCCTTCGCACCTCTCATAATGTTGGGCTTTTTTAATTGAATGAACAACGCTTCCATTATGGGGAGGCGAATACAGCAAAATGATACTTAATTTCATGGCTTCCCAGCAGAGTCGATCAGACCCCACTTCCCTTAAAAGACAAAAACATAAACGTTCCGCATACTAAACCTAAGTTTTGTTCCGTATAAATGTTTTGCTAACTTATATTTGTTGTTAAAAAAAAAGAAAAAAGTCCTCCTTACCTGTGTTGTTCGTCTGTCTAATAAAATTTATCCGTTACTTACAAAAATGTTGCTACATTTAAAGTGTGTAGACGAATCCATTACACTACTTTTTAGGTGATTAATGTATTTTTAGTTTTAGTTTTATGTTAAAAATATAAAAAATATCAACATATCAAAATATTAAAAACAAAAAAAAAATTATATATATATACATATATATACTATTAGTCCTTTTTTCTCCCCTCCTCCTTCTCCGCCTCATCCTCCTCCTTTGTTGTTCAAATCCTTGTCATTAATTTAAAATAAATACCAATCCTCCTTGTCAACTCACAGCGTTCATAAGCTTAACTGCCGATTTTTTCTCTTTCTTCTTCTTTATTAACTCACAGCGCCTCCAACCGGCGTTCATAAGCCAACTGTCCATCCTTTCTCTCTTTCTTCTTGTTCTTCTTTTTTAAAACGCACAGCGTTTCTAATCGGCGTTATAAGCTAACTGTCGATTTTTTTCTCTTTCTTCTTCTTTTTAAACTTTTTCAACATTTCTTTCCTTCTTCATCCCTTTCTACTGTCTATTAAACGTAACTATTTTTTTATATAATTAGTATATGTGTTATATATACGATTATACATATTCTACATTATTTTTATTCATATTTAGATAGCTTTGGATTTGCTCTATCAATTTATTTTGATTAATTTGATCAGACTTAAAAGCATCAGGATGGCGAGTAATTGCCTTATTTAATTGTCTAAATATTTTATTTTGATCGCCACCTTGTTTAATCATTCTTATTATTAGGTCAGAAATTGGGGGCATAAAATCTACCAATTTTAAGGTAACACGAGCAATCCTCAGAAATTCGGACATAATACTCCCGTAAAATATATACACAGGGCAGGTACTATTTTTATGTGGCATCCACACGATACGAAAAGGAAATGAATTTCTTTTATCAAACAGTTTATAGATAAATATTTCATCTTCAATTTCTATATCCAAATAAAGAAAAGTAGCTTGTGTTCCCTATATATATACATATACATACACACACACACACACATATATATATATATATATATATATATATATATATATATATATATATATATATATATATATATATCATTAAAAATAACGGATATCTTCAAATCAGTCATCTTCAGAAAGTCCAGAAATTTTTATTTTAGACGTTAGAATTCAAAATATGTGTGTGTCTATGACGTTAAACGATTCTTCTTTTTTCGAACAAAACATAGCCGTTAGAATTTAAAATACATGGTGTGTTTATGAAGTGGACTATTAAAAAGAAATTAATATCGATATCATGTACAACATTTTGTTGGTAATGGGGTGTAAAATAACTAGAATGGATCTAATTTCTGTTCTATTAATATTAATTTGCTGATTAAAGGAAGTAAATTGTAGAAGCCGTAACGTTGTTTAACCGTGTTAGATTTTATAATGAGTGCTGATTTAAAAAGTCTTCGCCAAGATTTATTTAAAATAAAGGTAATGCGTCTAGCTTGTGTAAATTGAGAAGAATGATAATGATGTAATGCACGAGAGAACAGTGCATATAGGAAATTGTTATTTTTTTATATTTCTTTTGTGTTCACCAAGCCCTTTCTTAAGTTCTCGTTGAGTTTCACCTACGTATATCTGATTGCAATGAATGGGACAGTATACATTCGTACGTTATAAATAATAATAAATCCAACATATATATATATATATATATATATATATATATATATATATATATATATATATATATATATAAGCGAGAAATATAATAAACTGATCATAATTTTCAAAGAATTACTCTTTTCCTCAAAACGAAATCAAGAAAATTACCAATTATTTGTAAGTATTAATTTTAAAATTTTCAACAAAAAATTCACATTCAAATTAGATTTTTCAATATCTGCATTGTTACAATCACTTTCTGCAAAATTTTAAAACTCTCCTTTAACTATTCTTGCTGCAAGCATTTTAAAAAGAAAATGTTTCTTGGTTTCATGCGGTGGTGTTCTTTTGGTGTTTCTGTTTTCTCTCCTATTACACCTTCTGTGTGACTGATTAGCATTCGTAGCTTATGCAGGTTGGTTTCCGCATTCGAGGATTTTCCTTCAGATTTCAGCTGTTATCATCATTGCCGTCGTTGTATTTTCTCAGTCTTCTTTTTGATTCCAATTTCTCCCAGTCTTTTTGCTAGTTTTTGTTTTTTTATGGACTCTTCCTAGTGCTCTTACAATTATTGGTATTATTTAGACTTTTTTATGTTCCATATCCCTTTCAATTCTCTGGCGAGTTCCGTGTACTTGCTTCGTTTTTCTGTCTCCTTGATCTTCACCCTGTCGTCTGCTGGGATGGCAAAGTCCACGATTTTGCAGGATTTTTCCTTCTTGCCAACTATTATGACACCCGGTTTCCTTGCTTGTATGAGTTTATCTGTTAGCACTTCCATATCCCAGAGGATTTTATGTTTTTGGTTTTCCAGTACTGTCTCTGGTTTCTGTTTGTATCAGTTGTCTGCGTGTTCGAAATGCAGTCGTTTGCATAGTTTCCAGTGTACTGCTTTCCCCACGCAGTCATGCCTATTTTTGTATTTTTTAAAGTCCAGTTTTGTGTACTCACTTATTATGTGATTTTCTGTTTCGTCTCTTTGTCCACACAATCTACATTTACTGTTTTACTGGATTTAACTATTTTTGATTTAGTGTAGTTGGTCCTAATCGAATTGTTTTGTGCAGCCTCCAGAAAGGATTCCGTTTCTTTGTTCAGGTGTCCTTTTCTCAGCCATGCCCACCTGTTTTCGTGCGTCTCTTCTCTTGTCATTCTTATGAAACGTCTATGTAGTTGTTTTTCTTCCCACTTTTCTTTTCTTGTCTGTTTGTTTCTGGATTCGTTGGGACGGTATCTCTTGCTGCGGTGATCAGCCTTTCTGTGTTCTGGTTTATGTATTTATCCAGCTCTTTTTTAGTGCTGTCCACACAGTCTTTTATACTTACCAGTCTTCTTCCTCCTTCGTTTTTCTTAACGTAGAGTCTGTCTGTATCGTCTTTTGGATGTAGTCCGTTGTGCATGGTCATTGATTTTCTAGTCTTCTGATCAAGGTGCCCGAGTCCTTCTTTAGTCCAGCTTATGAATGGTCCAGAATATCTTATTAGTGATACTGCCCAGGTATTTATTCCTTTGATTAGGTTTCTGCTATATAATTTTGTTTCTAAGAGCTTTCTTGTTCTTCTCAGGTATTCTTTTCCAATCTTCTCTTTCATTTCTGTTGATTTGATTGTGTCTGCTTCCAAAACTCCCAAATATTTATCGCTGTCTTGTTTGCCTAGCGCCCTCATCTGCTCTTAATTGGGCAATTCCATGCCCTCAGTCGTTTCCAACCTTCCCTATTTTATCTCTAGCAGTGCACACTTTTCCATTCCGAATTCCATTTGAATGTCCCGGCTGAAGATTCTGGTCGTATTTATCAGTTTTTCCAGTTTCTTATTGCTTTTTGCAAATAGCTTCAGGTCGTCCATGTACATGAGATGGTCTATTCGTTGTTCTCTACCTGTGAGCTTGTATCCGGCATCACATTTACTGAGTATACAGTTAAGTGGTATCATGGCTATAATAAACAGTAGTGGTTATAGGGAGTTTCCTATGAAAATGCCTCTTTGTATCTTGATCTCCGCCAGGTGTTGTCCTCCAGCTGTCAGTTCTAATCTCCATGTTCCCATTGCTTCATTGATGAGATTAATAATCCTGTCGGGTATTTTGTACATTTTTAAGCATTCAATTATCCATGCTTGAGGGATTCTGTCGTAGGCTTTTTTGTGGTCAATCCATGTCATAGATATGTTCTTTTTCTTGCTTTTGACTACTATCAGGATCCTTTGATCTATGTATAATAGATCATACGTCCCTCTTTTTTGTTCCTCGGGGAGTAGCCCACGGATGTTCAGGGAATGGTAAATTTGCTCTCTCAGTTGTGCCGTTAGGATTTTCCATATTGTTGATAAGCATGTTATTGGTCTGTAATCACTTGGGGTCGTTCCCTACTTGGCGTCTTTTTGTACGAGCGTTGTCCTTCCTTTGTCATCCACTCTGGTACGTCTGTTTTATGGATACATCCTCTCAGTTTTTGTGTTAGCCTTTTTTGTAGGGTTGTAGATTTTTGGAACCCGTACGCATGTATTCCATCGTGACCTGGTGCTTTCCATTTTGCCATTTTTTTAGTATTGTCCTTATAGTTTCTTGATTCATTTTTGTTCTGTTCCTTCTTCAATTTCTAGTAGTTTATTTTTCATGTCTTTCAGCCATTTAGCATTTTTCTTGTGATCTTCAGCTTTTTCCACTTTTTTTGCTTCATCCTTGGTGAGTTTTGTCGTTTCGTAATCTTCGCCTTCTTCAGTTACAGTGTTTATGCTTTGCCCGTTTTCTTCCTGAGAGTTTTCGTCACGTGGTGTTTCTTGATTTGTCACGCCATTTATCTTTTGTTTGGCTAAAACAGATTGACGAGACAATTTCTTTTCCAATTGTTCAAAAGGCTTGTTTGGTTGGAACAGCGAAAGTGTTAAGGTATAGCTTGAATGTCTAAGGTCAAGGGAACTAAAAACATCCAAAAGTTGAGACTACTATGAAATAATAATAATAATAATAATAATAATAATAATAAAATAATAATAGTAATAGTAATAATAACAATAATAATAACAATAATAACAACAACAATAATAATAATAATAATAATAATAATAATAATAAATAATAATAATAATAATAATAATAATAATAATAATAATAACAATAATAATAATAATAATAATAATAATAATAATAATAAATAATAATAATAATAATAATAATAATAATAATAATAATAATAATAAATAATAATAATAATAATAATAATAATAATAATAATAATAACAATAATAACAATAATAATAATAATAATAATAATAATAATAATAATAATAATAACAATAATAATAATAATAATAATAATAATAATAATAATAATAATAATAATAATAATATAGAAATAAAGAGACTTAATATTTTAATTATGCAAGAGTGTTTTAAAAGAGTTTATTTATTTTCGAATTAAATCAAAATAAAATAGTCGTAATGGTCGTAATCTAATATATATATATATACATATATATATATATATATATATATATATATATATATATATATATATATATATATATATATATATATATATATATATGTGTGTGTGTGTGTATGTGTGTGTGTGCGTGTGTGTTAGGAGAGAGAGAGAGGGGAGAGAAAAAGAGAAAAAAAAGAGAGAGAAATATGTATGTATGTACGTATGTATATGTGTATGCATGTACGTGTATGTATATATATAGATGTGTATATTTATAAATACATCTTTTTATACTCACACGCACACACACACACATATGTGCGTGCAAGTGGGTGTACTTATCTTTTCGACATACGCAACGTGCGGTCAGTAAGGGCTTCAAACGCGGAGGTACTCCACAATCTAATGCCCCTATTTCATCTTTTTCTTAAGAAGAAGAAGAAAGATAGACACAAGCCAACGCTGTCCATTAATATCTTTGACTTCTGAGAGCAAATGCAGAAAATCACAAGATAAATGATGATGAAATGCTACTCCTCATTTGAAGTGTACTTAAACAGAAATATTTCAGATATGATGTAAGAGGGGGGGGGGGGAGGCGATAAGATATAATTTTTGGAAGAAAATATAGGAAAAAGTACAAATTTATAGTGAACGTTTTTTTTTTTTAATTATTAATTACTAATAAGTAATTAAGGCCAAAAGCCGCTCGATGATAGGTGTTACTGAGATAGATGGATTTTCAGTTGAATGACGACGAATATTATGAGAGGATTAAAAATGATGAATCGAATGGACAAAATTTGATTATTAAGTAAGGACGGTTCATGACAAGTATTTGTTGACAGTGGATTTGATAATGTGTTCCACAGATAACGAATTCTTGGAAAGAAACGCTGTTCATGGAAAGTCTCTCGCATAAGCATAAAAATAAATGCCAGCTGACTATTCTCTGAAGTATTTATTCGAATGTCAGTTTAAATCGACGACAAGGGCAGAATCCTATTCATGATGTTTTATTCGACTTTTTTTAGCAATTCATTTCGAAATCGTTAAAATTGTAATTTCTGGCGCTCCGCTATACCAGTTGGTTTGCAATTACTTTTTTTGCATTTCATCTTTGGCAATCAAATGATCTCATCTTTTAAATAGGATGTGGTAGGGGATAATGTATGAAGATACACTTACTAACTTGTACTTGTTTTCGGTTTACACCTTTCATGTTGAGCCGGCCCTTTTTTGATTCGCACCGTCACAAATAAATCCTGCCCACTGCTTCCGGTTTAGCGTCAGGTCCTCGAGTGGTCAGCATCTCGGACCTAGACTACGCGGAAGTTATTGCGATTCTCGCTTCCAACTACGATGAGTTTCAACTTCTAATCGACCGGGTTGGCTCGTTCGCGTCGCAGATCGGCGTTCGTATCAATGCTGACGATAATTATATCTGCCTGTGTGCTGGAGGAAGATAGAACAGTCATCACGCTGAATAAGGGCCCCCTCGAAGAAGTCAACCAGTTCGTCTACCTCGGATCTGAATTCCGCGCCAATGGCCAGAATACAACCGAAATAGATAAACGTATCAACCGCGCGCGCTCAGCCTTCGTACGTCTCAACAGTTGCTTATAAAGTCGGCGTGATATCCGTATCAGCACGAAGATGTGTGTCCATCAGGCACTGATTCGGAGCATTCTGGTATCTCCGAGCCGTGGATATTCGCAGGATAGGTGTTTCTGACCGCTGGTGTCTACGGGTGATCCTGCGACTCACCCTGCTAGACCGAGTTCGCAATGCTATCATCCATTCGCGCTACAACATCCAACGCATTGAAGGGGTTCTGAAACGAAACTACCTGCAATGGTTCGAGCACGTTTGCAGACGTCCTGACGAAACTGTGCCCAGAAATGTTCTCAATCCCAACCCCTTCAGCATTGGCGTCGTCGCCATGGTGGGCAGCTGAAGACTTGATTAGACACAGTCAAGGCCGATCTAACTTCCCTCATCGGCCTTCAAGTCTACGAAGTCACACGCTTATTAATATACAAATAAAACTTAGTGAACATCAAAATAATGTTTTAAAAAGTTAACACGTTTCGAACCGTCTTGATGTTAACATTGATCCACATATATTTGAATCTTTTCACATAGAATGAATGGAATATTATTTATTTGGAAAATAATGTTATTGCAAAATTCAGTTATTTGATTCAATACAAATGCAAACATGCTCATTACAAATAGTTAATGCAAAAAAATGCATAGTTTTATACTCTGATAACCTATAGAAAATATATGGCTGGCAAGTAAGTATCCTTTAAATATTAAAAATAATTGTCGTCAATAAATAAAATTAAAATTTTCGCTTTCCAAAAAATAAATTGTCGTTTGAAAAAATATTAATGCTGCCATCTACAAAATAAAGACAGGTGTAGTCTGCGCAAAAGTTTAAATTCTCTGTAAAAAAAATGTTTGTATGCCCCAAAAATTAAAGTTGTCATCTGCAAAAACTGAAATTGTCGTGTGTAAAAAATAGTAAAAATCAGTGTACTTTATAAAGGACACTGATTGTCCACCAACAGTAACGGTGGGTTTGGTGGTCGGCTGAATTGTGCATACTTGAATTTCCTCCTATGGCGACATTTGGAAACTAATTCATTTCTAGAGTTGATTAAATTTAAACGTTTAGGTGCTGTGGCAATCATCACAGCCTCTGAGTAGCATATACTATTCCATAAACCTAATCTAACTCTTTTTTTATGTACACAAACTATCTAACCACCCGAAAGCTATAATCAATGCAATAGTCCCTTCGGTTTCCAATAGAATCTTTAGGCTTTTCGCTAATAAAAACATTTAACGTTTAAATTTAATCAACTCTAGAAATGAATTAGTTTCCAAATGTCGCCATAGGAGGAAATTCAAGTATGCACAATTCAGCCGACCACCAAACCCGCCGTAGCTGTTTGAGTGAGTGTCGGGACCGGCTTCGGAGTATCCAATTTTGGAGATGTGTGTGTTAAATCTTTCCTGCCTATAAGGCTTAGACATTGAATATGCCTAAATATCTCTTTAGATGTCTTTTAAAAAAAATTAAGTTGCAAAGGTTTAGATTTTTACATTTTAAAATTATTAAATTTTTAAGGTATTAAGTTGCGGGGGTCTAGATTTTTAAATGTTTAAAGTTTTAAATTATTAAATTCTAAATGTGTTAATAACTTCTTAATTATTAATTTCATAAATCTTCTAAATTATATGATAGTGCTAGATGTGTGAATTTGGTTTATATACTTGAAGCAGACGATAATAGAAAGTTTGGAGGAGGGGGTATATCGAGGATCTGACCTAAATTTAAAAATCCGTCTCTGTGACCCAGACTTTTAATATTCAAATATATACATAACTGATTTGACCCAGACATATAACATCCGGTATAAATATAACTGAATTTACACATCCCTCACTATGTGTAGGCGTTCTCCTCGTTAACGCAGACATGTAATATCCGTTGGTACACGCGGTTTGAATCAGATGTTCAATTACTTATCAAGGAGAAGTTTTCGTTTTCGGATTCGTTACGCTGTCTACTAGGCTTACGCAGACTTGATTACCTTCGAATGTAATTTTTTCTGTGGAATAATTTTATCGGACCCGGAAGAAAAAATGGCCGAATACATCAGGTCAGTTTAATTTTATTCGAATTGAATTTAGCGGAGTTAGCATCTAACCAGGAAGTTATGGTTTGCATTACTCCTATCAGCTCATAAGACCCCTGAATTTGGACATCATAATATTCAACAGTAAGTGAGTTTTCTGAACTTTTCATATGATTTGTTTTATCTATCGTTTTTTCTATCGTTTTATTAATTTGCATACACCTTGAATACACTTTTAACTGTTATCCACTGCATCAATAGCAAACAAATTTCCCGTCTGGATAACTTCTTTCGCTTTTGGACCACCATTCACCACTTAGATTATTTTTTAATCAACCTATTTGATATCTTTCCGGGAGCTAATTTAAACTTTTTGACTTGGATGAACTGTATAGATTTACAAAAAAGTATGTTTAGGGCCGATATATTTGATGTTGTATATACCTTTATGTATTTTCATATATATATATTTTTTTATATATTTTCAAAGTTTAATTTTTATTACCTGCAGTAATGTAATTGCGGTAATGGTCCTCTGAGGAGAAGATTTTCTTTGAAAACTCATGAGTTAAGGACTTTAAAGTAGTACTTTGTCTGTACATTGAACTGTAATAAAATTTGATTCGCACCTTATTTTATTCTTTTACTTCATCTATTGCTATTAATGCTCTATCCAGTATATTGAGTTTCATTTTTATCCGGATGTTCACTAATTAAAGATATTAGCTGCCTCATATCTTTTGTTGTATTAACCTTATATATATATATATATATATATATATATATATATATATATATATATATATATATATATATATATATATATATATATAATAAAGAGAGAGAGAGAGAAAGAGAGAGAGAGAGATAATTATTTCCACAATCAGACAACGTCATAGCTCACACAGACTATGAAAGCCACAGGCTGGAAGTGCTAGACTCGAGTTTCGCCCTTGTTTGGGCTTATCAGTAGAACATATCCGAACTAAGGATTTGAACCCCGAGTCACTGCATGGGACTGAGCCACCAGTTATATATATCATCTCACATTAAAAATCTTATATATATATATATATATATATATATATATATATATATATATATATATATATATATATATATATATATATATATATATATATATATATATATATATATATATATATGTATATATGTATATATGTATATATGTGTGGCTGGGATGCCATGATAAAGAAATACTGCTTTGTTTTTTAAATCCCGAAACAGTTTTCATGGAAAACAACTGACGATCCCTTATATAAAAAAAAAACATATATTAAAATATATTTATATTAGAGTAAATTCCTGGAAGTTAACTAAAATAGTGAATGCAGTAGATTGATTGACTTACTAGACTAAAATATTTCAACAAATTTTTTTTTTTTTTCAGTTTTGAAGGTTAAAAGAACTTCCGAGACTATATATATATATATATATATATATATATATATATATATATATATATATATATATATATATACATGGACGGCGGCATCGGAGGGGAGGCAGAGGGGTCAAGCTCCCTCACTTTTTGACTTGCCCCTTCCTCCACTTTACGGTCATCAATAATTAAGTTGATATGTATGTGTTTAACCGCCCCCCCCCCCCCCACATTTTAGGAGGCCCTCCCACTTTTATCCCGCCGGCCCTGATATATATATATATATATATATATATATATATATATATATATATATATATATATATATATATATATATATATATATATTCAACCTTCTTTTCTCATAAAGCACGAGCCGGTAATCATTACTAATTACTACTTTGTGACCTATGTGCGTTAAAAGATTTAATATTTAATATCAGATATATGCAGATTAAGTTGTCGCAAATATCGGTTCTGAACAAGGTAGCCATTTACTTGAGTTACTTGCTTACTTTACGAATCTTAATTCCTGTGACTAAAGAAAATGGCTATTTCGTTTAGAACCCATGACGCGCTTTTATCTCATATTAAATATAACACTTTTAACGTACATCAGTAAGAAATTAGTAATTAAGCCAAAATAAATTGTTTTCAACTGATTTCCCCAACAATATTTCCTTCAAGATAAGTTATGTCGGTAATAATATATATAGTATATAATAATTGCTCACAATTCTTCTAACCTGTGTTTACATATAAATTACATCCACCAAACCTGATCCCAGCTTCTTCCTTTCCCTTTCCCCGTATAATGATTATGGGCTATAAAATCTCCTACTTCTTCTGCTCCCATGTTAAGGACTGCCCCTGAAATAGCTAAGCTTATCTTCATTTTTAATTCTATCCCCGCTGCTGCTCTTCCAATTTAAGTACCCCCTCACTCCCGTTCGCTTTATCCGCGAAAGGCGAGACGTTAAAGTTTCTGCTATGTATATATATTGAGAATATTAAAGTTTTCTTGAATCCATTTTGACTTGGTAATAGGTTCTTTTCTGGCTCGAATGAATTATTGTCTGTGAATGTGCTAGGCTGTTGCCATGATATACGCTAAAGTCGGAAACATAACATCTGATATATATTTATAAGCATATACTATTTGATATTAGACCGATTTGATATTAGACCATTATTAATATATTAATTTGCTACGATGTCGGTTGAATTCAGTTTTGACGACATTATGTACAGACAAATTGATGGTGTATCTATGGGCTCTCCCTTAGGACCAGCATTGGCAAATATTTTTGTTGGTTTCCATGAAGAAGGTCTCCTATCTGGTCCAAATAGACCAGATATCTACTTTCGTTATGTTGACGACACCTTTTGTCTGTTCAACAATGAAACGGAAGCGGACGTTTTTTTTTACGTCCCTTAACAATATTCATCCAGCTCTTAAATTCACTATTGATAAGGAAACTAATTCTTCACTGCCATTCCTTGATGTATTAGTTAATAAAGCTTCCTGTGGTTTCTTAACATCAGTATATCGGAAACCTACCTTCACTGGTCTTTATACTCGTTGGGACTCATTTTGTCCCACAAAACAAAAATTTAATCTCATTAAGACCCTTACCCATAGGGCCTTAAAGATTTGTTCGAAGACCGAGCTGGATGAAGAAATTAAATTTATTACTAAGACCCTCTGTAACAATGGCTATCCTTTAGACATTGTACAATCTACGATTAAAACAAAAATATTACATTTTTACAAAAGCAAACCAGCTTCTGTAGACAGATGCCCTATTTACCTTCGCCTACCTTGGCTTGGTAATATTAGTGATAGATTCGCCAAACAAATCTCTTTGTCTGTACAACAATGTTATTTTGCTGCGAATACGCGTGTTGTTTTTTCCTCTCGTCCAATCTTAACTTCTATTCGAAAAGATGTCCTTCCCCCACATCATAATAATTCCATTATTTATTTATTTAAATGTAGTTGCAGTATGCACTACGTCGGGATGACGTCACAGAGATTGGACATCCGGGTCAAACAACACGTGCCCACAAAAATTCGCAATGGAAATTATTTACCAACTGATGATTTGAATAATACTTATGGCTCGTCGATAGGTCAACATCTCATAAATAATCGCACCTGTGCCTCTAAATTCAGTGTCGACTTATTCTCCATTCTTAGTAAGTCGCACTCCCCTTATCATCTCAAGATCTTAGAAACAATTTATATTAAGTCCTTGAGACCTTCTCTTTGCAAACAAAGAGAAAATCTCCTCGGGCTTAATGTTGTTTCTATTTGACTGAACTTTTTTTTTTTTTTTTTTTTTTTTTTTTTACCCCTTTCCCTCGCTATAATTCTCATAGCATCTTTTTATATTTTTTATACATTACCTCGATATTTGGCTCTGTTAAGCGAGGTACGAAACCGGTCAGCTGCCCTTTCATCTTTTTAATTTCTTAAATTCATTATGAATAATAAATATTGTCTCTTCAATGCTATTTTAAAGTTTTGTACGACAAAGAAAATATTTATATATATATATATATATATATATATATATATATATATATATATATATATAGAATCAAATATAAACTAAAAGTAAACTTCTAGTAGATAGAACCTATAGTGAAATGGTTTAAGCTCAATATACGAGATAGAGCAATTATAAAGATAGAAGAAATAAGAGGGATAAACATGTTCGAATGTCCAAATTTATTTCAAATTTCGATTGTTCAATGCAAGGTATATTCTGTAATAAACCAGTGTTTATTATAAGGAAAGAATAATAAACACTGGTTTATTACAGAATACACCTTGCATTGAACAATCGAAATTTGAAATAAATTTGGACATTCGAACATGTTTATCACTCTTATTTCTTCTATCTTTAAAAAAATATATATATATATTCTGCGATTATTTTAGAGAGAAGATTAGAGAATATAGTATAAAGTAAGAAAAAAGTTAAAAAGCAATATGATATATATATATATCAATTTTAATATTATATAAAGCGAAAGAATTTGAAAAACATATCGCATTTACTATTCTTATTTCATGGTACCGTATTTTGGTAAAGTTTCTGTGAATTCGTAAATAAAAAGTCAAAATAAATGCAATATTATTGTTTTTACTTCTTTTTATTATTAATATATACTATAATCTGTTGAATTCCAAATAAAAAACAAAACATTCTAAAAACGAATTGATTTTAAAGATATTTAAATGATTTTTAATGATTTCATCATTTGGAAAGGTTAATGTTTAAACATCGAATGACTAATATGTCTCCGCCCGGACAACGCCGGATAAATACAGCTAATGGAGTATATTTGTGACAAAAGATGGCTGTATAACAGAGTTTCACTCTGTCTTATATTTCAGAAACACTCGATTGTGTTATTCTGAATTCATATGCTACACGTAAATACGGCATTTCCCTAAATGTTTTTAAAAAATTCTCTCTCTCTCTCTCTCTCTCTCTCTCTCTCTATATATATATATATATATATATATATATATATATATATATATACAGAGTGTTTCAAAAGTCTTGGGAACATTACAAATGCGTATATCTCATGAACTATTCCAGGTAGAAAAATGAAACTGGTGCCATTTTAAAGCTTGCTTAATCAAGTTTTTGGTCATACTAATGATTTTCGTGTTATCTTTCCAGGTGCAGTAATGGCGTTCTCTAAACAAGACAAGGCATTTTGCGTCCTCCAATTTGCAAAGACTGAATCGTGGACATGTGTTCAGCGTGCATTTCGCAGGAAATTTAAAAAAGAAGCCCCTGAAAGGAAATCCATTGTCAGATGGCATGCTAAATTTGTGAAAGATGGGTGTTTGTGCCCAAGTAAGCGAACAGGTCGCCCTTCAACTTCAGAAGATGCAGTTGAGCAAGTTCGGACAGCCTTTCAGCGGATCCCCGTAAATCAGTGAAAAGAGCCAGCAGGGAACTTCAGCTTGCTCCAGCAACTGTCTGGCGTGTCTTAAGGAAACGACTGCAAATGGTACCTTACAAGCTCAAGTTGGTCCAAAAGTTGAAGGACACTGATAAGCCACTTCGCCGTGACTTTTGCATTGCAATGCAAGAGAAGTTGGAAGATAACGGCTTTGATGACCGGCTTGTTTTTAGCGATGAGGCGACCTTCCATCTGAATGGCAAAGTTAACAAGCATAACACTCGCATATGGGGTACTGAGAATCCTCATGAACTTCTTGAGCACGAGCGAGATTCACCAAAAGTGAACGTGTTTTGTGCAATTTCCAAGAAAGGTGTCTATGGACCGTTCTTCTTTGAAGAGGCAACTATCACTGGTGAATCCTATCTCAACATGCTGGAAGACTGGTTAATGGCTCAGTTGGAACAAGCAGAATCTGATGACTTCATTTTTCAACAAGATGGTGCACCACCACACTGGAGTCTTAGAGTAAGGCAGTTTCTTAACACAAGGCTGCCTGGTAGATGGATTGGGAGATCTGGGCGAGGTGATGACGTTCTCATGCCCTGGCCTCCTAGGTCTCCAGATCTTACCCCGTGTGACTTTTTCCTTTGGGGCTTTGTCAAGCAACAAGTCTATGTGCCGCCCCTTCCAAGAGATATTGACGAACTAAAGGCTCGAGTAACGGCAGTTGTGGGAACCATTGACGTCAAGATGCTGGAACGCGTTTGGCAGGAAATGGACTATCGACTAGATGTCTGCCGTGTGACGAATGGTGCTCATATTGAGCAACTTTGAAGATTCCCCACAAAACTTGAAACTTTAACCTTTCCAACGGTACCAATTTCATTTTTCAACTCCTAATAGTTTTTGAGTTATTAAAAATCGTTATGTTCCCAAGACTTTTGAAACACCCTGTATATATATATATATATATATATATGTGTGTGTGTGTGTGTGTGTGTGTGTGTTATAGAAATCGATATGTTAACAGAACAATAAGTTTCAATAAGGGTTAATCTTTTCAAAGAATCTTAAGACATCATCGTAATTTTCCATCTGGGGTCATGAGGGGCAATCATTGGTTAGATTCATGAAATAATTGAAATATATTAGAAAGTAAAGAAAACAAATTCATTATTAAAATAGTTTTTCTTCGTTTCAATAGTTTTTCTTCGTTGGTTTAAAAAATAAAATTAAATAAGAAATATCTCAGTGAATAGTGTATTAAAGTAAGGTTTGAACATTTAAATAATTAATTTTATTGGTGTTTTTAAGATTTTAAATAATTTAATGAAAACAAATTGTCTAGGATTCATCAAGAGCATTGGCCATTTTAAGGCCGTCTGTGTAAGAAACACAACGTCAAAACTAAAACTAGTTTTTTTTTTTTTAATTCTCGCCTAGAGATTGATTCGGAATATAACATCAAAAAGTTGACAAAATAGCAGAGAACATTTTCTCTTGAACAGATAAAATAATTGACAATAATAAATAAAAAAAACGATTTATCTAATATATAAAGTAGAGACGATTTTTCCCCTGTACCTTCTCGGAGTATAGGAAGATAACCACATGCATCACAGGCTTCTAAACTCACCACTATATTACACTTATTCACTCGAGCGTGTTTTAGTAAAGTTGTTATTATTTTTCCCAACCTAACACTCAATATTACATTTGGCCCACCATCAACGTCTCTCCGAAAAACAAACTCCATATAGGTGGTAGCAAACACTTTTCCCCTAACAAGTGTGTACTGTGACTACACTCATCGACACCGGGACACAGTTTAATTTTCACAAACACCCGGTTGTCAATCATTATTTGCCTGGTATTAATTTAACACGCATGCCAATAATGAAAGTTAGGTTAATTGACCTATGTATTTGTGAGCCGAAACGTTCGCGCTCTCGGTAAGAAGGTAGGTTTCATTATCGCGAGTTTTAGCGTTCGATCCCAGTCTACACTGACACTTAAAAAAAAATTTTTTTTTAATTTAAAACATTCGCCAACACGGTAGCCGGGGCAGAAAAAAACAGTAGACCGTTTCTTTTTTTTATTTGACGTCATGCAATAGGTAGTTCCTCCAGTGCAACGCCGGGCGACGGGTTCCGCTAGTTATTTATAAAATGATTAAAAAAAAAAACACCACCTGGGTACAGTTTTTTTTATTACTTGATCTATGCCAATGCAAGAAAATTGTAAACATGACTATATTTGACATTATTTTTCCTAAGAAACCTTCCGACGAGCAATACATCTTTACACTGGTAACGTCGAGTGAATAACACTAGTTGTTGAATAAATCGATCTATACAAAGTTAACATTATGTGATTTCAAAATTTTGTTTGTTGCTATTTAGATGTTTCGCACTATCGTCTTCATTTCGTTAGTGTTATGCCTACAATTTTTCGGCCGATATGTTTCCCGGCTTTCTTCTTTATAATCGGTAACCTGCGAATTTGAAAATAAACGTTTGACCTGATGCACTACGGTAGATCGTTCTAATTCTGCGTTCAATGTAAATACCTTATTTACTAATATATATATATATATATATATATATATATATATATATATATATGATCCCCGTGTTAATATTAGATGCTTACGTTAAGGTCTCCTGTTTTTGTTTCACTGTTAGATACTTAATCCCCCTTTTTATTTTATTTACTTACTATTATATATTTTATTTATTTATGAATTTTCCAACGAATGTTAAGTCTGCACTATTTTGGATTTAGTTAGTTTCTGTGGGAATTTAAACTGCATTTTCCTTTTTTTTTGTCTTTTTGTTTAAAATAACTCAAAGCTTCTTTAGACTATATATATATATATACATATATATATAACATATCATTTTTAAATAAATAATTTGTATATATATATATATATATATATATATATATATATATATGGTTACATACTTATTTTTATATTTTCTTAATATTCAACAACAACAAAAAGCAAAAGTGAGTCCATTTATGTCCTTAAAATCCCGGATTTTTCCAAGACAATATTCTTCTCATCAGAAGGAAATAAGTTTAATTTTCGAAATAATTCGATTCAAATATTTTTTGAAAGTAATATAAGTTAATAAATGATTTTCTCCTTGGAATATTGATAAATAATGCACAAAATTCCAAACAATGATTGGAATGAAGTAAAATAAAATGGATAGTATTTTTTTCCTTTGCCAAACACCAATTTGTGTTGTAATGAAAAAGCAAGTTCTTGAGTGTTTCACGACGTATGGAGCGATGGTTGATTAAATATATCCAAAGGTAAGATAAAAGTAAAAATAGAGAGTAAAAATGATATGTGAAGGATGAAAATAATATATTAGTATCAATTATACACAGCAAAAAAAAAAAAATACACCATGACTGCTGGAAGAATTATTAGGATAATTTCAAAATTCTGTTGAATGCCTAAATTAAGTAGAGACACTAATGTTAATAAGAAAAGAAAAGATGCTGAATTTAAAATAAATCAATTTTCATTGTTGATGGCATAGGAACACTCGTATAAATAATAAAGTTAATATATCTTTTTTTCTCGATAATTATTTAGATGCCTCGCTGCGAAGGCTGGTTGTGACACGGGGTATAGTTTTATATGGAGTGTGGCCATTTCTGAACGCCACATAACCGGTTACAATTACGTATAGAAAGAGTCATGATTGTAACCGTCCGTATTTCCAGGTGAGGGCGTATTAGGCGACCGACCAGAATTATGTGATCTATTCATCGCGCCTTTTTTTTAGTTAGTTTGACTCGTTGGTCTAGTGATCTTCATAAATTCGCTGTTTTGATACTTTTTTGTAATACAACTTTCTATTTCAGTAGCTTCTTTCTTGTGGAACTCTCTTCCTGCTGACTGTTTTCCTTCTACCTATAACCTTGGTCTTTTCAAGACTAAGGCAAATAGGCATCCCCTGTCCTTGCGATAACCATATTTGTTCTTTTTAGCTCATTACATCAAGTGGCTTCATGCCTTGTCTGGAGTGATTTCCATTATAAAAACAAAACAGACACCCATAAAATATGTTAAATTATAACACATAGATCAAAACAAAAAACAACGATGATTTCATGTATTAAACTGTCGGTTAACTTGAGAGTAATTTTATCATAAACTAGAGGGACCCGTGCACGGGCGTTAACCAGGAAAATCTAAGAACTCAGAAAACTCATGCTCC
>OY744550.1:29485804-29518304 GCA_963556195.1 Sepiola atlantica
TATTAAAAATGAAAGCATTTTTTAAAATTAAACAGAATAGTTTATTAAAAATGAAAGCATTTTTTTAAATTAAACAGAATAGTTTATTAAAAATGAAAGCATTTTTTAAAATTAAACAGAATAGTTTATTAAAAATGAAAGCATTTTTTAAAATTAAACAGAATAGTTTATTAAAAATGAAAGCATTTTTTAAAATTAAACAGAATAGTTTATTAAAAATGAACGCATTTTTAAAAATTAAACAGAATAGTTTATTAAAAATGAAAGCATTTTTTAAAATTAAACAGAATAGTTTATTAAAAATGAAAGTTAATCGACTGAGTTCCAACCCTTGTTCCACCTTGTATGACATTTACGGTAAAAACTCGTCTGTTACCAAAACTGCAAATAACTTTTCTTTCTTACCCCGTGTGTCTAACATAATAAAGAATTTCCATTAACAGAGTTTCTTTCAAAGAACTTCTAATCTCTGAAACACATTATTATAGGACTGCTTTCCTGCAGACTACAACATGATCGTCTTCAAATCCAATGTGAACAAATGCCGGTCATACATCGCCCACATAAAAATTCGCATTTCATCCATTGCATTTATCATTTTTTTATTTATGTTTTTAATTAGCACATAATATTCTTCATCATTCCACTGAAAATCACTTACCCTCAAGTGGCTCTTGGCCTTAATAAGTGGTTACTCCGTAGTAAAAAAATGTAGCTAAAATATCGAAATTTAAATTTTATCTGAGAAACAAATTGAATATAAATGGCCGTAGTCATGCACATCTATAAGATATAGTGTTGCGGTAAAATCCGACACTTGACAAAGAGTAAAAAAAAAATACCAGGAGCGTTGTGAAGCCCTGGATTGACTAGATTGTCGCCGGACGCTCAGGTGTGCGGACAAAAGCCTACCGGACAGAAGCCTACCTAACAAAAGCCTACCGGACAAAAGCCTACCAGACAAAAGCCTACCGGACAGAAGCCTACCAGACAAAAGCCCACCGGACAGAAGCCCACCGGACACCCCCTCCCCCTCTCGGACAAAATCCCACCAAAATAATTCAAACACGGCCAAAAGCCCACCAAACGTAAAATAAATTAAATTTAAAAAAAAAACAAAAAAAACCCTATATATATATATATTTTTTTTTAAATTATCAATAACCTTCTGTCTGAAATTTTATTTTCTTGACACAAATTTTAAAAATGTAATTTTCGTTTTACCACCCGGTTTAGTAGTAAAAAGGGTGCGTGTTTTTTATGATGTAATCTTTAAAAGAATTAATATTTACAAAGTAGCGGAAAGATGTTTCAAAATTAAATTTAAAAAATTTGTCAAGAAAGAAAAATACAGACAGAGTTATTGATAATTAAAAAATATTGAATATAATTAATTTTTTTTAATTTAAAAAAAAATTTTTTTTTTTACGTTTGTCAGGTTTTGAACTATTTTGGTGAGCTTTTGTCCGGTGAGCTTTTATCCGGTGAGCTTTTGTCCGGTGAGCTTTTGTCCTACTACCACATTTTCCAGCAGGACCCCACTCCTGCGCACAAGGCCCTCAACAAAGTTCCTCATCACTGGTCGCTAAACGTTTGGCCGCCCTCCTCATCCGACTGCACCCCCTTGATTATTTCTTCTGGGGCGTGATCGAGGCCAATACCAACAAGCACGGCCACGCTATGGTAGACTCTCTGAAGACTTCCATCGTGGTAGGCATTTGCAACTATAGAAAAAAACATGGCCGCTAAAGCGTGTGACTCATTTCGCGCCCGCCTTTCCGGCGGCAATTACATTGAAACATAATAAAGTATGTAACCCTAATTGTCGCTAAATAAACTGTCGGGTCTCCATATATACAACATTTGTTTGAATTTAGGTAAAAACGGCACAGGTGAAAATGACACCGGAAAAATGACACTGGTTAAAATGGAATTAGTGGATAAATAGGAGAAAATGGCACAAAGGAAAAATATAGATGAAAATCTCACAATGAGTTCATCACAATCTATACATCAAGGGAAAACATTAAGAAATTTGTCAAATTAAAAAGAAATTATGTCTATATTAAAAAGCCCCCCCCCCAAAAAAAAATGAGATTCTTTTTTTTAAGGCGATTACCTGTGAACACTCTGAAAAATAATTATTAGCATTTAGAGTGGGAGATTAAATGCGCATATAAATTTAACGTAAAATAATCCCCGTTTCCGGACCATTCTAACTTGTTATGACAGTTAACTAAAGTTTTTTTACCACTAACCCTAAATCCGACCGGCAAAGATGTAAAATCACACGTAACCGCCTTAAAAAGTAGAAACCGTCCCCTAATTTTATTTAGCAGCACTTTTTATGCTCACCACAAATCAAGGAATTTTATCACGTGACTCAAATTAGACAATCAAAGGAAACCAATTGAAATTTAAGAAAAAACGTCTACTTTGTATATATTTTACAAATTTAAAACCGCTGTTATTTTATGTTTGCTTGAAATATTTGCCGGTTTTACAATATTTTTTTCTTTTCGGTTTATTTTTATTCATTTTTTTTACTTTTTAGAAAATAATATTTTTATGGAAATCGCTCCAGACAAGGCATGAAGCCACTTGATGTAAGGAGCTAAAAAAAAATTCTACTTCAAGGTAAAAAAACTAGCCAACGATAAGTGTTATATGGATATATTTTGACCTCAAAACAGCAATTCTTCTCTATTTGTCAGAAACATCGCCCATTGAATGGCAGGAATAAATGACAACAATAAGGGAAGCGAGAGTTGCGAGGCTGCATTAACGTTAAAGTGTAGTATCTGTTCTTTCCTCAAACTGCTAGCCTTTGGAATTTCCTTCCTGCTCTCTGTTTCCCTGTGTGTATCAATATGAAGAAGTTTAAATGTAATGTGAACAAACATCACACTGCACAACTCCCCACTTATTATGCCCTTATGGATACGGATTCAAGTTTACAGTAGCCCCTTGCGCCTCAGTGGCAATGTGCCTTCTTTGGGATGAATTATAGTCATAAAGAAAAGTAAAAAATAAAATTAAAATAAATCGAAAAAAAAAAAAAATTGTGAAATCGATAAATATTTAAATCGATGGCAGAGTTAGACAGAATGTCGTTTTTTAATGTGGGGAGAATTTAGCTCCCGAAAAAGGAGGTGGTCCTTTAACGTTAATTCTGTTTTGAAAAGTAATAAAAACACGAAAAGAAAAAAATATTGTAAAGTCTGCAAATATTCAGAGCAGGCGTAAAACACACCGGTTTTCAGTTTTAAAATATTCAAAGCAAACTTAAAAATTGTTTCAAATAGCTGCCTTTGATTGGTTAATTTGAGTCATGTGAGTTAAATCCTTGATTGTAATTGGTGACAGTCAGTGGCGGGCATAAAACTGCTGCCTATTTTACGTAAAATTTATATGCAAAACTGATCCCTCAATCTGCATTCTAAAATAATTGTTTTTGTTTTGTTTTTCTTTTCACGAAAGATAAGTGATAACATATGACGATTTATTTAAAATAAATAAATAAAATAAAATAAAAAAACACAACAAAAAAACAACTTTAATGTTCAATATTGGGGTGATATTTCAAACAATAAAAGAGGGAGCCTAGTCCCCCCCCCATCAAGGGAAAAGAAAGTAAGTGGTAAAAGTGCCAGATAGTTAACAGCTGAGAAATCGTACCAAAAAAAGAAGCAAAATACAAATGCCCTTACCAAACGAGCAGCATTTAATTATCTACCGACCTGTATACTTTTAACGTGCTATAACTGATTTAAAGATTTAAAAAAATTTCTAATTCTTTTCCCTTTAAGCAGTTTTTACGACACACGTGAAACAATGGTCGCTTGTCGCTTAACTGCTGAGGGACTTAATTCCTGAAAAGTTGTAAAAATAATCACTTACCCTACCACTAACCCTAAGTCGGGACTTGTGGTAGGATAAGTCATTTTTGTATACAACTCTTCGGGAATTACCCCCCCTCTCCCCCACACACACATAACAGCTAAGCGACAAGCAGCCATTTGCTTTTTTCTCGTGTGTGAAATAAAAAACAACAAATTCAAAACGGTTTAAGCACGTTAAAAGTTTACAGGTCGATAGATAATTACATTCTACTGCCTTTAGTTTAGTCATTTGTTTTTTGTTTTTGTTTTTACAATTTCCCGACTCTTAACTTTTCTACACTTTAACCGAGTGAGTATATATTTATTTTAAAATATAGGGTTGGTTGGTTGGTACTGGGTTTAGCCCTTATTTAAAACTAGAGGTGAGAGAACCTAGCCCTCCTCCCTAAACTAAGAAAAGTTGATTTTATGTGCTTGAAAACAACAGAGTAAATACTTATTTAAAAATATTGATTTTAAAATTTAAGGTGGGGTTATAGGCCCCTATTTAAAATTATGGAGGAGGGACCCTAGCCGCTACCCCTCCAGAATTATCCTATATTTCCGTTATCGAATTGTTCTTACTTTGTGCCATTTTTCCTATTCATCCACTTTTGCCATTTTTATCGTGCCATTTTTTCATATTCATCCACTTTTGCCATTTTTATCGTGCCATTTTTTCATATTCATTCACTTTTGCAATTTTTATCGTGCCATTTTTTCCTTTTCATCTACTTCTGGCATTTTATCGTGCTATGTTTTCTCTGTGCCATTTTTACTGAGCATCCTTTTGTTTTTATTGCTTGTTTCGTTTTCTTTTTGCCAAGCGTCGAGTTTTGCTGCTACATTCCGTACAATATACTAGTTTTTTGTTTTTTTTAATTAAATAATTAAACTACCATCGGTGAGTAAATAAAATAATAACGAAGAACAAGATTAAAAAGTGTTTTTTGACGCTTATGGCCGCCATACCTCATTTAAGAAAGTAGGCGTGGCTTATGTTTAAGGCGGCATTGTGTAAATTTTACGTGTAAACAAAACTTAAAGCTGATTGAAACAAGATAAAATATACGGTGAACTATAGGAATCTAAATTTTCTTTTATTTATTGGAAACTGTTATCTAATAAAACTGAACAAGAAATAAACGAAAACGATATTTTAGCATTTCTAATGTAATTTGATCTCTCTATATATTGTTAGGTATGTGTATATGTTTATATATTTCTATATACAGGATTCACTCCTAAACTAATTAACCGATCATTAGGAATTTCGGATAACAGCTACTAGACGTAAGGGGTCGTAATATAGGCTATATTTAGTTTAATTTAGGTTAAATGAAAAGGGGGTAAAAAAAGGGTTGAAGACCTTCGTGAAAATTCAGACACTTCTGATTTTTGTGAAATTTCAGTTTCTTTAGAGTATTTTAAAACCTTTTATGGGGCATAATATGGGTAAAACTTCCTATTTGAAAATTTAAATATTTCACATTTGCATCAAATTTGATCCATAGTCATTAGACAGCAATTAAGAAAGATTCCCTGAATTTACATTTCTTCTTTAAGACCCCTTAAGCTTAAATTTTAGATATTTTTTTAGATTCAAAATCATGTAATGGATTTTGATGAAAATTGGAATAAGGATTCTAGGTATTAAGTTTAGTATCATTATATTTTGATATTAATCTTCGTAAGGGTTCATAAAAGTGGTAGCAAAACTATTCTCTTCGGGGAATTAATTTTACCTGACTTGGAACGGGTATACTTCTAGTTTATTTTAAAAATAAAATTTCAACGGAGGTTGAGAATAGAGACCGCCAAGTTTTCACAGTGTAAACCAGCAAATTACCAACGAGTTAATTCTTATTTTCCTAGGGCAGGCGGTCAGTACGTACGAATCTTTATAACCCCTCTTTAGTAATGCGCGTATATCCCTGCCCCCCTTTGCTTTTTCGAAGAGGCGACTCGAAATTTACAAAATGTACGTATCTTTAATAGCTCATTTGAAGCTATTTTTCCTATTTGGAATAAAACGGCAAAATCCTGTAATGCAGTGGTCCTCAACCTTTTTGTTGCCGCGGACCGGTAAGCGTTAGACAATTTTACCGCGGCCCGCAAAAAACTTTTTCCTTCGTTTTGAGACAACCTGTATAAGCGAGCGCAAGACAGCGTGTGACTCATTGTCAAGGTCACGCCGAAGGCAGCCAACTGCTGTTGAGCAATCACAACACGAGTCACAAGACACACAAACACACTTACAACACTAGTGACTAAGCTTACAAAGCGTATGACTAATCTTATGACAAAGCGTACAAACTGAGATAAAGAGCTTTAAAAACTGCGCACATGTATGCAAACTATATTTGTAAACTGTATTTCTTACGCGGCCCGGTACCAATTGGTCTACGGACCGGCACCGGTCCGCGGCCCACCGTAATGGACAAATGACGTATGAATAGTTCAATAACACGTGACCCGCTCGGTCAATCTTTGTACATTGCACGCTAGTTTCTAAATATGTTAACTACCCCCACCCCCGCGCTCTTTTATCCTAAACGTTGCCAAAAAACACCAGTTTCAAACGATTTTGTCATTTATTGGTCCCCCGATTTATAAAATCGGCAAAACAATGGAAAATCTCATGTCGTTCAAAATAACGTAACAAGAGCAAAGTATGGAGTTAACGGACTATATTGGAATAAGCGATCTTTTAGTAAATACGAAATACGTGCACATGTCTTCTGTAGTTAAATGGAAAGTGTCAGGACTGTACAGACGCACACAAAGATAAACAGTTGATGAAAGCAATGTATGTCTTGAATAAATAGTGGAAGGATGCAGAAAAAAGGCAAACTACAGAGAAGATTCATTTTCTTGGACTTCCAAATCAATCAGTCACAGTTAAACAAAGTAATGAAAGACAAGAGGTCTTAAAGAAAGTTTAGACATGATAGATCATTTGATGATGATAATCACGATGATGAGCATTGTTACATAACAAAAATCTTCAGTTCAGGTGGAGAGAATGATTGGCGGATTGGGGTTTAAAAGGATGACCTCAACGAGTAAACGAAGTTTAGAATATTACATAATTTCCGGAAAAGTGATTTCTCGTCTCTTTTCGGCCAGCCCCTCGAAGGGAGCATTCACAAAAAATGTGCTGATCTTAAACAAAAACCCAAGTGTGGGTGTACAAAGTGAGTCGGCATAGCATGGCGGCCTACATCGTCTCTGTATCTCTTTCTCCGTCTTCCCTAATACAGTGACCGACTTCTTAATATATATACAGGGTGTTTCAAAAGTCTTGGGAACATTACAAATGCGTATATCTCATGAACTATTCCAGGTAGAAAAATGAAACTGGTGCCATTTTAAAGCTTGCTTATTCAGTTTTTGGTCATACTAATGATTTTCGTGTCATCTTTCCAGGTGCAGTAATGGCGTTCTCTAAACAAGACAAGGCATTTTGCGAACTCCAATTTGCAAAGACTGAATCGTGGACATGTGTTCAGCGTGCATTTCGCAGGAAATTTAAAAAAGAAGCCCCTGAAAGGAAATCCATTGTCAGATGGCATGCTAAATTTGTGAAAGATGGGTGTTTGTGCCCAAGTACGCGAACAGGTCGCCCTTCAACTTCAGAAGATGCAGTTGAGCAAGTTCGGACAGCCTTTCAGCGGAGCCCCCGTAAATCAGTGAGAAGAGCCAGCAGGGAACTTCAGCTTGCTCCAGCAACTGTCTGGCGTGTCTTAAGGAAACGACTGCAAATGGTACCTTACAAGCTCAAGTTGGTCCAAAAGTTGAAGGACACTGATAAGCCACTTCGCCGTGACTTTTGCATTGCAATGCAAGAGAAGTTGGAAGATAACGGCTTTGATGACCGGCTTGTTTTTAGCGATGAGGCGACCTTCCATCTGAATGGCAAAGTTAACAAGCATAACACTCGCATATGGGGTACTGAGAATCCTCATAAACTTTTTGAGCACGAGCGAGATTCACCAAAAGTGAACGTGTTTTGTGCAATTTCCAAGAAAGGTGTCTATGGACCATTCTTCTTTGAAGAGGCAATAATCACTGGTGAATCCTACCTCAACATGCTGGAAGACTGGTTAATGGCTCAGTTGGAACAAGCAGAATCTGATGACTTCATTTTTCAACAAGATGGTGCACCACCACACTGGAGTCTTAGAGTAAGGCAGTTTCTTAACACAAGGCTGCCTGGTAGATGGATTGGAAGATCTGGGCGAGGTGATGACGTTCTCATGCCCTGGCCTCCTAGGTCTCCAGATCTTACCCCGTGTGACCTTTTCCTTTGGGGCTTTGTCAAGCAACAAGTCTATGTGCCGCCCCTTCCAAGAGATATTGACGAACTAAAGGCTCGAGTAACGGCAGTTGTGGGAACCATTGACGTCAAGATGCTGGAACGCGTTTGGCAGGAAATGGACTATCGACTAGATGTCTGCCGTGTGACGAATGGTGCTCATATTGAGCAACTTTGAAGATTCCCCACAAAACTTGAAACTTTAACCTTTCCAACGGTACCAATTTCATTTTTCAACTCCTAATAGTTTTTGAGTTATTAAAAATCGTTATGTTCCCAAGACTTTTGAAACACCCTGTATATATATATCTTTGATTTCTTTAAGTTGTCACTGTCAAACTAAAACCTCGATTGAAATAGAAGCCTCATGTGTCCGTGTGAATTGATGATACGACGATGAAGACTAGAAAGGGGTGCCAGCCGTGGTGTGTATAATGGGATTATACACCCCTCAGAGATGCGACATTGCAACATCATGGTGGTGATGGTGAGGGTGGTGATGATCCTACTTCGTGCATATTTCCAAAAATAAATATTTTGAAATTATCAAAAAAAGACAGATAGGTGTAAAAGACGAAGAGTAAGAAAAAAAAATAGATATACAAAAGAAAAAAAAAGAATAAAGATAAACAATAAGTACATAAATCGATTAAACATTCTCAATTCAATAAGACAAGAAAATAAAAACAGTGAATCATTTACTTCTTTAATGATACAAAACAAAACATATGTTTCCTAAAAGTATGAATATTCACAAAAAATGATGAATTTACTAAAAAGAAAATGTTTTTAAAATTATAAATTGCGTATTTTAACTCATTATTATCATTTCGATTGAGTATTTCTTTGTCTCTAAACAAAATTTGTTTTGTTTTAACATGTTTAATTCACACGAGAGATTGTTCATTCCAGAGTTATTTCCTTTTGGAAAATCTGTAATATTTATGCCTAAAAGTCAATTTGCTATAACTCAGGCTTCGATTGGCAGTGAATAAATGAACGATTTTATTTATTTTATTTATTTTTTGTTTGAAAAATATATTAACTTTTTACTGGAATACGCCAAAGGAAACAGGGTTGTTACAATAATGAGTTAAAAAAAAGAAATCTCACCAGCAGTAGCGTGCAAAGGAATAAGCAACTGGGCAGTGACCCTCAAACATCCAAATAGAGAAGAAATAAGATGATAATTTTAAAATTTCAGCATGGTGAATTAGGTTTGGGAGGCTAACTGAACTGTCAGAAACGACTGTTAGTCTTCAGTATATAGTAATATTTCTAGTAACAGTAATTGAGGTGTTTGTATTTGAAACTACTTTTGATTAAAATCTGTTAAATTTGGGACTTGGTCCCGCCACTTTTGCCAGAAGTATCTCTATCTAGCAGCTCTACCTCTGACAAACATACAAACGCGTCTGATGTCGGCGAATCGTGGTGGAACCATCAGAACGAATCAATAGGGAGACGTGGCCGTCCGTTCCTACATTTTTTATTTAATTATTCAATTTCCGTCTTTGATCTATATTAAAATCGAATAACTTGTTCATTTTATGGGGGGAGGGGCAGAAATATACCGTCAAAGTTTGCCCCGGACATCAAGAGATCTCTGCACGCCACTGCCTAAATCCATCGAAAATCAGCTTTCGATCATGACATTGTTTTCGTAAATGGGAAAAAAAGAAAAGAAAAAAAGATAGCGAAAAAAAAAAAAGAAAAGAAAAAGAAAATGAGAGCATCTTGTGTGATTATTAAACAGTTCGGTTGTCCTGGATATGGCAAACTTATGTCCACTGTTTGTTCATCACAATGTACGCTACTTTCGGGATAGAGCGTTTTGTTGTTTTTTTTTTTTAATTTTTATTGTTTTATTTTCATACAGTCGGGAGATGACGTGCAAAACTGTGAGGTAAAAGAAAAAAATTCTGAACCAGCATCATTGTTCACTTTTTGTTTTCATTTTTACAATATCAATTGCACTCGGTCCCTTCATAAGCATTTCTACAAAAGGAAATTAAAGCTATCCAATGAAAATTAGATACAGAACCATGACAGGGGAAATTATTAAAATGTATTTTGTGGATAAAAAAAAAATTCTTAGTTAATAAGTTTTCGATAAATTATAGTGCTTTCTGAATGAAAAACATCTACAGCTAGCGAACGTCATTCGTTTTTATCTTAAACGCAGTCTTTATGTGACTAGTTTCAGTGACAGACGATTCATTTTATAATGTTGGTGTTTTTCAAATTCGGTGTGCACAATATTGTGTATTTCTATGCATATAAAGATAGTCTTACCTTAAAGAAAAGGGGCAACTCGTCAATATAGTGAGCTTAATATACGGTTTTAAGTTACCTTTCACAACAAAAGAAAAAATAACCCAAGTTGAAAACTTTAGTGAATGACATTTTTGCCCTATTTACGAATCTGGGTTTTCTTATTGATTAACTATTAAAAGAAAAATCTAGCTTGATCTCATATTAATGTGTAAGCTGTCGAGATGACTGTTATTTGAACAAATTTGCGCTTGCGTGTCATTTTTTGTACATTTTCTAAAGGATTAATGGGAGTTTGCACAGTGTTTAATCTGGCTCGATCTAATAATTATTGCTTTCATTATGATTAATTTCCATTTACCATTCCTTTGATTAAATTATCTTTTACGACGATTGCATTTAATTGAAAGTGATGATTATTTCTATGTGCATCTGATCGTTAATTTGTGTGCATGTGTGCAGACACAAGCCATTTCAAATATGGCTTTGAAACTAAAGTAGAGAAATATTTGCATCGTGTCTTCGTTTTTAAAATCACTTTTCTATTCTTGAGGAATCTTACTCTTTTATCATTTCTTTGTAAAATGCCGACCGGATAATTAAATTATAAATATTCACATCTTTTATGCAATTTTTATGTTTACATAGTAAAATGTTGAATATTATGAGTTATGATGCCCCTTAAAAACGCTTAAATTAGGTGATTTCTCTACTTTGCATAAGGTTAAATGTTAATTCGAATTTGGAATTCCCTCAAAGTATGTTGCTATTATACAAAACCTATACGAAGACACAAAATGTGCAGTTAATGCGAGAGGGCAACTCACTGACTGGTTTCTAGTGAGGGTTGGAATGGGGCAAGGCTGCATAATATCACCAACTCTATTCAACGTATTCCTAGAACACGTAATGAAGGATATTACAGGTTTGGACGAAGAGTTCCAATTGAGAGATGACATGTCAATTGGTGTTAGATATGCAGATGATACCACACTCATATATGTTATGACATGTCAATTGGTGTTAGATATGCAGATGATACCACACTCATGTATGTTATGACATGTCAATTGGTGTTAGATATGCATATGATACCACACTCATATCTGCTATTTTTGAAAAACTTAAAATTTCAACCTCGAAGTTCGAAAAAGTCTGCCAAAATGATGCTTTAAGATTAATCTCCTTAAATGTACAATTATGTCACCAGAAGCTGATGAAGAAGTCAAAATAAACGATCATTTAATTCCAAAAGTTGCAGAGTTCAATTTTCTTGGCAGTCTTGTTCCTAACTGTGCTTCAGATGTCTTGCACAGAATATCTATGGCGTCACAGGCCGTTTAAGAAACGCAATATTGATCTCTAGAGACATGTCCAGAACCCTGAAGGTTAGATTGTATAAGGTATCCATTCTGCCAATAGCCATATACGGTTCTGAGACATGGACTACTGGAGAACAAGAAGTCAGAGCCCTGTTGGTGTTTGAGATCAAATGTCCACCCTCAAGGTTACTAGGAATGACAGGTTTAGTAATGCTTGCATACGCGAAACGCTGGGCATGACGGAAACCATCGAAGATATGGTGTCGGCTAGGAGGCTTCGATGGTTTTGTCATATTGCTAGGACGCCCACCAAAAAGATGGTCCGACAGCATTAGGGAACAGTGCAGCGTTGCTTTTCAAACAGCCGAGAAATATGCAATTTGGAGATAGAATTTTGTGTTCAATACAGCGAGGGGACATTAAGTCCTGTGCGATTAAAGTAAAAATAAGTAAAATGTTAATAACAAATTACACCATGCCTAATTATCAAATAGTCTATTGACTAAAGTTATATTTGTAAGTACTTAGATTAAAGGAGTCATTTTGTCCATTTTCTGAATTCGTAGTATCTTTACTTCTAAGAAATGTTAGACTTCAACATACCTAATGCCTGCAAATATTTAAGATTTTCTAAGTTTTCATTTAGAAATAAAATTATACGAAAAAAACATTTCATCTGTTATATTTATGTTTAAGAAATAATGACATCTGATCGTTTAAGGAGGATCAACGGTTTGAGACATTTCAAACATAATACACCATTATTGCAATATTGTAAACCATTATTGTATCATGGTAAACCATTATTGTAACATGGTAAACCATTATTGTAACATGGTAAACCATTGTTGTAATATTGTAAACTATTATTGTAATATTGTAAACTATTATTGTAATATGGTAAACCATTATTGTATCATGGTAAACCATTATTGTAATATGGTAAACCATTATTGTAATATTGTAAACCATTATTGTAATATTGTAAACTATTATTGTAATATGGTAAACCATTGTTGTAATATTGTAAACTATTATTGTAATATTGTAAACTATTATTGTAATATGGTAAACCATTATTGTATCATGGTAAACCATTATTGTAATATGGTAAACCATTGTTGTAATATTGTAAACCATTATTGTAATATTGTAAACTATTATTGTAATATGGTAAACCATTGTTGTAATATTGTAAACTATTATTGTAATATTGTAAACTATTATTGTAATATGGTAAACCATTATTGTATCATGGTAAACCATTATTGTAATATGGTAAACCATTATTGTAATATTGTAAACCATTATTGTAATATTGTAAACTATTATTGTAATATGGTAAACCATTATTGTAATATGGTAAACCATTATTGTAATATGTTTACAATATTATTGTAATATTGTAAACCATTATTGTAATATTGTAAACCATTATTGAAATATTGTAAACCATTATTGTAATGACATGGTTTTCTACATTAAAAGCTACTTAGTTATTAGGTATAAATATATTATTTTTCCTCTTATATTCAGAGGTTTCTTTTTAGTTCATCATAGTTACAACGGACCCTAATAATATATTTATAAAGAAAAATATGTTAATGGAATTCAGATAGCCATCATTCCTTAAATGGCTAATAATCTTCTACAAGGATACCCATTGTTATTAATATTTAAAGACTGAATCACTAGATTTCATGAAATTATTTCATAGTGATCAGAAATCACCTTTTGAATATAAAATATAAAACCAATTTATGCCCAAGAAATGATAATAATTGCTGGCTATATAATAACTATTTAGTTTTGTGGAAGCCTTATTGAATTAATATTGCGCAATATCTCGAGTCTCTTCTGATCAGTTTTAAATCATTAAAATTTTGAAGATATTTTTTTATGTTTTATAAAACAAATTAACTGCTACAAAAATTGAGTCCTATGAAATAATTATTTAAGAAGTTAAAATTATTTAAAGATTAAAACATGAAAACGTTTATCATTCGTTATGTATGGTTGATAAGTGATGATGATGTCCAGTAGGGACTCAGAAAACAAAAACGAAATATGAGTGTGTATTCGAATAAGCTTTCAATATATCTGTAGATTAGTCAAATAGGTTTCAAATATCTAAAATATATTTTCTTATTTGAAAATATGAAAGCAGAGGAGCCGTTACAATGCAATTTAAAAACATAAATTTTAATTAATTAAATTAACTTAATTAAAATTAAATCCAAAGAAAAAATGCATTGTAGCGGTTTCTAAGCTTTCATATTTTCAAATTAAACAATGCTTCTAAAAAGAACAAAATATTCATTTTTTTCATGATTGTTATATTTGAAACCGAAACATTTCATTAACTGTTGACATGTAATGAGATTTCATTGGTTCCTAAAACTGAACCAGCTTTTGAAGAGCACTGATTTGATTCTGAACAGAGAAGTAATCTCATTCCTGTTTTATGGGTTAGCCATAACTAATATTCATTACCTTTCAGTGGATCTGAATACATTTATTTTACCTCACAGTAATTGTTGATTTTTTTTTATTTATATAAAGTTTATTTCGTTCACGAAGTCCTTTAGTATTTTTTTTTTATTCTTCCAAAATGTCCTTACAGAATTCTAAAAAATAAAATTTTCGTCGGTTTCCATTATGTGAAGTCAACTTTGTAAATACATGGGCGAGACAGATTTCATGTTGACGCCATAGTAGTTGTAATTTTGCCCAAACGAATTGTCCATTGTTGGACCAGGTTGGGACATTGACTGTGGAGGACGGAACCCAAGAATGTCATTAACTGTGTGAGATGATGGCCAAGCCCTCATCATACACGGTGTCACCGCGGACATACTTCCCGGTTTTGTGTTTAGTTGTAGACTACCGGCCTGTGACGGGTGTTGAGGCGTCGGTACTGAAGGCATTGGTTGCGCCGGGCAGGTGTATGAATAGAATTGATTATATAGTGGGGCTGCAGTAGGACTTTTATCATACTGTGGACTTGCTGGCTGGGTCGGGATATTACTACCAGTGTTATGGTTACCGTTTCCAATTTTATTTCTCAGTATTCTACTGATTGAGCTTACAGAAGGAACGTTGTATTTGTCGCAGACCGCGTCGGCAAGAAGTTTGTCTCTAATCTCCCAGGCGAATATACCAGGGTCTTTTTCTTTATACATCTTAATGTGCCGTACAACATTTGGGGTAGTCACTCTGGGTTTACTTCCACCTATCGCCCCTGGTAGGATCGAACCGGTCTCATTGTACCTTGCTAATATCTTGCTCACACATCCATGAGAAACGCGTAGCTGCCGACTGATGTCACATGGTCTTACGCCGAGCTGAGCAAGTTCCACAATGCGCAGTCGTATGGCGTTCGGCAGCGGTCGGCCATTCACAAACACTCCGCCAAGCTGGTTCACCTCTCCAAACGTTTGTTCTGGAAAATAAAAACAAAATTCTCTTAATTCAAATCTATCAATTTATGAAGAAATTAAAAAGAAGACTCGGCATCGCCAGAAATTCAATGAAAAACCATATGTTCTTATGTCGTCCAGCCCATAAAACTAATTTTTAAAAACCTTTTCTAATTTTTAAAAAATCTTTATATAATTCAAATTTTAGAGTGGGGCCAAGAATTCAAGCAACATTGATTGAGTGAGAATAGGTGTAAGTATAGTGAGAATAATTCAACTAATTTCGATAAATTTATAGTCTTTACCACTTTACTGACGTTTCGGTAATCAATTACAGTAAATGCCTGCTCCAAGCCCTGAACCCCACATTATCATTTCTATTGTTTGTCTACTTTTGTTCACCCCAAACAAGGCATATTGCAACTGAAACTACGATGCTACTGTTATAGGAACCACATTTATAAGTAGGGGGTTGGACAACAAGATGTTTGTACACATTACATTTACATTTCTGTATATTGGTATTGTCAGGGAAAACAGTGAGCAGGGAGGAATTCTAAAGACAAGCAGTCCGAGGAAAGAAGCTTTTAGATTAAAAGATTTCCCTGCATCTAGGAATCTCAACAATGAATGGTTGAAATTTTTCTGCTAGTCAGGTACGAACGGAATAAAATGAAAAAAAAAAAAACTGTTGAGAAAACTGGAATTTACAAAGGCGTGCAGCGTTCAATTCCTTGTTTCAACGTTCAAGTTAGTTCACGCGAAATTTCTCTGCCGATAAGATAATACATCCGTTGTCTTAAAAAAAAAAAAGGAACGCGTGTGCGTCCGTACCGTTCTATTTATCTTCCTCCCACAAGGTAAGATGTGACACAAGGTCGGGAAAGTGGGATTAGATAAGCCAGCGCTCGAGAGGTGAGCACTCTGGCTCTTTAAAAATTGCCTGGGCAGCCCCGTCGGCATTCCCCGGTAGGGGCGCCTCAGGCAGTTAGCAATAAACGTACTCCTCCCCAAAAGAGGGGAGGCAAAGCCTGGAAGGGTGCACCTCCTAGAACAGCACAGGATCGACAACCCCCAATAGACCGGCGTAATTCCAGACCCAAAGGCCCGGACGATACCGGTTTTATTAGGCGGGGTAAAAAAACCCTGGTTCCGTACCGTTATGCACTATCATTAAGGGTAACTGATTTTCAAATATATATAGTTGAAATGGCACTCAAGTAATTTTATTGGGAAGAATAAAAGAGAAACGAAATGAAAAAATAAAAAAATAAAAAATAACAAATAAAAATAAAAAGTATAATAAAACGTAAAAAGAAAGTAAATGAATGGAAATATAATACATTGATTAATGTGTATATCTACTCCTTCTACTGCTACTGCTACTACTACTACTACTACTACTACTAATACTACTACTACTAATAATAATAATAAGAATAATAAGAATGAACGATCGTTTAAGTAATAAAATCATATAAAAAGATATATAATTAGATAGACATATCTAATAAAAAAATATATAAATAAATGCATGAATATAAGAATATAAGAATATAAGATTTAATGGAGGTACGTTAAAATGAATATAAGCGCAAAAAATTATGTAATATAAATTAATTAGATAGAATTATATAAACAGAATGATAGATATATTAAAGTAATAGATGTATATATATACATACACACATACATATATATATACATATATACATACACACACATACATATATATATATATATATATATATACATGTATGTATGTATATATGTATATTTATATACATATATACATATATATATACATATATATATATATACATACATACATACATGTATGTATGTATATTTATATACATATATATACATACATATATATATATATACACATGTATCTATATATATATATATATGTATATTTATATACATATATATACATACATATATACGTATATATATACATATACATAAATACATATATACATATATATATACATACATATACATAAATACATATATACATATATATATACATACATATACATAAATACATATATACATATATATACATACATATACATAAATACATATATACATATATATACATACATATACATAAATACATATATACATACATATACATAAATACATATATACATACATAAATACGCATATATATACATATATATATATATACATATACATACATAGATACGTATATATATATATACATAGAGAGAGAGAGAGAGAGAGAGAGAGAGAGAGAGAGAGAGAGAGAGAGAGAAAGATGTGATTTAAAAATTATAAATATTTTATTTTAGACGAATACGTCTATATTTTGTAAGTATTTTTACACTTTTATTAAACACAAACAAACAAATAAAAGAATAACCATTAAATGAAAAAAAAAATTTAAATGCTACCTTATATAGCACGATAATGAAAACAATAATGATAATGAAACGATAATGAAAACAAAAACTGTTTTATATACTTATGTTAGCAAACTGCTCTCGTATGAAATATTACTTTTTCTTTGTGATATATCGCAATTTTCGGTGGAGATTTACATTTAATTTCTACATATATTGAGTCGACAGTTTTACGATGACAACGAAGAAACAAATCTTTATAAAATGAAAAATCACGTAACATATTTTTGTTTTCATGTATTATAATTTCAGTCTTTGTTTTTTTATGCAAAAAAATAAAATGTTCTTAAAGATGTACGAGATGACCTCTGACCCGCTGGGTCAATGTTAGCACATTGTATATTTCTTCTATTTTCTTATATATTCTTTTTCTCTTCGTTTCCTTATATTCTTTATTAACGTCATGTATTTACGTAGTCGTCTTTCTTTCACTACTACTACTACTACAACAACTACTACGTCTCTTCTCCTCTTCCCACCGCTTCTCGTTTAATTCGCCTTCTCCCACTATCTAAAGCTTCTAATGTGCAAACAACCAAGCAACATTGCCATAGTTTGTGTATTACACGATACCTCCATGGGTATAGACGATTCGTCTAGAGAAAACTTCATAAATTATATATTTCCCATTCGATTTCGATGGATGACGTCATCATTTATGACGTTTTTATGCACTGTTATCCCCATCAACATTTTAATGAATTATGTCACAAAACGATAACATAATTCAATATGCACGGTAATCCCTATCTCTGTTTTGATGAATGGTCTCGTAAAAAGATGACGTCGCTCAGTCAATGTTCACGGGAACGGACAAACAGGCAAAATCTACAGTATTTAGTAGTATATTGATTAGTAGATAGATAAACATACAAATGTGCAGACAGACGTACACACAGAGAGATCGATGGACAGACAGACAGACAGACAGATGGACAGACATACGTACATATAGAAAAATGGATGGAGAGACAGGTGGACAGACAGCCAGCCAGATGAACAGATAGACATATAGAAAGACAGATAGATAGACAAACAGACAGATCGACAGACAGACATACACACATATAGAAATATAGATGGATACACAGGTGGGCAGACAGACAAGTGGGCAGAGAGACAGACAGACGTACAGATAGATGGGCAGACAGAGAGACAGATAGACAGACAGACGTACAGAAAGACAGCTAGATAGACAGACAGACAGACAGACAGAGTACAGATAGATGGACAGACAGAGAGACAGGTGGACAGATAGACAGACAGCCAACAGAAAGACAGATAGACAGACAGACAAACAGACAGACAGATAGACAGACATACGTACAAAAAGACATATAGACAGACAGACAAACAGACAGACATATAGACAGACAAACAGACAGACAGATAGACAGACAGACGTACAAAAAGACAGACAAAAAGACAGACAGATAGACAAACAGACGTACAAAAAGACAGACATACAGACAAACAAACAGACAGATAGACAGACAGACGTACCCAAAGACAGATAGACAGACAAACATACAGACATATAGACAGACATACGTACAAAAAGACAGATAGACAGACAAACAGACAGACAGATAGACAGACAGACGTACAAAAAGACAGACAGAGTACAGATAAAAAGATAGATGGACAAACAGATTGGCAGACAGATAGATAGACAAAAAAATAAATAGACAGACCGCAGACAGACAGATGAAATAACAAACTAATACATGAAGAGACAGACAGATAGAGGACTAAGCTTAGGGCTTCCCGTTTTGTGTGCGTGAGTGTATATTTGGATAAGTTTAGGATGAGATCTTCGTTGCCTAACTTTTCCCATACGCTTTTGTCACATAAAAAAAGCAAAAAGCATCCTCAAAACCTTACAACAACGCCACGACTCCACGACTTCACGACTTCAACACATATAAAAACTCGCATCAAGAACAAAAGCGACCAACTAGAACACAATTTAATTAAGAAACAACACACATTAACATTATGCGACAAAAGCGCATGGAAACCGGTAAAATCTCCTGCCCTTTTATTATTTTTTCCTGTATTTAAATTTGTTTTTCCGTTTCTCTTTTGCACACACACAGACATTATATATATATATATATATGGGTAAAATGCACAGTATATAAACATGAAATGCTGTGAAAGACAAGATGTGTGAAAAAACACAAACGGAAAAAACAAATTTTAAATGATTTTAGATGATTTTTTCCTGTATTTAAAATTTCTTTTTATCGGTTTGTCTTTTTCACACACACACACACATATATATATATATATATATATATATATATATATATATATATATATATATATATATATATATATATATATATATATATATATATATATATAGTAAAGTCAGATTTCTTCCTTTTTTACGCCACGAATAAATTTCACAGTAGTTTAAACATTTCATTTGAAAGTTCCTAATAGTGTACGTGCAATACAGCTTTTATCCGAATTTGGTGAATATTTGTTACAATATCCATACAAGTATTTAGAAAAGTGGAAGGAATTTTCTTGCTAATTTTTCTGTTGAATTTTCATTATCCAGTGGTGTGTAATTAGGCAAATGGATACAATCACAGCCAATCACACACACACACATACATACATACATATATATATATATATATATATATATATATATATATATATATATATGGATAGATAGATAAGGAACATGCGACTAAAGATATGATATATACCTTAAAATAAAACCTAGCATAAAGAGCTGATACTCGATATACGTAATAGAGCAATTATATTTATTGACATGTTGGTAACTTATCTGTTTACTCTCCTCTGACGATAAGATGTCATTCTTTGAAAAGCAATGGTTTAAGGGAGGAATGATATTTATCTCATTTAATGTTTGGAATAATTGATGACTTAATATATTTTGTATTTGCACCATTTTTAATCTCATCTTATACTTCTTATATATATATATATATATATATATATTTATATATATATATAGAGATATGTATCTCTCTCTCTCTCTCTCTATATATATATATATATATACACACACAATTTGTCGATTGATGCAAGTCAGTGGATAATTCTGATATTGTTGAAGACGCTTAAGATGTTAATACACATGCTTAATACGATATTGTATATGTTAGAATGTTATTTTTTCTTTGGGAATTCTGTTGGGGTTAGGATTTTCTGATGTCATTTGATTGTATTTTTTATGTGTTGTTATTGTCGTTTAATTGCGCTTGTGTCAGATAAGTGATATGTGAACGTCGGGAGAGAGTTGTAGTCGCATGACCAGTTCATGCACTATATGTTTCGAGTTCGTTGTTAGAAATGAATTCCTAGAATGGACAAGTCAACCCAACCAAGACAGTACATTAATTAATTTGGTCTAAGGGTAAGTTTGTGATGTTCTTATCTTTTCTTTTATTATAAGGTTAGATGTCTTATATTGTGTGTAGTAGATCATTTAATTTTTGCTGAGTATTTCAGTTGAAGCGAAAAATATTTAAAAAATACAAAATATTGAAAACTCCATAGTTCTTAATCAAATTGCTTGGATAACAACCTGCTACCAATATACTGCCCCTACCACATACATATATATACCTATATATATATGCATATACACATTTATATCTAGATACAAATGTAAGTATATGCACACCTACAATATATACATATGTGTACACACGTATTTTCCATTGACATAAGCCGAGAAAATTCTAATGATAGCTGATATCTAGAAACTACAGTAAAATGCTAAGCGATGTACTATGTGTATATATATATATATATATATATATATATATATATAGGTATATATACATATATATATGTATATATATATATATGTATATATATACATATATATACATACATAGATATACATATATATATACATATATACATATATATATACATATATACATATATCTATATATACATATATATATACACACATATATACATATATATATACATATATATACACACATATATACATAGATATACACATATATATACATATATATATATATATATATATATATATATATATATATATAATTTGTAAATATTATTACGATAAAGCCCTTTGAAGAAATTGAAGTTGAGCACTCTTCGGAGATATTAAAAACAGACTGTCACTTAGCTATAAGCAAGGTTCCGATATCCTTCATCGAACCCTCTAGACTGTCTGCTGTTTACTGCCCTGTGTATTTAGGCAAAAATAGAACTTAATTTCTCCTGTATCACGTGATAATTTTTGATGACCGTGGGGATAGAGCGAAAGCGTGCGGAGTCTTAGTTTACTCTGTGAACCGGGTTCGCGGCCTGTGACCGTCTGAAATAGGCTCTTCCGACACCAATGAGAGCGTACGCTTGAAAAGCCGGCGTATGTAGGTATAAATAATTTAATATTTATTTGCACAAAAAGACCATTAGAAAAATAAAAACACAAATTCTTCAAGTTATTTTTAACAATGTTTGCATATATATATATATATATATATATATATATATATATATATATATATATATATATATATATATATTGATCAGCACCATTGGAGAGCCATGAATATTATAACTGTCCTGTTTTTAAATCTCCGAAACAGTTACATGGTAAACAGCTGATGATCCCCCGTGTCAATATTAGACACTTACGTTAAGGTCTCCTGTTTTTGTTTAACTGTTAGATACTTAATCCCCTGATTTTATTTTATTTACTTACTATTATATTTTTTTTATTGATGAATTTTCCAACGAATGTTCAGTCTGTAATATTTCGTATTTAGTTTCTTTGGGAATTTAAACTGCATTTTCCTTTTCTTTTTTTTTTTTAAATAACGCAAAGCTTCTTTAGACTATACATATATATATATATATATATATATATATATATATATATATATATATATATATATATACGTCTGGATTACTTTCAACTCCTCACCCTACACTTGCTTCATACTTTCAATCCTCGAATTTGTTTAAACGAACTTTATATGCTTCTTTAATGGTGATGATTTTTTATTGCATATTTTAAACTTTTTAAATTGTTTATATTTTTCATATCTTTTGTTTTTATATTTTCAAATGTTTGCATTACAGTAAATTTTACTGACTTATCCGTCGAATTTCTTCTGACGATAAGAGCATAACTTTGAAAATAAATGAATGTATGAAAGACATTTTTTTATATAAGCCTTGTTTGAACAATTGATGATTTAATAAATATTACACTTTATCCATTTTTATTCTCATCACTTCTCTCTCTTTCTCTCTCTCTCTCTCTCTCTCTCTCTATATATATATATATATAGATAACTTTTAAAAAAATACGCGGAAATCTCTCTAAGGCCCTTTCGACTATCATCTCATCGGGAGAAAATCGATAGTTTTAATTAATAATAACTTCGCACACTCAATTTCCCCATTTGCTCTTTCTTTCGAAGTTATTATTAATTAAAACTATCGATTTTCTCCTGATGAGATGATAGTCGAAAGGGCCTTAGAGAGATTTCCGCGTATTTTTTAAAAAGTTATCTATAAATTTTGTACCTCAAAACATTTATTTAAATATATATATATATATATATATATATATATATATATATATATATATAAGGAACAGGAGAATAAAGATATGACGTATACCTTTAAAGTAGAAAAGAATTTATTATTCTTTCCTTAATGTTTAATAACATTAAGGAAAGAATATTAAATTCTTTTTTGGAAAAAACCCTTTTGGGGACTTAAATACATGGCAAGAGAGATCACTGGCTCTTACTTATCTTAAAATCCATTACTCTTCGTAAAAAGAATAGAGCACTCTAGGTAGCCGATAATTATGAATATATAAGCACTTATAGATTTCATTTACACGTGGCGGTTGCTAATTATGCTGGTTACGGCTCCCAGACGGATTTAAAACCAGTTTGCTGCACCTGTTCGTTTTTAGCCACATTGAAGAATTGAAGAACCGTGATACGGGGAAACAACTGTCTGTGGAGGAACATATATATATATATATATATATATATATATATATATATATATATATATATATATATATATATATAAGGAACAGGAGAATAAAGATATAACGTGGAGGAATATAATGTGGCGGAATATATATATATATAAATATATATATATATATATATATATATATATATATATAAGGAACAGGAGAATACAGATATTATGTATACCTTTAAAATAGAAGCTATCATGAAAAATTGATGCTCGATCTACGAGATAGATCAATTATATGAACAAGTAAAAGATGAGAATAACAATTGTACAAAACATTCATATCTATTAAGGAAAGAAATAATAACATTTCTTTTATTTAAGACCCCTTGTCTTTGACAACTGATGACTTAATAGGTATTGTATTTTGTACAATTTTTATTCTCATCCTTTACTTGTTTATTTTATAGAAAAAGTATCTACGTATGCTTTGTGTGTAGACAAACATTTGTCTTTGAAATAAAACAAAGAGAATTAAATACAGAAAACTACAACTCCCTGCTTTGTCTATTAATTTCTTTCCAGCATTTGGTTGCACATTTAGAAGCACGCATAGATATATTGTACTTTTCTTTTCTCGTATTTATACATGAAGCATACGTGGAGACGTAACTATAACATCTATTTTTAACCTTAACCTGAGAAGACTAAAAAAAATCGACGCCAAAATAGCGTTTGTGACTCTTATAGTTTTCTCTTTTTTTTTTTTTTTTTTTTTAAATATATGCAAGTATTGTTAACAAATGTGCGAATCTGAAACAAACTAATGGATTTCTGCCGGATTTGGATCTTGACTGACGAAAGGAAGAAGGTCCTCCGAAAGTTATCACACCCCAATGGAAATAAAAATAGAAAATATGTTAAGTAAAGAGATGAACAATGATTTCGTTTGTGATGAGTGCGTGCAAAATATGTTTATAAAGGACATCGTATTAAAATTTAATTTGAATAAAAATTATGTTCAACTTTAATTTAATCGTGCGTAATAATCGAAATATTTCAGAATAAACAGTAAAATGGCAACAAAAAATATATTTATTTTTATTTACATTAAAATCAAAATAAATATATATATAAATGTCAGTGTTATTATGATTCAAATTTTAGTTGTTAAAATGTGTTGCTTAGATAGATGCCTTTTACGTTTTCCATACATATTTTTTTTATGTATCAACCTATTCATTGGTTAACAATTCAAATCAAAGGTGGGTGATGGTGGTTAAGTGAATATCGACACGGACTGAAGACCTAGGTGTTCCAAGTTCGAATCCAGTCGGTTCCACATTACCACTTTCACTTAGGGATGTTGTCAACCTTTTTGTGGTCGTTTCAGTAAGTACCCGATGTCTTTTTAGAAATATTTCTAACTAGAAAAACATCGGGGGAACTATTGCCAACACCAGAATCATCTGATTTACACGAAAGAAGAAGAAGAATTCAAATCAAAGACATAATATTAAAATCATTTGCACGAGGTGAGGTAATTTGCTTTCTTCCTTGCACCCGCTCTAACTGTTTCCATAATAATAAAAAAAAAACTGTTAGTAACTCTTTGACGTTAAGGGTACGTGAAGAGCAGCGTGTATATACTTCCATTGTCCGCGACTATTGATGATGTGCATGGAAGGCATCACTGAAGCAGGATACTACTACGCCGGATATGCTGCAGATTCGGAGGACATAGCACCGATATTTACAGTGTATGGAGTGAGACAAACATAACATATATGGGATGCTAATACCATATGTCATACCAGCCGAGATTCGCCGTAGTTTTATTCTGGTAACCAAGGGGCTGCCTTGCTAGCAATCAAACGCTTCTTTGTCGGAATGAAGTGTGGCCAAATTTAGGAGGTGTAAGGAGATGCTGAGTAGAGTGAAAGGGGTTATCCTTTTATCTTCTCGTAAAGAAACGGAACAACGAAAATATTTCTGTAACTATAACAAAAAGGGTTTATTAACTCAAGGTTACCTATACCGTTTGGTATAGGTAGAAGAGAGTGGGACGGTGTCCGTCTGAGGAAGAGGAAGAATATAAGAGTTCTTAGGGCTGCCCGTGGGGTTGCTTCAGGTGAAGATGGTAGTAGATTTTGAGTGAGGCGACGGCGGCAGGAGAGAGAGCGTTTCCTCGTTCCTCGCTGGTGCTCTCTGCGATGTGTCCAAGCTGGTGCCAGGAGGTCGTCTGATCTTTTTCTTCGAACCCTAGGGGGACATAAGTAGTCCCTTAGGGAACTAACGATATTACTGCGCTCTGTGATTTGATTGGACAAGCCAGCTCACAGGGACAGTGATTACGCATTCAAAAGTAGTCCCTATTGGTGACTGCTACAGAGGTGCCTCCTCCCAGGAATTTAATCGCCCTTCAAAAGAGAGGGAGTATTACCGATTTGGGCTTCGTTGACATAATTAAAGTAAACTTTTCTTGATTTTGAGTCCAGCTTTATTTTTTTTGAACGAGTTTTCTTACTAAAGCAATTCAATTGGAACTCTGTTATATCTATATTAATGAAATCGTGCGATTATTTCTCGTGTGTGTGTTTCTCGATTCTACGTTACCTACACTTTTTATTTTTTTAATTTACATTCAATTGATTATTTATGAATCGATTATTTTTAAATCGATTACTTTACGATTACAATATATGAATCGATTATTGTAAACTAATTACTGTTAATCAATTACTTGTTTATAAAATAGCGTAAAGTCCTAAAACGAAAAAATACTATTCAAAAACTAATTTAATCACGAAATCAAATCTATCAGAATGCATTTCCGTTTCTTTGTAAGCAAGTCAGCCATTTTAATCTTGTAATAATGGGTGAATAAAAAGAATTACTTACTCCGTCACCCTTAACAATTAGAAAAGAATTTGAAATCAGTTATTTTGTTGAATAGAAAGTCAGTCAAACTGGCTTTAAAATGCTTATCATCTTTTCATTTAATTAAAAGATTGAAAGATTTGAAAGCTTGTTACATCCAATCATTTTATAAATAGAGATTAAAACATTACCTTAACGAAAATGATCGTTTTATAACAATTTGGTCCAATTTATATTTTAAGGACCAAGCGATAGTGTAATAATTAAATTTAAATTTTAAAATCGTATTACATTTAAATTTTAAGATTCTATCAAAAATAATAATTTGCTAAAAACACAAATTAATAAATCTAAAGACTCCCTGGCAACGCCTGGTAAATACAGCTAGTTTTCTGTATAACTAGGATTTGTAGAAGTGATGTGTTTACACGTTTCATCGGTTATTAGTGTTAAGTAAACCCCTATTACCTATTCTATTACCGATTCTGCAAAGCATGGCTTCCATTTGCAACTCTTTTAATGGACTAGCATTTACTTCTCTCCCACCGCAGGAAGATGTGACACAATATCGTTTGAAGGAAAAGCCAGTTCTCCAGAAGCGGAGCATTTTAACTCTAAAAAAAATACAAGACAGCCCCGTCGGCATTGCCCAATAAGAGTGCCTCAGGCGATTAGAAATAAACTAACCTCTTCTCAAAGACAGAAACTAATGCCTGGGAGGGTAACCCCCTCTCCCCAGGACTGAATAGAACCAAATGACCAGTAGGTATGTCCACTTTGAACAGTCTTATGTATATTTATTTACCTCCTCTGCGGATGTGTGTGTGTGTGTGTGTGGGGGGGGGGGGGTTAGACGCAAGATCAGGTGTGGTTTTGAAAAAAAACAGAAGCGCACTAGAATTAGCGCGCTCTGGCCAACAAAAAAAATACCTGAGCGGCCCCGTCAGCATTCACCGGTAGGGGCGCCTCAGGTGATAAGCAATAAGCTAACCCCTTCTTAAAGAGAGAAGGTAAAGCCTGGGAGGGTGGACCTAATAGAGCTGAACAAATCAATACCTCAGACTGGTGGACTGCCTAGAGCTGAACAGAACCATACCTCAGTCCGACAGAAAAATAGGCTACCTAGCTCAAATCGACTAGACTCGGTCGGGCTGAGTGTCGAGGACGTATCCCTGAAGCAGTATGAAAAATAGCACAACTTTAAAATCAAATACATAATGCATTACTTGTGCTCATATTTATTTGTGTCGTTTTCAGAAGTCTGTATGTGCGTTATTTAGAACAAACTCCTACCTTTTTATACACGCAAGAGAATAATTCTTTGAAAAAGTTCCAATTGTACTAATGTGTTGGCGTAGATCCTTGTTTTATTCGGTGTCATAGTGCAGGAAAGAGGTATATGAACATGGATATACGCGAATTTGTATTATCAAGAAAAAAGATATTTATATGTAAGGTTATAGTTGCGGAGAAAGGAACCTTATAGTGCCAATAAAATAATACATATGCTTGTCATAATAAGAACGGTCTTAATTAGAATAATCAAAATATTTTTAAACGCGTGTATACGCCTAACACCTAAATGGAATATAAGATTATTTATAAATAAAAGCGAATATTGGTTTGTGAGTTCTCAAAATATTACATATATATATATATATATATATATATATATATATATATATATATATATATATATATATATTTAATGTATCCACATACAAAGTTATAAGAAAATGTAATCTTTTATGTATCAATTTTCTGTATTTACTTTAACAGTGCTCAATGCGTGAGTAGAGCTAAGTAGTAAGTTATAAAATACATTTTAGCTTGACGATACCCTATGGGGATGAAACACGGAAGCCTCTGTGAAAGTTAATTGCCATTAATATATTCTTATAACTTACTATATATATATATATATATATATATATATATATATATATATATATATATATATATATATATATATATATATACCTGGTCGGATCACAAAAAAACTTTCTGCCTGATGAGACCTCAGCTCTTGATAGCTGTAGATCGATAACATCGACATGCCAGTGTAGCAGACCTTGTACATGTTCGAATAAAAACATTTACAATACAGCTCTATATCTTTATTGAGCACTCTTTTATAAGCCCGGTTTGATTCCCTTTTGATTTCTACCCTGTGGATTTTTACTCTACCTGGATTACTATATATATATATATATATATATATATATATATATATATATATATATATATATATATATTAGAAAAATACTCATCAAAGAACGGATAAAATTCTTTCAAGAAAAGTTTTGCACCACTTTCGGTCCTCTTATGAAGATTAAAATCAATACATAATGATAATAAATCTTATGTCTTATTCCAGATTTGATTAAAATCCAAACATGGTTTTCATTCTAGAAAATGTCTAAAATTTCATTTATGAAATTATAATTTATTATCCAGTCAATTTAGCTGATTTTTTGGCTGAACCTCAAACAAATTGCTAACAAAGGTTTTTAACTTGGATATTGGGCATGAATAACCTCTCTTTCAGATAAAAGTAAGTTTACCAAAATCAGCCTTGCGAAAAGAGGTCAACAGGCACCATCTTTAAAGATTGCCGTTAATTCTAGCCTCCCCTCGCTCAACTCAATTTCTGTAAATTTATCTTCAAAAATACCAAATGTAGCAATGTGAAATTGGATAAAACCAACAGTTTTCATAAAGTTAAATATAATTATAACTTCTTATTCCTTATTTTTGTCTTTTCTGATGTATTACTGCAGGAGCTTAATATTCTGTCATATTCTAATTTAAGGTTGGCCAAAGTGAAGTACCGATAATTATGGATGCTGACAAGTGTGCTATTTGCAACAATGAACTGTCCAGTAATGAAAAAACATTCATCGTCAGCCAGAAGGGAATCAATTCAATTAACAGAGCTTCTGAACAACGTGGAGAGAAGATCATAATTCAGATTGGTCAACGTCTTTACAAGAAATGCAGACAGCGTAGGATCAACCCCAAATACATAGAAATTGACCATAAAAACAGGTCCACCCATGATGAAATGCTATCCCGTGCAAGCCGCTCTTTGTGTGTGTTTAACTCTAAGGAACATTGTCTTTTTTGTGGTTCTGGAGCAAAATCTGATAGAAAGTTAAACGTTTGTGAGAAAATCCGAAAAAATGATGGTTGAGCATTCACTGTTAAAGGTAGAATATGTTATATAGCTGACCTTGTTTCAGAACAAGCACGTTATCACAGAACATGTTTTCAAACTTTGATTCCAATAAAAACATTCCTAAGGTATTCTCTTCTGCTGATTCTTCTAGGAAACAAAACCTTGTAGACCAGAGGATTCAGAGAGAAAGCAGGCATTTCTGGAAGTTGCTAAATATTTGCAGCAAAATGCAAGGAGCAACTCACCATTGTCGATCTTGTTAAAAAATGGAGGAAATTCTCGAGGACACTGGCTTTGTACCATAAAGTCTCTAATATATGAAATCTCGATTGTTAGAACATTTCAAAGACAAAATCATTGTGACTGAAATTAATGGGAAACATAATGTTGTTACATTCTTAAGTACAGCAAAATGTATTCTCCATGAATTCTATGCATAGAGCCGCTCAACAAACAATTCAGAATCAGAGGTCATTAGAATCATAGAGACGGCAGCCAAGCTTATCAAAAATGACATTAAAGGTATCCAGACAAGTTCAGAATATTACCAATCTAAGAATGATCTTGAACAGGATGTGATTCTTGAATATGTTCCTAAAACATTGTTGATCTTTCTCAGGAAGATATTTGCAGGCAAAGACAATGATTTTAAACTTGCATCAGTTGGTCAGGCAATAATGCAGGCTGCTAGACCCAGAGTTCTCCTTGCACCTTTGTAGTTTGGTTTAGCAGTAAAAATGCATGACCAATTTGACACTCTGAATAAGCATGGCTTCTCTTCATCTTACTCGGAAGTTCAGAAATTCGAAAGAAGTGCTGCTTTTGTTCATGGCGCTGAAACTCTCTCTCCTGTTGAAACTGAATTTGTGCAGTTTGTAGCTGATAATGTGAACCATAATGTAAGGAGTATTGATGGATTCAACACATTCCACGGTATGGGCATCATAGCATCTTTTACGCCCGGGAAAGTTAAAGCAAAACCAGTTCGAAGGATTCAGGTCCTTTCAGAAGATATAATAAGGGTTGGAAGGATCAACATCAAGTACCTAGATTCACAGCACACCAATAAACCATCAGTGACATTTAAAGAACTCCAGCCAAAGAAAGTTGTCGATTCCACTGCTAATATTGACATCCTTGGGAGGTTTCACTAATTTCACATCTGTCCAGACCCGCATGGTCAGGCCTTATGCAGTCAGTGCACAAAGGAACATATCCTAGGAAATCAGCCACAGTTTTTTTGCCAATGATCGACATGGACCCTGGTAACCTAACCTGTGTGTACTCGATGTTATTACATTAGTGATTTAGCCAGGAAAAACAAGATTACACCAATTCTAACATTCGATCAACCACTTTGGTACAAAGCAATGATGATAGTCGAGTCACAGCCTAGTTCCAGTCCCCTGAAATCATTTGTCTTGCGACTTGGTGGGCTCAATACACAGATGAGCTTTCTGGGGTCAATTGGTTATTTGATGACAGGTTCTGGATTGCAAGAAAATTTTGAACTTGTGTATGCTGAAAACACAGTCAAGCACATGCTAAGTGGCAAAGTAATTGCAAGAGCCATTTGTGCTCACTTCTTAGTTTATGCTGCTCTGAATGCTATGATTTGCCAGTTTCACGTCACTGAGGATGATCAACCCAACACTGATGCAGAAGAGTCATTTTATTCAAAATGAAGACCTGAAGGAAGCTCAGGGGCTATTAAAAGGTCTTCTTGATGGGACTGAAACATCGAATAATGTTCATCAGAGTCTATGGCTAGGATTGTCCAGAGAATCAACCATGTGAAGGATGCGATGGTTGACCAGCGAACAGCAAAATTGTGAATTCAATACCTTGATATGGTGAAGATCTTGCAATTGTTCATCAAGACAGAGTGCATCGGGAACTGGCAATTGCACCTTGACGCTGTAAGGAAAATGCTGCCAATATTCGCTGCAGCAGGACACATCCTATATGCAAAGTCCTACTTGTACTTGCAGCAAATGGAGGGGCTGCCGAAAAGCCATCCTGAAGTGTACCAGAAATTTTCTGAAGGATTCACTGTGATTAGACTGAGTGATCGCTACTGGGCTGGCTTGTCGACGGATCTGGTTATTGAGCAGGTGCTAATGAGAAGCATGAAGACGTCTGGAGGTCTTACTCATGGCAGAGGAATGGACGAAATTCAACCGTTGAAATCAAGTCTACAATGCAAGAACTAGCAGGCATTCGTTATGGCACAAGTGCCCAGCACCAGGAGGTTACTTCATCAAGAAACGAGTGAGATGTGAGGGATACATGGAAGCTCCTTGCATTTTGCCAGACACATGACCCTTTCACGGAAGATCAGTCCATTCACAGGATTTCAAGTAACTGGAGACAAAAAGGTGAATGTGGACAGAGTAAACTCCATAGGAGAGGCAACCATAGCTTCACAACTCCTATTCCAGAGACTGTGTGTGCTATCCACCAATGAACCCTCAACTCAGCAGCAGCAAGAACATTTCCAGTATAAGCTTTGTGGTTACCCACCTGCACTTTTTGATTCTTTTGGACTACCACGAGAGGCAAAAAAATTACAACCAATCAAGACTGACTTGCCAGCTGGTCCTGTAAATTTGTTGACTATAATTAGGTGTAACTGTACTTCAGGGTGTACTACAGAAGATGCAGTTGCAGGAAACATGGCATTGACTGTTCAAACTTGTGTGGTAATTACAAAGGCCTCCACTGCAGCAACTCACCAGAGCCAGATCTTGATGATGATAAAGTTACGTTTGATTGGTTCTTGACAATAAATATTCTTTGGCCTGTTCATGA
>OY744550.1:29525804-29535804 GCA_963556195.1 Sepiola atlantica
TAGCTAAGCATATTTCATTAAACAAGAAATAAATTGCAACGCTTATAATATAATAGCTGAGAACATTTCATGAAACAAGAAATAAATTGCAACGCTTATAATATAATAGCTAAGCATATTTCATGAAACAAGAAACAAATTGCAACGCTTATAATATAATAGCTAAGCATATTTCATGAAACAAGAAATAAATTGCAACGCTTATAATATAATAGCTTAGCATATTTCATTAAACAAGAAATAAATTGCAACGCTTATAATATAATAGCTAAGCACATTTCATGAAACAAGAAATAAATTGCAACGCTTATAATATAATAGCTAAGCATATTTCATGAAACAAGAAATAAATTGCAACGCTTATAATATAATAGCTAAGCACATTTCATGAAACAAGAAATAAATTGCAAGGCTTATAATATAATAGCTAAGCATATTTCATGAAACAAGAAATAAATTGCAAGGCTTATAATATAATAGCTAAGCATATTTCATGAAACAAGAAATAAATTGCAACGCTTATAATATAATAGCTAAGCATATTTCATGAAACAAGAAATAAATTGCAACGCTTATAATATAATAGCTAAGCATATTTCATGAGACAAGGAATAAATTGCAAGGCTTATAATATAATAGCTAAGCACATTTCATGAAACAAGAAATAAATTGCAAGGCTTATAATATAATAGCTAAGCATATTTCATGAAACAAGAAATAAATTGCAACGCTTATAATATAATAGCTAAGCATATTTCATGAGACAAGGAATAAATTGCAAGGCTTATAATATAATAGCTAAGCACATTTCATGAAACAAGAAATAAATTGCAACGCTTATAATATAATAGCTAAGCATATTTCATGAAACAAGAAATAAATTGCAACGCTTATAATATAATAGCTAAGCATATTTCATGAAACAAGAAATAAATTGCAACGCTTATAATATAATAGCTAAGCATATTTCATGAGACAAGGAATAAATTGCAACGCTTATAATATAATAGCTAAGCACATTTCATGAAACAAGAAATAAATTGCAAGGCTTATAATATAATAGCTAAGCATATTTCATGAAACAAGAAATAAATTGCAACGCTTATAATATAATAGCTAAGCATATTTCATGAAACAAGAAATAAATTGCAACGCTTATAATATAATAGCTAAGCATATTTCATTAAACAAGAAATAAATTGCAACGCTTATAATATAATAGCTGAGAACATTTCATGAAACAAGAAATAAATTGCAACGCTTATAATATAATAGCTAAGCATATTTCATGAAACAAGAAACAAATTGCAACGCTTATAATATAATAGCTAAGCATATTTCATGAAACAAGAAATAAATTGCAACGCTTATAATATAATAGCTTAGCATATTTCATTAAACAAGAAATAAATTGCAACGCTTATAATATAATAGCTAAGCACATTTCATGAAACAAGAAATAAATTGCAACGCTTATAATATAATAGCTAAGCATATTTCATGAAACAAGAAATAAATTGCAACGCTTATAATATAATAGCTAAGCACATTTCATGAAACAAGAAATAAATTGCAAGGCTTATAATATAATAGCTAAGCATATTTCATGAAACAAGAAATAAATTGCAAGGCTTATAATATAATAGCTAAGCATATTTCATGAAACAAGAAATAAATTGCAACGCTTATAATATAATAGCTAAGCATATTTCATGAAACAAGAAATAAATTGCAACGCTTATAATATAATAGCTAAGCATATTTCATGAGACAAGGAATAAATTGCAAGGCTTATAATATAATAGCTAAGCACATTTCATGAAACAAGAAATAAATTGCAAGGCTTATAATATAATAGCTAAGCATATTTCATGAAACAAGAAATAAATTGCAACGCTTATAATATAATAGCTAAGCATATTTCATGAGACAAGGAATAAATTGCAAGGCTTATAATATAATAGCTAAGCACATTTCATGAAACAAGAAATAAATTGCAACGCTTATAATATAATAGCTAAGCATATTTCATGAAACAAGAAATAAATTGCAACGCTTATAATATAATAGCTAAGCATATTTCATGAAACAAGAAATAAATTGCAACGCTTATAATATAATAGCTAAGCATATTTCATGAGACAAGGAATAAATTGCAACGCTTATAATATAATAGCTAAGCACATTTCATGAAACAAGAAATAAATTGCAAGGCTTATAATATAATAGCTAAGCATATTTCATGAAACAAGAAATAAATTGCAACGCTTATAATATAATAGCTAAGCATATTTCATGAAACAAGAAATAAATTGCAACGCTTATAATATAATAGCTAAGCATATTTCATGAAACAAGAAATAAATTGCAACGCTTATAATATAATAGCTAAGCATATTTCATTAAACAAGAAATAAATTGCAACGCTTATAATATAATGGCTAAACATATTTCATGAAACAAGAAATAAATTGCAACGCTTATAATATAATAGCTAAGCATATTTCATGAAACCAGAAATAAATTGCAACGCTTATAATATAATAGCTAAGCATATTTCATGAAACAAGAAATAAATTGCAACGCTTATAATATAATAGCTAAGCATATTTCATTAAACAAGAAATAAATTGCAACGCTTATAATATAATGGCTAAGCATATTTCATGAAACAAGAAATAAATTGCAATGCTTATAATATAATAGCTAAGCATATTTCATGAAACAATATAAATAATCAGATTCTATTTCATATGCTGACCAATCTTCCCAGGATTCTAACACACTTAAGTTAGTCAGACTAAACAAAGTTCAAGACGAAATGACGTTTAGACAAATGCTATTTATTTTACAAATATCATCTACGAAATAATGATTATCGGATTAAATAGACCCACACTGACTATCGATAGGCGAATAAGACCTGAATACATTATTATGTTGTAGTTATCTTGTATAATTACTGTTTTGGCCGTAGACGCAGTAAAATTCTTTTCATTATCATTCTAACTTCTTAGTTATATAGGAAGAACTAGCATTTCGCATGAGTAAGCTTTAAGGTTGGCACGGAGCAAGCCTTTTTAAACACTTGCTAAGCGATTACTTATTCATTAAAAAATCATCCTGACGAATATGTCAACGCGACATATATTCCCACGTGTCAGCAAGTGGAATTATTTTATTGAATTAACGTATACACCCTTACACACCTCATATTCGGGTGAGTGGGTGCAAAATCCCTTAGCAAGTTAACATCCTACCTTCCATCTGGGAAGTACCTGCCAACAGTACAAGATGAGTTGACTCAGAATAAGACCGTCACGAAGAAGAGAGGAGAGCCGAGGGAGATTGGAGCATTTTTTTTTTATCTTCATCAGCCGTAGAGTACTCGAGGGTATTAGGTCGACTTTCCATCATATTCGTTCGCTCGTACACGCAACAACAAACGATTACATAATTTTTGTTGTGGGAGTTGCTTGGTTGGTTATCTTCTTCGTGGAGATCTAAGAGACTCTAAGTTGGCTGCTTAGAATGTGTCGCTTGTGTAATATTTAATTAAAATACATATGCATAAATTTGCCAATATAAATCGTTATATTTAAGTGGCGTGTTGTGATATGGTGTGGGATTTTCTCATCCGTCGTTGGGTCATTTTTATGCAGAAACCTAAGAAGGTTAGAGTATTGTTATCTTCGTCAGCCGTAGAATACTCGAGGGTATTAGGTCGACATAGATGGTGTTTCTGATAATTATCAGCAAAAAAGATAACTCTACACTCCCTCAAACTCCCAAATTTGCCCTTCACCATCGTATACAATTTAAGGTCATATATAGGACTATGATGTTCGAGTATTGAGTTACTCCTCTCCAGGAGTTAGGCACAAGGCCAGTTTTTATCTTACTCCCACAAGTAAGATGTGACCCAAGGTCGGGAAAGTGGGGTTTAAAAATTGCCTGGGCAGCCCCGTCGGCATTCCCCGGTAGGGGCGCCTCAGGCAGTAAGCAATAAACTTACTCCTCCCCAGAGAGGGGAGGCGAAGCCTGGGAGGGTGGACCTCCTAGAACTGCACAGGACAGACCCATAGACCGGCGTAAATCAAGACCCGAAGGCCAAGACAATACCAGGCTATGGGGTGCAGTATCCATCGGAACAGATACTACACTTTGATCGTAGCCAAAATGTTCGAGTAAGTCAATAAGTGTATCGTTGTATTAAACGGGCAACGAGTAAAGAGGAGTAAATCAATACTCGTCCAAGACATGTGCGGTGTTTTAATGCTTTATTGTGTTCATTAGTAGCAGAAATCAAATGTCCTAAGTAGTTAAATGCATAAACCTGCGAGAGTTTCTTTATCTATTGTTAGTATCAGAATTCTGTTGGTTTTATCTGTGATCGGGCATTTGGCTTTCGAGACGTTTATTTGTGCATAAAACATCCTATATTCTGGCTCCCCCAATAAACCTAACCCTAACCCGATCCCAAACACTTAACGGCGTCTTGCATCTATATTCGTAGCCAGAGTTTTGTTTAATTTCAATTTTTCAGTAAATTATATAGATGTACCGAACAACACGATTGCACGTAATTGAGAAACAAGAGCTGTTATCAAAACTCTTCCAAAACATATATATATATATATTCCACTAAAAAGTTTCGAGTGTGACGATGAATAGAGACCCAGACAATTATCTATCACATTAATAGAAATCTGAGTGAGAGAATATATAGGTCAGGAATGACGTAGATTTTCTCATGTCGATCGCTTTATATCTGAATGACGTCATCAGGTCGAGATAAGTGGTTCACGTGACGTCACGATCATATGTGATGATATCTCGAAGGATAGCGAAGAAAAGTAAGGCGATCTAAAAAGAGAAGAAATTGATTTACGCCACACATAACTGAAGGATTGTAACTTCTAGGGCAAAAAGAAAAAACATGAATTAAAACTGCATGTATTCTATCCGGTATATTTGTGGTGATTAATACAAAGGTCGACCTCTGCCAATAAGGACGGAAGAACATCTAAAAGCTGTATTTAGAGTTGTTATAGAGAAGTCGGGTCTCACTTATCACATGCGAAAGGAGGGGGTTGCACACCTGTTCATGTGAAGTAAAACATCAATAACAGCCAGAGAGAGAGAGAAAGAGAGAGAGAGAGAAAGAGAGAGACATACATACATACATACATACATACATACATACATAAAGACAGACAGACAGACAGAGAGACAGACAGACAGACAGATTTCGTAAAGGAAAGAGAAGGGGAGAAGGGGCAGGAGAAAGGAAAAGAGAGAGATGAGATAAAAAGAAAGAGAGATAGATAGAGAGAAGGGGGACGGAAAAAGGAAAAGAGGCTTTTTAAGGGAAAGGGAGAAAGGTTGATGAAGGGAGAGATAGAGACATTGATGAAGGAAGAGAAATTAAGAAATAGAGAAAGAGAAAAAGAAAGAGAGAGATTGAGAAATAGAGATAGGTTGGGAAAGAGATATATAAATTGAGAAAGAGATATAGAAATTGAGAAAGATATAGAAAGGGAGAGATTGAGAAAGAAAGAGTTCGAAAGAAGTCGAGAAAGAAGAGATAAAGGGAGGGAGAGAGGGGAGAACACAGGAGAAATAGGGGGATAAACAGAGATGGAGAGAGAGAGGGCAGATGGAGTGTGATGAGGTGTGAAGTATATTGATTGAGAGAGATCGAATAAGAGAGATGGACAGAGAGAGACAGGGACAAGGAAAGAGGAGGAGGAAAGGAGGAGAGGAAAGGTATAGAGAGTGAGTGAGAGAGAGAAAGAGTACGTGAAAGAGGGAGTGAGAAAGAAAAGCGCAAAAGGCAGAGAGAGACAGAGAGTTAGAAAGAAGGGAAGAGAAAGAGAGAGAGAGGGGAAAGAAAAAGCGAGCGAGAGAGAGAAAAAGTGAGAAAGAGAGAATGGAAAAGAGAGAATGACAAGAAGGAAGGGTAAGAAAGAGGAAGAGAGAGAGACAAAGAAAGAGTGAGTATGAAAAATATTACTGTAAAGAAATAATACTCCTTAAGATAGCCGGAGATTACATCGGCTGAAACGTTGTCAAAATATAAATATCAACGTAAAAGAAAAGAGAAAAACGATAATAATAATAATAATAATAATAATAATAATAATAATAATAATAATAATAATAATAATAATAATAATAATAATTCCAGAGAATTGAAAGGAATATGGAACATGAAGAAAGTCAGTATAACACCAATAATCATAGGAGCACTAGGAACAGTCCCCCAAAACATGGAGAAAAGACTAGGAGAAATAGGAATCAAAGGGATAACTGAGACAATACAAAGGACAGTAATGATCAAAACAGCTACAATCCTGAGAAATGTCCTCGAATGCGGAAACCAACCCACATAAGCAACGAATGGAGAACAAACACATGGAAGCACAAAACAACAGAACTGGGGAAAATACAACCGAACGAGAGAGGCGCAAGCATAGGCTGACGCCACGAAAATTATGGACAGAGGGTCGAGGAGGGAAAGCGCAAAACCAGACCTCCACTGGAAGAGCGCGGACAGCTCTGGGACCTTGGGAAGGCTTGTTGCCACTCGGGCCCCAGAGGAGACCAATGGCCATTATCAGCGAGAAATCGTTGGTAGGTGGCTGTTGCGATTACCGCAAGATCATCAGCGGTGATGAACGAAAAGAGGTGGAGCATACTGGAGGCCTGAGGAGACTTGTTGTCACTCAGACTCCAGGGAATACCACAGGTTGTCGGCAGTGGGTGACCACTGACGATGACCAGTGTGATAACTCCTAGTGAGTAAAAAATAATAATAATAATAATAAACAAGGAAATAAAAAACCAGGCCACAGCTGAGCGCAACAGAAGAGTAAGAGTTATTCTTAAATCTCACCTCCACAGTCGAAATACAATCTATGCTATCAATGCCAGGGCAGTAGCTATCATTCAATATACTGCCGGTATACTTGACTGGAATGTAGATAAACTAAAATGTTTGGATACCAAAACACGGAAAATGCTTACAATTTATGGAACTTTTGCAAACAAAGGAGATGCAGATCGATTATATCTACCAAGAAAGGAAGGTGGTCGAGATTTGTTTAATGTTGAAGATGTCGTGAATACAGAAGAAGGTTGTCTATATAAATATATTTCTGAAAGTAATGAGATTCTTCTTCGTGAAGTGAAAAGAGAGGAAATATTAAGAACTGGGGTGAAAACAAATCAAAGGTTGCAAGAGAGAGGTTTGCAATTATTTGTAAAGAAACTACACAGTGTATTCTTTATTAATACTGCACTTAGAGATAATGACTCTTGGAATTGGTTGGTCAGGGGTGATCTAAAAAAATGTACTGAGAGTACCTTAATGGCAGCCCAGGAACAAGCACTCGCACTAGGTCCATCAAACATTACATTGACAAAACTGAAGAATCACCGATGTGCAGATTGTGTAATGAAATGGAAAAAACCTGAGCACATATTGCATTTGAATGCCCTATGCTAGCACAACATCAATATAAAAAATGTAAATACGACAAATTCGCTCAGGTACTACACTGGAGTATATGCAAACTTCATGAATTGGACCACAACGAAAACTGGTACGAGCATAAGCCAGAAGTGGTACAGGAGAATAAAAATGTCAAACTTCTTTGGGACATGCGCATACAAATTGATATGGTTCTTGAACATTCCAGACCCGACTTCATCTTTCTAAACAAAAACAAGAGAACTACCTTAATCATTGATATAGCTTGCTCCTTCGATACCAGAATGCAGGAGAAAAACACGAAAAAAAAAATATCAAGACCAAAAGTGGGAATTAGACTATGGAAGAGCAAAGACGTCAAGGTGATTCCCTTTGTAATTGGAACGCTACCATAAATGGTTTAAGCAGATTGACGAGACAATTTATTTTCCAATTGTGCAAAAGGCTTGCCTGTTATGAACGACAAACGTGTTAAGGTACAGCTTGAATGTCTAAAGTCAAGGGAATTGACTTGATGTTCAAAAACTAAAAACATTCAAATGTTGAGACTACTATGAAATAATAATAATAATAATAATAATACCCTCTCCTCCTCACCGCAAGAGTTGAGACGACAAGCATCTATTTTTATCCCAGCAAACCCTAACCCATGCTCGCAGCGTTACAATGAATTATTTTCCTGTGGTCAAGATTGTCATAACGTTAGTCCTACATTGCAAACTGTTGTAAAACATGGTCAAATAATATCAGAATACTTTTTTTTCACTTAATAATATTTATATAAGGTGTAAGGACAAAATTGTCAAAAGTGATCTCCCTGGAACTTATTCAACCTAACGTTTAGAATGCACTCCCCTGTCCGGACGTTAAGAGAACTCGTTCCACGCATGTGCGGAAAGTTGGAACAAGATTCTATTATTCTGGCTTGTCCTTCAAGTTCGTCGGACGTGGTCTGACTGGTTTCTATCCATGCATGATACTTTGCGAACACTGAGGCTGCGTTTATCAGGCGTATTTTCTGTTTGTAGTCGTACAGACCTCCGGAACCCCACAACGAAGTGATTACATTACTTATCCATTGTTTACACATGTATTTTAGCGATTAAAGTATATAGGGAAAAAATCAATCGGGAAACAAATGTTTACTAACTCACAATTCGTATTATAATTGATAGATATATAATATTCATAGAATTCCTTTTCAAACTACATTTAGCATATAAAGATAAAAAAAAGGTCGCACACAAAACCTTCGCTTGTACGGTAATTATGGTTCTATAGTTTCTGTTAAACGGCATAGCAATTCTTGCTAAAACACAATATGTATTGTACGCGATTAATCGAATACAAATTGATGGGCGGGTAATTGTAGGTTGAGACGTTTTCCAATCGCATTAGTGCGTATCGAACTCGTTAAGAGTTTCGGATTAAAGAAGAATATGATTGCAGTAAACTGAAGGTGTTGAAATAATAAAACAATAGAAATCCAAACTGGAAAGGAATTAAAACTCTGCTTCAATATGAATTAAATTCCTCTATTTTTTACTTTGCCTATAAAAATAGCTTATTCTTTACGTTGCCTATAAAAATAGCTTTATTTTTACGATGCTTATAAAAATAACCTAGTTTTTACGATACCTATAAAAAATAGCATATTTTTTACGATGCCTATAAAATAGTTTATTTTTTACGATGCCTATAAAAATAATCTAGTTTTTACGATACCTATAAAAAAATAGCCTATTTTTACGTTGCCTATAAAAATAGCTTATTTTTTACGATGCCTATAAAAATAACCTAGTTTTTACGATACCTATAAAAAAATAGCCTATTTTTACGTTGCCTATAAAAATAGCTTATTTTTTACGATGCCTATAAAAATAACCTAGTTTTTACGATACCTATAAAAAATAGCCTATTTTTACGTTGCCTATAAAAATAGCTTATTTTTTATGATGCCTATAAAAATAGCCTATTTTTTACGCTTCCTATAAAAATAGCTTTATTTTTACGATGCCTAAAAAATAGCATAATTTTTACGATGCCTATAAAAATAGCCTATTTTTTCTTCTACGTTCTTTAAAATGACGCTTCTTTTGCTACTTATTTTTAAATGCCCTTCTTAGTTTTGACGATGATAATGCTTGCAACTGTATTTGTTCCATTAATAAATTAGCCATTAAACATCTGTCAATCAAAATGGCGTTAAGACTTAAATATTTTCTTTATTCCGTTTCAGTTTCGTCTACCAAATTAGTTTCGTAGACGCCACAGCGTCGAAATGAAATTACTGTTCGCCCCCTCTCCCGTCTCCGTATTTGTTTACAAAAAGAAAAAAAAAGAAAAGAAAAGAACTTTACGTTTGTCTATTGTTACCGGATATGTTTTGATGTTTCTTTCTCTGCCGCACATGCGCAATCGGGCACAAAGAAAACGCTTGTTGCGCATATACACACGCGCGTGCGTTCGAGGAATACTTCGTCTACATGAAGCATAGACGTGGAT
>OY744550.1:29550804-29570804 GCA_963556195.1 Sepiola atlantica
AAAAAGAAAGGAAATTCAAAATTTAAGATTGGTGGGTCACGTGATCAGATTTTAAACGGTCGGACCTTAAAAATGAACATTTTTGAACCCATGTTTAAAAATAAAGAGGGTCAATTACCAGCGGCACACTTTCAAGGTTGTCTTATGTCTGGATATTTATTAAAAATTAATTTAACAACGTAAATTTTATGCTAGCTATAGGAAGGGGGAGACGAACAAACTGTCTTGCGTCTTGCTTTTGTAAGGTAAGGATGAGAGAGGTGTGACAATTTAGATCTAATTGGGTTGATTTTTCACTTTTTGTATAATTTAATTTTTATTTTTGATTATTTTATGTTTTTATTTTTTTTTTGCTGAAAACTTTAGGGAGTAAATTTAGCGGATCAGACGGGAAAGATGATTATTATTAAATGTTAAGCATTTCTTACGATATAGATTCAGTATTCATGCATAGAATCATGTATTATAATAAAATGAGAAAAAAAATGATCGAATAAGTAAACATGTAGAACGAATTGTTAATTAATAAGATGCACTTTTGTAAAACAATATGCAAATTAATCAACATCGGACGTCGATCGCATTACACTTGATCAGTATATTAGGAAGCCGTTTTCCTCTATTATGTTGTCGTTGTAAATTTCAGTGTCAGTGCGACAAATAACCCTACTTTATAAATATATGCAGATGGTTTATTATCTTTTGTTTACGAGTAAAAATGACCGTTGGTAACTCGACGTCATATATTTAAATGGATACATTTTCAACATTTACTTTAATGTGACTAAGCAAATCAGAATATCGAGAGATACTTTTCTAACATGAATTCGTGAGAAAATATATTCATAAAAACTGTATTGCTTGCCTCTATATTTTGAATTACAAATTAGAAACTATTGTTAGTCATCGTTAACGTGCGATTTTAGAGACAGCGGAAATGAGAATTGGTGCCAACTTTCTCATTTCCTACTTAAAGTATATTCATTCATTTGAGAATACATGAATAATATTCATGAAAATAGTCATGAATAGTTAAACGTTTAATTATTGCGGTATCGTTTGGTCATTAACTTACTAATTGAACCAGGAGAAGAAAATATTTTTGAGTGGCGCCTTGGTCACCACGTGGGTGCCTACTTATTTGATCTTGGAGAATTTAAGAGAATGTATCTTATATAAGAACTTCTTTTCGTACGGAGAAAAAAATAACTTTTATTTAAATAAAATGTATTTGAAATTTGTAAGTTTTAGAAGTCAAAACCACGCACGCACACACAAATATATATATGTATATATATATATATATATATATATATATATATATATATATATATATATATATATATATATTGGACATATGTCGTTGAAGACCACGGAGTTTCCCTCTTTATGATCTTTCTGGTCAGTTTCTCGACTCTGCGAGCGATTCGTCGGGTTTCTGGTATCAATTGATGGATCATGGCGCCTAATGTTGTGTCTTGGGCCATTTCTCAAGCGCTTTCGGTCTCGCGACCGTCTTCAGGAGTTTGTGTGTTGTTGTTGTAAAGAGCCGTATTTATGGTTTTATTTTTGGTATATCTAAGTATTTACATATGTATATATATCTTTATTCTTTTATTTACTTACTTATTGATTTATTTATTAATTTGTTTTATTTATTTTATATATATATATATATATATATATTTAATAAATATTTATTTATTTAATTACAATCAACTTACTTTCGACGATATAACGTCTTCTTCAGGAATAGTAACATCTCCCTTTTTTTCTTTTTCGTGGTATGACGTCACTAGAAAAATCCGTATGGTCTTCCAACAGTGATTGTTTATTAATGTTTTACTCATGGGGTCAGCGTCGGCGCGCGTGAAATAAATTATAAATAGTTCCTCAGTGTAAGCGTTGTGTAATTTGAAATTTGTAAGTTTTACAAGCCAAAACAACGCTGCTGAGGAACTATTTCTGATTCATTTCACACGCACCAGCGCTAACCTCATGACTAAAACATTTTTTTTTTATGGAAAACCATACGGATTTTTCTAGTGACACTATGCCACCAAAAAGAAAAAAATATATTACTATTCCTGAAGACGTTATATCGTAGAAACTAAGTTCTCCGTGATATTATCTCATTCTTTAGGGGCAGTGTAATGTTGTTTTGTCACCTTGTACCAAGATTATTAAAATATAAAATTATTAAATATAAAACCTGATAGGACAGCCATGGTATGGATTCCGTCAGGCCTCACCAAAGACGAGAATGGAGGGGAAGACTTAGATCGAGACTAGACAATCAGACCCCACACTCATCAGAGGATTAATTGTGGTCGGATTCAACAAATACATTGGTTGGTTGGTTGGTGATGATGACGCTGACGATGACGATGACGATGATGATGATGATGATAACGATGACGATGACGATGATGACGATGACGATGACGATGATGATGACGATGATGATGACGATGATGACGATGATGATGACGATGATGATGATGATCATCATGATGATGATGATGATGACGATGACGACGATGATCACAACACACGCACACCGTATGTAACTGTGTTAGGTGTTGTTCATGTAACACACTTTTTAACCGGAATGAATTATATGTATCTTAATATTGTTAAAGGTATGTTAAACAAGTAAATGAAGGAAATTAGTATTTAATTAATATCAATTTAAAGTAAGCTAATCTAGGTATTTGAATAGGTATGGAGCTTATTAAGGCATCCATTTGTAAAATTGAGCGGAAGCAGGCCCACAGACACATGAGCATTACTGTGTTAGCTATGAATGGTAACTGAACCGAAACAACATATATTCGTGTCAATAACATAGTTGGGTAAATCTAACAAAAATAGGCTAGATCGAATCAAATATCGATATGTTAGGTGGATTGCACTAGTCCGATCAAATCATTGGAACCCTGAATTTTGAACATTATGATTTCAACACTAAGTGAGTTTACTGAACTTTTTATTTGATTTGGTTCCTTTATCGTTTTATTAATTTAACATAAACATTGGATGCATTTTTAACTGTCATTTATTGCATCGATTGCGGACGCATTTCCCGACTGGATAAACTTTTTCAATTTAATCAATTCTTTCTATTTTTGGACTGTCACTTACTACCTGGATCAATCTTCAATCAACTTCTTGGATATCTTTCCTGAATTTGTTTTAAATTGTATGACTTGGATTGTATAGCTTTAACAAAAGTATGTTTTGGGCTGATATATTTGATGGGTTATATACTTTTATGCATTTTTGCACATATTTTTATATATTTTCAAAGTGTAATTTTATCACCTGCAGTAATGTCACTGCGGGAATGGTCCTCGTGGGAGAAAGAATTATCTTTGAAAACTCATGAGTTAAGGACTTTAAGATATTTTGCCTGAACTTTGAATTCTAATAAAATTTGATTTGCACCTTATTTTATTATTTCATTTTTATATAATTCTAATATATATATATATATGGGAAATGAAAAAGGAAAAACCAAAAGATGTTTTTTTTTATGTATTCATCAACGTTTCGTCTTTCTTTGTAAGACTTCCTCAGGATGATAATTTTGATAAAAATGTCATGCAAGTACATAGAAATATTGGGTTGACATGATGGGTTAATGAGAAGTAGTAGCCACTACTGGGAGCGCAGAGAGAAGTCGGTGGGAGGGAGTGAAATTAATGTGGATGGATGTGAGTGAAAAAGTGGAGGGGTGAGGGTGAATGAAATTAATGTGGAAGGCTGTGAGTGAAAAAGTGGAGGGGTGGGGAAAGAGGAGGGGAGGGGGCTCTGAGGAAGTCTTACAAATAAAGACGAAACGTTGATGAATACATAAAGAAAACATCTTTTGTTTTTTCCTTTTTCATTTTGCATTACGTCGGATTACCCTCATCCTTCCTTTCTCATATATATATATATATATATATATATATATATATATATATATATATATATATATATATATATATATATATATTGTGTATATTATTAGGCAGTATATTTTCGCTTAGGTAAATATTAAACAACACGGAGTTTTTTTGCTTGATAATACTTTTAAAAATTTTTTATTTAATTTTCCGAATAATCCATTTAGTAGTTCGGTCAAATTGGCGTATGTAAGTTCCGTGGGTTTCTTGGTCCCTCTTTTCTCTTTTTCCGCGAGTACTTTCGATTTTATTGATCTAGAATAATTTGACGAATCAAATCGAAAATATCCGCGAAAAAAAGAAAGAAAAAAAGAACAAAAACCCAACAGAACAGTCTATTTCGCTATATCACGGCCCTACAATGTGTCTAGAAACGGGCAGATGATTCAACTGGACTTCGAAATCCGACCGCTTTGACAGCAGTCGAGAGCTCTTTCCTCTTTTTTGTCAGCGATCGAGCCGAGATAAGGGAACTATATAATGCTTATATATTTGCATTATCAGCTATCGAGATCGCTCTTTATTTTTGTATGAAGAAGTGGGAGAGCTCAAACACTTCATGTTAATAGCTATATTTCAAGGGGAGGAATGCTCACTATTTGTGATAGAGCTTAGTTATACATGTGCCTTAAGTATCATTTTACATGAAATGTCTTGCAAGATGTCTGAAACGGAGCAAGAACACAAGAAACAAAGGAACCGAAAAAAAAAAATTACAAATAGAAAGAATGGATGGACAAAAGAGAAACAAAATGAATTAGAGAAACACAAATTTGGCAATGTTTTAATTTATTTTCATTAGCCAGTTATTTGATTTTTAAAAAATAAGTTTTACTTTCGTGTTATCGTAGATTTTATAAATAAAATGTTAACGGAAGCAAAGAAACCGCAAGTAGTTGACTCACTCTAGGAATATGCTCTCATGTAGTGCCGCTTTGGCAAACTATCATGTTGAAAGTGTAGCATATACCATCATTATCTTATTACGAGACGTATCCGTGACCCGTTGGGTCACAACTACTACGACTATTTATTCTACTTTGATTTCATTCGAAAATTCATAAACTCTGACATTTCTGTTAACAAATTCAAACAATATCAAAGTGTAGTATCTGTTCCGATGGATACTGCACTCCATAGACCAGTATCGTCTTGGCTCTCGGGCCGTGATTCCGCCGGTCTGTGGGTTTGTCCTGTGCAGTTCTAGGAGGTCCACTCTCCCAGGCTTTGCCTCCCTTATTTGGGGAGGAGTAAGTTTATTGCTTACTGCCTGAGGCTCCCCTACAGGGGAATTCCGACGGGGTTGCCCAGGCATGTTTTTGTAGGCCAGAGTGCTCACCTTCTCGGGCGCTGGTTTTTCAAATCCCACTTTCCCGACCTTGTGTCACATCTTCCATTGTGGGAAGAAGATAAATAAAAAGTTTCTTTACTTCTATATTATCCTAATTATTATTTACTCACTTGTAGTTTTCACACAAGTCATTATCAGTGATTACTAACCGGTAATAAAAAAATTGTGTTCCCGTTGCCAATCTTTTTTTTCCATGGAACTCGCTCCAGACAAAACATGAAGCCAGTTGCTGTAAGGAGCTAAAAAAAAATTACCACTTCAAGGTACAAAAACTAGTTAACGGCAAGTGTTAGATGGATAGATTCCGACTCAGATAACAGCAATTCCCCCCTCCCTTTGTCAGAAACATCGCTCATGGAATGTGAGGACTAAAGGACAAAATAAGGGATGCGAGAGTTACAAGGTTGCCGAAAGGTCCACTTTCAACTCTTTTTATTGTGTATGTGTAGGACTGTTAGATGATAAAAGCTGGCACATCGCAACGAAAACCCTAACACAGACATCAGAGACTCGGTTATCAGACATTTATCCGGTCTTGCTGGCACTTCCCTGTCTCCGGACTGGAATCAGTGTGATATCCGGTCTGTCCTCGGTCAGAAGAGGGAGGGGGGATATCCTTTCAACTGAGACAATATGTATTCATGTCTTAATCTAGAGTGTCCTTTTTGGGGAGATGGATATACTATATAACCGATGCTGTGTCACATCCAGCCTTCATAGTGGAAGGAAAGCGATAAATAGGCACATACGTCAGAGACGCCTGCTTGCCGATGATTCGCTCTTCGAATCGTATGGGTATACACGCATTTTCTCTCTGTATCTCTCTTTCCAGTTCCATGAATGATGTATCTGTACATAAAATAAAAAAGGTCAACTTTCTACTCTCCTAATCATTTTATTACGATAGCCGTTTAATATTGGTTTCTCGTTGGTAACGACCGTTGGCCTTCGTTGGAATTAAAGTGGCAAATAGCCTCTCCAAGGTTCCCTGACAGTTTTCTCTTCAGAATCGTAATGCCCCAGGGTTGCATGTTTGTGCGTTGGTATAGATCACTATTTGAGATAACATCAGACCAGTATATTTGCAGAATTTTGTCCAAGATCTTATTCTTAAAGACATCTATGGTGTTTTCTTGTGTCTTCATCAATGTCCAGAGCTCTGAGTTGTAGAGAAATATATTTTGCAGATATTTCTTTAAAACTCCGATCTTTATCTCTTCACTAATGTGTCTGCTCTTGAAAATCACTGAAAAATGCTGCTGTATTTTATGCAAACTAACTTCAATTGGGTGCTTTCTTTTTTTCTTCTTAATTACTTATCATATTGTTGAATTTTTCGGCTTTTTTGGTCATAGTAATAAAAAAAAATGAACAGATATATTTCTGCTTTCTCTTTCTTTTTGCAATTTAAATTGTTTTATTTTTTAACACTGGCTGTACTTACCCAATGTTGACCGGGAGATTTTGTACTTTAATTTTTGTTTCGCTTTTTTTTAACTATGCGGTTTATTTGATTTTTACCAAATTATTTTTTTTTAAATAGGATTTTTTAAAAGTTTTAATTTGAATATTACGGTATCGTTTTGTGATAAATTTATTATTGAACCAAAATTTATTATTTAACCAAAATTTTATGCAAATATAGTTAATCTTGTTTTAATCTTTTTTTATTAATATATATTTATTTTTGTTGGATGTAAATATCTTCCAAAAATCTTTTAATTAAATGAAGATTTGCTAAAAAACATTTAAACCAGTCTATATGACGCTCTATTCGAGAATTTAACGGTTTCTAAATTCATTAAAATTTTTGAAGGATCATGAAGTAATTAATTCTGTTTTATTTTTTTAACTATTCACCTCTATTTAAATGGTTCACTTCTTTAGAAATTAACCGTTAAGCAAATTGGTGTATTTAATTTCGTAATTAAAATTATTATTTAAATAATATTTCAAATTTTTTTTATTTATTTACGATATTGTATTTTTATTTTAGTGAATATTCGATTAGTCGTGAAAAACAAATAGATAATTAGATATTTAATCATCAAAGCCACGTAAATACACGAAACAGACATACAGATGTTTTGGAAATCATTCATTTAATGTTGGTTTGTCGCAAGGAGCTGCTAGCTTAAATAGAAGGAAAACAAACTGGTTAAAGATGCAAATTGGTTAAAGAAAGCAGACGATAACTTTGAAAATGGCGCCAAAAAGAAAACAAGGGAAGAATTATCCAGAAGGTAACTAACACATTTCTTGGAGAGAACTGTGAAAGTTTACTTGAAGTGGGTAAAAAAGGATAAACTATTTTGGCAGAGAGACATGTTTCGACGAAAGTTAATTATAAGTTTACATTTTTAAAAACTTTTCGATTTTATTTAAAATATATGTTATCACTCAGGTATTTCGCAGTGTGTTTTTTTAATATATACTCTTCCTTCATGGTCAATTTTACTTTTTGTATTCTAGAAACATAAATTTAAGATTTTTTTTTACCTTTGTCATAAAGAAAATGAACAATAAACATGAATGCTTATATTGTTTGGAGTGGTGGAATCGTTTCCAGGAGGCCCACGCCCTGATACTTTCCATTCTTCGCCATAAAAAATAAAGAATGCAAACCTACTTTTATGCTAATTAAATACATTCGCTATCTTGTCATGAGCCTGGGATCATAACACCCTAACCCAACAGGAGAGTATAAAGTGGACCTTGAGTTTACCTTCGGCAGCCTCGTAACTATCGCTTCCCTTATTTTGTCCTTTAGTCCTCACATTTCATGAGCGATGTTTATGACAAAGTGGGAAGAATTGCTGTTATCTGGGTCGGAATCTATCCATCTAATACTTATCGTTGGCTAGTTTTTAACCTTGAAGTGTTTTTTTTTAGCTCCTTACATCAAGTGGCTTCATGCCTTGTCTTGGAGCGATTTCCATAAGAAGACAAAAAAAAGAAAAAAACACAAAATAAAAACAAAAATCGCTCAGAAAAACTACCCTAACCCCAACCCTAACCCGGACAAACTAACAGAAAGGTAGAAGATAGAAGTAGCAGTAGGACGATCATAAAGACGAACCTAAAATGCCCTCGAACACTAGCAAACCTGGGACCCCCCCCCCCAACACCGGCAAACACGGAACACCATCCAACACCGTCACACCTAGGACGCCGTTAACCACCGGTAAAACTAGAATGCCCTTCAACACAGGATGCTTTTAAAAATCGGCAGACCGAGAACGCCTTACAAAAACCGACAAATTTAATTTTTATACAGATGAGTGAAAAAGGGGGTCGAAGCTGTTGGTGAAAATATAGATACATACGAATTTTGTGAAATTGTAACAATACATTAGCTATTAGACCTCGATTGATTAATATGTGTTCAGTTTCTTATGAGTATTTTAAAGGGTTATTAGTGAGCATGATATAGACACAAATTCCCCATTTAAAAATTAAAATATATCAGATAAAGATTGAATTTTGCCCATCAAATTCAAGACGACCCCACCCAACATTAACAAACTAATGATACTCTCCAACATCAAGAAAATTACAGAATCGAGGACACACAGGTTGTGTATTGATTTACTCCTCTCCACGAGTTAGGCACAAGGCCAGTTTTTATCTTACTCCCACAAGTAAGATGTGACCCAAGGTCGGGCCGGGAAAGTGGGGTTTAAAAATTGCCTGGGCAGCCTCGTCGACATTCCCCGGTAGGGGCGCCCCAGGCAGTAAGCAATAAACTTACTCCTCTCCAAAGATAGGAGGCGAAGCCTGGGAAGGTGGACCTCCTAGAACTGCACAGGACAGACCCATAGACCGGCGTAAAACAAGCCCCGAAGGCCAAGACAATACCAGTATATGGGGTGCAGTATCCATCGGAACAGATACTACACTTTGATCTTAGCCAAAAGGCCAAGAACAGTTAAAGAAACAAAGTACTGAGTTTTCGGAATGACAAAATGACAAAATGCAGAAGAATCCCTATTTATTAAGGAACAGTCGGATCAAAGTACAGTATTACACCCTGCGCCCTCCACAGATGGATAATTCCTCATTGAACGCTCATCTGTCCGACCAGTAGCCATTACTGAACGATCGTGTGACGATCAATAATGCCCACAACTCTCCATTAAGTTGAACCATTTAAGTTGACCATTTTTATGAAAGCAATATTTTGCAACATATGCTTCAACACCTCTGTGGCAACTTAAATGATTTCGTGTTCGTGGCAGGGGAATACAGCCACAATAGCAGGAACAAGTTAACAATAATTTCCAAGTGAATGAATAATCCTATGAAGTTGCGTCTATTCGCTCTGATAACTTGCCCTGATTACAGATGGACGCATGCGCGTTTAGCCACAGCGGGCATTCTAGCACTTTCTGTCCTCATTGATAGTGGTGCTTACACTATAAAAACATCACCATAAAAACTCGACTCAGTTGATAGGCCTCCTTTACGATGGCCGTGGTTAAGCCACGGCGAGCATTCGGCCACTTCCGGTCCTTATTGATAGTGATTCTTACTCCCACTATCAATGACATCACCAGAAAAACTCAACTCAGTTGACAGGCTTTCTTTACGATGGCCGTGGTCGAGTCAACAGTCCGAGCCGGAAACCATCGCACCACAGCCACTTACCCCGTCATCGTCGAAAGTTTATCGTAAATCGATCACCGTCGGCGCCCTACATTATAACATTTTGACATCCCAAACATTGTTCTTCTTCAATAAATCTGAAAACATCTTGCCACACTAGAACATATAGAAATAACTTTCTAAACATTCGGGACTGTAAGAGGATATTTTCCCTGGCCAACCAATGTTGCAAATAGAGTTGTTTTGATCCAGTCTTAGAAATACAGGACAAGTTGTGTCACATGATCGGATCTTTTACATTAGTGAGAGAATGAATCTAATTGTGTCTAACATTACTTTTATGATTCAGAGAACAAGCTGCAGAATATACTGCTCGTTATGTCAGTTGATGAAAGCATTAAAGATTCTTCAAACGGTTCTTTGTGAAACAATCCATACAGGAAAAGCTTAAGAAACAGTTTAAGCCTCGGAATTCTCACTACTGGACTTATAATCTTTCACGGAACTCTGAAGTTACTGCAATCATACTATAGTTTGAAATATTGATATAGTACTGCCTTTCTCTTTTGGTATATAAGCTTAACCCCAACCCTAAACCTAATCATATTATAGTTTGAAATATTGATATTGTACTGCCCTTCTCTGGGAATTATATGGGAATGATAATGCTCTTTTTGTTCTTCTGTAAGTTACTTGATAATTAAATCGAAACCATGCTCCAACTCATACCCCGAGTCAGAGGTGATGGTCGAGAATGCCAGGATTAGGGGCAGTTTTAAGCAATTTGAGTTCACATCAACGAAATCTCTATATTAATAAGATAACGAGACGACGTGTGTATATGTGTGTGTGTTCATTTCTCGTGTCAACGTAGCTTTCATAATTACACACTGAATGATGTTTTTTTTTTATTTACTATACATCGAATAGAATGCGATAATGTGTACAATAAAACGAAATTTAAAAAATCTTATTTAGAAAATAATTTAATTACGAAATTAAATCCACATACGTTTTGGTTCATTTATAAACAAGTAAGGCATTTTCATATTTTGTCAATAGTTGAAAAAATAGAATGAATTACTTTGTGACCCTTCGAAATTAAAAGGGATTTTAACAGTCGAATAGAAAACTACTAAAACTGACTTTAAAAATATTTATCTTCCTCCCACAAGGTAAGATGTGACACAAGGTCGGGAAAGTGGGATTTGAAAAGCCAGCGCCCGAGAAGATGAGCCTACAAAAAATGCCTGGGCAGCGCCGTCGGCATTCCCCGATAGGGGCACCTCAGGCAGTAAGCAATAAACTTATTCCTCCCCAAAGAGGGGAGGCAAAGCCTGGGAGAGTGGACCTCCTAGAACTGCACAGGACGAATCCACAGACCGGCGGAATCAAGACTCGAAGGCCAAGACGATACCAGTCTATAGGGTGTAGTATCCATCGGAACAGATACTACACTTTGATCTTGGCCAAAAGGCCAAGATTCTTAGCAAATCCTCATGTATTAAAAGATTACAAATTTTGGAAACTTTTTACATCTAATAATTTTATAAATAGAAGTTAAAACAGCATTTACACTTTAACAACAATTGCTTATAGTTTTATAAAAAATGGTTCAATTAATAATCTAATAATCAAACGATGCCGTTATGATTAAATTTAACACTAAAAATGTCATTCAAATACAAAATTGTTTAAAAAAGTAATATAGTTAAAAAAAATGGCAACCCTAGTCAATTATTTATGCGAAGCAAAAATGCAATAACCTAATGGACAGAAGGAAAAGTACCAGTCCAGTTCCATTTCCATGCATTTGTCACGTAATCGGCAATCAGATTTTCCACGTTAAAACTAAATAGCAATGCATCTGCCAAATCGTTATTGGTTTTGATTAGACAGCTCTTTTCGAAAATTATCACTGTGTTATTTGCAAGAAAAAAATGAAATTCCAATTGATTTTATCGATAACATATTGCATCCGATCTGATACTTCTTCTATAGCAGACATATATATGAGGCACCAATGCCGGTCAGCGTAAAACGACCCAGACTTTAAACCGGTTACCAAAACATTGATACATTTTATTTTTATTTACTTGTAATAAATATAATATTTTACCCGGCGTCATATAATTATCAAAAAAATAATTTTACTCGCTAGTTTTACTTTTACTTCCAAATTAATCTTTATTTTGTTAAATAATAATAAAATAAAAACTACTTTAAAAGGGCGTACCTAAAATGAAAGTACCATTCTCGGCATATACACTAATATTTATTCTCTGCTAAAACAGTATTTGGAGAGAGAGAGAGAGATTGAGAGAGAGAAAGAGAGAGATTGAAAGAGAGAGAGATTGAGAAAAAGAGATAGAGAGATTGAGAGAGAGACAGAGAGAGAGAGATTGAGACAGAGAAAGAGAGAAAGCGAGAGAGAGAGAGAAAGAGACAGGGAGAGAAAGATTGAGACAGAGAGAGAGAGAGAAAGAGAGAGAGAAAGATATAGAGAGATTGAGAGAGAGAGAAAAAGAGAGAGAAAGAGAAAGAGAGAGAGAGAAAGAGAAAGAGAAAGAGAAAGAAAGAGAGAGACTGAGAGAGAGAGAGAGTGAGAAAGAGAGAGAGAGAGATCATTATATAGGGGGGAGTTTCGTAGTGTTTGCATTGTTAGTTTCTGTTTCATTTGGTAACAATTGTAAATTTAAAAATAACTTCGTTAAATTTAAACTCCCAGCTTTAATATTATTAGCAAGTCTTCAGTCATTTATATCAAATGTATTTATAAATAGAGATTTAAACAACATTAACTTTGTTGACTTATTAATTTAATAACCAATCCATACCCTAATAATTCACTTATCTTTCAAAATAATATTTCAAACTTTATTCCATAATTTGCTGACATATTAAACAAAATGGAAATTATGTTTCGAAATTTTTTAGATGAGGGTTGATAATTTGTAGAATTTGGTACATTCGGACTACTGTTCTCATCTTGGGTGTTTTATCACAACGTTTCGGCCGATGTAACCTCCGACCTTCTTCAGGTGTACCTCATGGCAGATGCTACCTCGTGGATGTAATAAAGGGTTCCGTTCGTAATTCCGTCCAGATTCCCGAGTTCGACAGAAAGATTCATGAGTTCGACAAGGTACACCTAAAGAAGGTCGGAGGTTACATCGGTCGAAACGTAGTGATGAAAACACCCAAGATGAGAACAATAGTCCGAATATATCAAATTCTACAAAATGGAAATTACTTTACATAAAGCGTAACTAACATGAAATTAGCATGAGAGAGAGAAGGGGTTGGAGAGAGAAAGAGAGGGAGAGAGAGAAGGAGAGAGAGAGAGAGAGAGAGAGAAAGAGGGCGTACTTTTTTATTACTTCGTGACCAATTGAATTTTTAAAAGAAATTGGATACATTTAAATTGTCGAATAGAAATATTTTTCATTAGAAAATCCTCACCTATGAAAACATTTAACGTTTTGGGAGTTATTAATCAATCACACTTTCATGGATGCTTAAGCAACATTACCTTGATTAAAGTAGTACTTTAACAACTAAACGATACCGTAATAATAACATTTTCTTTTAAAATAATGTTTTTAGATAAAAAAAAGTAAACAAACAAACAAATGAAACCAACATTAAAAAAAAACAAAAACACTTAAGTAGAATTTTCCCGGGTAACACCGGTTCGGTACAGTTTGTTATTTATGACTTTAAGAGTTAAAAAAAAACTTCTAAACTATTTATGCGATTTGAAAGGAAAAAAAGAAAGAAACTGGAAGTAAAATGATTCCCTGGTAACGTCGGGTAAGCAGAGCTAATAGGTACTTATATAGTATCTGCACCGGGGCGGCGATAGGTACGTATATATTATGTGCACCAGGGCAGCGATAGGTACGTATATAGTATGCACACCGGGGCGGAGATAAGTACATCTATAGTATGCACACCGGGGCAGAGATATGTACCTATATTGAAGGCGCAGACAGAGGTGGTACTTTTTATAGAAATATGTCATACTTTTGCCCTGGACAACGTAAGAGGAATGGTGGGGAAGAAACAGCTTTCGCAAAAGGCAAAATGAGAAAGTAGCGGTGAAATGGGGCGACCAGTGAAGAGAAAGGTAGAAAGATAAAGAGACAGCTATAGAGAGAGGGGGAGAAATAGAAGTTTGAATATAAAGACACACGCGATTTTTCTTCTATTATATGTTTTTATGGCCCCGAGCAACGCCGAGTATTGATTTACTCCTCTCCAGGAGTTAGGCACAAGGCCAGTTTTTATCTTACTCCCACAAGTAAGATGTGACCCAAGGTCGGGTCGGGAAAGTGGGGTTTAAAAATTGCCTGGGCAGCCCCGTCGGCATTCTCCGGTAGGGGCGCCTCAGGCAGTAAGCAATAAACTTACTCCTCCTCAAAGAGGGGAGGCAAATCCTGGGAGGGTGGACCTCCTAGAACTGCACAGGACAGACCCATGGACCAGCGTAAATCAAGCCCCGAAGGCCAAGACAATACCAATCTATGGGGTTTTATTTACTCCTCCCCAGGAGTTAGGCACAAGGCCAGTTTTATCTTACTCCCACAAGTAAAATGTGACAAGATCGGGTCGAGAAAGTGGGGTTTGAAAAGCCAGCGCTCGAGAGGTGAGCACTCTGGCCATTTAAAAATTGCCTGGGCAGCCCAGTCGGCATTCCCCGGTAGAGGTGCCTCAGACAGTAAGCAATAAACTTACTCCTCCTCAAAGAGGGGAGGCAAAGCCTGGGAGGGTGCATCTCCTAGAACTGCACAGGACAGGCGTGCAGTATCCATCGGAACAGATACTACACTTTAATCTTAGCCAAAAGGCCAATGCCCTGTAACGCCGAGTAGCCCTGCTAGTATTTAATAAAACTAGAAACGGCAGCACAAGTGACGAGAATGGTTTTGAGACAATGTTAATTGGGACAATGGCGGCAATCTCCAGAATGTACTAAATGACAAAGTTAATAGTAATTATCTGCACTAATGTATTATGACAAATGCAATGTAAGAATTCCCCTTGCATACTTCAGCAATTATTAACAGAATAAGCATAACATCTGCATGTTCAATGCAAATTCACACTTATATTACGAAGAAACAAGATTAATAAGAATTAAAAGAAAGATAGTCAACAACTGTCATATGAACTGAAAATGAACTCCAGTATTTGGTTCCGGCTAAAGTATATTTTAAGATAAAAAAACGCATAGCACAGTCAAAAATCAATATCTCTTGAAAGTTTATTTAAGGAGAGAACATTTTAAACCATAGTGAATCATATTCCATAAAATAAAAAATTACAACAAAAAAAAAATAATAATTTGGGAAAACTTTTTTTAACAATTATTTTCATTTTTTCTAAGATTAGCACGTATACGAACAAGCAAAACAATACATTTAATAACATATTACAATTTTTACATTCTGTAAACGAAAGTTGAGACGACAGTTCGAGTGAACGAGTAAAGCCTTGTTCCACACCTATCTATACGAGCACGCCTGGCGATGGAATATCCGTGTCAAACTCGGGAACCGTCATACAGGGTGATTCATAAGTCACTTCACTTAGCTATTTAAAATGATTACCATATGAAGCACAAACATACTATGAACTTTTGATGATTGTTATCTTACTCTCTAATTACTGCTATTTGTTATTTTAAATTTGTTCGTTTATATATTTGTTTCTATATATATTTATTTCATAATCAATCAAATATGCTACAAAGAGTCGTAAATTCCTTGCAAAAAAGAATGGAGCTATGCGTGCAGAACGAAGGTGGACATTTTGAAAATTTGCTGTAATTTTAAACTCCCATAAATGAATTTGTTGTAGAAACTTTCTGTTTTGTATTACCGTATTTTTTTAACTTTAGAATTTCAAAAATAAATAGCTAAGTGACTTATGAATCACCCTGTATATATTTTTTTAACCAAGCTATTTTATAGAGTCCGAGAGACACAAGGCAGAGCCGATTAGAACGTTGGTACAAGTTATATAGAGGTTCTGAGTCATATCGTAAGAAAAGAAGAAAAAAAAAACGATGAAAGAAGTTAACCTTTTTTAACGACCTATTTTCGCATATTCACAGTATTCCACAATACATTGCGATGACATAATAGACCGTCTCTTTTTCTCGTTTTACTGAACATCATTCAACTTTTCTCACAACTTCATTTAACCTTTACTTAAGCTATTCACCCTTCCTCTGCGCCTGTGGACGAGTGGTTATAGAACTTGTCTTTGGGCTGGACGACCCGGGTTCGATCCCACTCACGGCATGCGAATTTTCCGTTCTGAAAACTCCCTCTGTCCACCCAGCAGTAAATGGGTACCTGACTAAAACTCAGGGAAGGTTCAAGGCAGCGGAAGGAGAGGGATGGGCTCCGTCTTCCATATGCTGTGCCCTAGACACGGTGATTCTTAACAAATCACCGCCGCTACGGCCATGGGCAGTGTGCGATGTCGGCAACGACACCCGTGCGCGTCCAGGCTATGCGACCTTTGCGACCTTTGCGACCTTCCTCTGACCATCTAAAACATTCATGTACAGATGAAGTGTGCACGGTGACAAGATGATAACCAGATAACAAACAACATTTTCAAAGTCTTAATAGAATATAGGTTTTTGGCCGAGACGACTAGGACGTTGGTTAACAGTTTACAGTATCTCTTGATGTCCTGAGTTCAATCCTGAGCAAAGGCAGCTAGATGATTTAACTAGTTAACTGAAAGAATGTAGTATGGAATTCGAACAACGTTCCACTAACGGCTTTGGTTAAGAATTCCCTAACAGTTCCCATGCGACTTGGAAAAGGTCAACGGTCGAAGGTTAAAATGACTGAAACGTAACGGGGAAACCAGTCCGAAAATTAAACGATGGTTTATATTTCGGAATTTTTTTAGATGAGGATATAGGATTACTAATTTGGATTATTCGGACTACTATTCTCATCCTGAACTTCAGAATCTTTAGATTGAACTTGGGAGTCTATACGCGACTTCGAACTGAACCCTTTATTTAATCCACATGAGTAGAAGATTGTCCCGTAAGTCATGACCGGATAGAAGTGTTAATTTTTATTTTAAATTAATGAACGTCTGTTTTCTTTAAGCTTTTTCCTATAGACCTTAATCACACAAACAACATGCTTAAATATACCTTACCTCTGGCATTGAGTTATGTTTTTTAAAAATCTGTCTTAATTGTTCTAATTACTCGTAATTAATAATTAACTGAACAAGTCAGCCATCTCTCACTTAGCTATCTGTGTATTTCTCTCGCTTTTTGCTTCATGTTGATTCAACCACTCTCTAATATTTCTTAATGTCTCCGTAAGCGGTTGGAGAAAGAGTGACTCTTTTCCAGCGGTGCCATCTAATTTATATACGTGAGTCTTTACACACTAGAAACACGTATGTAAATAAGATGGCAAAATAATAATCTATATAAGAATGATAATACTTTATGATTATGGTGGCACGGAAGTAAAGTGACCTATTACTTTTAGTCATGCAAGAATAATGTCTTAAACGATATGTCGCAAATTATGAATTTTGGAAGGAAATCAAAGTAGAATAAATAGTACTAGTTGTTGAGGCCTAACGAATCACGGGTATACCTACTATATATATATATATATATATATATATATATATATATATATATATATATATAAATATATATATATAAATAAATATATATAAATATATATAAAAATATATATATATAAATATATATATATATATGAATATATATATATAAATATATATATAAATATATATATATATAAATATATATATATATAAATATATATATAAATATATATATATATATAAATATATATATATATATAAATATATATATATATATAAATATATATATATATATATATATACATATTTATGCAGAATGAGGTTATCTCGATAATCATAGTTTTATAGTTTTTGTCTTCCTAGTTTTTTTTTGTTTTGTATTCCAATTTAAATCTTCATTGATTGAGTGAAATTGTTTATAGCTTGTCACTTATTCAAAAACATAATTATTCCTCGATTTTATAGACAACAACAATAACAACAACAACAACAACAACAGCAGCAGCAGCAACAACAACAACAACACTTCCGTACTCTAGATTCTAGTTCGAATCAAAAGATAGAAAGACAAAAACTATGGTTCAGGAGATGAACCTAATTCTACCTTATTTTGCCTGGAATGCATATTTTCAAACTATATATAAGAAATGATTGACATTATCCAGATGATGGAACTACGTAATATCGAGAAGTCCCAAAACATTGAATGGGCTTGCTGCCACTTGAACCTAAATAGAATTAGTCACGTCTGACGTAAAATGTTTGAAATAATAATTTATTATGGAATGTGGTGAGTAAGGTGACCATACAACTTTTTCTTGTTAATATATCAAGTTGACTTAATAGGAATTCAAAAATAAATTTGACTGGATATGAAAAGTGATCTACCTGGAAATGAGCGAACAGCTGGCACTTGTCCGTGTACAACCATTTCTGCGAATAAAAAAAATGAAATGAAATAAAATTCTCTATAACTAATCCGTCATGGATTCGTTTGTGTTTCAAAGATCAAAACAAATCCATGGCAGATGGCGTCATCGTTAACACAGAGAGGAAAGGAAATTTGATTTAACAAACAATTAATGAATCTGTTCTAAAGGACATCGAAATAACATGAATACCATTGACTTTGCGAGAGAACACAGAAAGGTATTAAAACAAAGAGAAACAAGCCGCGCATGTGACTCGATGTGGCGAGTGTAAAATGCAATAAATTTGGGCAATTTGGGGCATTTTTGACCCCCTGGGGGCGCGAACCAGAATTTGTCTGAGGTCAAGGATGCTCATTTTATATCCAGAACAATTGCCTATACATTTTGGCCAAGTTTTAAAAAAATTGAATGGATGAATCAAACGTTATGGGAGAAAAAGGTAATTTTTTGCAATTTTGGGGGCTTTTGACTCCCTGGGGATGCGAACCATATTTTTTCCATGGTCAGCGATACTTATTTTTTATTAGGAACAATTGCCTCCACATTTTGGCCAAGTGTCAGAGAAATTGAATGGATGGATGAAAGGTTATGGAGCAAAAAAAATGAAATCTTTTGCCATTTCAGGGCCTTTTGACCCCATGGGGGGCTAACCAAAATTTTTTTCAAAAATCGGAGAATGTCACTTTCTAACCTGACCAAAGTTACAACTTCATGCAAAATTTCAGAGAAATTCAACGGATGGTTGCGGAGAAAAATCCGGACGGACGGACGAAAATGCCTCAAAACATAGGTCCCCCGATTTTATAAATCGGGGGACTAACAATGCTAACGGTTATTACCATAGGCATAAAACGGTTCTTATGGCACGGTAATTTAAATTTGAAGAATTAAAATTTCGGTAAAATCGAAATTTTCCCAGACTACAAAAAAGACTTCTTTTTCTTTTACTAATTATTCATCAAAGCCAAAACCCACTCGCGGATAAGTGTTAATAGGATAGATTTTTTAGTTCAATGATGAAGAATATCACGAGAGGATTAAAAATGATGAATCAAATGAACAAACTTTGAGGACAGTTTATTGCATGTATCTGTTGAAATAAAAACCTGCCATTGACGTTTAAACCACGTTTTTTTTATATTTCGGAGATTTTAAAATATAAGGTTTTATAATTTGTACTATTTTTACTTTGGGTGTTATTTTAATAACGTACACATGATTTATTTTTTATTTAAATAACTATTCGATTAATAATAAATAACAAATAATTCAATGTGCATTTATCAAAGTTACGTACAGGCGAGAAGCACACACAGACACTCAAGATCTTGTCGGGTAGATTTATTGATGCAAACACTTTTTCGTAAACACTAGGTTGTACGGAGAAAATGGCTTGTACCTCTTCGAAGAACGCTAATCTAAAAGAGCATATTAAGGATACGGTAATGATCCTTTGTAATAAAGTTATTAGTTGTTGTCCACATTTATTAATTTTCCACCAGCCTGTTTTTGCTAACGGAGACTGATGACTATGTCTCG
>OY744550.1:29575804-29580804 GCA_963556195.1 Sepiola atlantica
TTTATTTTGTTATTATTGTTATAATTAATGTTATTTGATATGCAAATTACTATATCATACGGTAGTCTTAAAGGTAATATATTATTATTATTATTTTATCATTATTATTATTTTTTATGTATATATTAGTGATATTGTAAGCTGAATTATTTCGACACTTGATTATTGGGGAAATGGTCGTATAATCAGTACCATTGGAGAGCCATGAATATTAAAACTGTCCTGTTTTTAAATCTCCGAAACAGTTACATGGTAAACAGCTGATGATCCCTGTGTTAATATTAGACGCTTAGGTTTCCTGTTTTTGTTTCACTCTTAGATAATTAACCCCCCTTTTTTATTTTTATTTTTTATTTTACTGATATATTTTCATTTATTAATTTTCCAACGAATGTTAAGTCTGCAATATCTTGGATTTAGTTAGTTTGTCTGGGAATTTAAACTGCATTTTACTTTTTAAAATTTTTTTTTTTTTTTTTTAATGACTCAAAGCTTCTTTAGACTAATATATATATATATATATATATATATATATATATATATATATATATATATATATATATATATATATATATATATAAGTGTTCTTTGGTTGTGAGATTTGCTATTAGGCCCAGTAATCTGATATCACTTTAGTGAGTTAGCTTTCCAGTCTGAATGTGTGGTAGGTGTTAAATTATTTTTAACTGATTTAGATATGTTTGTGATTAAATTGGGTTTGATTGTGTAGTTTTCTTGTAGGTTGATATCTAATGTTCTGGCTTAATGAAATAAATAAGAAATTTGGTGTTTAAAATAATCCGCTGAACATAATAAATATTTCTCGAATGTAATCAAGGAAAATGTGGTGTATAATTCAAAGATGTAGATGTATGAGACCACAAGTTTTTCTTCTATGTATCTCAGTAAAAATGTTCTTCTGTTGTTGTGCTAGTTGGCTGCGAATGAAGTGTTTGTTAAAATTTATTTTCGTAGTTTTTGATTAAAAGTTTAGTTTTCAGTTTCGACAAAATGATGCTGGTTATAGAATGAATGATTCTCCTGAATGAAAATGTTAAACTAAAATCGAAAATTGCTTATTCATCCATCGACGTTTTGTCTTTTCTGTTTAAATAGTTTTTTTAAGATGGCTGACGCCAAAGAAAACATAGAAGTTAAAAAGTTAAAATAAGAAATACATAGTGTATTATTCCTCGTTATAGAGACAGACATTTTCCTTTTTCATTATGTTAGATTATTCATCCATAAATATCGTATATATACAGGGTGGGCCAAAATAAGGGTCCTATCTTTAAATTTGAATAACTTGAATTTGAATAACTTCCACAAAATAAAAGTTAAACTCACCAAACTTTATGTGTGTGTAGACTGACCCTTCCGAGATTTTTTGAAATAAACAAAACAAATTTTAGCCGAAAAACACTTCTTAAAACTTACAAAAACTAAAGTATTGTTTTTTGCACTGTTTTGAGTTTTTTAAGCAAAAATAATGTTTTCTAAATGAGGGTACGTTCCTTAGGGCTAATACGGCTCATGCTTGCTTCGGAAGGGGTCCTTTACTTATTCTAAAACAAAAAATTTAAAAAAAAATCAATAAATAAAAAAGTTATGAATTTTTAAAAATAGGACCCTTATTTTTGCCCACCCTGTATATATTCACATTCTACAATTTCACCGGATTTCTTTTCAACGGAAATTTACCACCCGGACATTTTGCATATCTTTTTCACGGAAATTTTCTTTTCATTCAATACGTTTTTTTAACAAAAATTATTTTAATAATTTTTAATAATAATTTTCATATTTTTCAAATATTTGAACTTTGGTTTTTCCAAAGCCAACTTATCCATCTGTATTTCTCCTCTGATGATAAGATTTCGATCTTTGAAAAGCCCTGGCTTAAGGAAAGAATAATAAACACTAGTTTATTACTGAATGCACCTTGCATTGAACAATTGAAATTTGAAATAAATTTGGACAATCGTCGCATATTTATCACTCCTTTTTCTTCTATCTCGTATATATATATATATATATATATATATATATATATATATATATATATATATATATATATATATATATATATATATATATATAATTATTAATGACAATATATGTATTAACACATATTATCAGTGCCCTTTTACTTTGTAGAATAAAATTAAAAATGGCGTATTAGTGGGTTCTCCCACGTGTGAGTTTGCTCTTTTCTGTTTTTTGTTTGATTCCACCCAAAAATGAACCACTGTATAGTGTAGGTTTTTTCAAGACACTTTAATCCAATAACTTTTTGCTCTTTGTGAATTTTTCTGATGATTTTGTAATGTTGCAGAGACGATATTAACAAATGAAACGGACCGTAAAAAATATATCTCACAGAAATGTTATGTTTTTTGGAAATGTGAAAAAATAAAAATAAAAATAATAAAATAAAAACATGGTAATTTAAATATAGTATGAACCTGACTATATATAGACGACTTGCTAACATTGCCGCTGAATTTATCATTTACACGTTAATTCACTGTCCCATTTCTAGGGCAATGCGTGGTGAACACATCGGTACGCGCACTGACTACTGACTTAAACATGACTTTCGTATTAGGGTTTGAACCGTGTGATCGGCAGAGATTGTCTCCATCCCACCCTGATGATTGCAGGTTTGAAACACATGTGGTTATGGGTTAATTAAAATAATAATCTTTGTGAATAATTGTTATATATATATATATATATATATATATAATGAAAAGTCACACATTAGAAGCGTTGGTGGAATGGCAATGATAAAGAGAATATTTCTTTTATAAAATATTTAGAAAACCTTCACAACGCATATTTGTTTTTTAAAAAATAAATTATTTATTTACCCTAAAAACATTTTTTTAATTAAATTTTTTTTTTTATAAACTTGAGTACTTTCAGTAATAATATTTACCATCTTCATTTTTTTTCTTCCTCCTGACTGAGACAAGACAAGCCTATCGCAGTAAGGTTGAAATTCGTCTTGATTTATATATATAAAAAAATGTTTTTAAGGTAAATAATTTATTTTTTAAAAACAAATAATTTGCGTTGTGAAGGTTTTCTAAATATTTTATAAAAAAATATTCTCTTTATCATATATATATATATATTAGTGAGGTAAGAATGCTAGCTATGACTCGTGCTATCCCAATGACAGATATCAGGTGCATAGGGATGCCCGGTTTGTAAGTATATATATAAAATAATTATTAATCTGATTATTGAGGATTACATATGTATAAGTTGTACTTCAAGCGTTCAATCGCGATAATAATAAATAACATGTGTTCTTCAGAATTATGTGATCTATTTCCCGCTTCTTTCGTTCCAGTTCGCTTGCCTCGTTGGTCTAGTGGTCTCCATCAATTCGCTGTTTCGATACTTTATTGTAATACAGCTTCCTATTCCAGTAGCTTCTTTCCAAAAATTACAGGCTTGTGGGACTCTTCCTGCTGACTGTTTTCCACGTATCTATAATTTTCAAGACTAAGGCCCGTCTTTGTGATAATCATCTTTCATTCTTGTTAGCTCTTTACATCAAGTGATTTCATGCCTTGTCTGGAGCGATTTCAATTAAAGAAAAATTTAAAAAATCGGATTAGTTGCATATATGTTCTGAAGTTTTCTTGTACTAATTAAAATGTAGTTTCCAATTATTAATTAACAACGTGCGAACTGACAAGATTCGAACCCTCAAACAAACTTTTACAAAATAAGTACAATAGGTTGAAAGCTTGAAAGTTTGAACGTCACGATCGTTGGAAAACCTTTTACTCGACAAAGCGTAAAGAAAAAAAAAATTTAAAAAATTGAATGCGCAATAAAGTGCGTAAATAAACACCAAAGTCTATTAGTACAAAAGAGACCCCAGAAAGAGGACGCCGACATAGATCCAGTAAATATTATTCTCATATAAATAAAAATGCAAAAAGTTTAATTATTTTTCAGATGCTATGGATGGGGGTGTGGTGGTGGTGGTGGTGGTGGGGCTATTTACACACATATACAAATATTCCCCATACATATAGAATTAACAGAATGATGCAATAAGTACTTAGTTCTTGTCTCCTTCATTCCACCTCGCTCTCGCCCCGTATCCATCTATCAATCCGTCTCTCTTTCTTTATCTGTCAACGCTGACGCCTCGAAATAGATACTTTGAAATGTCTGAGACTATCAAGTTATTTGCTCGGAAAGTGGAAACCTTCAATAGATTCGCCGAGTACAGTTGCCTCGGTGGTACGTCTGGAAAATGCATCTCGTAAGTAATTTCATGCAGACGAAGCACAATATGGATATGATTTGCTGAAACCGTCTTCGTTCAAATGTCTTTTGCATCAGAAAAATATAAAATTCATTGTCGGCGAAATTTTAACTTACAAGAGCGATAATATATTCTTACTATCATATCTAGCTAGCTATCGATATACTATAATAAAATATAATAATGTATATATATATATATATATATATATATATATATATATGAATTAAAAAGAAATACGGACGACATAAACTCAACGTTTGCCCAACTGTTGCATAGGCTTTATCATTAATTTATTTTTTACAACCTTTAGTACTTTAGTATTGTTTCGTTCTTGCAAAAGTTGGGCGAATCGTTGAGTTTTAGGTCTTTCGCTGTTCCTTTTTAATTTATACCGTCGAATTTATTTTATCCTTTCATTTATAATATATATGTATATATATATGATTGTGAAAGTATATGTTTTAGCATATACTTTCAATACTTTATTTGAAGCTACCTCTTCCAATCTAAGACAGATGATTGGGTAGTTTTAAGATGGCGACTTCCGAAGGTCGCATGTGAGTTCAAAGGTTTCTTTTAAAGTTTGTCAATCATGGCACACTACGTTGTATAATTATTTTAAAATTAATAATTTTTTATGTACTTTCTAATCAGCTTGAGGTGGACAGATATAATATTGAGATAATTATGTCTGTTGGTTTAT
>OY744550.1:29585804-29595804 GCA_963556195.1 Sepiola atlantica
TATTAACTCAACTTTTGAGAAATAAAAGATACTTATAATGGCACACTCGAATATATGTGCATCTCATATAGAGACCAAGTGTTAGCTCCAGGAAGGGGCCCTTGATTTCTGAGTACTTCCACCGATGTAAAATTTGAAAGAAAAATCGCCTCATGGACTGTGAATTGAACGCTTACAGATTCAAGGTGTCTCTTTGAACCGGGTTCGCGCCCGGTGACCCCCTGAGATTGTTATTTTCCCCGTGCTGATTAGAGCCGTAAGATCGAAATGACGTCGTACGTAGGTAACATATTAAAAATAATTTAATATTATATATATATATATATATATATATATATATATATATATATATATATATATATATATATATATATATATATATATATATATATATATATATATATATATATATATATATATATATATTATATATATATATATATTATTTGTACACCATTATAGATGAATATATATAAATAAAGTTACAGATCAGAGTTATATCATCCTGTGATTACATGTCAGTTTCATAGCAAAATAAATTTTATACTGGAAAAAGATCCGACCATACTTGAAAATCAAAGTTACCACATGAACCACATTCTTGTCATCCGGATGATGTCACGAATGGATGACGTCACAAATCATTTGTTATGAAATCTTAGTTTCACAGGCGACGTTCAGATCATAAATATATTTTAGAGTCCGACTTTGCAGTTTTCTTTTTTAAAAATGTCAGATATACGCATCTACCGAAAAATTTACCATTTATTAGGCACTTTTTCTGTTTACTACGATGTTAAACATTCTTCAGTTCTCAAATCGCAACTCTTGCATCGTAGAAGAACGAATTAATTTTTAAAATACTTGGAGCGTTTGAAATAACCCCATACAATTGAAAAAGAAACACCCGCAAACCATGGGACTCCTCATCCCCTATTTTACTGAAGTGTTGTTTGTTTTTTCAGTCATGGAAGAACATTAATTTTTTTACATGCATGACGAGTCAAGTGGTTTCCAAAGGGTCCTTTGTTTTGTTAAGTTCAACAAAACAATGCTCGCTCATGAATAACTAGCTCTATCTACCCGGCGTTACTCGGGAGCTTTTACTTTCAGCTTTGTTTAACTCCCTTTTATCTTTAGTGTTTTTATTTACCAATTCTTTTCTTTTTTTAATAAGATTATGAAAATTAAATTTAATTATTACTACGGGTCGTTTGTTTATTGAATTGAGTTGAGCCAAATTATTACAAAATTATTAATTGTTGTGGTTGCAATGGTGTAAATGGTTTTTTAATCTTTATCTGCATTTGCAAAGAATTTAAAAGCCACTTTAAATGAATTTATCTTCGACAGCTTAAATACTTGCGAATTATTTTCAAATCTCGAATACACGTAAAGTAATGAACATGGCGCATTTACCCTCCCCCCTCATGGTTTTAATAACTCTAACAGCTACCAATTCCTTAAAAAAGATTAAAATGGTCGATTTGTTTACGTAAATTTAATTTCGTAATTATTTTTTAAATGGGATTTAAAAAAAAATGTTTTATTTTATGATGATGCATGTTCGATTTCAATAAATGTTCGACTAATAGTAAAAAATAATATTCAGTGTGCAATTATCAAAGTTACTTTGGCACGAGAAATACACAGTATATTTACACACTTTATTCATATGAGATTATATATCTGTAAAAGCGAAAAGGTCGAACTTCCTCCAAGAATCTTGATGGGTTGTCATGAAATCTTTGTTTTTTTGTTCAATTTATTATTAAATAGTTGTCTTATATTAGTAACTAACACCTCGGTTGCCCATACATCATCGGGCTAAGAGCAACTTGGACCGTGGAATTTAGTTTCCAATTTCACTTCAAATTCCTCAAACTTTTTCAAGTTGCTTTTGAAATTTTCTTGACACCTTTTCGATGAAGGTTTGTGGGAACACTAACATTTTAGATAAGGATTGATAATTTGTATTATTTGGAGAAAATAAGAACAGTCGGTGTGGTGGAAGGGTGCAGAAAGAATGTAAACCACCAAGAAGACGGCGTGATAATGTATGTAAGGAGAGTAAAAGGTGGACCTTAGGTTTACTTTTGACAGCCTCGTAACTCTCGCTTCCCTTATTTTGTCCTTTAGTCCTCACATTCCATGAGCAATGTTTCTGGCAAACGTCGAAAGAATTGCTGTTTGCTGGGTCGGAATCTATCCATCTAACACTTATCGTTGGCTAGTTTTAAACCTTGAAGTAGTATTTTTTAGCTCTTTACATCAAGTGGCTTCATGCCTTGTCTGGAGAGCTTTCCATAAATAATGTCCAGATCAATTAGGTGCGAAACGAGAGCAATCTAACCTCTCCCCGCGAATTCGGCACAGACTCCAGAGTTCGACATAAATATTCCCAAGTTTGACCAGATGCACCTGAAGCAGTTCTGGGATTACATCGGCCGAAACGTTGTAATAGTAACATTCAAGATGAGAGCAGTAGTCTGAATAATCCAAATAATGCAAACTATCAATCTATTCTTCATCGAACGTTTTCTCCGCGATTCGCTGCATTTTTTTTCTCTCTATCACGCATTCACAGTCTCCAAGACTTCCTGTTTCTCACTACGTTGCTTTCTCTGACCGATTTATCTGGAAGTCCAGGAACATACATTATCACGCCGGCTTCTTAGTAGTTTACCTCTTTTTCTGCACACTTCCACCATTCCTTCTAGACATACCTTTCTCAAAACGACTAATATATATATATATATATATATATATATATAAATATTTAAATCTGTATATATATATATATAAATATTTAAATCTGTGTATATATATATATATATATATATATATATATATATATATATTGTTTTCGCCCCCCCCCCCACGATATAATGACCTTGATATTTAATCCTCCTGTTCTTCTGCTTTGATAACTAACTACACAACCCCATTGAACATGGCGCATTTACCCTCCTCCCTCATGGTTTTAATAACTCTAACAGCTACCAATTTTTGCCCCCCCCCCAACTTCTACAGTTTATTTATTTTCTACCATCTTTTTGAGCCCATAACTTATCTTTTCATAATCGACCCTTTTGGGCTTATATCACGACCGCTCACTCCCCTCCCTAATGGTCCACTAACTCTGAACATTCCCATCACATACACTTTCCACAGTTAACTAAATTTATCTCACTGCTACTATCTATTTGTAGCCTATAATTTATCTTTTCATGAGCGGCTTTTTTAAGCTGTTTTCCTACTACTACCACTGTTTCAAATATTTGTAGTTTGCGTATTATTTACCTGAAACTAATCATCCTGAGGAAATCTTGAAAAAAAAAAAGCCGAAACGTTGATGAATACATAAATAATACTTTGGTTTTCCCTTTTTCAATTTCCTCGTATATATATATATATATATATATATATATATATATATATATATATATATATATAACTAGCTGCCACTATCCGGCGTTGCTCGGGAGCCTTTCTAATTTTATTTTCCATTTCAGAAACTTAGTTTAATTTTGTGAGGTCGCTTTTCGGCTGTTGTCGTAACTTGTTACCGGATTTTAATTAGCCAACATCTGCAGCCGTTGGGCTTATTTTTATACTTTTGTTTATTATTGTTAGAAATCCTTATCTGGAAGGATATTGAACCCTCTGTGAGTGCAAGTTATACTGTCTTGATTCGGTTCGATTTTGATCTTGAGAAGTTGATTTACATATTATTGATATACCTTTGTCGCACGTTAAATTTATTTCTAACGTCAAACAAAATGAAGTTAAACATCTCAAATCCAGTTTCATGCGGATCAGTTCACTGTATACATTTACTTGAACATAAGTTGCGATTTCATCTGTAACAAAGAGGGAATTTCAAATCCCTACACCTTTTTATGATATTACTGCGTAAATGATATGATTTTGAAATAGACAATCACATAGTCCGCGATGATATATATATTATATATATATATATTATATATATATATATATATATATATATATATATATATTATATATATATATATATTATATATATATATAGAATCCTAATTTGTCAGTTCAACAGAGCTACATAAATGAAGATAAGAGTGTAATTTGTCGTATAAAATCGTAAAAAAATATTATACCGTATATAGGCAATATGTCCTTCCTTCCTTTACAACATAGCAAGGTGTGGCACAAGGACGGGGGGTTGGGATTTAAAAGTCAGCGCACTAGACGATGCACTCTGTCTCTGCAAAAAAATTTCGGCCAGGCGAAAGGGAGAGTCCATCTACTCCTTAAGAAATTTTAGGTTTGCAAACCGGATACTTCGTTCGAGACTCCAGCTCCAGGAAGGTTGTCGATCAGGACTAAGCAGGTCTCCCTACCCCAACGGTTTTAATTAAATGTCTAGATAAGCAAATTCATTCACTTATACGTTTGTTTATTTTCTGGTTTATTGTCAACCAATTAAGGCCCCTTACCTGAACAGCCCCGTCAGCATTTCCCGGTAGGGGCGCCTTAAGCGATTGGCAATAAACCAATCTCTTCTCAAAGAGAGGAGGTTATGCCTAGGAGAGTGCACATTTTCAGAACTGAACAAAACAACACCTCATTCCTACAGAAGAAAGTCTGATCACCACCGAGACAGTCACTAGGTTGCCATGATGATAGCAAGAATGCATCCGCGGCTGGTATGAACAGAGTCTGTGAACCAATAATTCTGAATTAATCGTAGGAAGCCACTGTATATAAGCGATTGGGTTAAATAAACAAAACTTTTTAATACGTACAGACCACAAACTAGTGCAATACGCACGTGTTGATATAAAAGCGCTGTGTTGTAAAAACAAAAAAAAGGTAATATTCCAGTGTTTAACGCTCGACATGACACTTCTTATTCGGATTTTTCTTCCCAAACAAGGCAAGTTGCTACTGTAGACGTAAGAGGCTACTGAGAATTAGGGTGAAAATTTAGAGAGGGATATGAAATGATGTATATAGAATGCTTCTTTAATCTCACAGCAAAAATAAACATATATAAAATGTATTTTAGGGTAAAAGAGCTCCTCTGCAAGGGCTTCCCATTTGCCATGATACTACTTCGCTGAAAGCTGCAGCATAGTCATCTTCAAATCCAATGTCAACAAATACTTGTTATAAACTGTGTAACCTTTCCTATGTTTATATAGTGTCTCATTTTCAAAATAAATTACCAAGTTTCACCTGCATAGTAGGGCAACTCAATAAACTTTGGCGGAGTGTTGTGTTCTCCGAGTGCTTTTGGTATTCAATTATTTTGCAATCATCTAACTCAATGTTATCTTCAGGCACTGACAAATTAGCACAAGCTGTGCCACAACACTCTTCAACTATGTGTTGAACAATTAAGTCTATACTTTTTACATGTACACCGTGCTGTATTGCAATATTTTTGCAGTTGCACCGGATCAAGTTAAGAAGACTTTCTGGTGCTGATAGCATATCAATCATTTCTGGTATGATGACACCATTAGTCATCTGCCATCACCGATTGATGGAATTTAGAAAACGAGTTACTAACCATATTTACACTTATTAGTATAATGCATAAAATAGAATTTTGCAGCAGCTTTTGTTGGAGGCAAGATATTTAATCCACTGTGATTATGTTTTTGTGTATCTTTTGGAAAAACCGATGATAGCACAATTTGTTAAGACCTCAGCACAATGTTTTAAGTCTTTTATTTTTATTTTAATAGCAACTTCTTTGCCTGCATTGGATAAGCATGAAGTTGTGTCACATCCAAGTATGGTATGAAGAAATGGTAAATGTAAGCATATGCTGGGGCCAAGGTCAGATTTCGAACAGTGTATATTTTAACAGCAGTTTCAATAATAGGACAGAATCACCATTGGCGTGGATACACCGACACCCTGCTCGTTCCAATCATTCAGAAAACATCTTAATAAGTTTATGTTTATTAGATTTGTTTGCCAAGAAAATGCCCTTTTTTCGTTGCTGGAACCATAGTTAATTCACAGTGTGCAGATACAATATTTACTTCTCTTTCCAAATAAATTTTGACTTTTACTGAAGGTTGTTTACTGTAACCATCAAATATAATAACGCATTTGTCATATTTGTACGGTACGCATTTAATATATACATAATATATTTATCTAAATGTAAAACTATGATGCGAAATGATCCGATGTAGTTATGCTCCTCCATCCAAAACAAAGTGACTACCAGTGGGAAGTTTGCATTTTTTGCATCGAAGCTGGTTCCACGGGGAACTTCCTAGAATTGCTTTGCTTGCAGATCTGGGAGAAGCAACGGAATCAAACAAAGATGTTGTTTAACGACACTGTTCATATTAAAAGAGGTTCTGTATATTAAAGTTTTCTTTTGTTGCAACTAATGTTAGGCGTTGAAACAGTGCTTGTGGATGAATATGCACTACTTTCTTGTCTATAATCACATCTGTTTTTAATTCAAGGGTATTGCCTATTTTCTTTTCACTTGAATGAATTGTTAGGTACCTCATTGCCTTCCATGGATTGAAGAATCTCATAGCCAACATTTTCTGTTTGATCTAAATTTATTGAATCCTATACAACAACAATACCTGAGATAATGCTGTGCAGTGACATCAGATTGCTGGCTTTCCAAAAGCTGATATGCTTTTTTGTATCCGTGCAGTCTCACTTTTGTCGGATATCAGTTACTTCTTTGTGCTGTTTACTAATTTTATAATTGACACCAGTAAACTGCTCCATAACTTGATTGAGTTCAGAACAAACCGGACAGATTTAATCCACATGAATCGCTGCTTTTCTACTCCTTGTGAGTCTACCAGTGGATTTGATACTTCGCATAAACAATAGGATCAGTGGGAAGTGCTGCCTAGTATCACTATAGCCAACATGTAAACTATTTTTAAAACAGAATAAAATCAGGATGGTCCCTTGATAGAGTAGCCATTTGTTGAAGATATAAAAATATTGTCTTAGTATACAAATTGTGACCTGCAGTAACAGAGAATGGTGGTATATCATACAATGAAGCAAGATGGAGATTCCGATTTCCTGTTCTTTCAGCCCAGAGAAAATGCTTCGAAATTCTAGTATTTTCATATATTGCAACCACAAGCCGCAAGTACGATTAGCCAAATTCTCCTTTTTTCTGTTCCAACTTTTCACGTATAGCGATAGCTGCTATCATAGATTCTTCATCTACTATCGTATCTGGATTGGCAATGAGTTTTGCAAATAGTTTTTAGCTGACATTATTCAACTTTCTGCTAAATTAGTACCTCTCACTTGAAGTATATTAGATTTCTCTGTACATGTGTGAGTTTTTTTATTCACTTTGAGTTTCAGTGTCAGGTACAGAAATACGTGGCACAGTGAGTTTCAATGTGTCTGCAAGAAGTAATATGTTAAGTTCACCATCTATTAAGAAATTACCTCTTCATACATTAACAAGGACATTTCCACTAAGCATATTTGACACCGAGTTGTGGCCATATATCTCTTCCAGAACTTCTGACAATCCTGCCTTTTCCATTAGATTGCCTTATACACCCAAGAAAATTCATCTCCATGGGTAATCCTCCAATTCTCAGCACTATAGATTTCAGACGACTACTAGATGGCTTATTAACTATAATAGTTTGAGCCTTCCGATATAATGGATGGTCAAATGTGGAAACACGGGTTGTGTTCTTATAATTTTACTTGTTCAACCAGGAATATCAATGTAGAATAGACACGTGACATATTTGATGGATCAAAGTCAATGAAAGACAAAATCAGAACAGTTGCCCTTCCCGGATGATTTCCTTTGTATACCATTTGCATGAATTCTGACAATATTGGGCATGGCCATTGCAGAAATGGGAGAAACTGTCCACAGAATATCAAGTAAATATGGGATTTAGGAAAATGATCACAAGGCTTATGATGGGTAAGTTCACCAAAATGATATAGATTATCTTTGTGATAATGGTAATAATGAATTGTTACTTGTCCAGGCCTAAGGATCTCATTAGTCGTTACTTCATGCTGGGAAATCACATGCGTTACAAATTTATCTGACGTTAATATGGCAATCATACTCATACGATGAAAGGTGCCATATCCATCAAGGGTTTGTATATTGTAGTCAATTGTGTCTGCTGCATAAATTGACCTTTTGTAACAGTAACATAACAGTTACAGAAGCATTTCATTCAAATGTTTGGACTTCGTCATATGAGCTACAAAACTCATGTTGCTGTAATTTAGCTATCAAAAACCTAGAATCAAAAATGGTGATGCATTTTTATGACTAGCCATAATTGTAAAAAGGTAATCACTATACTTGGTCGAATAGCTTAAATGATAGCATGTTCCAGGGATGTCTGCTTCTTCTTCTGTTTTTCCTGTTGCAATAATCTGCATAAAGTGAGCAACACTATCAGGGGGGAATGCCAAGGTTTCCTATAAAGTAAGTTCATCTGTGGATGGATAATTTGAGTTTGGAGTCATATATTTATTTCATTGTTTGCCTGTTCTAAAGTTGGTACTGCACCGTTGGCGATAGACTGCATCCTTGGCATGTAAATCATTTGCAGAGGATAATATTTCTAATACTGTATCACTCCACTCATCATTCCGGGATTTACATATTTTGTCTATAGAGTTATCTAATGTTAATGTTTTCATAAGATGATAACCCTGACACCTTTGCCTTCCTTGGTATTTGATTGTTGTACCACAAGAAAGGCAGTAATTCTTGAAATCAAAAGTTCTTGTTTGGGATTATAAACTACAATTAAATGTGGATATATCGACCTATTCCATGTTTTTCATCTGCTTTTATAATGTTAGGGTTACATTATCGTTTTCTACAGCTCTTATGAACACGTTGAGTTGCACATATACGAAAATACTTGCATATTCCCCACATGCTGTGTTGATGCTATCACTTCCTTTTTAGGTAATTGTCACTGTATCCCTAAGATTGTAACCCATAATATCATCTTTACAAAGTATGCACATGTCTCTAGTACTTGTATTAGACATTATTACATTTTTATCAAAAAAAGAAATTGACAGTAAAAACCAGCAGCGTATAATAGACTACAAATTTATTTCAGTAAATTATTCTAAACTTCCGATCTATTATATATAGTCTAAGGAATTCTTTAAACATTGACTAATATGTTTTAGTTTTAAATTCTTCATATTGTTTTAAACAAGTTGTTTTTTTTTTGTGTAAAAATGTTTTTTTGTGTAAAAAAATGTTAAAATTTTATTTTGTATAAAAAACTTTGTCTTTGTTTTTTTTATGTCGTAAAATATTTTTGTGCATGGAAAACAATATGGCCGCCAGCGATTAAAACATTGAATTAAAGTTCGATTCTCAAAACTTTACAAAGAAAAAAGGCAAAATGAAAACGAGGTTGTTTACATTTCTTTGTCATAAACACACACTATTTTCGCAGATCGATAATTGCAAAATGTTCATATTTCGCATTGGTAGATTTTTCTAGACTTTTAATATGTTCATATAGACACTTAATAGAAATGCATTGTGCAAAAAAAAACCTTGTGTTGCAATTAGTTTGACCTTTTTCACTGATTTGACCGGACTAATAGTAGAGAAAGACTAGCAACGTCTCTTCTGTGGGAAAGAGGCTGGAGAGAACAAAGGATATCATCGCCCACTAGATTGCGAAATCGATTTTGTATAAAATACCGTCCAGGTTCCCGAGTTCGACATAAGCGTTCCTAAGTTAGACTAGAAAGTTCCCAAGTTGGAAACGATGCACCTAAAGAAGGTCGGAGGTCACATCGACAACAAAGTTGTAAATATAGCAAGCAAGATGAGAATAGTAGTCCGAATAATCCAAAGTTTCTTGTTCGTTAGTAATTAAATCACGGAATTTTTGATTGTCCAAACCTTTTTTTCTCGCGCTAACAATCCGTTTGATCACAGTAATCAGTTTTGTTTCAAAATTACGAACCAAAAAAAAAC
>OY744550.1:29600804-29610804 GCA_963556195.1 Sepiola atlantica
TTGTAAGATTTGTAACAATTCTTGTGTGGACTTAACACTATATTTACTAGGTAGATACGGACCGATAAATTAATTTAAGGTCTTTGTTAAAGAATATATAGGGGTAGTAATTTGGGATATGATAGGTCGGAGAGGGGAATAAGATTTATGTATCTTAACTGTTCCGTATAAATATCCAGGTTTGTAATCGTCAATTATTTTGGAAAGTTGATAATTATCAATTGGTGCATTGTTGGCAGTGATAACTTGTGTCTTTAATATGTTGGTAGGATTGTTGTTAATTCTTTTGAATTTAGTGTGGGAATCAAGAATTGTTTCAAGTTTAGTGTAATAGTCTGATTTATTAAGTACGACAAATATGTTTGTTTTGTCGGCTTTTTTTATAATGATATTTAGATGATTGCGGAGTTCATTAGCGCTTTATTAGATTAAGATTTAATAATGAATTGGATTGTTTTTATCATGTCGATATTTTATAGCTTCTGTTTTAGGAAATCACGTAAAACAGGATGTGATGTTTAGTTATGTTTTCGTATAGTAATTATATTTCTGCTTTTCTGTTTTGATGGTTGAATCAATTTAAAAGGTTGCAGTTAGGTCCAAGATTTAGTAATGGTTTTTGGGGTTCTGTAAGTTCTTCGTCAAAAGATTAATGTAGTGTTTCGTGTGGTTGGGTAGTAAAATGGATCCCTTGTAAAGTGAGTTTAATTCCTTTTGGATAGTTACCCGGTAAGAGTGTTCGTCATTGGTATATATATATATATATATATATATATATATATATATATATATATATATATATATAGGTTGTGTGGTCAGACACAAGTGTTAATTTCAATAATAGAAGACCCAAATGTACTAGTATGTGATTCCAGAACAATTATAAAGTTAAATATTTTCCTACGCAAACAGGCTCTCGCAAAAGTGGTTTTTATTTCAAGAATAACAGCTCTTTCTTTATAGCCATACAATCAGAGCATTGGTAATTAAAAAGTCTGAACATTATAGATGAATGAAATTTCAGATGTACAAAAATCCCATCTTACTCGTTAATATTTTCTAGAAAAACCTCCATTTCTCCTTCGACACATGCATGTGGCTAATAATCTCCACGTGTCGCCATGTTTAGTTTTTAAAAATATGGCGGACCGTGGAGATTATTCGCTACATTTATGGAAGAAAAAAAATGGAGATTTTTCTTCGAAAATGTTTTTCTGTAAATCTGAAGATTCATTTGTCTATAAAATTCAGATTTTGAAATTACAAATGATCTTATTGTGTAGCTATGAGGAAACAGCTGTTGTTCTTGAAATAAAAACCAATTTTGTTTGATAAAACACCTTATTTGTGTGGGAAAATATTTCAAATCACACACACACACATATATATATATATATATATATATATATATATATATATATATATATATATATATATATATATATATATAAATAGGTTTTAAAATGACTATTAAGACAAAGATTCTGAAACCTAACGGAATCAGACAGTATACCGTTGTATATATATATAAAGAGCACACATTTGTTAGAATGGAGCGTAATGGCAATATTACGTGTTCAGATATGTCAACTGACGTTTTATAGACACATATTATATGCATATATATTTATGACTGATCCACTATGCTTCTTTTACTAGACATTATTAGAAGAAATAAAAACAATATATTTACAGAAAGCTGCAACTCACTGCTTTTACTTAACCCTGTTGTTGTTTTTTGTTGTTTTTTAATAAACACATGTTTTAATATTTTTTCTTTTGTGTACATTACGGAGTGAGAAAATTTTCGGATGACATTTGTCAATTAGGTAGAAAATGTGAAATCTGATGGATATTCACCCATTAGTTTGAAACGCTTACATAAAGTAAGAAACTTGCATCCGTTTTAAAATAATACAGCAGTTTATTTTTCTGCGTGGATTTTTAGTTTATCCTGATGAAGTTCAAAATAGATTTTATGATGACTATCCATGTATGCTCCTGTTATTATGCATTATTAGAGGAAATAAAGTTAAAACAAATTAATTACGGAAATCTGCAACTCACTTATTTTTTTATTAGTCCCTATTCGGCATTTTCTGTTTACCTTTTAGAAGCATTGTTTAATATATACATACATATATATATATGTGATTTTATGAAGGCTTACCAAAACATTCCTTTCAAGACACCAATGATCACCATTAAAGATATTTTTTCTTACAAATACTATTTATTCAAATTAAATGTTTTTAGTGAAACACGTGTAGGAAAAAACATTTAATTTGAATAAATAGTATTTGTAAGAAAAAATATCTTTAATGGTGATCATTGGTGTCTTGAAAGGAATGTTTTGGTAAGCCTTCATAAAATCACATATAAATGCTCTGTACTCTGTAATCGAGTATCATCGAGCTTGTTTTTTATTGGAACAACCCCGGTCTTCACTGAATGATCTATTTTATAAGTGAAAAATCTAAATCTACATATATATATATATATATATATATATATATATATATATATATATATATATATATATATATATATATATATATAAGATAAATGAAAGAAGAGAGATAAATATGGACGAATGACACATCTATTGTTCAATGCAAGGTGTACTCGGTAAAAACATGTTTATTTTTCTTTCCTTAAGCCAAGGCTTTTCAAAGATTAAAATCTTATCATCAGATGAATTACATAGATAGATAAGTTGGCAGTGGAAAAGCCAAAATTCAAAATTTGAAAAAATATAAAGTAATGGAGAGTAAGAATGTGCGTGTTAAAAATATAGAGTCTGTCCAGTTGGTAAATGTCCCTATTTTTATTGTTCCGTTGAACTATTTCGAATAATTGAAAGTAATGAAAGACAAAAACATTAAAGAAATTTCAGAAGAACTCTCTCTTTTCTGTATGTCTGAAATATTCGTTGTAAGCGTATAAACATTGCGCCATTTCGGCATATATTTCACTAATCGGATTGAGTATGGTTGGCGTAGTTCTACATAAACAACTTTTTACGAAACACTTTCTATTCAGGAGAAAGTTGTCTCCGATTCTTCAGGAATATATCGGTGTAATTAGGGGGTTCATGTACGATACTTGTTGTAGATATCATTAGCGGACTACAGGAGTAGCTTATTTTAACGTAATATTTTATGAATAACTCATGGAATCTGTTACGTTTGGAAGTATTTAAAAATACTTAACTACACGTTAAGTTAAAAAAGGGGGTAAACCAAATGATATTACTCATCCTATTCTTCTTATTATGTGTTCTGTAACATTGGATGTGTATATAGTAATTTTTCTTTGAATACGCTTTCACGAAGTCTTCGTTTGCAGTAAGGAGTAGCCTGGTTAAAAAAAATCTAAGTTTGATGACAGGTTCCAAATTCTATGGCTACGGTTAGGTACGAGATTTTTTAATACTACATGTAGGTAGCATCATTCTATATTAACGTGCCTTAGCTTCTAATTAAATTTATGGTAAGGTATGTGTGTACCATTAGATTTACTCGGGACAGTTAATGTTAGACTTGTTAGTGTTTATTATGATTTTATGCCTTAATTGGTGCGGATGTGTGGTTAACTGTTTGCATAGTTCATCTCAACATATGCCCACTGCAATTTCAGTAAAGATAGATACATCGCCCGTCACGGTATAATGTGGAAATATGCTCCTAGAATATATATTTTAGTGAGTTTTGAATACAAATTTGAATAGGTCACGGATTACAGCACTATCATACTACCCCATGGCATCATCAAACAAGTCTTCGTGGTGTGATTCTTTTTACACAAGTAAAGTAGAAGTATTTTCCTGACGTTTATTACAGTGTCTATACATATGTATTACATATGTCTCACTTATATCAGTATCTGGAATCGAAGTCTAAGTTTATTTAGGACAGTCTTAAGGATAGAGGGGTAAAAGTCTGTTATGTCGAATTGTGTGAATCTACATTGTACCGATGTTACAAGGGCTGGATCTTGACAGAGAGTGTTTGACCTATTACGTTAGAAACTTGTAACCTATATTACCTACACTGATACACGGTTCTTTGTTCCAAATTTTATAAGAATAGATTCAATTGTTGTTGAGTTATATTGGACCTTTCATTTAGTAGAAGATTACTTCTGCTATGAGCATTATTTTTTAATCATCCTTTATTCGCTTGTTTGTTTGTTAGTTGGCAAAAAATAATTAGTTTTACCAGAGATGCTCCATCTCTGGTAAAAAATGTTTGGACACGGAAATCCTCATTAAATTGTAGAAGACATCCGGATCTTGAATTGAGGCAAGGCGTTATTTGGAGGATTCTTCAACATTGCAGAATATGACATTTTTATCCACAAATTGGCATATACGTGCAGTATAAAATATAGGTACTACAAAATACTTTTTGTTTAAATATACTAAACAAAAGTAATCAATATGAATGATATTGCTTTATTTTATTCTTCAATCGCCTACTTACAAAACCGTACAAAAAAACAACGTTTTTTTTATTCATTTATTCTTTGTTTTTTTCGATTTTTTCACAATGCTGGCAGTCAACGCTGGAGTGATTTTGAAATTTAAAAAAATCTTGATTTGTTAAAAAATATTTAATAACTTTATGTCTGCTGCAGGCATGCAGTTATTAAATATTTTTAACAAATCGCCTTACAAATAAAACTTAGCAAACACAGATAAGTGAAAGGGGCGGCAATCTGTTTTATGATTCATTATTTTCTGGATTTTTAGACAACAATTAAAACATAATTAATCTATGGACACTCCTCCGGACAATATTTTTCCACCCTGGCAAAGCCGAGAGCCGGTGTGGTTTTTAGAGTTTAAAAATCTCGAAAACATTTAGCAAAAATAGTCACGATTTTTCCAATATACGAATACTCACGCAACGTCTATTAGGCATAGAAATATTTACTATTTTCTTTTTTTACTTAAAAGTAGTAATATGGGGTTGAAAGCTGAGAGCAGGATTTTTTTGGGGTTACTCACTTTTCCCGGACAATGCCGGGCGGATCAGCTAGTACATTATATATTTTTATAGTATATATTATTTTTATAGTAATTATATTAAACTACCGTTAATTAATTGGAATGACACAATACTCATAGATATAAAACCCATAGTAAGACAGACTATAGAATCGGCTATACGAATTTCAAATTCTATCGGATGTATTGTTAATTTACACAATTTAAAATAAATCGGTAACTTTTCATCAGCTATGGGTATAATAGCAACGTGTTCTACTAAACATAAACACAGAATTGTTTTCAATAGATTTCATGTCTCGATATCACATAATAAAAAGGGTTAATTTGCCGCGAAAACAGACAAACTCAACCAAAATAAGGCACATTGAGGAGCTATGGCGGAAGTATACATTATTCAAGTGCACTTGTTTATCTCTTCAAGTTCGTTTTTGTAAAATTTGTTTCATCCTTCTACGTTTTATTTTTTGTATGGGGATCTTTCTTAATTCAGTTTTAGTTTTCATAAATTTATCTGTAAAGTCTGGCTGTCACAACCAATTTTGTACATATTAAAATGTGAAGGTACCGGTTGGCAGCTAGTGCATCTAATGCAGAAGCTTTCAATGGCTGAAAAAATAAAATAAACACAACTATTACCTTCGTGGTAACCGCTCATGATTCCAAGGAGTAAATTAAAGAGTTTCTCGATGAAAACCTTCAAATGTTCTTTGACTAAATGATGTACGCAAAGCATATCCAACAATTAATTTAGACACTTCGTTTTTAAGCACACTTTTCTGATTATATATATATATATATATATATATATATATATATATATATATATATATGAGAAAAGAAGGGTGAGGGTAATCCGACGTAATGGGAAATGAAAAAAGAAAAAACCAAAAGATGTTTTGGGTTTTTCCTTTTTCATTTCCCATATATATATATATATATATATATATATATATATATATATATATATATATATATATATAGAAATGATATATATACTATCAATACTATAAAAATAATATATACTATAAAATATATAATGTACTAGCTCACCCATGTCGGCACTGTCCGGGAAAAAGTAACCCAATAAAATTTTGCTCCCAGCTCTGAACCCCATATTAGTAAACGTTTTGGAAATTTTTAAACTATGAAAACCACACCGGCTTTCGGCTTTGCCAGGGTTAAAAAATATTGGCCGTTAGAGTGTCCATAGATGCTTGAATTGTTGTCTAAAAATCAGAAAAACAATGAATCATGAAACAGATTGGTGCCCTTTTCACCTATCTGTGTTTGGTAAGTTTTGTTTGTAAGTCGATTTGTTAAAAATATAAAACAACTTTATTTCTATTCCGTTTTCGAGATTTTATTAAAATTTCAAAATCACCCCGGCGTTGACTTGTAGTATTGTGCGAACATTGAAAAAGCAAAGAATGAAAAACAGTTATTTGGTACGGTTTTGTTAGTAGGCGCGTTGAGAAAGAAATAAAACAATTCCTCTCTGGTTTGCTTATTTTTGTTTAGTATATTCAAACAAAAATCATTTAGTAGTACCTATATTTTATACTGCACGTAAATTATATGCTAAGAAAAGAAACTCAGTAACTCCCTAGCGGTAATTAAGGTATTAAATATTTTGAACGGCCATTTTGTCATTTGTTGATGAAAGAATTTATTTTGTAATATTCAAATGTATATAAAAAAAAACTTCGTTTCTAACGAGCTATAAACAATTGTTTTAAAATTGTAAAATTAATCCATAATTTTGTTATATGGTATGTGAACGATTGTTTGTTGTGATTTTATGGGTGCGCAGGATTATTTTAGCATTACGTAACTGAAAACAAGAGGAAGCTTTGTTTGAAATGTAAGTTTTGAAAATTATATTAAAGTCTGTAATGTGTCTGCAAGAGTACGGCAATTGATTTGTTTGAAGTTTGACTTACCATAAGAAGAGTTTGGTAAGCCGGTTTTATAAGTAAACGATTGGCAGAGTCGGCCGCTTCCGACATTGTTAAAAGATCGCATTTTAATTAGTTGCTATGAGTTAAATTAGTTTACGTAAGTCTACAATATCAATTTTCTGGGTAATAAATTGTAAACGACTTCAGGCTAATAATCTTCCGAGCTGGTAAAATCAATTATTTACATAAACTAAAGCAAAAACATTATTTTCGCGCGAAGAAAATGATAGAAGGAAGAAGACAAATTAGCTAGTCAGAATAAAATAACGATTTGTTAGATGCATTGCTATATGGATCTAACTTCAACGATCCGACCGAATTAATTGTATATATTAGATATATAATATATACAATTAAATATGAACGTAAAAAGATAATATATATAAATGCAAATCTATATTTTATCGATGTAACTGGATAAAAGTATATCGATATATATATAAAATTATGCCGATATAATATATCGATATAATTATATACTATATCGCTATATCTATCCAGTACTATACCGCTATATCTATAGTATCTATATATCTATAGTATATTTCTATAGTATATATTTATATAATATTATATAGCTATAATATATCCTCGTATACTTTTGTCGTAATTTAAAATGCGTATCTCAGTCAAAATGGGGCATTTCTTCATATTTGACAAAAGAAAAATAGCCTTAAAGAAAACATTAAAAACATGTGGATTATAGGTGTTTTATAATTTTTAGATTTCGGACAGTCCTCCGTGAAAATAATGCATTTTTGATAAAACTTGATTGAATCTGCAATATTTATTAAAAAACTGGACATTTTAAACTTTGTACAACGCTCATTTCAAATGTTCTTTGATAACACTTCGGTGTCTAAACGCATATGTCGTCTCCGCGTGAAATAGTGCGTTTAGACTGTAAACATAAATTTACCGTATTTGTATTCAACATGAGGACGTTTTTTTTATGTTCTTATTACCGCTATGTGCTAATGATTTTTCTGCTTAAAGTAACATATATTTTTGTAAAAATGAAAAACTTATTAGAAACATCATCGGAGTTCAGACATTATTATTAATATTTTATTTCTTTTTGCGTGCATATGTGGACGAGATTCTTGTGTCTAGTAACATGAATTTGATGTTAGGGAGTGTATGGTATGTTTTGTTGAAATGTTTGGCTACTTGGAACTCTGGTGTTTTTTGTCTCATACTAATTTTGTAGTTATTAAATCTAAATATAAAAGGTAATTTTGTCTTGCCTGTGTATCAGTTATTTAAACATTTTGTGCAAAAGATGCAATATATAAGATTGCGGCTATCAAAGTTAATGTGTGGTAGTTTTATTTAGATGGGTGTATTTATGACTGAAGTAGGAATCTGTTACTAAATGTCTAGGTTTATTGCATGCATAGTAACCTTATTGTGTGGTGTTGTGTGGGTGTTTTTTGGGATGTGGTGAGCATAGTTAATAAATTAATTGGTTAGGGTTATAGCACAGTTAATAAATTTATTGGTTAGGGTTATAGTACGGTTAATAAATTTATTGGTTAGGGTTATAGTACAGTTAATAAATTTATTGGTTAGGGTTATAGTACAGTTAATAAATTTATTGGTTAGGGTTATAGTACAGTTAATAAATTTATTGGTTAGGGTTATAGTACAGTTCATGAATTTATTGGTTAGGGTTATAGTACAGTTAATAAATTTATTGGTTAGGGTTATAGTACAGTTAATAAATTTATTGGTTAGGGTTATAGTACAGTTCATGAATTTATTGGTAAGGGTTATAGTACAGTTAATAGAGTTATTGGTTAGTGTAAGAGTTACAGTACAGTTAATAAATGGCTAAAGTACAGTTAATAAATGTATGTGTTAGGGTTAAGGGTATAGTAAAGTTAATGAATTTATATGTAAGAGTTATAGTACTGTCAATAAATTTATTCGTTGGGTTAGGGTAATAGTACAGTTAATACATGTATTGGTTAAGGTTATAGTACAGTTAATAAATTTATTGGTTAGGGTTATAGTACGGTTAATAAATTTATTGGTTAAGGTTATAGTACAGTTAATAAATTTATTGGTTAGGGTTATAGTACGGTTAATAAATTTATTGGTTAAGGTTATAGTACAGTTAATAAATTTATTGGTTAGGGTTATAGTACGGTTAATAAATTTATTGGTGATGGTTATAGTACAGTTAATAGATTTATTGGTTAAAGTAAAGGCTGAAGTACAGTTAATAAATTTATGTGTTAGGGTAAGGTGTATAGTACAGTTAATAAATTTATATGTTAGAGTTATAGTACAGTCAATAAATTTATTCGTTGGGTTAGGGTTATAGTACAGTTAATACATGTATTGGTTATCCTTTAGCATTAAGAGGTGCTTCTTAAAAATAGAATTGTCTCCGGGATCTAATTAAAATATTTGTAAAATCTGTATTTAGTGCGTGTGTATATTGGCCATATACTGAATATCATGTGTATGCGGCTATTTGTAGTTTTCTTTAAAGAAGTTGTTGTATGTCCATAGATACAGTTTTATTAATAACTGAATTAATGAATTTTCTGTTTATAAAAGATGGGATAACCGTTCGAAATATTAAATCTGAAAATTACACTTACACCTATAATTTACATGTCTTTCTGTTTTTTATATAGCTACCTTTAACTTTTCCAATGTGTGAGAATTCATCAATTTTAGCCGGGAAACACACAAATTTATATATATATATATATATATATATATATATATATATATATATATATATATATATATATATATATATATATATAAGTAATCCATGGACATAATTCTGGCTCACAGCCGTCACCAGCGGGCTTTGTGAAGTCAGTAGCATGGAATGAAATAAATGTGGATGGTTCTGACTTCACCAAACCCGGACCTCGGTTCTACTGCTCCCAGCAGTGGCTACTACTTCTCCCGATCAACTCATCATGTAAACCCAATATTTTCATGTACTTGCATGACATTTTTCTTAATATTATCATCTTGAATAAGTTTTAACTATAAAGACGAA
>OY744550.1:29623304-29638304 GCA_963556195.1 Sepiola atlantica
AAGATCTGTCTATTATGGTTCTTTCTTATTTTTCTAAGTTATTTGTACAGCTATAGCTAAGTTTAACAGTATTTTTCTTAAATATTTTACGGGTAGGGTTATTTGCAGGAAAACGCCAACTTAAAAGGTTAAGAAACATATGCCTAATTTCGGGTTTAACTAACAGATTAACAGAGGTGTATAGTAAATAATTTTTTGGTCCCTATTTTTAGTTCTAATGCTTCTGCTATTTTTGTCGTGATACTCACTCCCTGCGTTAACGTAATCACTGTTTTGTTAAGCGTTATTGTATGTATTACTATTATGAACATTTTTTTCATTAGGAGTTATTGCTAATTCTAGAGCTAATCGTTATTAGGATATGCTTAGTAATAGTGTAGGGGTGGTTTGACTTGGGATTTAAATATTTTGGGTAATAATTATATACATATATATCCACATATATATGTATATATAGTATATATACACTATATATACACGCATATATATATATCTATAGTATATATACACTATATATACTATATATACACGCATATATATATATCATGTATATATAGTATATATAGTATATAAACACACATGCATATATATATATATATATATATATCATGTATATATAGTATATATAGTATATAAACACACATGCATATATATATATATATATATATATATCATGTATATATAGTATATATAGTATATAAACACACATGCATATATATATATATATATATATATATATATATTAATATTAAAATAAACATAGTTTGAGCGCCCGACAATTGTTTCAAAGCCCTGCTGAGTATTGCCCTTGATAAGAAGCCGGCAGGGCTTTGAAACAATTGTCGGGCGCTCAAACTATGTTTATTTTAATATAAATAGCTCTAATATATATTGAGCACTTTTGAAAAATATTGGTTTTGTTCATTTTTTGAATATTTAAACTGAATTAATTAATATATATATATATATATATATATATATATATATATATAACGTGTGTGTATGTGTGTTAGTGGACTTTATCGGGGAGTTGCAAAATTAAAAAAAGACTAATCGAGATCGAATAGCAAGGACGGTCCTAAAGACAAGGAGAATTGAAATCAAAGGGAAGATTGCCACCATACAAAGCACGGTACTGATGGAAAATCGTAAGAAAAATCTTCAAGTGCAGAAAACAATCCCCACAGCCCGATGACATCGACCAACTACAGGTACGGCGGAATAGAATAGCACTTTTCAAACACAACTAGGAAAATGATGGTAGAACATAATAAGATGACACCAAAAGAACTGACACTACTTTGGTAAATATATAAAAAGAAATACTGTTATCTGATTGTCCCCCCCCTCCTGTAAAAATGCAGTGACATCAACCACATTTTGTATCTTCTGGAAGGTATGAAAAGATGGAAAGACCTAGGGAGAATAGCACCATCCAGACCTCGACTAGAAATGTTCAGAGAGTAATGGAATCATGGGGACTTATTGGCCATTCACATTTCAAATAGAGTTTGTAGGATAACACAATGTTATTTGCAATAGTGATCGAAATATGTGGCGACTACTGGAACTGTGAAGAGACTTGTCACTCAGAACGCAGAGAAGACAACCTGTGGGAAATCGCTGGTAATGGGACGTGTAAGAACCCATAGTGACTTAAATACAACAACAACAACAACTACAACTACAAAAAACTAAAACCAATAATAAGCTCACGGACACACGTGCGTGTCTGGCGGGTGGAACATTGGGAAAATGTGCCACTTGTGTTTTCGTAAATGCCGCTTGCTGTCGTAAAACCTATAACATTGTAATACTAAAATTACATTGAAATAAAAATCCTTAAAAGACAAACATAGTTTTAAAAGGGAGTGTTTTTTTTCTGGCTGAGAGAGTTGTTGTCACCCACTGGTTTTCTGATTGAGAGAGTTGTTGTCACCCACTTCTGTTTCGTATGAAAGCAACACGCCCATCAGTAGTAGTATCAGTAGGAGGAGTAGGAGTAGTAGTAGTAGGAGGAGGAGGAGGCGGAGGGGGAGGAGGGGAGGAGGAATAATAATTTGGACATACAGACAAATGGTAGAGACAAACCGGAGACAGTATTGGAAAATGAAAAATCCTCTTTAAAATGGAGGTACAAACAGACGCATTCATCCAAGCAAGGAGACCGAACGTGATAATAGTTAGCAGGAAAGGAAAAAACGTGAAAAATCATAGACTTCCAGCTAATTTAAGGATAAAGGGGACAGAAAAGGGAGGCAATACATGGAACTTGTCAGAGAATTGAAAAGAAACATGAAAAAAAATCACTCTAATACGAATAATTGTAGGAGCACTAGGAACAATCCCGAAAAGCCTAGCCCAAAAGGAAAGAAAATCGAAATCAAAGGGAAGATTGAGTCCATAAAACGCACGACAATAATTAAAACAGGAGAAATATTAAGGAAAATCCTCGAAAGCGAAAATCACCCTATATAACCAACCAACGCTAAGCTGGCACAGGTAAGTTAAAATAGAAATAGAAGAAAGATATGAAAAGAACATCAGACGAGCCCAAAAGAACTGGAACTGCCAGAAGTCGCAGAAACTTCCCAGCCCTATATAAAAAAAAGAATACGTACGCCCACATGATGGCAGCAGCATCGGTTGGTACCACACAGAATGGTCGTGAAAAGTCAGGAAGGGTGAAAATACCGTGGGTGAGGGCACTAAACAGCCTTCCACTGGAAGAGGTGGGGGAGACTTGTTACCACTTAAATTTGAGAGGAAGCCAACGGTTGCAACATATTAATAGTAACCGACTGTAACAATAACGCAAAAAGATTGATAGTGCTAGAAATGTCGGGAGACTTGTCACTCAGACTCCAGGGAGCACTACTGTTTATTATCGGTAAGTAATCACTGATATTCACTTGTGTGAAAACTCCTAGTGTATAAATAATGATAATAATGATAATAATGATGATGATGATGATGATGATGATGATGATGATGATGATGATGATGATGATGATGATGATGATGATGATGATGATGATGATGATGATGATGATGATGATGACGATAATAATAATAATAATAATAATAATAATAACAACAGATACACGTATCATAACGATGGAAATTGCAGAAAAAATAACAAAAAAAGAAGACTAATAAAAAAGAAGAACAGAAAGAAAAGAGGGGGAAGTGAAGAAGGAGGAGAAGGAAGAGTTAAAGGGACAGTGATAATTATATGCATATATACTTACATATGAATCAATAATTGTTTTTGTAAGTAACTCTTCAGGCGCGCATGTTATTTTATATGTAATAAGAATTAGAATAAATCCAAGACATTATTTTCCATGCTGCATCTACCATTAATTGAAGAGCAATCTTCTAAAATGTTGACACAATATCAAGTTACTCTGAATAAAAGCATACGGCTGTATTACTTTGTACTCCGGCAACAGATTGTTCTGTAAACATGGACAGGTGTTCTTTGCTGTACCCCTAACCCTAACCCCATACCAAAAATAAAACAACGCTAAGCCTAAATTAATATGGGGTACTACTGCGAAATTAAGATAAACATATTACAGTTACAAAAATATTGCCAATTATGCCTTTAAGCCATTTGGCTTAAAGTATTTTGTTTTGTTTTATGACCCATTTTTATTTTGCTTTACATTGTTAATAGCGACGAGCTTAGAGTTACCGATGGACTAATTTAGGATTACCGACGGACTAATTTAGGGTTACCGACGAACTAATTTAGGGTTACCGGCGAACTAATTTAGGGTTACCGACGGACTAATTAAGGGTTACCGACGAACTAATTTAGGGTTACCGACGAACTAATTTAGGGTTACCGACGGACTAATTAAGGGTTACCGACGGACTAATTAAGGGTTACCGACGAACTAATTTACGGTTACCGCTGGACTAATTTAGGGTTAGCAGCAAAATAATTAAGGGTTACCGACGAACTAATTTAGAGTTACCGACGAATTAAGTTAGCGTAACCGATTAATTAACTTAGGGTTACCAACGAATTAGCTTAGCGTTACCGACGAACTAATTTAAGGTTACCGACGAACTAATTTAAGGTTACCGAAGGACTAATTTAGGGTTACCGACGGACTAATTTAGAGTTACCGACAAATTAAGTTAGTGTAACCGATGAATTGACTTAGGGTTACCAACGAATTAATTTAGCGTTACCGACCGAACTAATTTAGGGTTACCGACGGACTAATTTAGGGTTACCGACGAACTAATTTAGGGTTATCGACGGACTAAATCCATATATTCAGGTCCTTTTTATCTTTTTCTTGTCTATTCTATTTCCCCAACCCTATAAACTATCTCCTCCTCTCTATCAGCATCTTGGGTATGATAAAACCTGCATCCAATGGTGAGTCCCAATTTAGGAGCTTAGCGTGGTGTGGGGTCACATCTCAGTTACCACTTCTCCCAGACCAACTCCGACCCGGAGTAATAGTAACTGTAAAACCCCCTATTTATGGGTTAAATAGAAACTACCATTTACAGACTAATCGTTCATAGTCTACGTGTATGTCTATAACATAAATTAATATACAAAACAATCGTATGCAAAATCATATACGTACAGTTTCTGCATAAAATAACCCAACGATAGATGAGATGTCATAAAAGCTAACAGGCAAGCAAGCAACTCCCACATCAAAACTAATGTAATCGTTTGTTGTTCAGTGTATGAGCGAGCAAATATCGTGGAAAGTCGACCTACCCTCGAGTATTCTACAGCTGACGAAGATAACAATACTCCAACCTCCCTCGATTTCTGCGTATAATGACCGAACGACGGATGAGTTTCCGTGAAACTCAAAAAGCAACTAAGCAGCCCCCACAACAAAACACATGCAATCATTTGGTGTTGCCTGTACCAATCAATCCAAACCCAACCAATTCTGCGGATGGCTAACCCTAACCCAACCAATTCTGAAAATGGCTCATCCTAACCCATATCCGACCAATTTTGAGACTGGCTCACCTTAACCCTAACCCAACCGATTCTGAAGATGACTTACCCTAACCAAAATCAATTCTAAGGATAACACACCCTAATCAGAACCCAACCAATTCTGAGGATGGCTCACCCTAACCCTTACCCAACCAATTCTGGGTATGGCTCACCCTAACTCTAACGCAACAACTTCTGAGGTTGGCTCACCCTAATCCTAACCCAACCAATTCTGGGGATAGCTCACCCTAATCTTAGCACAACCAATTCTGAGGATGGCTCACCCTAATCTTAACACAACCAATTCTGAGGATGGCTCACCCTAACCCTAACACAACCAATTCTGGGGATGGCTCACCCTAATCTTAGCACAACCAATTCTGAGGATGGCTCACCCTAATCTTCACACAACCAATTCTGAGGATGGCTCACCCTAACCCTAACACAACCAATTCTGGGGATGGCTCACCCTAATCTTAGCACAACCAATTCTGAGGATGGCTCACCCTAATCTTAACACAACCAATTCTGAGGATGGCTCACCCTAATCTTAGCACAACCAATTCTGAGGATGGCTCACCCTAACCCTAACACAACCAATTCTGGGGATGGCTCACCCTAATCTTAGCACAACCAATTCTGAGGATGGCTCACCCTAATCTTAACACAACCAATTCTGAGGATGGCTCACCCTAATCTTAACACAACCAATTCTGAGGATGGCTCACCCTAATCTTAACACAACCAATTCTGAGGATGGCTCACCCTAATCTTAACACAACCAATTCTGAGGATGGCTCACCCTAACCCTAACACAACCAATTCTGGGGATGGCTCACCCTAATCTTAGCACAACCAATTCTGAGGATGGCTCACCCTAATCTTAACACAACCAATTCTGAGGATGGCTCACCCTAATCTTAACACAACCAATTCTAAGGATGGCTCACCCTAACCCTAACACAACCAATTCTGGGGATGGCTCACCCTAATCTTAGCACAACCAATTCTGGGGATGGCTCACCCTAATCTTAGCACAACCAATTCTGAGGATGGCTCACCCTAATCTTAACACAACCAATTCTGAGGATGGCTCACCCTAATCTTAACACAACCAATTCTGAGGATGGCTCACCCTAACCCTAACACAACCAATTCTGGGGATGGCTCACCCTAATCTTAGCACAACCAATTCTGGGGATGGCTCACCCTAATCTTAGCACAACCAATTCTAAGGATGGCTCACCCTAATCTTAACACAACCAATTCTGAGGATGGCTCACCCTAATCTTAACACAACCAATTCTGAGGATGGCTCACCCTAACCCTAACACAACCAATTCTGGGGATGGCTCACCCTAATCTTAGCACAACCAATTCTGGGGATGGCTCACCCTAATCTTAGCACAACCAATTCTGAGGATGGCTCACCCTAATCTTAACACAACCAATTCTGAGGATGGCTCACCCTAACTTTAACACAACCAATTCTGAGGATGGCTCACCCTAATCTTAACACAACCAATTCTGAGGATGGCTCACCCTAATCTTAACACAACCAATTCTGAGGATGGCTCACCCTAACCCTAACACAACCAATTCTGGGGATGGCTCACCCTAATCTTAGCACAACTAATTCTGAGGATGGCTCACCCTAATCTTAACACAACCAATTCTGAGGATGGCTCACCCTAACCCTAACACAACCAATTCTGGGGATGGCTCACCCTAATCTTAACACAACCAATTCTGAGGATGGCTCACCCTAATCTTAGCACAACCAATTCTGAGGATGGCTCACCCTAACCCTAACACAACCAATTCTGGGGATGGCTCACCCTAATCTTAGCACAACCAATTCTGAGGATGGCTCACCCTAATCTTAACACAACCAATTCTGAGGATGGCTCACCCTAACCCTAACACAACCAATTCTGGGGATGGCTCACCCTAATCTTAGCACAACCAATTCTGAGGATGGCTCACCCTAATCTTAACACAACCAATTCTGAGGATGGCTCACCCTAATCTTAACACAACCAATTCTAAGGATGGCTCACCCTAACCCTAACACAACCAATTCTGGGGATGGCTCACCCTAATCTTAGCACAACCAATTCTGGGGATGGCTCACCCTAATCTTAGCACAACCAATTCTGAGGATGGCTCACCCTAATCTTAGCACAACCAATTCTGAGGATGGCTCACCCTAACCCTAACACAACCAATTCTGGGTATGGCTCACCCTAATCTTAGTACAAATAATTCTGAGAATGGCTCACCCTAACCCTAACACAACCAATTCTGACGATGGCTCACCCTAATCCTAGCACAACCAATTCTGACGATGGCTAACCCTTACCATAACACAACCAATTCTGGGGATGGCTTACCTTAATCTTAGCACAACCAATTCTGATCGTGCCTAACCCTAACCCATACTCAACAAATTCTGAGAATTATTCACCCTAACCCAACCAATTCTGAGGATGATTCACCCTAACCCAGCCAATCCTGAGGATGATTCACCCCAATCTAACCAATTTTGAGGATAGCTCACCCTAATCCTAACTCAACAAAGATGGCTCTTGAAACTTTATTTACTTAGCATATTTTGGTTGACTTAATATGAAAAAAATGTCTTTGAATATTTTAGGAACATTCTAAGGATTCTAAGCGAATGTTTTACTTTGTTGCTAAAACTCTAACAACACTTTTGAAAAAAATTGTAGGAGAAACGGAAAACGAATTCCCTTTATTAGCTAATAGAAGGAACACCGACGTTGCCCGGAGATCGAATAAGGAATCCTATTTCCCCCAAACTTACGACACCATGTTACCTTTTTTTATTCGTAGTTTTCTTTTTACATTGTATGACATCCAACGTTTTCCTATTTTGCCAATTTATAACTCCTTTTGTTTATATCGAAAGTATACCAGTCCCATGACGGATAAAATTAGTTTCGCAGAACACAAGTTTTGCATCACTTTTATGTCCCTTTACGAAGATTACAATCGTGAGAGAATTATACTAAAGCTGATGTCTAGAATTCTTATTCCAATTTTGATCGAACTCCATTACATGATTTTGATACTATAAAATATCTAAACTTAACGGCTTAAGCCAAAGGGGTCTTAAGAAGAAAGTTAAATTGCTTAATTGATGTCTAACGACTATGGATCAAATTCAATGCAAATCTGAAATATTTGAATTTTCAAATGGAAGGTTATGCCCATATTATACCCCCTAAACCGTCTTTAAAATACTCAAAAGAAACTGAAATTTGGAAAATATTTACAAATTGTTGTCTAATACAAAATTCAGAGGTATCGTAATTTTTACAAATGGCTTCCAACCGTTTTTTACCCGCTTTCCGTAAAACTAAATTAAACTAAATATAGCTCACATTTGTACACCTTACGTCTTGTAGCTGTGTTCTAAAATTAATAATGAGCGGTTAATTAGTTTAGGAGTGAATCCTGTACATACAAATATACAAAGATATAAACATACCTAACTTTATATATAAATAGCGATGTAAACAAATATAATAGTTTTTTTTTATTTTGTGTGTAATATGACTTCTGCTTGGGGGTTATTCACCTGTCATTTAGATTACTCAGTCCAAGGGTTACTTATAGTGCTGGTAAAAAAGCGGCGATTAATAATAACCGTTTGGTTTTGGGTAATTGCCTTGTTCTATCCTTTTCTGGCGTTGTGATTATTATATATTTCTACTGAATCTAAGTTTATAGCAACATCGACATAATAATGCCAGCTTCACTCACACACAATTTGAAACCACATTTTCAATGCTTAATGTAAGAACTACTTAAGTACAGGGTGTTCGAAACAAATTTTAATAAATGTTTGATATTCTTTAATTTCAAGACAATTTGAAGTATTTAATAGCGGTAAAGTGCAAGCATACACGGCATGATGACGTTGACACACCGGTTCCTGCCAGATCACTGAAGTTAAGCAACGTTAAACCTGGTCAGTACTAGATGGGTGACCATTACGGAATACGCTGTATGTGAACACCTAGCTATGGGCAAATAACGTCGCCAACCCGCAGTCCCTAGCGTGGCGACTATGGCAACAAACCCTAAATGACAGTCACTAATAAGGTGGTCAGAAACCAGGGAGGGGTTCCTTCTCTAGGAATGATTAAAAACTCTGATGGTGATGATGATGATAATGAAAGTACAATAAATAGTTGTTTCTTTAGACTATTTGGCGCGTTTGAGAGCTGAAGACTATTGAAGACTGGAAGGTACCGGAATATTGGAAGAGGGTCCCCTGCATCATGATAATTCATGCCGGATTCAACATTTTGGTAAAACAAAGCTGCAGCTCAGCGCTCCTTGAATACCCCGAAGGCCGTGAGATGTGAGCTAGAGAATTGCGATGGAGATGTGGAATCAGTGGCTAGCAGGAATGATCATGGCAGGCGTTCTGACTATGAACGCACAACGAAATTCGTCGAGGATCTGCAAAAAAATAAGGTACCGATATATACAGAATAAGCAATGCGAACCATAACAGGAGAGATGGGCGTTTAAATGTTGGAGGCTAGGAGTTGTATTTGTAAAATGTCCTCTAAGAGATGCACTTAGTATTTTGAGAATACATCAATTATTGGCCAAGATAAGACATTTATATTTCTCTTAAAAATGTTAAATTCATCTCGAACACTATATATATATATATATATATATATATATATATATATATATATATATATATATATATATATATATATATATATATATATATACACGAAGTGTTTGCAGAAAAATCAAAACTGAAGTGTAACTTATTTGACTCTAATTTAAATTATAAGTCATAAGTTTTCGATTGTAGCTTATTCAACAATATATTGATTTATAAAAGAGTAGACGACCCATGACTAGGTGAACATTGGTAATATTGTAAATAAAATATACAATGTTAATATTTATCTATTTATATGAATAAATGCGAAAGTGGTAGTCTTGTGTTTACAATAAACTCACGAATGAAATGTTTGTTATTTAAAATTTTGGTTTAAAGTATTTCAAGAAGCGAACTTTGCGAATCGATAGCGAGTTGACAAAGTCAGCTAGTCACACAATGAAGTATGAAACTGCCCTTTGTACTCAACTCCCTCAGGTCGTGAGTGTTCCATACAAACGCCATTAATATACGACGGTAATATTTAACGATCTACTGGTAAAGAGGCGGACCGTTGTCAACTAACTCTCGCGGTGACGTCATTCAACGAGATCTTGTCTCCCTCTTTTCTCATTATACAACACCGGCATCTCAAACATTCAATCTGAAAACAAGCCGGCAAGATTATTAGATTTTTAGTATTATATAGATTTTGCAATGTCATATAATTAATAGGCAGCTATTTTTGCAATGTCATATAATTAATAGGCAGCTATTTTTGCAATGTCATATAATTAATAGGCAGCTATTTTTGCAATTTCATATAATTAATAGGCAGCTATTTTTGCAATTTCATATAATTAATAGGCAGCTATCTTTGCAATTTCATATAATTAATAGGCAGCTATTTTTGCAATTTCATATAATTAATAGGCAGCTATTTTTGCAATTTCATATAATTAATAGGCAGCTATCTTTGCAATTTCATATAATTAATAGGCAGCTATTTTTGTCTGAAAGATAAGTTGTTCTTTTTAGGTGTATTCATCATTTGAATAATGAGGACGGATATCTTACGGCAGCATCGAACCAGCGTTCAAGCAATGCAAACTTTTTAATAGTACGTTATAAGACAAAAGAGAACTCCTTTGCCTTAACTCTTACTATTAGTGCATTCTGCTTTTATTTCGCAATTGTATTATAAGTACACATTTCGGGGGAACTTCTTAAATGATTTTTAATTTTGGTTAATCATTCTTTAGGTCATTTCGTACTCGTGTCAATTGATAATTACAACAACAAAAAAAGAAAGAAAAAAGTTGAATTGAAAATCTTTATAGCTACGTACATGTTGACTTTACACTTATACACACGGAGTCTTATGTATGATATAACAAGTAACTGAAACGTTAAGAAGATTTCAATCATTCTGGTAACCATAAGATCCATTAGGCTCAGGAAATAGATCTTTAAAAACTACCTAGCTAATATACCCGGTGAACTAAGTGCAAGAGAGATCCAAACAGTTGCACTCCTGAAACAATTACTCGGTTGGAGACTCTAAGATAGCATGTGATTGTCTGGCATACGTAAGGATGCCCCATCCCCGAAAAACAAACAGAAAATAAAATTGAAAAAAAAAAAATAAAGAGAAACATGCATATCCTAGCAGCAGAATATATAGTTCAATGTCTAGTGTGTAATAACACAACAAGAAAATTGCGAGGCTCCATTTTACATGTATGATAATTATTCATCTCAAAACGTTAAGGTTATTATAAAGTTTAAGAACAAGTTACAGTATACTGCCATGAGCTTCCATATTATCTCTCATATAATATATATATATATATATATATATATATATATATATATATATACATACATACAGAAACCTGTCATTGTTGACGCCATTCCCTATCAGGACGTGACTACAATCATTTCAGCTTGCTGATGATTCCACTGGGCACGGAGATTTACTAAAGATGTCTAAATCTGCCTTTTTGGATGAAACCGCGGTAAATTGCTGAAATATGTAATATACAGTATCTAAATAAATTATATTAGCTCTCTTATATGATCGAGCACTTTATTTGATTTCTTTTCATATACAACCTGACACACACTATATATATATATATATATGTTTCGCTATTACTGCGACTCATCAGTTAAATATGGCAGAATTCGAAATCTCGACCAGAGAGACTGCAGTCGGGCGCTTTACCACTAAGCTATTAAGGTCCTGCCCGAAATACGTGATGTTTTTATCGCTTATAACCTGTTACTTCTTATTGTTAGCGATAATAGCTGTGTTAAAACTAACGGGGGTGCACTTTCCTAAGTGCTTGAGAGATATTGTTAACCCCCTTACATGCGTTATGTCGCGCCACTAACACTAGTGAGCATTATATATATATATATATATATATATATATATATATATATATTCTATAAATATTTTGTTATTAAATATTAAAGTGCTTTTTTCACCTCATCAGTGCAGGAGTGGTAGTTGCAGGCAGTCGCATGGGATCGAACGCAGTTCGCAGATTCAGGCGAGAATTATGAGACACTTACCCGGGGGAAGCGTTATTGCTGTCCACAGTGGTCAACGCTCGTGCAGAACTCGCTTTGTCGCAAATAACAACAAACTTACTTAATTTAACGGTGCTCTACTTTCAAGACTATTACACCTTTAAAGGAGCTTTTAACTGTAAATACTTTTTATTAAATATTAAAGTGTTTATTTACTTACAGAGACGATATCGTTAGGGCTTTTAGCCTCATATATATAATATATATATATATGTATATATATATATATATATATGTATATGTATCTATATATGTATATGTATCTATATATATATATGTATATATATATATATATATATATATATATATATATATATATATGTATATCTATATATGTATATGTATCTATATATATATATGTATATATATATATATATATGTATATATATATATATATCTATATATGTATATGTATCTATATATGTATATGTATCTATATATATATATGTATATATATATATATGTATATATATATATATATATCTATATATGTATATGTATCTATATATGTATATGTATCTATATATATATATGTATATATATATATATATATATATGTATATATATATATATATATATCTATATATGTATATGTATCTATATATGTATATGTATCTATATATATATATGTATATATATATATATATATATATATGTATATATATATATATATATATATATATATATATATATATATATATATATATATATATATATATATATATATATATTATATATATGAGGCTAAAAGCCCTAACGATATCGTCTCTGTAAGTAAATAAACATTTTAATATTTAATAAAAAGTATTTACAGTTAAAAGCTCCTTTAAAGGTGTAATAGTCTTGAAAGTAGACCTTCAATTACACGTATTTGGACTGCTGTTTGTAACTTGGAGTAATTGTCTTTCCTGATTATGCTTCTCAATATGTATGAACTGGATGGACTATATGGATTCAACAAAAAGTATGTTTTTGGGTTGATATGTTTTGATGTTATGTATTTTTGTGTATTTGTGTATATAATTTTATATATTTTCAAAGCGTAATTTTATTACCTGTAGTAGTATAACTGAGGTAATGGTCCTCTGAAGAGAAGAATTATTTTTGAAAACTCATGAGCTAAGGACTTAAGGATACTTTTCTTGAACTTTGAATTCTAATAAAATTTGATTGACACCTTATTTTATTACCTCATTTTATATTATAATATTAATGCTCTATCCAGTATATTGAGCTTCAGTTTTTATCCGGATGTTTCACTAATTATAAGATATTAGTTGACGCTTATATCTTTTGTTGGATTACTTATATATATATATATATATATATATATATATATATATATATATATCGACCCATTCACAAAAGGGTTCGTCACCCCTATACAAAACAGAACAACAGGTGAGGAAGTAAAAGTTAGGCGAAACTTTTGTTTGATAGAAACACTGCCGTTGACTAACGAAAACATTAATCCGTGGGAGGGAATACCAATTAATTCGATTGGTTAGCAAGCTAGACTAAACACCACGTGTATATGTAAAAACACCCGGTAACACGAATTCCATGCATTTTAGCCTGACGATTTTCTACGGGGATGAAACGCGAAAGCCTCTGTGTAGTTTAATTGCCATAAATATATTTTCATAATCTACTATATATTTACCAAGAAGTATAACAAATTTAATTGGCACGAAATAAAACGTGTTTAACCTTAAATCAATGTAGTTATTTGAAGAGTTCGAATGCTAAACGCGATAAACGCCATTTTCAAAATTACTAAGCTATTATTATTATAAAACGTGTTGCATTTCAACGCTCAACAACACCATGGAATCATGTTTTACAAAATGTGATACCAGGATGATTTATTTTTTGCTTTCCATTAAAATCTGCTTTTAGTCGAAGTCTAGATTTAATACATTTTACCGTTTTATTGTTTAATGTTTCAATTTAAACGGATTGGATTTATCGCGTTTTGCATTAGTACTTGTAAAGATTAAAATGAGAATGATGATTGTGTGGTTTGAATTTATAAAATGGTTTATACCAGAGAGTAAAGCATTCGTTGCAAGTAGAATGTAATTTCCGTTTTATATTTTATGTGTTGGCCTTGATAACAGGTGAATTAAGTTGTCATGTGATTCGACACCTAATTCATTATCTATGAGAGATGGTTTGTTTCTTATCTGAAGGAAAGAGAGACTGCGGAAAATTCTGATGGATCTGAGATATGTACAACAGAAGATATGTCCACAAGAGTGGGCAAGGGAACCGCGGGCTGGTTTAGTCTTGGAGCCGATCAGACTATACTGAGGATGGGAATATTATGTTCAAATCAAGGGGTGAAGAGAGAGAGAGAGAGAGAGGGAGAGAGAGAGAGAGAGGGAGAGAGAGAGAGAAATAGATAATATGATGAATACAATAAAAATGAATATGGACGAAGAAAGAGAACACGATAAGACGGAAAAAAGGAGAATTTAAGGGGATACGAGCTTAGAAATGTAAAAAAAAAAAAGAAAAAGGGTGAAATAGGGCAAAAATAAGGGAGATAAAAATGTTGATAAGATGGAGAAACAGATATAGAATAAAAGAAGTTACAGATAGAAAAGAAAAAAAAAAGTATACGGGGAGAAGACAAATGATGAACAGAAAACAGAGGGAGTAGATAAAGACGATAACAGATATAAGTAAAAATGAAAAAAAAAACACTAAATTTAGAGAAAGGAGAAACAGAAAGAAAAAGGGAGAAAATAGG
>OY744550.1:29653304-29665804 GCA_963556195.1 Sepiola atlantica
ATTTTGAGTTCTAACGACATTGCTTTTTTTTATGGAAGGCGCTTCAGACGAGGCATGAAGCCACTTAATGTTAGGGGCTAAAAAAATACTACTTCAAGGTGAAAAACTAACCAACGATAAGTGCTAGATCGATAGATTCTGACCCATAAAACAGCAATTCTTCCCCCGTTGTTAGAAACATCGCTCATGGAATGTGAGGACTAAACGACAAAATAAGGAGAGCGAGAGTTGCGAGGCTTTTGTTAGAAATATACTGATTTAATAGTAAGAAATAAGCTATTACTCTAAACCAGAGTTTTTGAGGGTTCTGCAAAATGTCCGTAAGTGTTCCGCAAGAACAAATGAGATCAGCTAGTGCACTTTTTACTTTTTATTTAATTTCACATACATTACTAAACACGCACAATATATTCTTGATTATTGTCACAGAGACATCATCATATCTAACCTATTAGGTAGTCAGTGTCCACTTAGCGGACCGGACATACACGTGTGAAACAGCCTTCGCTTCTTTGATTTACATTATGTCTTTTTGATATTGTCAGTAACGAACAGATGAATAATAAACTCATGCAGCGTTTTCGTTCCGTTTATATTTATGAGCATATGTTATTGGTTACTTGTGGTTATTTTTCACTTGAGCGTTGTACATTTTCTAACAATTTAACAAAGAAGTGTGCATTTCTTAACAATTTAACAAAGAAGTGTTCATATCCTAACAATTTAACAAAGAAGCGTTCATTTCCTAACAATTTAACAAAGAAGTTTTCATTTCCTAACAATTTAACAAAGAAGTGTTCATTTCCTAACAATTTAACAAAGAAGTGTTCATTTCCTAACAATTTAACAAAGAAGCGTTCATTTTCTAACAATTTAACAAAGAAGTGTTCATTTCCTAACAATTTAACAAAGAAGTTTTCATTTCCTAACAATTTCACAAAGAAGTGTTCATTTCCTAACAATTTAACAAAGAAGTATTCATTTCCTAACAATTTAACAAAGCAGTGTTCATTTTCTAACAATTTAACAAAGAAGTGTACATTTTCTAACAATTTAACAAAGTGTTCATTTCCTAACAATTTAACAAAGCAGTGTTCATTTTCTAACAATTTAACAAAGAAGTGTACATTTTCTAACAATTTAACAAAGTGTTCATTTCTTAACAATTTAACAAAGAAGTGTGCATTTCTTAACAATTTAACAAGGAACTGTTCATATCCTAATAATTTAACATAGAAGTATTCATTTCCTAACAATTTAACAAAGAAGCGTTCATTTCCTAACAATTTAACAAAGTGTTCATTTCCTAACAATTTAACAAAGAAGTGTTCATTTCCTAACAATTTAACAAAGAAGTGTGCATTTCTTAACAATTTAACAAAGAAGTGTTCATATCCTAACAATTTAACAAAGAAGTGTTCATTTCCTAACAATTTAACAAAGAAGTGTTCATTTCCTAACAATTTAACAAAGTGTTCATTTCCTAACAATTTAACAAAGAAGTGTTCATTTCCTAACAATTTAACAAAGAAGTATTCATTTCCTAACAATTTAACAAAGCAGTGTTCATTTTCTAACAATTTAACAAAGAAGTGTACATTTTCTAACAATTTAACAAAGTGTTCATTTCTTAACAATTTAACAAAGAAGTGTGCATTTCTTAACAATTTAACAAGGAACTGTTCATATCCTAATAATTTAACATAGAAGTATTCATTTCCTAACAATTTAACAAAGAAGCGTTCATTTCCTAACAATTTAACAAAGTGTTCATTTCCTAACAATTTAACAAAGAAGTGTTCATTTCCTAACAATTTAACAAAGAAGTGTGCATTTCTTAACAATTTAACAAAGAAGTGTTCATATCCTAACAATTTAACAAAGAAGTGTTCATTTCCTAACAATTTAACAAAGAAGTGTTCATTTCCTAACAATTTAACAAAGAAGTGTTCATTTCCTAACAATTTAACAAAGAAGTGTTCAGTTCCTAACAATTTAACAAAGAAGTGTTCATTTCCTAACAATTTAACAAAGAAGTGTTCATTTCCTAACAATTTAACAAAGAAGTGTTCATTTTTCTGAAAGCCAGTCATTAAAAATATATACTATGATGTTTACCACGTGAAAATAAAATGAGAAATGTAATGTCGTTTTCGCGCAGGGGTTCCTTGGGACATGTAATTTATTCTAAGAGTTACGCAAAGATTTTTTTAAAAGTTGAGAATCTCTGTCTACAAAAACTTGTATTTTGGTAAAATAACATCTATATCAAACCTAATAAATATTTTAAAAAATTTACGCAGAAAATTTTTTTTTTATAATTTAGAAAATTTTATTTTTTGTTTCAATATTTAGTCATTGTCAGTCTGTTTGTTAGAATAATTACAGAACTATTTACCAACATTATAAGCATAATAAATCGCCAATAACTGAGATTAAAACAAAATTAAAAAATTGTCTATGATTCAGTGTCTGCTCCTTGAGTAGAGTGTTGTGATCAATCCTTAAACCCTACACTTCAAAACTGAACGTACTAAGAAACTTCGCCACGAAATGATGTTTTAAAAATATATATGTACTAGACGTGTCCGTGACCCGTTGGGTCACAACCACTACTACTATTTGTCCGACTTTGATTTAATTGGGAAATTTATGAACTTTCATATATCTGTTAAGACATTCTTCTGGCATGACTACAAATAACAAGTCTCCTTACTTTTATATTATTATGATTTTGAAATCGGATAGCAACCAGATTAAACAACGTAAGATGTTTATTTAAATAAACATTCATTTATTTTTTTTTTAACAAGTAATTTCAGCATAAAATGTTATCATCAGTATTATACAGTCATTTTTTTTATTTTATTTCTTCATTGGCGAAATCTGTCGGCGAAGCCGTCGAAGATTCCCGAGTCCTTCTGTTATTTATGGAGAGATAGTTTTAAAAGTCCGTAGTGACCACGCTGGGACGTGTGTATTTAGTCAAATGAGTTGGGCTACATTTATAAGCATCGGTAAGTTATTTCACTAAATACACACGTCCCAGCGTGGTCGCTACATCTACTCAGACTTGTAAAACTATCTCCCAGGAGAACTCGGGAATCTTCGACTGCTTCGCCGACAGATTTTGACAATGAAAAGCAATAAAAAATTTAAAAAAAATGTCTGTACAACACTGATGACGGCATGTTAAATTACTTGTTAAAAATGAATGTTTATTTAAATAAACACCTTGCGTTGTTTAATCTGGTCTCTATCAGATTTCATATTTTTAACTCACCGACGCTTATAAAGGTAGCCCAACTCATTTCATTATTATGATTATACAGAAGTCTTATTATTCTTTATTATTCTTAATTAGAAGTAAAGAGACTTATAATGTTTCCATCTAATTTACATACGTCAGACCATGTATGTAAATTAGATTACGACACCCAGCCAAGAGAGACAGTTTTTTTCTCTACATGTTCACAGAGACATTAAGAAATACCGAGAAAGGTTAAATCAAAATAGAGTGAGAGGGAACAAAAAAGAAATGCGCAGATAGTTAAGCGAGACATTGGTTCAGTTAATTATAAATTACGGCTAATTAGAACGGAAGTGTTCTTCCAACACAGCTCACTTTCAGAACTAAGGAATATTTTAGCGTTTATTTTGTGTTATTAAAGTATATAGGAGGAAAAAAACTTAGGGAAACAAACGTTGATTTAATCACATTAAGTATAATAATGTATAGATAAATCTCTAATTTAACATTCGTCCAATTGAAAGAAAGAAAAAAAATATATTTAACTACGCGCTTGAAACGTGTGCATTCTAATTTATTCATTCGAATTAAACAGTTTTACTGAATTATCATATAAATTAAATAATTCATTCATTCAAATAAAACAGTTTTACTGGATTATAATATAAATTACATAATTTATTCATTCAAATTAAACAGTTTCATTGAATTATAATATAAATTACATACTTTATTTATTCAAATTAAACAGTTTTACTGAATTATAATATAAATTGCATAATTTATTCATTCAAATTAAACAGTTTTACTGGATTATAATATAAATTACATAATTTATTCATTCAAATTAAACAGTTTTATTGAATTATAATATAAATTACATAATTTATTCATTCAAATTAAACAGTTTCACTGAATTGTAATATAAATTGCATACTTTATTCATTCAAATTAAACAGTTTTACTGAATTGTAATATAAATTGCATACTTTATTCATTCAAATTAAACAGTTTTACTGAATTGTAATATAAATTGCATAATTTGCGACACAGAAAATTTACGAAAAATAAAAATCGTGAGTTCAGTTTAAATCTATTAACTTTTGAAGGCGAAAAATAAAAGAACTGAAATAAATATCAATAGACAAGAAAAATATTTATTATATAAAAGAACGTTTAATGGAAAAGCACAATTTTACAATGTTTCTTTCTGTTTGTGATTTTTTATCCAGGGGGGGGGCGGAGAGGAGGGGGGAATATCTTTTTTTAATCACTGGCTAAAAATAACAGAAAAAATATTAATGTTTCTGAATGTTTGCGATGGTGATTGATAGTACGTATTATTTGGATTGTTCGGACTACTGTTCTAATCTTGGGTGCTATTCTCAGAACGTTTCTTTTCATGCAAAAAATGGAAACGGCTCAACGCTCTTTCCATTTCACAAACGCATCACAGATTTTGAATTCTAACGACATTGGTTTGTTGGAAGAGAGAACAAAAAACATTCTTTTAAACATTCACCAATAAGAGCCATTGTCAAAATACACCTGAAGATGGTCGGAGGTTACATCGGCCGAAACGTTGTGAGAATAACATCCAAGATGAGAACAGTAGTCCGAACAATCCAAACAATACACAAAAAGGTAAATTTCAGTTCAATTTTTTTTTATTTATTAGTATAATTAAAATGTATAATGTCTGTGCTAAATTTAAATATCGGCATGAAAGGCTAATCTATGTAATATAACAAAGTTATGGCGTTTTTGGAGTTTCTCTGTCATTACTAAAATAGACATGTCATTTGTTTACAAATAGAATAGAAATAGACAGATCACACATTACTAATTACAACGTTTTTACGATTTCAATAACCGAGTTCGAATCTCATGTAGGCCTAAAAGTATTTTAACAACTGGATACATATTTTATAAAATCAAAGAAATTACCATAATATAATATCATTAAAAAAAAATTACATAACTATATTTTTTTTAAATAAACGATCTTTTTTTTTTGATAATTTACAAAAATGTATGCATAAAATGTATTCGGCATTATTTCAAAGCGAATTTTATTTTGGCTTAAAGATATACTTTCTGATGTTTTTTTTTTGTCAATAAAAACAATACGTAAATACATTCATCATAGTTACTTACTCTCTCATGCAAATACAAACTAGCATATTTTTTCCACTAAATTTCACAAATATTTTTTTTATTCTTACGAGCTATTAAGCAGTAAAGCTAGGTAAAGATGGAAATTGACATACCAAGGTACAGTATCAACACCACAGGGCCTTTTGGCTAAGATCAAAGTGTAGTATCTGTTCCGATGGATACTGCACGCCTGTTCTGTGCAGTTCTAGGAGGTCCACCCTCCCAGGCTTCGCCTCCCCTCTTTGGGGAGGAGTAAGTTTATTGCTTACTGTCTGAGGCGCCCCTACCGGGGAATGCCGACGGGGCTGCCCAGGCAATTTTTAAATGGCCAGAGTGCTCACCTCTCGAGCGCTGGCTTTTAACCCCACTTGCTCGACCCGATCTTGGGTCACATCTTACTTGTGGGAGTATGATAAAAACTGGCCTTGTGCCTAACTCCTGGAGAGGAGTAAATTACACACCACAGCCTCGGCCTGGGTCTTTTGGCTAAGATCAAAGTGTAGTATCTGTTCCGATGGCTACTGCACGCCTGTCCTGTGCAGTTCTAGGAGGTCCAACCTCCCAGGCTTTGCCTCCCCTCTTTGGGGAGGAGTAAGTTTATTGCTTACTGTCTGAGGCACCCCTACCGGGGAATGCCGACGGGGCTGCCCAGGCAATTTTTAAATGGCCAGAGTGCTCACCTCGCGAGCGCTGGCTTTTAACCCCACTTGCTCGACCCGATCTTGGGTCACATCTTACTTGTGGGAGTAAGATAAAACTGGCCTTGTGCCTAACTCCGCGAGGAGTAAATAAACACCACAGCCTCGGCCTCGGCCTTTTGGCTAAGATCAAAGTGTAGTATCTGTTCCGATGGCTACTGCACGCCTGTCCTGTGCAGTTCTAGGAGGTCCACCCTCCCAGGCTTCGCCTCCCCTCTTTGGGGAGGAGTAAGTTTATTGCTTACTGTCTGAGGCGCCCCTACCGGGGAATGCCGACGGGGCTGCCCAGGCAATTTTTAAATGGCCAGAGTGCTCACCTCTCGAGCGCTGGCTTTTAACCCCACTTGCTCGACCCGATCTTGGGTCACATCTTACTTGTGGGAGTAAGATAAAACTGGCCTTGTGCCTAACTCTGCGAGGAGTAAATAAACACCGCCCAAAACGCGAGTATAAACTAATATATTTAAAGTAAGAAGCAAACTACAATAAATCAATGTAAAAATTATGCAAACTCATTTTTGTCAGACAATAGTTTTCATTTTCTTTCTTATTTTTAATTTAAAAAAAAAACAACAAAAACGTTTCGTCAGTTCCGTTCGTTACTGACATTGCTTAGACCAGTGGACACAGACTGGTGGTTCACGAACCAGTGGTGGTTGGTAATTTTTTTTTATATAGTCTGCAGAAACATGAATAAATAGCACGGAAAATATGTGTAATACTTTATTTACATAATTACACTATAACTTTGAACGTTTAATTGGTACATTTAATTTTTTTTCTAAATTCATATCAGTTACCCGCCAAATTAAAAATGATACATTTAGAGGTCCACGAAGTTCAAAAGGTTGGTTTAAAATCAATGTTTTCTCAATTTTGTAAAAAAATATTTTCAGGTGCTAAAATAGTATATTTGAAAAATAGTATATTTGAAAAATAGTACATTTGAAAAATAGTATATTAAAGAACTGGTAGTCTACGATCAGGCGACACAAAAATTAGGACACAAAAAATATAGATATGGTCTATTTTGTACATGACAATTATTATTTAAAATTAACATTTTATTAAATTAAAATATTAAAAATAAAATATTATTAAATTAAATATGAAATAAATTGTATTATGGTCATTTGTTTTTTGATTTGATCTATGAAAAATAGATGATTTGGGCTTTGAATTTCTTAAAATGTAAAACTCCCTTCTTTAACTGAAGAAATAAATGAATGAGTTTATTCACATAAAGTATTTATCCAAATAATAGTATTCTTTGATTTACAAACGGGTTAACGTTTTAATGATGTAGTACTATCAAAACTACATCCTTATATGGTTTGAGCTGACATGAAGGGGTCATAAAGAAGGCGGTCAGGGTAGGGTTGGTAAAAACTGGGTTAAAATATATGAATAAAGGTCCAAATAATTATATATTTTTTTATAATAATTATAATTTAGAAATTCTATGTATGCATTTTTATTATTCAATTCATTTTATCAATTTATTTAGATTTAATGTAAATATTAACATTAACTAGCAAATATATGCAACCAGAAGGATAATGTTTTTTGACAATTTCTATAGTAATGTGTGTTTCTCGCCTCTACGTGACTTAAAGATTGTTATCTTTTCATTTGCTATAAATCTATTAGTTATATAAATCAAAGACCTAATAGCATGAAGTACTAAAACGAAATTTTAAAAATCTTACTTAAAAATAATATAATTGCAAAATTAAATCCAGCAGAATGCATGTCCGTTTCTTCGTATATCAATGAAATCTTTTCTTAACAGTCTAAAAAAAAAAAGAATTACTTCGTTACTCTCCGAAATTTGAAAGTAATTTAGAAACCTTAAAACTGTTAAATAAGAAGTCATTTAATTTTGTTTTAAATTTCTTAGCAAATTTTCATTTAATTAAATAATTGCAAGTTTTGAAAGCTTTTAATATTTAATAATTTTACGAATAAAGATTCAAACAACAGTAGCTTCACACATTAGGTTATAGTTTTATTGCAATTTGGTTCAATTAATAATTTAATAACCAAAAATTAATGTGTATGAGTAAATTTGATGAAATCTATTCGTGAGCGGATTTAATTGAAATTTTAAAACTTTAAATATTACTTTTAATTGAAACTTTAAACATTACTATTAATTGAAACATTAAACATTACTTTTAATTGAAACTTTAAATATTACTTTTCTAGAATGAAGATTCGGAAACTAAAATAATTTTTATTCCGGAACAATATATTTTACCCTTTTTTTTCGTATTGACACCCGGTTAGTGTTTTGATTAATGAAATGATTGTTTTTGTGGTTGTTGATATCTTCTGAAAATTTTCTTCAGTTTCTTTCTTGGGGGAATATATATATATATATATATATATATATATATATATATATATATATATATATATATATATATATATATATATATATATATATATATATATATATATAAATGTGATACTTATAAGGCAATACAATGCAGACGTGTGACGGATAGACACAAGTTGGAGCAAATGAGACATATAATGGTGCAACAAATTAAATAGTTTAACTCTTAATACAATGTATACATACACACACACACACACGCATATATATATATATTAATTTTTTCACAAACACACATATATCTGTCTATCTACACAATGTTACAATGTTATGTAATACCTGTATCAAGATGATCTGGTGGAAACTCCGTATGATATAATATTTCGGGAACTCTTTTCCTCTTCAGAACCGTGCTCAACTCGAGTTCAATAATTATTTTTTAACAATAAATATTTAAATGTTATCTACATACGTATACAATCTTCATTTCTAATATGTCCGAGTTCCAACTGCAGGAATGTGTGCACCTTATCGAATCGATGTATTGTCATTGGATCGCGAGAAAAGACTTAACTTGAATTTAACTATCAAAACTCTAGTATATATTTTATTATATTTAAGTATTACGTAAAAAAATATTTTTAAAAAATATCATGTAAGGATAGTCTTTCCTTATTCATATATATATATAAACAGCATAGTGAAAAAAAAGAAGCAGGTAGGGTTTTTTTCTAATAAGTAACCATCCGTCAAGTTTAAAGACGTTTAAAATTATAGTTGAAACGTTTTGAAACAACTAAGTCGTAATAATAATTAAAAAAAAATGATTCTTATTTCATTTATTTATTTTATTTTATTTAAGTATTACGTAAACAAATATTTAAAACAATATCATGTAAGGATTCATATATATATATATATATATATATATATATATATATATGTACGTATACGTTTCATTCTTACGGCCATCGTCAGTGCAGAGAAGAATTATTCACACCGGTCGCCCGAAACTCGAGTTATGTTTCAAACCCAAATTCCAACGTCTAAACCCACACGACCGTTGTCAACTACCCGGTAAATCAGCCAGAGATTATTCCTATTTAAAGGCAGCTGTCGTAAAATGTTCTACTTTTAAAAGAAACATTTCATTGAAGCCACGATGACGGCTGTGTTAATACTACTCACTACAGAGCCCAGCGTAGATGTGGGGGCGACCTATATATATATATATATATATATATATATATATATATATATATATATATATGTGTGTGTGTGTGTGTGTGTGTGTGTGTGTACATAGTAATTAACTTTAAATATATTAATGAAAGGAACTTGAAACAATATTTTCACAAGTGCTCAATACAAAGTAGAGCTTTCAAAATAAAATTTATATCAAAACAGCCTACGTAAATTTATATCAGAACAGCCTACGTAAATTAACTTGCGTTTCTTATGCTACAACACGTCTACGGGGCCGGAAAATTTGTGTAGACCTCTGTAATATATATATATATATATATATATATATATATATATATATATATATATATATATATATATATATATAGAGAGAGAGAGAGAGAGAGAGAGAGAGAGAGATTTATATATATTTGATCTAAATATTAAATGGTTATTCGAAAAATTGAACTAATAAAAACTCAAGCTCATAAACCCAAAAAACTGTGTCATGTAATAGCATTTTTCATGAATGAAAATATGATGTCTACACACGTAATCTCTGTTTTCGTAAAAAAAATAAAATTGAAAACACGTTTCACAGTACACGTGAAACGCCGCCGAAATTAAAACTAGCCTGGAAAAATATAAAGACTAGCTAAGGAAACCCGGTGAGTAAAGTTTATATCTCTGTTCGTTATCTAGAAAAGTATGAGCCTGAGTCGTCGTTCTCCCTTAGTTAGCCGCGTCCTCCACATCTTTACAAATATGGCGACTATAGTTTTAGGCATGGTTTTAACTTAGGCGTTTTACATGTTCGATGAAACTCCCTATAACTTAGGTTTTTAATGTTGTTTTTATTGTTAATTTTTACTATTGCATGACTTTACGTGAAAATAAGTTGTTTAGAAGTAGTGCTGAAAACTATTTCACTCTAAATAATTGACTTCACTGAAATAGGAATGAACAAATATGAGGATATATATATATATATATATATATAGATAGATATATATATATATATAAATAAAGTAACTTGAGATAAATAAAATTAGAACATTATTTATATCAGTTTCAAGAATTCAAACACAACAATTATTTTGAAAATTAAAGAAAAATCTTGAAAACTCAGTATTATTTAAACACCATATATTCAGTCAATAGTGGATACAAAATGTCCTATTAAGCCACCATATATATATATATATATATATATATATATATATATATATATATATATATATATATATATATATATATATATATATATGTGTGTGTGTGTGTGTGTGTGTGTGTGTGCGTGTGGGTGTGTGTGTGTGTGTGTTGCTTTGTAATTAAATCTTACCAAACATAAGTATAAAATTAACTCCCTTTCTTTGTTTAAAAATAAAAGAAACTAGCGAAATCCGTGTCCTGGCATTGCCCGGGAAATTTGAGGAAACGAGGCTGGTACCACACAAAATAGTCATGAATATCATTATTAATAATACTAACAACCCCGGAAACAAAATGTGGACTCTGTGGACTAACAGACGAAACTGTAAATCACATAAGTGAATACAGTAAACTAGTTCAACCCCCACCCCACTCCGACCCACAGAATACGAAAACAGACACGGTTGCATAGGAAAGGCAGTTAACTGGGAACTATGCAAACATCTGCACTTTAAACATAGACAAATAGTACAAACAAAACCGGATACAATACTAGAAATTGAAAAGCACAAAATCCTCTGAGACATGTAAGTACAGGCAGCCAAACTCATCCAAGTCAAAATACCAGACGTGAAAATAGTAAACAATAAGGAAAAACGTTCCAAATCGTAGATTTCGCAATCCCAACATTTCACAACACGAAGATCAAGGAGGTAGGAAAACGAAGCAACTACATGGAACTTGCCAGAGAACTGAAAGGAATATGGAACATGAAGAAAATCACAATAATGCCAATAAGTGTAGGAGCACCAGGAACTGTTCTGTACAACTGAAAAAAAAGATCAGAAAAAATTGTAATAAAAGAGAAGGTTGAAACCATACAATGCACAGCAAGGATGAGAACAGCCGAACTATTAAGAAAAATCCTCGAATGCGGAAACCAACTCACATAAACAACGAACGCTAAATAGCCTCAGGAAAGTTGAAATATAAGTAGAACTAAAAATGTAGAACGAACATCACACGAGCCCAAAAGAACTGAAACTGACTGGAATCACATTACACCCCTCCCCAAATAGTCACACACATGTGGTGATACCAGTTTCGCTTTGTACAACATAAAATAGAAGCCTAGGAGGATGAAAAGAGTGAGGAGGAAGACCTCCTCTGTAAAAGTCCGTAGAATACCGGAACCTTGTTGATGCTTATTGTCATTCAAATTCCAGAGAAGACCAACGGCCTGGGCCAGCGAGAAATCAATTGTAAACGGCTGTTACCATAAGGCAAAACTATTTGCAACGGTTATCGAAAGAGGCGGAGATTGCTGGAAGACTTGTTGCCACTCAAACCCCAGGGAAGACCACTGGTTATTGTCAGTGAGCAATCACTTATAATATATTGTGTCCAAGACTCCACTTGAGGAAGAAAGAAATAATAATAATAATAATAATAATAATAATAATAATAATAATAAGAAGAAGAAGAAGAAGAAGAAGAAGAAGAAGAAGAAGAAGAAGAAGAAGAAGAAGAAGAAAAAGAAGAAGAAGAAATTCTTTTCGGAAATGCTTATTAAACGACTATATTCTTAGTAATAGAAAAAGATGAAACATTATTTAATTAGAATGAATTACACACAGTGACACACATAAACACCAATATGCATTTGCACACACCTGTTTGCATACATTCATAAATATTTTAATACACTTATGTAATA
>OY744550.1:29668304-29670804 GCA_963556195.1 Sepiola atlantica
TCGGGTCGAGAAAGTGGGGTTTGAAAAGCCAGCGCTCGAGAGGTGAGCACTCTGGCCATTTAAAAAATGCCTGGGCAGTTCCGTCGGCATTCCCCGGTAGGGGCGCCTCATACTGTAAGCAATAAACTTACTCCTCCCCAAAGAGGGGAGGCAAAGCCTTGGAGGGTGCACCTCCTAGAACTGTACAGGACAGGCGTGCAGTATCCATCGGAACAGATACTACACTTTGATCTCAGCCAAATTGGGTAAATGCAAAGTAAATTCAATAACCAGTCTCTATACTCTCTTATTTGCAAACGTTGAATAACATTTCACCATTCTTTCAAAAAGCGGGAATTACCGAAGCTACTCCCCCACATACTCCTTGGCCTTTTGGCCAAGATCAAAGTGTAGTATCTGTTCCGATGGATACTGCACCCTATAGACCGGTATTGTTTTGGCCTTCGGGGCTTGATTCCGCCGGTCTATGTGTCTGTCCTGTGCAGTTCTAGGAGGTCCACTCTCCCAGGCTTCGCCTCCTCTCTTTGGGGAGGAGTAAGTTTATTGCTTAATGTCTGAGGCGCCCCTACCGGGGAATGCCGACGGGGCTGCCCAGGCAATTTTTAATGGCCAGAGTGCTCACTTTCTCGGGCGCTGGCTTTTCAAACCCCACTTTCCCGACCCGATTTTGGGTCACATCTTACTTGTGGGAGTAAGATAAAACTGGCCTTGTGCCTAACTCCTGGGGAGGAGTAAATAAAACCATTCTTTCGAAAAGCGAGAATTACCGAAGCTACTCCCCACCTACTCCTTGGCCTTTTGGCCAAGATCAAAGTGTAGTATCTGTTCCGATGGATACTGCACCCCATACTGGTATTGTCTTGTCCTTCGGGGCTTGACTTACGCCGGTCAATGGGTCTGTCCTGTGCAGTTCTAGGATGTCCACCCTCCCAGGCTTTGCCTCTCCTCTTTGGGGAGGAGTAAGTTTATTGCTTACTGTCTGAGGCGCCCCTACCGGGGAATGCCGACGGGGCTGCCCAGGCAATTTTTAAATGGCCAGAATGCTCACCTCTCGGACGCTGGCTTTTCAAACCCCCATTTCCCGAGCCGACCGTGGGTCACATCTTACTTGTGGGAGTAGGATAAAAACTGGCCTTATGCCTAACTCCTGGAGAGAAGTAAATCAATACTCCTTTACGAACCCAAAATAAGTAAGTAATTTTAAAGTAAGCACTAGTTTTATATCCGCTCCTTGAGATGTGCTGTTACAGTACCTGGGTATGTCAATTTCCATAGCTGCTATTGCTTTGTACGAAGAAACATATTTGTGTAATTGTGAGAAAAATATGCGACTTAGTGTTTGCATGAGAAAAAAACATTAGACATTATTGCTTCAAACAAAAATAATTAGCTTTGAACTAATGCAGAATACATTTTATGTATACATTTTTGCGAATTATCAATAAAAAGGGTCATTTTGTTAAACAAAATATTTACATAATGTTTTATGATAATTTTTTATTTATGAAACACGTATCCAGTTGTAAGAAAAACATCCTTTAGACTTACGTGAGATTCGAACTCGGTTATTGACATCGTAAAAACTACTGGCTTAGTAATGTGTACTCTCCCTATTCCTTTTTATCAACCAATCACATTTACGTACGAACAGACAAACTTTAAAAAAGGGCATACCTTTTTAATAGTAATTAGATTATATATATTTAATCAACTTGACTTAATTTTACAAATAATGTTTTATATTATTTTTCGGTATTTACATTTATATTTTTACAGAGAAATTATTTTAGCATACGTAAAAAAAACGATATCCGTTGAATTATCTATAAAATGAGGTGTGGTTAGACGGTGTAGAGTCAAATATGTGAACTCCGATAAATTGAACCCATTTCCTTAGAAATATTTTTTTAACTGACTTTTTTTTTAATACTTTAAAATACTATCCATTAAAAGGTCGTCAAAAACTTTATTGGTGATGTTTTAAATTAATTCTCCGGAATACTATTGTTAATCACTACATTTTCTGATTATAATTTTTTTTTAAAAAGTAACTATTCAATTTTTTAGCAGACGGTTCGGTTGGCAATCTAAGTTGGTACTTCTGCAGTTTACGGACCGGGCTATTGTTTTTTTTTCGATAGGATTTTCCAGTTAAATTCAGTTTTTACGGTATCTTTTGTTTTTTTAAATTGTTAGGTGAAAGTACAGAATAGTTTTAAACTCCGCTCTTCATGTTAAAAATGAGTTTCTAAATAATAACGTTATTATTTCAGTGCTGTCCGTAAACTGCATAAGTACCTTCATTTTTATTTAATGTATCAACATTAGATATATTCACAAGTTATGTAACTCATCGGGTGAATTTGGTGATGGGGGTATCTAGATTTCAGATTATCTAAACGTCGGCGATCTTTAGGTCTATTATCTGAAGCCCAGAAGTAACATCGGCCGAAACGTTGAGTAAAGATGAGAATAATAATCCAAATATATATTATCTAAC
>OY744550.1:29675804-29680804 GCA_963556195.1 Sepiola atlantica
TGTTCTGATACTGCACTTCATCTGTTCTGTCTTCAGTCCGTGATATAGAAATCCTTCTAGACTGAGGCAATCTTTATTTTTGCTCCAATTCAGAATGCTCCTATTTGGGGAGCTCGATTTCCCCTACATTAAAAACCGACCTTGTGTCTAACTCTGCTGCCGTGGAGAATCAAGTAAATAGGGACAATTTGAAAATGCGAATCGGTGGTTTCAATTTTTAAAAATATATATTTTTTTAATACGGCAGACCAGAATTGCTAGAAGAACATGTATTTCTTTCGGCCGGTTTAAGATAACCCGTATTGTAATCCGTTTCTCTTTTGTTTTTTTGTTTTTTCGTAAAATTTTATGGTTTATTAGAGGCATTTTGGAAATTATTTTAGAAAGCCATATCATTTAGAATTTTGAAAAAAAAAACGATAACAAGATGTTAAGCGGTTATTAATATATTTGTTACGATATTCCGAGATAACATCTATTTATGAAGTAAATTGAGAAAGTATTTTTGTTGGTTACTTCCTTATTTCTGCGTATCTATTATTATCATACATTTATTGTTTACTTGCCTGTCAGACTCTAGGAAACATCCTCTGTTTTTGCCAGTGGATGATCATTGTTAATGCCTCGTGCGAAAACCCGTAGTGAATAAATAATGATAATAATAACAATTTCAAAGACTTAGGACTAAAGAGAAAGAATATAGTAGGTGTTCCTAAAATTTATTTATATATATATATATATATATATATATATATATATATATATATATATATATATATATATATATGAATGAATGAATGAGAAACGAAGGATGATGGTAATCCGACGCAATGGGAAATGAAAAAGGAAAACCCAAAAGATGTTTTTTTTATGTATTCATCAACGTTTCGTCTTTATTTGTAAGACTTCCTCATGATGATAATTTTAAGAAAAATGTCATGCAAGTACATAGAAATCCACATTCATTTCACTCCCTGCCACCGACTTCTCTCAGCCCGGACCTTGGTCCTGCGCTCCCAGTAGTGGCTACTACTTCTTCTCATTAACCCATAATGTCAACCCAATATTTCTATGTACTTGCATGTTCTCAAAGGGTGAAAAGGCAAAACCTGGGAGGGTGCATTTCCTAGAACTGCACAAGACAATACCTCAGACTGGTGGAATCAAGGACCGAAGGCCAAAACGGTATCGGCCTACAAAGTGTAACATCAATCAGAACAAATACTACACTCTGATCTTAGTCAAAAGGCTAATTATTGTTATTAAATTAAATTTGCCTTATTTTTTATTAAAAATATATTATTTAATGGCTTTAATGGCGTTTTAACGGCTTTTTAATGGTTTAATGGCTTTATTCAAATCGAAGTTAATGGCATTAATGACTTTTAATGACTTTTAATGGAGTTATTCAAATTGAATTTAATGGCTTTCTTTTAAGATACCCGTAAAATTAATATTATCTAAAAATTGTTACATTATTTAAAAGTAAACTCTTCAAAATCCGAAGACAGAAAACATATTTAGTCTTTTTGTCTGATGAAAAATATTCATTCAACCCAGGCATTCTACCCGGCGAACTCATCACCAAAGTGATGCTTTTGTCGGCTTATATTTCTACATTTAGAATTCATTTGATGTAGCTACTCAAGCATCTTGCTCTCGGGCGCTGGCTTTTCAACCCCCACTTTTCGACCAGACCTTGGGTCACATCTTACTTGTGGGAGTAGGATAAAACTGGCCTTGTGCCTAACTCCTGGAGAGGAGTAAATAAATACTCAAGCATCTTGGCCTTTTGGCTAAGATCAAAGTGTAGTATCTGTTCCGATGGATACTGCACCCCATAGACTGGTATTGTCTTGGCCTTCGGGGCCTGTATTTACGCCGGTTGATGGGTCTGTCCTGTGCAGTTCTAGGAGGTCCACCCTCCCAGGCTTCGCCTCCCCTCTTTGGGGAGGAGTAAGTTTATTGCTTACTGCCTGAGGCGCGCCTACCGGGGAATGCCGACGGGGCTGCCCAGGCAATTTTTAAACCCCACTTTCCCGACCCGACCTTGGCTCACATCTTACTTGTGGGAGTAAGATAAAAACTGGTCTTGTGCCTAACTCCTGGAGAGGAGTAAATCAATACTCAAGCATATCAACTTTGGGAACATTATTTGCGCTCGAGAACAAAATCAGAACAAAAAAACTCTTCAGAAATGAATGGAACTATTATCGTGTAATAAGATTTCTTAAGACAATTATTTTCAAGTTGTAGTTATCTCAGGTTGCTTGCATGTAATTTTCAACAACTCTATCTATATTACGGAACAATCATTATGAAAAATAAAAGTTTAGTTTTTCCATGTTGTAACTCATGTTGCATATTCGACAAATTTGGATTTTTTAAAAAAACTTTCGTTCTAATATTTAAAAAAATTAAAAATGCTTTATCTATCCGACATCAAAATAGTGGACCCTGAGTTTACTTTCGACAGCCTCGTAACTCCCGCTTCTCTTATTTTGTCATTTAGTCGTCACATTTCATGAGCGATGTTTCTGACAAAGGGATAAGAATTGCTGTTTCTTGGTTGGAATCTATTCATCTAACACATTTCGTTGGCTAGTTATTTTTACCTTAAAGTGGTGTTTTTTCTTAGCTCCTTACATCAAGTGGCTTCATGCCTTGTCTGGAGCGATTTCCATTTAAAAAAATCTGACACCCACGTGATCATATATATGTTTTTCTCTTGTATGATTGGTTGGATGATTGGACATTTTAGTTCAACGGATACAATTGTTATTGTAAGAATATGTAAGACTAAAAGAATACCCTATATAGAATGCTCTACCGAATACTGTCACCAGAAACTTTGCATGGGAACCGGAATATAATATTACAATTAGATGGCGTACAAAGAAAAGTGACTAAACTAATAAAAGGAATGAAAGATATCAATTACAAATACAAAATAGGATGCAATGCTTAGGTTTAACTACTTTAACAGAAAGGGGGGATTTAAGTGAGTTTTTCTCCACTAGCACTAGAAATTTATTGGGAAGAACTATTAAATCTACCAAACAATTAGATTTTTTTCTGGAAAAGATTATCTTAATTAAAAATAACATTAACGCATATCATTTAATTTTTTTTACTAAATTCAGAATTAACTGTATAAGAATGAAATTAATATAATTAAAAATAAACATTATACTGTATGTTTATATATACTAGCAAACACATGCATTTTTGCTAGCTTAAGAGAAGGGCGTCGTCATGCCGAGAGAACATATACTACACTGCTTCCCCCTGAATTGGGCATTAAAAGATAGTACAACAGTACAGTAATAATAGTACAGTAATATTATAGTACAAGTAATAGTATAGTACAGTAATAGTATAGTACAAGTAATAGTATATTACAAGTAATAATATAGTACAGTAATAGTATAGTACAAGTAATAGTATAGTACAAGTAATAGTATAGCACAAGTAATAGTATAGTACAGTAATAGTATAGTAAAAGTAATAGTATAGTACAGTAATAGTATAGTACAAGTAATAGTATAATACAATAGTATAGTACAAGTAATAGTATAGTACAGTAATAGTATAGTAAAAGTAATAGTATAGTACAGTAATAGTATAGTACAAGTAATAGTATAGTACAAGTAATAGTATAGCACAAGTAATAGTATAGTACAGTAATAGTATAGTAAAAGTAATAGTATAGTACAGTAATAGTATAGTACAAGTAATAGTATAATACAATAGTATAGTACAAGTAATAGTATAGTACAGTAATAGTATAGTAAAAGTAATAGTATAGTACAGTAATAGTATAGTACAAGTAATAGTATAGTACAGTAATAGTATAGTACAAGTAATAGTATAGTACAGTAATAATATAGTACAAGTAATAGTATAGTACAAGTAATAGTATAGTACAGTAATAGTATAGTACAAGTAATAGTATAGTACAGTAATAGTATAGTACAAGTAATAGTATAGTACAGTAAGAGTATAGTACAAGTAATAGTATAGTATAGTAATAGTATAGCACAAGTAATAGTATAGCACAAGTAATAGTATAGTACAGTAATAGTATAGTTTCGGATTCATGCAGGCATAAACCAAATATCCATTAGTAATAGATGTATTTTAATTTTAATAAAAATGTAAATAATGATTAATTTTAACAATGCTCATAGAATTTATTTACTCACTTTAATATATGCTCGAGCATAGTGGCCTCGCAAGTCGAGGACCGGTTAATAATCTTCAACAAGGAATAGTTTTGAGTCGTCTGTTGCGATTCGTCATGACTAGACAACAGCCGGCGATGAGAGATCAATTTCAGGTGTACAATATACGTTTTCACAATCAGATCAGTTTTGCACCGCTTTCATGCCCGATTACGAAATTTAAAATCAAGATATAACAATACTAAACCTTTTGTCTAGAATCCTTATTCAATTTATGATTAAAATCCATTATGTTACTGTGATTCTAGAATATGTCTTAAATTTAAGGCGTAAGTTTAAAAGGTTTTTAAAAGAAATTGAGATTCATGATATCTTGCTTAATTGGTTTCTAATGACTATGTATCAAATTCAATGCAAATCTGAAATATTTTAATTTTCAAATGTGAGGTTGAGCCCGTATTATGCTCTTAAAAAACTATAACATACTTCAAAGAAATTGAAATTTGGGCAATATTTATTAATTGATGTGTAATAGTTATTGAAAAAATTACCCCAAATCGGAGGTATCTGAATTTTCGTGAAGGGCTTTCACCCCTCTTGGCCCACTTTGCATAAAACTAAACAAAATATAGCCAACATTACTACCCATTACGCCCAGCAGCTGTGTTTCAAAATGAATAATGATCGGTTAATTAGCTTGGGAGTAAATCCTGTACATACAAATATATGAACATATACACATACTTAACTTTATTTAAATAGAGAGACGAACGCTACTGCGCTCGTTGTGATGAATAAGTTATTTCATCTTTCACT
>OY744550.1:29690804-29693304 GCA_963556195.1 Sepiola atlantica
CCTCAGACCGACGGAATTCGAAGGCCAAGACGGTACGGGGCTTCAGAATGTAGCATCCATCGGAACAGATACTACACTCTGATATTTGTATTTATCTACCTCCCACAGCGGTAAGATGTGACACACGATCGGGAAAGTGGGATTGAAAAACTAGCGCCCAAGAAGAAGAACACCCTGGCCTATAAAAAAAATGCCCGGGCAGCCCCGTCGGCATTCCTCAGTAGGGGCACCTCAGGCGATTAGCAATAAACCAACTCCTTCTCACAGGATGAGATGGCAAAACCTGGGAAGGGTGACCTCCTATAACTGCCCAGAACAATACCTCAGACTAGCAGAATCAAGGCCCGAACGCCAAGACGGTACTGATCTACAGACTGTAGCATCCATCGGAACAGAGGTTTTTATTTATCTACCTCCTACAAGGTAAGATGTGACACAAGGTCGGGAAAGTGGGATTAGATAAGCCAGGGCTCGAGAGGTTAGCACTCTGGCCATTTAAAAATTGCCTGTACAGCTCCGTCGGCATTCCCCGGTAGAGGCGCCTCAGACAGTAAGAAATAAACTTACTCCTCCCCAAAGAGGGGAGGCAAAGCCTGGGAGGGTGAACCTCCTAGAACTGCACAGGACAGACCCATAGACCGGCGTAAATCAAGCCCCGAAGGCCAAGGCAATACCAGTCTATGGGGCGCAGTATCCATCGGAACAGATACTACAGGTTTTTTTTTATCACTCCTGGAGGAAGAACCCTTCTCTGGTTTCCATCCACCTTATTGGTAACTGTCATTCAGGGTTTTTTTTTTGTCATAGTCGCCAATCTAGGCACTGCGGGTTGGCGACGCTAATTGCCCATAGCTAGGTGTCCACACACAGCGCCTGATATTCCCAAATGGTCACCCATTTTTTAGTATTGGCAAGGCTCAACGTCGCTTAACTTCGGTGATTTAGAGGGAACCGGTATGTCAACGTAATTATGCTGTATGTACAATGAAAAACCGGAAACGAATTCTTGTATTGGTAGAATTAGACTGTAAGCTCGTACGCCGATAAGATGTTAACACGTAGAAAAAAATCTGAGGAGAAGAAAACTAAATAAACATTGTCGACTGTATTTTAAGTTCACTATTATTTTGAAATATCCCCTTCCCCTCTTTTATAATTCTCGCACCTGTTTCTGTTAAATATTGATAATTTTACACGATGGGAAAGTTTGTAAATCTGACAAAGAAAACATTAATCTTGTAATTGGTAACTAACTTCTTTTGTATTTATTGGATTGTTTTCATATATGAAAACAAGTCAATATTTGATCTAATACTATGATATACACAAAAATTGGTGGGAAAATAGTTTAATGTTTTTTTTGTAAACATATCTAATTGGTTATCTGATAGCCGGAATAGATAGATAAATGTCGAAACTTTATTTTTCATTAAAATCTTAACCTTTTTTAGATCAGTAAGAAAAAATATCTTCACCATACCAGTATTCCATGCCGTAATAAATATTTCCGAAATAAACGGAGGCGAAATGCATTGTATTACTGTAGAGAACATGTTCCAAACACAAAAAGGAAGACATCGTTAGGCAGAATCAAATAACAATTAGTCAGATGCAATACTATAGCGACTGACTTTTCTTTATATATTAGATATAAGTTACATTATTGACATGTCCCGGCTGCTTGTTCCTGTAATTAATTACTCTCTTGGTAAATAAATTTCGATCAAGTTTTTATTTTGTATATTCTGTACACACCGAAGTTTATAATCGTTTAGGAATTTTCGGAAAATAAAATTAAAAGTTTGTAACTTTATATTTGAAAACATATTTGGTCTGATAAAGTCCATTGACTGAAAAGTGTAAAAATGGTGATCATAAATTGTTGACAAATGCGATAGTATCTGATCCGTACCATTAGGCTATCATCCCAGGCATTAACTCCTCCTTTCGTTCAAACCGTTTATTTTCTTCCTTATTGACTGGTGATGGGTTCATCACCTGTCACCTGAAGCGTCCTCATCCGTGAAGGAGTGCTATTTCTGCAACTGCACAAAAGTGCCTCTTTCTTGGGGGGGGGGGGGTGGTGAATTCCCATCATAAACAGATCGTGTGTCTAACCTTGCAATTGAGGGTGTCAGGAAGAAAAATACGACCCTTTTGGGCTAGGGTAATAATGTCTCTTATATTCTTGATCAGAGGAGGAGGAGAAATTATCCGAAACCGACGCTTCTTCTCTCTTTATTATAGGCTATCCAAGTATTTTTCTTCCCATCCAGAATGCTTCTGTTTTGGGCGGAGCTGGCTTTTCACCACATTAAAATTCGACCTTGTCTCTAACGTTGCCCTCGTAGGGAGGCGAGTAAATGGGAGACACATGCCCTCATATATTTGAGTTGTCTAGCGTCTCAGGTCTTTAAGGAAATCTGACGCCGAGCATGCAGTCAAAATATATCTAAACACTAAAGGACGTAGAAGTGTATAACAGATTTGACAAGAAGAA
>OY744550.1:29698304-29718304 GCA_963556195.1 Sepiola atlantica
CGATTTCATTGGAAAAAAAGTTGGAAAGTGAGACAAAAACACAAAATGATAAGAAAAAAACGAGACAAAATAAAATCATGGGTAGGTTAATAAGCCCCTCCCACCCACTTTCTATGAGTAGACCGTCAACTGTTTACCGGTGTGTTTAGAACCGAAAACAAGCAAGTCTATCTCTACATGGGAGGGAGACTTAAATATGAGAAAATTAAATAGATATGGAGTTTTGGAGTGTATGGTGTCTTTCTCAAGATAACAAAAAAAAACAATGGGGGGCTAAGGGCAAAAATAAAAGTGGAGAGTGGGCATCTTGGAGTATTTATGTTACCTTAAAATAAAACAAGGGGACAAGACTCACTCACTCAACTAGCTAAGAGGTTATCTAAACCTGGTCGTGTTCCTCAAAAGACTCCGAAATATTAAGCCTCTTACTGATATCTGCATTTCTTAGTCGTTCTTGCAAAGTTACACCAAGGATAGTTCTTAAACATTTAATTTCAAAGACATTGAACTTCCTCTCATGCTCTGCCAGCATAGTCAATATTTCACTTGTATATTCAGTAATTGGAACTACAAATGCATTGTAAAGTTTTAACTTCTGAGGTGATGATATGTCCTTATTCCATATCTTTTTAGACATTCAAGTGCAGAAGCTGGTATTTCTATTCTGCTAATGTCAGATGAGGATCCTGGAACCACCGAGCCAAAGAAACCTAAAATCTTCGGGGTTTTTTTTTCAACCGTTTTGTTGTCTATTGAAATATGATCTACAGAAGAGAAAATGATTTTGCATTTGCCTGGATTCGCCCCTCCCCTCCCCATTTCTCACAAAAAAAGATTCAAACTTAGAATTACAAGAACTCAACTCATCAAAGACAGCGGTAGAGAATGTGGTGCCATCAGCATAGCGAACATTAGTAGAGATCTAATTGTTAAGCAATACTATATGCATATCTCTCTTTCTCATATATATATATATATATATATATATATATATATATATATATATATATATATATATATATATATATATATATGTATTTAATATTAAAAAGTGCATTTTACCATATAGTAAAAAGAAAACAAAAAGGAATATAAAAATTAAATATATATATATCAATTAAATGAGTATTTGACGTATTTTGATTTTTCAGCCTGACTGTGGAGAGTTATACACTGATGAAGCCTCTTTGTTAATGTTTGGTAAATTTCTTATACCATTAATATGTATATTTTCGAAATGGGCAGAAGCAATTGTTTGTTAATAAACAGTTTTTGGATGAAATATGGAATGATTTTCTGAATAACTAGGATTAGATCATGTTAAATTAAGAGCTCTATTCGTGTTATACACTATTGAGCTACTACACGAATCTTTGTGTGAAGCCAATTGTTTTGATAATATATTATATATGTACAGTTATGTACAGCTGTATATTTTTAACCCTTATCCTCGAGTGAATGTTTGTCTTTGATACGCGGTGACCTTATTGTAAAAAACAACAAGAACTATACAGGTGGGAAATATATGTGTGTACGTACCATGTAGATTCCCATATAATAATACAATATACATATATGGTGAAGATGTACATGTACATCCATTGTCTAAAATAAGCACACTTGTTAAACACCACACACAGACACACCATGCATAATACACCTATACACCATTATTATCCCCTTAAGACAGTCTAACATATAAATATAGACAACGAATATATACGCGCTTACTGGTAAAAGCAGACACTACACACACACACACACACACACACACACACAAAATCAGACACATGCACATAAAATATACTAACAAAATACACCTACATTCTTCTACACATAGGCACACACCCATTCATACATACCCACACTACAAAAAGCACGAATACACATTCATACATACCAGACAAGACATGCAAAACAAACAAACAACGACACACGAGTAAATAGCCATTCGAAAACACAAACCCACAAACACATTCACAAAGAGTAATAAATAATACATACAGAAAATGAAAAGACATTTGACACAGAAGAAAATGACTCCAGTAAAGAAATTAATAGAGTCATAAAACTAATGAATTTACGACTATTCCACATACAACCCCTTTCACTCGCAGAATAACCACACCTCCTGGTGAGGATACTACGCCCGAAGCACGGATCGCTTATAAAATAGAAAATAAATATGAAATAAATTGAAACGCTCGCAGACAAAAATACAAAACAAGGAATGTAATGAAATAACATGCTATACAACGTTTTATTTATAAAATTGTCATTTATCTATTCATCTGCATTTCTACATGACTGAATGTGACACAATGCCACGCTTAATACGTAGTGTGATCATTACTGAACGCAACAAGGGAGTTCGTGGCCGGTAAGAAATTACTCCTGGAAATTGCTTTTCTCTAGGAGGATTTCTCCAACAGAGAACATAAGCTTTATATTTATAAACAAATAATTTGTCTCTCTGCCGAGAACACCATCTGAATATATGCACCTTTCTGTACAACACATCACCGTTTTTTTTAAATTTGAATACGAACCATTACAAACAATTTTCGATAAGTTTCGTTTTAATAAATAAATATTCTAATACCTCCCAATAGTTTACAAACACATTCTTAATTCAATTAGGTAATAGAATACCTACCAATACCAACAATGTGGATATATTTAATCCAAAAAAGAAATTTGAAATAACATTAAAAACATATAATAAATATCATTTTTAAAAATACAAATAAGAGAAAACGAAAAATAATTTGGTTTACACCATCTGATTACATGAATTTGCAAAAATTCTTTTGCTCAGAATAATACCTAAGTATTTCCTCAAAAATAACAGAATCCGTTATCCGTAATTATCAAACAATCATATTAAGCTTAGTTATTGCTGTATGGAAAGCAATAATACAAATACAATAATAAATAATTAATACTAATACCAACAGTAATAACGGTAGTATTAATAGTGATAACTATTACCACTATTATTACTACTAATAAAATACTAATTTAAGTACACATAGGAACAAAAGCATTTAAAAAAAACATCAATACTAATATTGATTAGGAAATCGAGAAACGGTAGATTATTTGTATAATCTGGGTTATTCGGACTACTGTTCTGATCTTGAGTATTATTCTTGCAACGTTTTAGCCGCTTTAACTTCTGGCCTTCTCAGGGTGTATCTTTTCGAACTCGGAAATATTTCTGTCGAACTCGGGAATCTTGAGGGAATTTCGAACGGAACCCGTTATTTCATTCACAGGGGTAGCATGCTCTCGTTCGACAGAAATATTCCTTAGTTCGAAAAGATACACTTGAAGAAGGTGGGAGGTTACAGCGGCCGAAACGTTGTGAGAATAACACTCAAAATAGTAACAGTAGTCTGAATAACCCAACTTATACAAATTATCAATCTCCATTCAGAAACGGTAGATTGTGTTGAGAGAAAAAGTATAGAATTATAAATCTTTAAAAAATTAAATTATTAAAAACAAAACAAGTATTTGCGATAAAAGTAAGTAAATACTGTTCTCGTTCAGTAGAGAACGCATCCTCGACTAAAACCAAGTTAAATCTTTGTCCCAATCCAGAGTAACTATTTTAGAGGGGATTTTCCGATCTGGTACTCAAACATATTGGAAATCAAACTAAATGGAGACATTTCTATTTGTCGTGTTGTTATTTCATTTTCAACAGCATTTTTATTGGCCAAAACTGGCCGGAGTTTTTATTTTATTTACTTCCTCCCCAGGAGGTTAGACACAAGGTCAGGTGTGTGTTTTGAAGAAAGTGTTTCTGTGAAACGAACTGTCCGCATCTTTAACCATTTAGCCACCGGAGTTCTTATATTTAAAGAATCGATGTTTTCATCTGCCAAATTATGATTATATTGCCATGCTAAAATACGTAGCACAGAGATATTAAGGTGCCAGCTTTTCCCATAACAGGTGTGGTAGGCCTTGCCACTATCTTGGCAACCTTAGGTCTGTCTTAACAGCATCAGACTCTTCTTCGTTGGGATGAGATATGGTTCGGATCGCTTAGAAGGTCATACTTTACAGCAATACCTCCTCCTCCTTCGGGTGGAAGGTGGGGGTATTGCCGATCGCCTAAGGCGTCCATGCCGGGAATGCCGACCCTTCTCAGCTATTTTTGTACTCGGCCACCACAATGCCCCCCCCCCCCCCCCCGGGGTAGTTCGTTTGTTCACCAACTTGTGGTCTTGTGTCACGTCTTGCAATTGTGGTTAGCAATTAAATAAAAGCCATCAAGGCATGGATTTGGATCATTAGGTCTCAATTCAGGATAGCTGCTGGAACCGATATGGTGCGAAAGTACACAAAGTCGCCAACGAAGGACATACACCACTAAAGATCGGCCGTTTGTTTGTTTGATTCTGTTGTTTTACGGCATATCAACCCTTTTCGGGTTATTTAATGCCGAATCCGGTCATTTTGATAAAAGTTGTTATGCTTCAAGTTTTTTATATGTTCAAGTATTGATTCAAAGTGTTTGGTTTGGTTATTTTGTTTTACGGCATATCAACCCTTTTCGGCTTATTTAATGCCAAATCCGGACATTTTGGTAAAAGTTTTTATGCTGCAAGTTCTTTATATATTCAAGTATTAATTCAAAATGTTTGGTTAGGTTGTTTTGTAGAGGAAAATAGTTATTTTTGTTTTTGGCTTTGCAGAACATGATTGAGTTTTGCAAAAAGAAAGCAAAAAAAACATGTTTGGTTCATTTTTGGCGTGGAAGCCGGTATCTTCAGACAGCCTGATCTGGTTCGGTCGTAATACATCGAAACAATATATTTTAGGATTAATAGTTCCAGTAAGACTGGTAAAAGTAGTGTGTATGGATGTTAATTTATTGGATTGCTTTCATTACTAAAAGTCTGGCTTCTTCCTAATCGATGTTCATATCTAGGATGAATTTAAATTAGTTAACCGGATGTATAGAAAGCGAAAAGACTAAGCGAATAATGAAAACGTGAGTAGAATAACGATACCATGTAATTAACGAAAACTATGATTTCTATAGCTAGCAAACATAGAACACTGTTATATATATATATATATATATATATATATATATATATATATATATATATATATATATATATGAATTAAAAAGGGAACAGCGACAACGTTCTTTGCCGCTTTCAGCATCTTTCGATATTATATTATACATAAATTTTATACATATTATATATATATATATATATATATATATATATATATATATATATATATAATACTAAACCTACGTGGGAAGCACAGTGCAAAGGTTCGAATCCAGAATAAAACAACACATCCCCCTGCAATACGCCAGGGCCGACTAAATAATTTAAATAATTTAGTCAACACATCCGGGTCAGCTATTGCTGACCATCTTATAAATAGCACCGAATGTGCGTCGACTTACACTAATGACTGGTTTTCTGTTATAAGTAGATCACATTCGTTATTCCACCTTAAAGTCCTGGAAGCAATATATATTAAGCCTTAAGTCATTGTAAACAAAAGGAGTGGCTTCTTGGACTCAATGTGATCCACTTGTGACCCCCCCCCATTCTTTTTCTTAAATTTGTCGCTGGTCTTCATTCTACTTTTTTAAGTTTATAGTCGTAATGCTTGAATCATTTACTCTGATGAGTGTGGACGAAAGCCGGCTTAGTATATTCATGCATTTTAAAATTATTTTTTCCTCTTGTTTTTACACTTTTATATTATATTCCTACCAAAAAAATGTCACATACGTCTATATTCCTTGCTTTAATATATATATATATATATATATATATATATATATATATATATATATATATATATGTGTGTGTGTGTGTGTGTGTGTGTGTGTGTGTGTGTGTGTGTGTGTGTGAAAATCAATGGGTTAAGGAAAGAAAAACAATCGATAATTCAATAAGTATTGGTTTGATTTCCAATTTTTTTCTCATTATTTATCTACATATATACATATATATATATATATATATATATATACAAATGTTAAATTATATTTACCTACAGACAACGTCGTTTCGAGTTTATTGCTCTCTACAGTGTAGGGAAGTGATAATTTCAGACGGTTCTGAGGCACGAACAACCTTTGCGTCCGCATGCTTTCAACCTACCTCACGCCATTTCACATTACTACGTTGTACAAAAGATTTTAAGTAATATTTATGCCATCACAGCGTAAACATTAACACAGACTAGAGTACTCGACGACCTTACTTGGAGTCGTGCTTTTTAGCTAAGTGAATGTCTGAGTGGGAGAGAGAGAGGGAGAAGGAGGGAGAGTAAAGAGACGGGGTATGAAGAGGGGAGAAATATGCTTTGCAAAACTTTATATAGACAAAAGAAATACACGGAAGAAAAAAAACAAAAACAGTTAAACCCAATTTTTAAACGATAACATAATCAATGTTACTTTTGCACTAAAGCATAGTTTATATAAAAAAAAACTTTTCTTGATTACTCCGAAACTGATTTTTTTTACGATGAACCGTGTATTTTAATTTGTATTGTTTTTATTTTGACTTTTGTAGTTAAAAGTTATTTATAATTTTTTTGTTGTTAGCAAATTACTATTGTTATTTTGAAATGTAATTTAGACAAACAGCGGACTAAATATTTTAATTTCAATCGCAATAAGGTTCGTATTGCTTTTTAAACTTAAACCAAGTATTAGTAGTAGTAAAATAATAGGTGAGTAAAAGCCAAGTAGTAACAGTAGAATTATAGGCGATCAATAACGAAGTAGTAGTAGTAGTAGTGGTAGAATTATAGGCGATCAAAAACAAAGTAGTAGTAGTAGTAGTAGTAGTAGAATCATAAGGGATCGAAAACGAAGTAGCAGTGGTAGTAGAATCATAGGCGATCAAAAACCAAGTAGTAATAGTAATAGTAGTAGAATCATAGGCGATCAAAAACCAAGTAGTAATAGTAATAGTAGTAGAATCATAGGCGATCAAAAACCAAGTAGTAATAGTAATAGTAGTAGAATCATAGGCGATTAAAAACCAAGTAGTAATAGTAATAGTAGTAGAATCATAGGCGATTAAAAACCAAGTAGTAATAGTAATAGTAGTAGAATCATAGGCGATCAAAAACCAAGTAGTAATAGTAATAGTAGTAGAATCATAGGCGATTAAAAACCAAGTAGTAATAGTAGTAGTAGAATACTAGGCGATCAAAAACCAAGTAGTAGTAGTAGTAGTAGTAGTAATAGTAGAATAATAGGCGATCAAAAACGAAGTAGTAGTAATAGTAGTAGAATCATAGGCGATCAAAAACCAAGTAGTAGTAGTAGTAGTACTAGTAGAATCATAGGTGATCAGAAACAAAGTAGTAGTTGTAGTATCATAGGCGATCAAAAACCAAGTAGTAGTAGTAGTAGTATCATAGGTGATCAAAAACCAAGTAGTAGTAATAGTAGTAAAATCATAGGTAATCAAAAGCCAAATAGTAGTAATAGCAGAATCATAGGTAATCAAAAGCCAAGTAGTAGTAATAGCAGAATCATAGGTAATCAAAAGCCAAGTAGTAGTAATAGCAGAATCATAGGTAATCAAAAGCCAAGTAGTAGTAATAGCAGAATCATAAGTAATCTAAATCCAAGTAGTAGTAATAGCAGAATCATAGGTAATCAAAAGCCAAGTAGTAGTAATAGCAGAATCATAGGTGATCAAAAACGAAGTAGTAGTAGTAGTAGTAGTAGTAGTAGTAGTTGAATCATAGGCAATCAAAAACCAAGTAGTAGTAGTAGCAGAATCATAGGCGATCAAAAACCAAGTAGTAGTAATAGCAGAATCATAGGTAATAAAAAGCCAAGTAGTAGTAATAGCAGAATCATAGGTAATCAAAAGCCAAGTAGTAGTAATAGCAGAATCATAGGTAATCAAAAGCCAAGTAGTAGTAATAGCAGAATCATAGGTAATCAAAAGCCAAGTAGTAGTAATAGCAGAATCATAGGCGATCAAAAGCCAAGTAGTAGTAATAGCAGAATCATAGGTAATCAAAAACCAAATAGTAGTAATAGCAGAATCATAGGTAATCAAAAGCCAAGTAGTAGTAATAGCTGAATCATAGGCGATCAAAAGCCAAGTAGTAGTAATAGCAGAATCATAGGTAATCAAAAGCCAAGTAGTAGTAATAGCAGAATCATAGGTAATCAAAAGCCAAGTAGTAGTAATAGCAGAATCATCGGTAATCAAAAGCCAAGTAGTAGTAATAGCAGAATCATAAGTAATCTAAATCCAAGTAGTAGTAATAGCAGAATCATAGGTAATCAAAAGCCAAGTAGTAGTAATAGCAGAATCATAGGTGATCAAAAACGAAGTAGTAGTAGTAGTAGTAGTAGTAGTTGAATCATTGGCAATCAAAAACCAAGTAGTAGTAATAGCAGAATCATAGGTAATAAAAAGCCAAGTAGTAGTAATAACAGAATCATAGGTAATCAAAAGCCAAGTAGTAGTAATAGCAGAATCATAGGTAATCAAAAGCCAAGTAGTAGTAATAGTAGAATCATAGGTAATCAAAAGCCAAGTAGTAGTAATAGCAGAATCATAGGTAATCAAACGCCAAGTAGTAGTAATAGCAGAATCATAGGTAATCAAAAGCCAAGTAGTAGTAATAGCAGAATCATAGGTAATCAAAAGCCAAGTAGTAGTAGTGGTAGAATAATAGGCGATCAAACACCAAGTAGTAGTAGTAGAATCATAGGCGATAAAAAATAAAGTAGTAGTAGTAGAATCATAGGCGATCAAAAACCAAGTAGTAGTAGTAGTAGTTGAATAATAGGTGTTCAAAAACAAGTAGTATTAGTAGAATCATATGCGATCAAAACGAAGGCGAAAATAAAATCATCATAAGCAAGTTTATGTTTTTACTGTAATAGAGTTAAAGGGAAACGCGTCCTAAGAAACAAGAATTTAAAATAATAAATAACATGGAATTTTATGAAGAACAACGGGCAGACTACAAACAGATAGATAAATACTTTCTCTAATATACAGACATAAACCAATTGATTATGGATTACCGCGAAAAAAAACACGCCATGTTTGTTTGTTATTTCGGATAGAAGGCAAAAGAACATCTATCTAAGCTATGTTTAATTTTTTTTATACAGGAAGAACATTGAGTGAGTTTCAGAGTTAGTTTATTAATAACGGACGTCAGTAGTATTCATGAAGGAAAAGATGTGTTTACATTGAATGTTTAATATTGTATAACGTCAGATATTATTGGAGTATTAAGTTGCATGTCAGGTCTTATTAAAACTTAACTATGAAATGTTTATTAGTCCCCAGTAGTTCTTTATTACAACACAGCATACAAGTTTAGAGTGCTTGTAAGCGAAACAAACACGATAATTATTGTATAAATGTATTTTAGGGAGCTTGTTTTTGTGTGCGACTTTAATATATGTATATATATATACATATATATATATATATACATATACACATATATATATATACATATATATACATATATATATACACATATATATATACATATATATATACACATATATATTAAAATAAAAATGGTCATTACATCAATTGGATGCAATTATTGAAATTTATATTTGAATAAACAAGCAAAAATATGCGACCGGAGGGAGCATATTTTTGCTAGGCTACCACGTCACCCCCTTCTTTCTCGCTGTCTACGAGAGGGTGTTCCTATTTACTTGTCTAGAATTATATAATTGTGAAAAAACTGCATTCAATGTGAAGTTAAAGCTAAATAAATTGTTTTGGACTATTAAAATAATTTCCAACAGTATTAATAACGTTTACTCATTTTTTGTTTATTATCGCTTATGTTTTAATTCATGTTTTGAAACATAGCATAAATCATAAATCTATGGCGTTAGGCCAAAGCTATACTTATTTTATTAAGAGAATGTTTTAGTATATATTTATGAGAAAATGCAAATAGTTTAGTGGGTAGAACATCTGGTTGAAGATCTCAAGGTTTCGGTTTCGATTTCCGGTCGCTTTATTTGTTGGGAAATTATTATTTACTATTGATGAAATATTTTCTATTTGAAGTGTTCGAATGCAAAAACCGATAAATCCAATTTCTTCAAATTGAGAAAATAAACATTACAAGCCGAATATTTCGAATCGTAAATTCGACTGTAAAAGCTTATTTAAATTAAACGCAAGAATATTAACCCAACATTACAATACTTTAACGAAATGGTTTGGTGTGTGATAGCGTGATGATATGTAACATTTTTAGTAGAGGTAAGTAAACAATTTTTTAAAATGGCGTTTATCGCGTTTTGCATGCGAACTCTTCATTTCTAAAACTGGTGATACCAGATCAGGCTGCCCTGTGGCTCCCTGAGACGAAATTCACCTACATTGACGTTTTTTTTTTTTTTTTTTTTTGTAAAACTTAATTATGTTCTACAAAACCAAAAACAAAAACAACAGCCCCTCTCCCTTTCTCCCTCCCCTTTTTTATTTTATTTTTAGAACTTGAAGCATAAATCTTTTACTATAATGACCAGATTCGGCATTAAATAACCCAAAAAGGGTTGATATGCCGTAAAACAAAACTACCAAACCAAAAACGATGATTAAACATTTGAAGATATAAAGAACTTGAAGCATAAAAACTTTTACTTTCATGACCAGATTCGGCATTAAATAACCCAAAAAGGGTTGATATGCCGTAAAACAAAACTACCACCATTTCTAAAAGTAGATAAAATCTCTGATATTTCGAAATTAGACAAATTCATCAATCTATTTACTACTTTTTAAAAAAAAATTGATTGACGGACAGACAAAATCCCTATTTATACAAGATAAAGTTAATTTTTAAAAAAAAAGTTACATTTGAACGTTAATTGCTACAGGCAGGCCATATGTTGTATGACAATTTTATTATATAAATTCATTCACGATTTAATGCCCCTTTTTATTCAATTTATTTTTCAAACTTTTTAAATTGATTCGCCAAATACTCGTTTTTCTACCTACTTGTATAATTATTTGTAACTTTTTTTAATGGCTTTCCATCTTACGTCAAAACGTTTCCATCATTTGTTTTTCAAACTGTACTGACTTCCAGGAAATATTTCCAACAGATTTCTTTTCGGCGCCAAACCAAAATATAAAAGAAAAATCTGAAGAAATCCCGGCCCGTAAATAAGTGACAAACAGCTGTTAGATTCGTACCGCACGCTAAGAAAAAAGAAAAAAAAGGCAAAAACAAAAAAAAAGAAGTAAAAGGAAGGCTTTTTAAAGTCAAGAATTAAGGTCTTTGGATAGTATATTGGATGGTATGCCACAAATTGACCTGAATGGGGTTTTCCGGAGTTTTCGAACGGAGAAAACTATTTTGCCAAACTTGAACTGAGTGAGGTAACGAAGTGCCAGTTTCAATTACTAACTATAAAATGCAACTCTTTCAAGGCGTATTAAGTTCCACCAAAACGAGGCCGGTGTTAAGGAAAGCATTTTATTATTATTATTATTATTTTTATTATTATTATCGTTATTATTATTATCATTTTTATTATTATTATCGTTATTATTATTATCATCATTATTATTATTATTGTTATTATTATTATCATCATTATTATTATTATTATTATCATCATTATTATTATTATTGTTATTATTATTATCATCATTATCATTATTATCGTTATTATTATCGTTATTATTATTATTTTTATTATTATTATCATCATTATTATTATCATCATTATTATTATTATTATTATCGTTATTATTATTATTATCATCATTATTGTTATTATCATCATTATTATTATTATTATCGTTATTATTATCGTTATTATTTACTCACTAGGAGTTATCACACTGGTCGTCGTCAGTGATCGCCCACTGCCGACAACCTGTGGTATTCCCTGGAGTCTGAGTGACAACAAGTCTCCTCAGACTTCCAGTATGCTCCACCTCTTTTCGTTCATCACCGCTGATGACCTTGCGGTAATCGCAACAGCCACCTACCAACGATTTCCCGCTAATAAGGGCCATTGGTCCCCTCTGGGGCCCGAGTGGCAACAAGCCCCCCCCCCCCCCCCCCACGGTCCCAGAGCTGTCCGCGCTCTTCCAGTGGAGGTCTGGATTATTATTAATAATAATAATATTAATATTATTAATATTATTATTATTACTACTACTACTACTACTACTACTACTACTACTACTACTACTTTACAACCGAATTTACTCGTCGACTAAATAGATTAACGAAACGATATGCCTGCCTCATTTATGAACTATTTATTTTATTTTAGTTTATTGACATAGGTACTTAACTGCCCAAAGTAGAGTGTTTAACCATAATCGTAAGATTTTTCAGAATTCAGAAATCTGAGTTGTCATCGCCGGCCAGTGTCTGGGAGACACATATCACAATGAACGGTTCAGGACTGTCTCTTATGTTCGTTGTATTTGGTAGACCGTTCTCGGATTGAAAGGTCATTGGAACCGCGTTTTACATACAGCACCTGGCATCCAAAATGGTCACACATCTAAGCACATGGTAAGAACTTAGAAGTAGTCTAGCAGGAGTCGAAAAAGACAGCTGAGAGTATGCCTTGTTCTATTTTCCAATCGAATACATATCCGGCCTACTTTCACATATACCTCTAGACATGTTTGTTATTTTTTTCGCCTGTGTTGCAGTCGTCATAAAAACATAGAAGCAGTCAAGGAAGAGTTAAAAAGCACATTTGCGAGTGAACCTTTCTTTTATTCCATAGTCGAGAAGAGATCTATTCTGAATTCATAAATATTGGTAAAAAAAAAGAAGATAATTACGAATACATTTTGAGAACTATCGGATAAGTTATTGAAGAGAATTTGATCTGTAAATTAATATTGTATATTTTCACAGAGGGTCAAAGGCGTATGGAATAGTCATTGGTGAAAACTACGAGAAAGAAAGAGATTAGGAATGAGATGAAAAGAGACATGACGAAGATGAAAGCTATCATCATAAAAGCAAGATAAATGGAAGGATGGTGAGCATGCTATGTATCCAGAACGTGTATTTGTTTATTTTGGGCATCTCCATTATTAACCATCTTGCACCATACTTATCCAATATTCTTTTATCTCTCCTCTCCTCTCTCTCTCTCTCTCTCTCTCTCTCTCTCTGGATGTTTCCATTGCCTTGAAAAACCCAGAGAGAGAGAGAGAGAGAGAGAGAAAGAGAGAGAGAGAGAGAGAGAAAGAGAGAGAGAGAGAGAGAGGGGAAGAGAGAGAAAAGAATATTGGATGAGTATGATGCAAGATCGTAAATTTTTACAAATATTGAGTAGAGAAGATGGTTGAAAATGGAAATGTCCCAAATAAATAATAAAAATAAAAATCACGTGACCTTTATCTTCTCGTAATCAAGCTGAGTAAATCGGCATTTTTGTTTTCAAACGTTTTTTTTTTCCTTATATTCTTTAATGAAGCAAAATCATCACCATCAACATCATGTTATTTTGTTCTCCCCTGAAGAAGGAACTCTTCTCTGGTTTCCGTTCACCATGTTGGTGAATGCCATTCGGGGTGTTTTTTTTGCCATAGTCGCCACGCTAGGCACTGCGGGTTGGCGACGCTATTTAGCCATAGCTCGGTATTCCAAAATGGTCACACATCTAGTACTGACCAGGATCAACGTTGCTTCTCTTATATATATATATATATATATATATATATATATATATATATATATATATATATATATATATATATTTGTGTTATAATGGAATAATTCCAGGAAGAAATCCGGGTAAGAGAGCTCAATGTGGTAAACAGAGCAAGAATAACGTAAAATATAATAACACGAAATTACATGATTGTCGATGCAATAATTTATTTCAGCCTTGCGGTTTTATTCAAGCATCAAATTTGACAATCAGTCTCAAAAATGTAATTGTCAAATTTGATGCTTGAATAAAACCGCAAGGCTGAAATAAATTATTGCATCGACAATCATGTAATTTCGTGTTATTATATTTTACGTTATATATATATATATATATATATATATATATATATATATATATATATATATATATATATATATATATATATATTAGTAGTATGTTTTTAAAAGGCTATATGCAAATTCCGGGTAAGATGTAAGCTGGACGGAACAAAAATAATAAATCGAATGCGAAAAAATTTTGGAAGATTCTCTGCACGGACGGAATTTTCCTCTGGTGTTTATTATTTTTGACAAAGGGAAGTGTCTTTTCCCGAAATATTAAATAAATGATTTTTATAATCATCCGGACAACACACAAACACCTAACACTACACTTGCTGTTATGTAAGATTTTAAGAAAAAATAAATAGTAAGTCACATTTCACATTCGATTTATTATTATTTTTGTTCCTTCCAGCTTACATCTTACCCGGAATTTGCATTGCCTACAGCCTTTTAAAACATACTACTACTATTCCCAGCAATGCTTCAAGCAAAGTACCATTCTCTATTAAGATATATATATATATATATATATATATATATATATATATATATATATATATATATATATATATATATAACATTCTTTAGAAATTTTCCGATTAAGCTAGGATGAACAGAAAACCAAACAAATATCATAGCTTGAAATTTGAAATAAAATAGATGCGAAGTTATTCCTTAGTTTTAGGACTAAGTTATATTTAAAAACAATTCCATCATTATTTTATCCATAATTTGAAATCAGTTGAACCATTCACTCATCTCATTTTGCGATCTGCGTACTTCTCTTGTACTATGTTGATTCAGACACTCCCTTATGTTTCGTAATATCTCTGTGAACATTTAGTAAAAGAGTGACTCTTTTTTTTTCAGCGTTAATTCAATGAAATGCCGAATGTTAGCAACTACTAATCAAACCTACGCTTTGTACACAAACAGACAATATGTAAATATTGTATAGATATATATATATATTATCATTATGCATATGATCATAAGTGTCGTTATTTAAAATTAATATTTACTTTAAGTTGGGTGACGAAATAGCCGAGCTCTCTAGGAACAATAGAAATAAAACAATTGAAACAACAATTGGAAGTTTTCTTTGTTACATCAATAAAAAAAAAACTTGCCACGCATGAGCAGAGGAAAGCTAATGAGAGAAAACAATTCAAGAATTACATGTCGGTCTAAGACAACAAAAATGTTTACTATATATATATATATATATATATATATATATATATATATATATATATATATATATATATATATATATATATGTATATATATATATATGTATGTATATATATATGTATATATATGTATATATATGTATACATATATGTATATGTATATGTATATATATATGTATATATATGTATATATATGTATATATATGTATATATATGTATATATATGTATATATATATGTATATATATATGTATATATATATATGTATATATATATATGTATATATATATATGTATATATATATTTATGTATATATATATGTATATATATATTTATGTATATATATATGTATATATATATGTATATATATATTTATGTATATATATATTAGTAAATATTTTTGTAGTCTCTCTCTCTCGGAGTATGTGTTTTTTTCAAGTGATGCTAAAAATTATGTTGTTCTCTCTTGGCTTCTGTATGTGATTATATCATAATGGGACGCTGATGAAGACACTTTTTTGGAATCATCTAAAATATGATCAAAAATATTTTTGTCCAAATTGTTTTAGAACCAATTGTACGCAAAAAATTCGTTGTGTTTGAATTCTTGGAACTGATATAAATAATGTTCTAATTTTATTTATCTCTATTTACCTCTCTCTCTCTCTCTCTCTCTCTCTCTCTCTCTCTCTCTCTCTCTCTCTATATATATATATATATATATATATATATATATATATATATATATATTACTTATACACTGGCACATGTTTTGTCCTTTTTACGACTCATCAGTGCGGCTAGACCTAGTGAGATTCGAAACCGGTAACCCAGTGACTGATGTCCAGCGTTTTTCCAACTGATTCAAATGGAAATAATTAAAAAATAATAGGTTACCCGTTCCTGAACTCCGTTTTTTGGTCTCAGAGAATATATTGATAAAGACAACACACTGAAGAAACAACAATGACATAGAAGATCGTTATAATATATGATTTATTTACATGGATAGTATTAATAAGAAAGCCATGACAATACCTACAAAATAAAGGCTTTAGTAACAGCCTTCGCAGAAGGGTGTGAAGAAAGGATTTGTGCTTGACGTGTCTACATTTGGGGACAAGGAGTGCAGATTTAGAACTTCACATATCTATGATAAAGCATTCAGTTTCCAAACCAGGCAATTAGTCTCTTCGTCTGCTGAATTTGGAAGGAAAAGGAATTTTTATATTTCAGAAGCAAGAAAAGGTTTTGGTTTTTATTTAAAACAAAAGGAAATATTTGGCGGATAGGGCGAACGCTTAATTAAAACTAAAAACATATTATATATAACTCGCTGTATGTGACAATACCAATTAATTTGATAAATAATTATTTGATTCTGACTAGCCAATTTCTTTTTGCTTATCTTGGACCATGTTCTTTTATATAAAAGAGCATTTCACTTTAGTTTCTTTAAGATGACACGTATTTCGGTTCAGAACTTATTATTTTTTTTTTATCATAGGGCGATTTTTTTACTAATAACTTATACATCTTTGGATGCGTACTTTCTTTATAATTTTTCTGTCTTCCCTACCTATCATAGCGTTAAGATAAACTATTACATACGTTTATAGGACATATGAAATTATTTAATTGTTCTACTTAGTTGCATAGCACAGCAGTAAATACTATTTTTTCTTTATTACATTGTTTTATGCAATTGCATAAACGACCTTTTGGTCTGATTCTTGCACCTATTTATGCTTTTACGTTAGGGCTTTTTTTGTATATATACACACATATATATACGCATATATACACACACATATATATATATATGCACATATACATATATATATGCATATATACACACATATATATATATATGCACACACATATATATATATATATGCATATATACATATATATATGCATATATACACACATATATATATGCATATATACATATATGCATATATACACACATATATATATGCATATATACACACATATATATATATGCATATATACACACACACATATATATATATGCATATATACACACACACATATATATATATGCATATATACACACACATATATATATATATATATGCATATATACACACACACATATATATATATGCATATATACACACACACATATATATATATGCATATATACACACATATATATATGCATATATACACACATATATATATATGCATATATACACACATATATATATATGCATATATACACACATATATATATATGCATATATACACACATATATATATATGCATATATACACACATATATATATGCATATATACACACATATATATATATATGCATATATACACATATATATATGCATATATACACACATATATATATATGCATATATACACATATATATATATGCATATATACACACATATATATATACACACATATATATATGCATATGCACATATATATATGCATATATATATATATATACACATATATATATGCATATATATATATACACATATATATATGCATATGCACATATATATATGCATATATATATATATATATACACATATATATATGCATATATATATATATACACATATATATATGCATATATATATATATACACATATATATATATATACACATATATATATGCATATATATATATATATATACACATATATATATACACATATATATATACACATATATATATGCATATATATACACATATATATATATGCATATATATATACACATATATATATGCATATATATATATACACATATATATATATATGCATATATATATATACACATATATATATATATATGCACAGACGAATTCTGTTATTTTAAACAATGTTTACATAAATGAGAAAATTCTGCCTAAATACACACACTAAATATATATATAAACATATATATATAATTATATATATATATATGTATAATTATATATATATATGCATATATATAAGTATATATATATACATATGTATACACATATATATAAATATATATACATATATATATGCATATACATACACATATATATAAATATATATATGCATATACATATGTATATATACACATATGTATACACATATATATATATAAATATATATATGCATATACATATGTATATATACACATATGTATACATATATATATATATATAAATATATATATGCATATACATATGTATATATACACATATGTATACACACATATATATATATATAAATATATATATGCATATACATATGTATATATATACATATGTATACACATATATATATATATATATATATAAATATATATATGCATATACATATGTATATATACACATATGTATACACATATATATATATATAAATATATATATGGATATACATATGTATATATACACATATGTATACACACATATATATATAAATATATATATATAAATATATATATGTATATGTATATCTAAATAAATAAATGAGAAAGTTTTTTTTCATTTATCACTCCTTAAAAACGGGTTAGTGTTATTTAAATGAATAATAACTCATAATATTATTAAATACAACATATATAGTACTGATGAAATACCATTACACACAAATTAGGAATCCTTATTTGCATATCAATTTTGTAACCAGTCTATAATAAATTAATACTTGGTGTTATTGATTTAAACTTATATTGTATCTATTTCTCTCATATATATGCAATAATTTCGTCGATATTAACAGTACAGTTATTTAATTCAAAAACGATAAATCTATTCATTTTCAAAGAAGGTCAAGGTCATTTAAATGAAACTTATTTACTTTAATAGAAAAATATATATCGACTCATCAAGGCGAGTGCTCCCCTTACCCTCATTCTTTCTTCTTCCCCGCCTCCTCTGCTTTTCTCTCTCGCTTACGACGTCAACTATTCTCTTTTTTAATTAAAAAAAAAGCTTCGCATAATCATCCAAACGAATTGAATTCTTTTTTCTATCCATTTATTTCTTTTTTAAAAGATAAATAAATCTGTATCGAAAATTTCATGAATAAATGCGAAAGGTTTTGTCTCGTGTTTACTTTGACCTTTTGGCTAATATCAAAGTGTAGTATCTGTTCCGATGGATACTGCACCACATAGACTGGTATTGTCTTGGCCCTCGGGGCTTGATTTACGCCGGTCTATGGGTCGGTCCTGTGTAGTTCTAGGAGGTCCACCCTCCCAGGCTTTGTCCTCCTCTTTGGGGAGGAGTAAGTTTATTGCTTACTACCTGAGGCGCGCCTACCGGGGAATGCCGACGGGGCTGCCCAGGCAATTTTAAAACCCCACTTTCCCGACCCGACCTTGGGTCACATCTTACTTGTGATAGTAAGATAAAAACTGGCCTTGTGCCTAACTCCTAGAGAGGAGTAAATCAATACAAGACACTTATAAATGAAATTCTTTAAACTTAGGCAAGAAGCCCTAATCGTTTTGGTGGAAAGGGGGCTATACCATTTTGACAACAAATCTTTTTTTGTGGGGTCAATAGTGATACCTTTTGTCCAAAATGCCCTTGATTTACTATACGCTAGACACTCACCAAAATACCGCATTCACTCTATAGCTTAATCCTTACTGACTTTGCGAAGCGATAGCGAGCTGGAACCATTTTTTTTAGGGAGGGGAGATAAATTCTGTGCATTATTTGGGGGTGTCTACTTTTTAGGCGATTACGTGTAGTTGTACGAACTTGACAGTCCAACTTAGGGTTAGTGTTAAAAATATATTAGTTGACTACCCTAATAA
>OY744550.1:29738304-29753304 GCA_963556195.1 Sepiola atlantica
AGAACTGCACAGGACAAACCCATAGACAGCGTGCCAGGTGTATAGAATCTTGAAATACCGTATATAGAGAAAACTGCAAATACCCTACAACACATTTAGGTCTTCTTAATTTGCATATTTATTTTATAAACAGCTTCTAATGAATTAAAATTCTATAATATACAGTTGGAATTATTCATTGTCATATTGTATTATATACACGCAATATTTTCGTCGATAGTAAAACGTCTGAGATCGCTATGATGCTGAGAACAGATATTGAGAACAGATACTGCACTTTGATCTTAGCCAAAAGGCCAAGTAACCATAAAAATAATGTGTTTTTATAGCTAGGCATTTTTAAATGAATGCAAAAAAAAAAATCATCTATTATTGTATTATCATTTAATGCGGGTGACTAATGCAGTATCGGTTGTGTTGTCCATAAGACCATCATCCCAGGAATTACCTCTTCCTTTTAAGGGATGAGGTAATTCTTCTCCGAGGAAGGGGGCAATGTAATATCTGTTCTGGTTTCATGAAAACATATTCCCAGGGACTCACAGGCATTACTTTATCATTTTATGGGGGCGATCCTCCCAGGTATTACCTCCTTTAATTTCGGACATGTATAGTATATGTTCGTTTCATCATGATACCATCCTTCCATGATTATCTTCTCCGTTTAGGGGAAAGGGGTAGTGTACTATCTGTTCTGTTGTCATGATATCATCCTCCCAGGTATTAACTTTTCATCTAGAGGGGGGAGGGCGTTCGCCATGATACTATTCTGTCAGTAATTTCCTGCTTTTTTCGAGGTCAGTATAGCATACGTTTATTCAGCATAATATCATTTTCACTAGCATATTTTTGCTAGTTTATTAATGTATGCAGAACAACATCGGTACCGTCGGTTTCAAATCCTAACAAAGTAAACCTAAAATAGGCCTCTTTACAGGAAACAGAGTCTGAAGAGAGTCCGATAAAGAGGCCTATTTTAGGTCCCCTTTGTTAGGATTTGAAACCGACGGTACCGATGTTCTTCTGATACTCTGTAATATATATATATATATATATATATATATATATATATATATATATATATATATGATACATGATACTCTGTAATATATATCATATATATATATATATATATATATATATATATATATATATATATATATATATATATGATACTCTGTAATATATATCATATATATATATATATATATATATATATATATATATATATATATATATATATAATCCAAATAAAGTAAAAATCCACAAGATAAAAATAATAGAGAGTGCTCTCAATATCAAATAAAGCTTATATATATATATATGAGTATTTTTTTTATTTATACAGACACGTACATCATTTGCGAAACTAACATGTCGATGTTATCGATAAACAGCTAAGATCTCTTCAGGAGGAATGAAAATCTGATCTTTCCCCTAGGTCATATTTGGAAATAATGAAGCTGCAAATAAGAAAAGAACAGAAAAGAAAACAGAATTACAAAATTCAAGATTGGAAGGTCACGTGGTTAGATTTGAAATCGTCGAAAATCAAATTTAATATAAACTTATGTTTTGGATGGGAGGGAGAGAAGGAGGTTAGATATCTGTGGCGCATTTTAACGCCAGATTAATATCGCAGTGTCGCAGATTGTGAACATGTCTGTATAGATAAAAATAATCATATATATATATATATATATATATATATATATATATATATATATATTATTATTATTATTATTATTATTATCATCATTATTTCATGTATCCACATAAAATTTTATAAGGAGATATAATTTTTTATGTATCAATTTTCAGTATTTACTTCAACAGTGCTCGATACGTAAGTAGAACTAGGTAGTAAGCTATGAAAATATAGGTATGGCAATTAAGCTACACAGAGGCTCTCGCGTTTTATTCCCTGGGGGGAATCTTCAGACTAAAATTTTAGCATTTTAGCCTGAAGATTCTCCCGGGGATGAAACGCGGGAGCCTCTGTGTAGCTTAATTGCCATAAATATATTTCCATAGCTTTATATATATATATATATATATATAATGTATTTTTATGTAATTATTCTTATTGGCGATTGTAGCCTTCGTTGTTATTTTGCTTACTATTATTTCGATTGTCTCACTTTCCCAAGTGATTAAGATGCAGAAAATTCCATTATTAGTCGCCCATAACTTCGAAAACGCAAGAGTGCTTATTTGACCAACTTGCTAATTAGCCGTAATTTATAATTAACTTGACAAGTCAACCATCTATCTGTTAGCAATCTGTGTATTTCTCCCGTCCACTTTCACTCAATTTTGAGTCAACCACTCTTTATTATTTCTTATTGTTCCTGTGAGCATGTAGAGAAAGTGAAATTTTTTAGCGTTACTATCTAATGTATATAGGTGTGCTTGTATACGCCACACACACGTATATAAATTAAATAACAACATAATTGGTCTTATTACTTCTATATAAGAACAATAATAATAATAATAATAATAATAATAATAATAATAATAATAATAATAATAATAATAATAATAATAATAATAATGAAAATAATAATAATAATAATAATAATAATAATAATAATAATAATAATAATAATAATAATAATAGGAATGTTTTTGGAATAAGTATCATATATATATATATATATATATATATATATATATATATATATATATAATAATAATCCACGTAGGGTAAAAATCCACAAGGTAGAAATCCAAAGGGAATCAAACCGGGCTTATAAAAGAGTGCTCAATAAAAATATAGAGCTGTATTGTGAATGTTTTTTATTCAAACATGTACAAAGTCTGCTACACTGGCATGTCGATGTTATCGATCTACAGCTATCAAGAGCTGAGGTCTCATCAGGCAGAAGGTTGGATCACAAAAAAAACCTTCTGCCTGATGAGACCTCAGCTCTTGATAGCTGTAGATCGATAACATCGACATGCCAGTGTAGCAGACTTTGTACATATTTTAATAAAAAAAACATTCACTATATATATATATATATATATATATATATATATATATATATATATATATATATATATATTGAATTCACATTCATCAAGTTTAGTATCATTTCCTGGTGCGTGTGCGTGTGAGTGTTTATTATAGTGTTGAAATAAATACAATTAAAAGGGCTTATTATTTTATTACTTTTTATTCGTCTTATAAAGCTCTACCTGAAAGGATATCGTGCCCTTTATGTGTGCAAGATGTGCGTTCTTATGTTAATGTGTGTGATGTGGGTACATTGTGTATGTGTGTGTATAGGGGGGTCTGCTCTGTGTGCGGGGAGAGACTACTGTGTGTGGGAGTATAATATACTTTATATATATATATATAATACTGGATTAAATGATTTCACATCTAATTTAACGCTTTCTTTGTAGTGTGCTTCCTACTGTAATGGTGTAAAACATGCTTTCGTTAAAGGATTAATGTATTCAAAGCACTTATATTAAAAATTAATTCAAGATGAAAAAAACAAAAAACAAAATGGCGTCATTTATTTTCTTAAATTAGTTTGCCTGATGAAAACTATAGAGTCATGAAATCAGTTAATTTAAAATACCTTCAAGCAGATCATATTATCATTGATAGCATTATTTTCTTATTTCTGGAATTACAAATGCATGCGACACCGAGTTTGAATCTAACTGGATTATAGTCTTGATTGCCCACCATTACGTATACAGTCACTGTATATATGCAAGGATAACGTTGCGTATATATCGGTTATTTTACATAATCTTTAGAAAAATAACCCTAACCTAAACAGAACTGATGACTTTTACATACTGTATTTGCACCTTATTTCTCAATACCCAAATGTCGAGTTATCTTCCCTTGTCGGATAATTATCAAAATGGCGTCTTCTATCTTTATCACTGAGAATTAGAACATATTAAATGAGAAAAAAACAAAACTTTTTTTTTTCAATCAAAGAAAAAAAAACCTATATAATAGTGACTTAAATTTACGTTCCATTATATTCGGTAAAAGTAATCGTTGTATACGCACCGCTATCCTTCCGCATACAGTCACTATACACGCAGTGACTTCGTCATTTATAATAGTGAGGATACTTGGGAGGATGAAAATACCCCTTTGCATTGAATACTTGGTATGGTTATTTATCTCCCTCCTCAGCGAGGAGATTAGACACAAGGTCAGGACTTTGAATACTTGGTATGCTTGTGTGTCAAAACAACGTATGGATATATAGTTTCTATTCAAAGCGCATTTTTCTTTTGTAATTAAACCATCGCAATAAAATTGTTCAATGATCCGTTGGTTAATTTACACTTATCTATTGTAAAGTTATGTCAAAATAATGTGTTTTCCATAAATTACTTTTATCATAGAGTTAAGTATTTAATTTTTTTTTCTAATAGCTTTGTTTACTTATTGCTTTTTGGGTACTTTGTTACATTAGGACCCGCGCTAACTTTGACCATGACCATAACCCTAACGACGGGGGTCAAAGTTAGCGCGGGTCGTTATGTAACACAGCACCACTTTTTGTTATGGTGAAGGTCGCATTGAAACGATAATGTCGACAGGGATGAACGACAATAAATGCTTAATTTTATTTTTATAATAACAACGACGATTGTTTTTTGGGTTTTTTTCATATTCGTGGAAGTGCCAAGGAGGATGGAAATACAGAAAAGCGATAGCACCTTCCAGATCTTCACTGGACGGATATCGAGAGTACTGGACTCCTGGAGCAGCTTATTGACACTCATCGGCAAGAAATCAATGATGAACGACTGTTGCGAGAATGGAAAACGTGTGGCAACGGTTATCGAAAGAAGCGGAAAGGACTGAAAATATGGTGAGACTTGTTACTTAGACTCCAAGAAGCACCACCGTTTTTGTTTTAATAAACGATCACTGGTAATGGCTCGTATGAAAACTGCTAGTAAATAAATAATATTTCATGATAAAAATAGTTAAGAGTCGTAACTTTCCTTTTGTATTTTACGAGTGAAATAAATTCATATGGTAATCGTATATAGAGACGATACATTAACTCTAGTTTGTTTTTTTGAAAACCATAACGATGTGTTAAAAAACATTTTTTTTTTTTTTAAATTTATTTTAACAAACACATTGTTATGGTTTTCTAAAAAAATAATAATTTTACGAAACAATGGTTTATAATATATCTTTCTACTAATAACTTTAGTGTTAATTTTTAATGACATGTGACGTCGTCTGAATATAAACACCTTTTATCAACAAGATGTGTTATATCTAATATACATTAATTAGATATTGATATAAAATATGAAAATATGAAGTATTATTCTTTTAAATGGTATACCGTTTGAGGGGCTGTTTCAGATTTCGGAAGCAGGAGTTTTTTTTTTTGGGGGGGGGGGATCCTGGATTTTTGTCACCATTCTTCATGTGAGTTCTTTTAGTGTATTTCGGCATGCAGTTATTTTCTGTCATGGCTTTTGAAACTCTTCCGATCTTCTGTCTTTCATTGGAATGATATGTTTTCCTATTACCATTAAATGAACAATTGCTCTGATGATCATCAATGTTAGCTAAAGACTATATATTTCTCTTAACTTTGCTGTGAAACGCGCGTAAAATATAGAAAAGGTATTAAATTTGGAAAAAAAAAATTTTTTTTAATTGTTTGTGAGACAAAGTAGAAATACGGGTATTAACCGAAATATGAAAATAAAGACATTGAAGAATAAATGAAAATTATGCTTTTGGATTGATTTTTTCTATGGTCATTGGAATGCAACTATAAAGTACACCTCCCCCCCCCACACACACATATACATATATATATATATATATATATATATATATATATATATATATATATATATATATATATATATATATGTGTGTGTGTGTGTTTTGAAGGTTTACAAAAACATTTCGTTCAAGAAATCATTCATCACAACAAAAGACTTTTTCCTTTCAAAGTTTATTTATTTTTCACATTTTTCAAAGTTAAAGAATTTTTTCCCTACACGTGTTTCTCTACTCAAGCAGGTTCTTGCTTGGCAGTTCATCAGGGGAATTATATACCTGGAATAAGAACCGCAACAACTGACAATACCCAATGTGGTGTTGCCCTAATTGAGGCCATTTAAGAAGGAAAAAAGAAAAAACCTCTTAAGAAAGTAGTTCAAGAAATTTTCACAGTATGGTTGCTACTATGCATACCCACAAGAAATTAGTCCCAATGCAGTCCAAAAGAATCGGGAACAATGTGCGAGAATACACCTCCTCATCGGGCGGCACAACGATGAAAGTGCCCCCCCCCCAAACAAAAACAAAACGGGCAACACACAATCCACAAGTTAGCGTTCCAAGCAACTGATAGTGTGGCCATTCCGCATCAAAAAAGACAGTATTAACGTCCGTTAGCAATGTATGTGGTCGTACGAACCTTTTTCTAGGACTGACCTGCTCCCACTCGGGATAAACACATATACATGCTCTATACCCTGCGATCGAGTATCATCGAGCTTATTTTTATTGGACTAATCCCGGTCTTTACTGAATAAATCTCTCTCTCTCTCTCTCTCTCTCTCTCTCTCTCTCTCTCTCTCATATATATATATATATATAGTGTGTAGATTTCAATTTTGTGTTGAGAATCTGAATAACAGAGCTCAATGTAATTCAAACAGAGCAAAACAGAATTATAAAAAGAAAAAACTATACACACATTAAGGTTGTACACATTATAACTTATTTCGACCCCTTAATTAGGTCTCCTCAGATGTATAAACAACCACGTCAAAAACCAAAATCTTTGGTTTTTTGACGTGGTTGTTTATACATCTGAGGAGACCTAATTAAGGGGTCGAAATAAGTTATAATGTGTACAACCTTAATGTGTGTATAGTTTTTTCTTTTTATAATTCTCTCTCTCTCTCTCTCTCTCTCTCTCTATATATATATATATATATATATGTATATATGTATATATTCATTATTTATATATTATTATATATAGATCTGTATATTAATTAACAAATTGTAATCATATTGAATATTAAAATCAAATATCAATATGCCAATGAATCAATTTCATGACACAACTTTCTCTTTGGTTTTTAATGAATTTTGTTAAATTAGATTCGCCAATTTGTTCATTATTTGAAATTATACAACATCCTTATTTCACTTGTTACATTATAATATAACACTTCCATGGCAACGCTCATTGTACTCTGTTTTTATTAAAATCTAATTTCATTTGTATGTATGTGTGATTGTGTGTATTTCTCGCATGATCACAACCGTCGTAAATATATAATTGGTATCACTTATTACTACTAATAAAATATTTATCAGATAAAAAACAACATAAGAAAAAACGAAGATGAATTTTTTTAAATTCTATAAAAACACTACCAAAAAAATATATATTTATATATATATATATATATATTTATTTATATATATATGTATATATATATATGTATATATATATATATCTATGTATATATATATCTATGTATATATATATATATATCTATGTATATATATATCTATGTATATATATATATATCTATGTATATATATATATATATATATATATATATATCTATGTATATATATATATATGTATATATATATGTATATATATCTATGTATATATATATATCTATGTATATATATATATATATATCTATGTATATATATATATATGTATATATATATGTATATATATATATATATATGTATATATATATATGTATATATATATATGTATATATATATATATATATGTATATATATATATGTATATATATATATATGTATATATATATGTATATATATATATATGTATATATATATATATATATATGTATATATATATATATATATATGTATATATATATATATATATGTATATATATATGTATATATATATATATATGTATATATATATATGTATATATATATATATATATGTATATATATATATGTATATATATATATGTATATATATATATATATATATGTATATATATATGTATATATATATATGTATATATATATATATATATATATTGTTTAGTTACAGAATTAATAACAAGCATTTAATTTATATATATATATATATATATATATATATATATATATATATATATATACATTCATATATGAGGATAAAGTATATATTATCTCAACAAATATGTTATTATTTCAGAATAAAACTACCAACAATTTCCGGATTTACATGTTTCGAGTAAATAATAGTAATAGATTGTTCACTTCAAAGTAAACTCCCGTCATCAGAATCAATGAACAAAATATATTATACAAACGAGGCTTTGACTTTGTAGTAAATAATTGATTACAATTGCATTTCCCAAGAAACATATGTAAATGTTGGGTATTTTTTTAATTCTGAAATAATCGAATGTTTCTTTTTAAAAATCTTTATTCTCATGAGCTTAATCATAAGAGCTATTTTCGTTGACTGAAGAACGGTTGTTACGCTTGGTACTTTTTCGCCCTACAGGGTTGGGTTTCCAGTAGTTACGTGACACTGCAAGTATCGATGGATAATCGAACTAGTTCTAGTCTTATTTGAAATTTAAAAATACCTGCTCTTACATCCGTAATTGAGCACTCTGGTTATTTCTCTTACACAACGACACAAAATTATATATATATAAATATATATATATATATATATATATATATATATATATATATATATATATATATATATATATATTAAGCCTGGCTTAAGGAAAATTTAACTTGAATAAATTGCCTTTTTGCGGAATATGCCTTGCTCTGAGCATTTTAATTGAATTTTGATTTGGCTTTTGCTTCTCTAATTCCTTTCCATTCTTCTTCATATATATATATATATATATATATATATATATATATATATATATATATATATATACACACAAGTTGTTTTTTTCTGCATCTTTTGTTCCTATATAATGTTATATGCTAAATGCCATACCGCAGAATAGTTCTTAAGTGTAGCATTTTTAAATTGTATTATTATTATTATTATTATTATTATTATTATTATTATTATTATTATTTATTTTTGTTTTGTACTCACTAGGAGTTTTCACACAGATCATTGTTAGTGATTGCTAAACGACAACAACCAGTGGTATTTCCTGGAGTCTGAGTGACAACAAGTCTCCCCAGATTTCCAGTATTTTTCACCTCTTTTCGATAACCACCGCAAATAACCTTGCGGTATCGCAACAGCTTCTTACCGTTGATTTCTCGCTGGTAAGGACAATTGGTCTCCTCTGTGATTTGGGTGGCATTAAGCCTCCCCAATGTCCCAGCATTCTTTGCACTTTTCCAGTGGAGGTCTGGTTTGTGCTATCTCTCCTCGGTCTCCTCATCCTCTTCGACCCTCTACAAATATTTTTAAAATTTATTTTTTATTAAAAAAAAAATTGGGGGGAGGGAAGGGGGAGAGCTTATAGTGTTTCTTGTAATTTCTGTTCCTTGGTTCATTTTTGTGTGGTGATAGCTGAGGCCGGTGTCATTTATGGGGGGGGGGCAAATTATGACGTGCTGTTTCTTGCAGTTTCTGTTCCTCGTCTCTTGTTGTGGTGTTCTTCGTGTGGTTTTGTTTTCTCCCTGTTGTAAATTCCTTGTGACTGGTTACCCTTTGTAGCTTATGCGGGTTGGTTTCCGCATTCAAGGATTTTCCTTAAGATGGCAGCTGTTTTGATCATTGCTGTCCTTGTATGGTTTTGATGGCCCTTTTGATTCCAATTTTTCCCAGTCTTTTCTCCAGGTTTTTGGGGATTGTTCCTAGTGCTCCTACGATTATTGGTATTATACTAACTTTCTTCATGCTCCATATTCCTTTCAGTTCTCTGGCTAGTTCTGTGTATTTACTTCGTTTTTCTGTGTCTTTGATCTTCACTCTGTATTCTGCTGGAACGGCGAAGTCTACGATTTTACAAGATTTGTCCTTCTTGCCGATTATAATAACATCAAGTCTCCTTGCTTGTATGAGTTATCTGTTTGTATATCCATATCCCAGAGGATTTTGTGTTTTTCGTTTTCCAATACTGTTTCTGGTTTATGTTTGTACCATTTGTCTGCGTATTCGAAATTCAATTGTTTGCACAGTTCCCAGTGTATTGCTCCCCCACACAGTCATGTGGTTTCTTGTATTCTTTTGAGCAAGTTTGCTACATTCACTTATTATATGATTTACTGTTTCGTCTCTTTGTCCACACAGTCTGCATTTACTGTTTTCCTGGGTTTTATATATTTTAGCTTTAATGTAGTTTGTCCTAATCGCATTGTTTTATGCAGCCACCAGTAAGGATTCCGTTTCTCTGTTAAAATTTTCTTTTGTTAGCCATGTCTAGCTGTTTATGTTGGTTTCTTCTCTTGTGAGTCTTATGAATCGCCCATGTAGTTGTTTTTTCCCCCACTTTTCTTTTCATGTCTGTTTGAGTTTAAAAATTGTATTATTATTATTATTATTATTATTATTATTATTATTATTATTATTGTTGTTGTTGTTGTTGTTATTATTATTATTAATGTATTTACTTAATATTTCACAATTTAAGTTGAGGACCTCTGTTTATGTTTCACTGTTATATGCTTGAATCTGTTTTTGTATTTGTAAATTTGATAGCGGTAAGTCGGCTTGTGCAAGTGCTAAGTCTGCGATATGTTGGAGTTAGTTAGTATCCCTAGGATTTTAAATTGCATTTTCTTCCTTTGTTTAAAATGACTCAAAGACTTTTTAGACTATATATATATATATATATATATATATATATATATATATATATATATATATATATATATATTACAGCATAAGTATCTCAAAAAACCCTCCACACACACATTTCTTCAAAACGATAAATCCCTCCAGTTGAATAGAAACGCGGCTCTGAGGGGGTCATACAGAGGAAAACCTTGACTTGATATGATGTAAGCCGAATGAACACACACATGTGAGTGAGTGAGTGAGTGAGTGAGTGGATGTGTGAGTGAGTGAGTGAGTGAGTGAGTGAGTGAGTGAGTGAGTGAGTGAGTGTGTGTGTGTGCGTGCGTGCGTGCGTGCGTGCGTGCGTGTGTGTGTTTAAGCAGCATGTTTTCATTAAGGGAAATGCTATTAAGTAGCACGGAGTTTCTGCTTTATTGTTTTTTTCTCTCGATTTTCCGAATAATAAAAGAAAAGATAATAGCACAAAAACACCACACAATGATACCAACAGAAGCCACCTACATTAAAACTAGACATCCTACAAGTATTAACATTAATTACGAAACCAGTCACCAAATATTAGTGTCTAGTTTAGTAATTAACCCTAACAAATTATTAGCCGTTGTCTTTTCGAATTCTGCATTCACAGGCAACATCTCATGACAACAAGCGCTCGTTTTGCAGTTAGTAAATACTCGCTGTTAAAAAAAAAAAACGAGAACAAATTGATGAAAACGCTCCATGCAAAACACACTTAGCTGTTAAACACTTGAAGAAAATAGATGAAAACACAAGAGTAACCTGACTAACCTGATGATGATTTAAGGAATCAAAGTGAAAAATATAGCAAAATTGTGAAACAAGAAAAATACGGAACTTTTATATACTAATGTGATTCGAATACAAAATGGATTATTCAGTAAATAGAAAAAAAGCCCCATGAAACAATACAAAAAAACTTTTATAAAAGACTCCGTATTATTTAAGAACTATTGCCTATATATATTATCTAAGAACTATTGGCTATATATATTATTTAAGAACTATTGCCTATATATATTATTAAAGAACTATTGCCTATATATATATATATATATATATATATATATATATATTATAATATATGATATACATTATATTTATTATTTATATAATGTATATAATATATAATATATATATATAATATATATAATATACAATATATATTTTTAATATATATATATATATATATATAGTTATATAATATATATATGCTATGTATATAATATACATAATATATATATTATATATAATATATATTAAATTTATATATTATATATATTATACATATTATATATATATTATATACATATTATATATATATATTATATACATATTATATATATATTATATACATATTATATATATTATATACATATTATATATATACATATATTATATATACATATAGTATATATATATATACATATATTATATATATACATATATTATATATACATATAGTATATATATACATATATTATATATATACATATAGTATATATATACATATATTATATATATACATATATTATATATATACATATATTATATATATACATATATTATATATATACATATATTATATATATACATATATTATATATACATATAGTATATATATACATATATTATATATATACATATATTATATATACATATAGTATATATATACATATAGTATATATATACATATATTATATATATACATATATTATATATACATATAGTATATATATGCATATATTATATATATACATATATTATATATACATATATTATATATACATATAGTATATATACATATAGTATATATACATATAGTATATATATGCATATATTATATATACATATAGTATATATACATATAGTATATATATGCATATATTATATATATATATATATGCATATATTATATATATATACATATATGCATATATTATATATACATATATTATATATACATATATTATATATATATAAATATATTATATATACATATATTATATATATATAAATATTATATATTATATATATACATATATTTTATATATATTATACAAATTATATATACATATGTTTTATATATATTATATATATACATATGTTTTATATATATTATATATATACATATATTTTATATATATTATATCTATACATATATTTTATATATATACATATATTATATATATATATATATACACATACATACTTACATATATATATAAATATAAATATATATATATAAATATATATATGCGAGAGAGAAATAATGTCAAAATTGAACTTACAATATAAAGCGATTTTTATAATTTTCTTTTCTTCCCACTTTCTCTTTCTTAAACAAAAATTACGAATATTAAATATTAATTCAAGTACAAATATTGAGTAGGAATACACACAGGCAAACACATATCTATCTCTCTTTCATATATATATATATATATATATATATATATATATATATATATATATATATATAATTAAATATTAATTATCTTCACCTACAGACTTCGAGGTTTCATGCTGATGCAATGTTCTGTAGGGGATGCTAATTCACATCGGTCGGAGAGCTCGAACCTTGTTTACAAATCGCCACTGTTTCGTAGTCTAGTCTCTTACCCCTCGGCCAGCGTCAACTAGAGACAAAGACGGATACAGAGTGTTTGTATGTATCTAAATTCAACGCAGTTGATGAAGATACATTATGGACGAAGTTTCTTATGCTTCATCTGCTGAAACTTCGTCCGAAAAATTGGTTATTTAAGTAAAACAAAATCATTCTAATTACTAGACTTTTTGAGTGAAATAAAAAGTTTAAAAAATTATTTGTTTAAATTTTCATTGACCTAAAGCCATATTTGAATTTCTAACGAGAATTTTATACTTAGACAATCAGAATAAAAAAATATTATATTGACAAAATCTTGTAAACACTTGTCATGTTGCTGACCGATTCATGGTAAGCTTAAAATAGAGGATTGAGCCCCCTTCTAAATATTTAACAAATGATTTTTTACAAATTCATCCATTTATTCATCACATTCTTTCGTTGGAAAATGTGAAAAGTAAGCATTTAATCTATGCTTATCGAAAAATGTTCATGTATTATTTTTTCAAAAACGTGTTATTCTACGCTAAACATTAATTAAATAAAAGTGTGTTAGATGTATTACTTATATGTTGTGATTTCTATGTTTTTTTTGGTCCCCCGATTTATAAAATCGGGAGACCTATGTTTTGAGGCATTTTCGTCCGTCCGTCCGTCCGTCCGTGTGTCCGTCCGTCCGTGTGTCCGTCCGTCCGGATTTTTCTCCGCAACCATCCATTGAATTTCTCTGAAATTTTGCATGAAGTTGTAACTATGGGCAGGTAAGAAAGTGACATTCTCCGATTTTTGGAAAAAAAATCTGGTTAGCCCCCCAGAGGGTTCAAAAGGCCCCGAAATGGCAAAAAATGACATTTTTTGTTCCATAACTTTTCATCCATCCATTCAATTTCTCTGAAACTTGGCCAAAATGTGGAGGCAATTGTTTCTAATAGAAAATAAGTATCGCTGACCATAGAAAAAATCTGGTTCGCGCCCCCAGGGGGTCAAAAGCCCCCTAAAATGGCAAAAATTACCCTTTCCTCCCATAACGTTTGATCCATGCATGCAATTTTTCTGAAACTTGGCCAAAATGTAGAAGCAATTGTTCTGGATATAAAATGAGCATCCTTGACCTCAGAAAAATTCTGGTTCTCGCCCCCAGGGGGGGCAAAGGGGGGTCAAAAATGCCCCAAATTGCCCAAATTTATTGCATTTTACACTCGCCACATCGAGTCACATACAGAGGGGGACCACGTATGCGCGGCTTGTTATATTTGCATACATAATGTTTTCTCCGTAAATTGGATAGGATAGGCGTTTTGATCGAGATTCCTTGGGTCTTTGATATGACAGTTGTGCGCTAAATTAAAATATACTTTACGAGCGTAAATGAACTCAACTATTTTACTTTTGCGTTCATATTTTAATTACAGTTAGAAATGACTTCTTACTCGTTAAGGCTTACTTTCGAAATTTTAAGTGCTACGATAGTAATAGTAAACGCAAGCCAGACATTTTAATCTGTCGTACATATCAGACATTTTGAAATCTATAAAGTATTCTAAGTATGACTGGCATGCTGTTAGTATTGTGATATTCGAAATCTGAACATAATTTTTAAGTCTA
>OY744550.1:29762756-29782756 GCA_963556195.1 Sepiola atlantica
GCTGTTTGAAATACCAATGTATCAAAACTGACTAAATTCACTTGACAAAAAATGTTATAGATTCTTTAATAAATATATATATATATCTTATATATATATATCGTATATATATGATGTATATATATATATGATGTATATATATATATCGTATATATATGATGTATATATATATATATAATGTATATATATATCGTATATATATGATGTATATATATATGATGTATATATATATCGTATATATATATGATGTATATATATATATCGTATATATATGATGTATATATATATATATGATGTCTCTACATTACAAAAACACACATAAAATGGTATAGTTTACTTGAATTGTTATATAACGAATATTCTTAAGGTCATTATAATAATAGTTTAAAGTAATGATTATTGGAAACATTTGTATATTCTTAATATATTAAACATTTGAAATATTAAGTTGTGTATAATTTCTAGAAGAGATTATCGAATGATAAACCAAATGAAATTTCAACACCAAAAACGAAAAAAATATCAAAACGAAAAAAACAGCAATTCTACAAAATATGTTTTAACATAATTCACAGTTTTCTTTTAAACTTAAGGGTTGAAATAAAATATTCTCGAATATTTTTAATCATTAATACATTTGTTTTATTAAAATGTATTTTAAAATACAATGGATTTGAAAGTAAAAACCCACACACAAAAAGAATGTAAAGGTTATAATTATTTCTTCAAAATTAATATTTATGCGTATATCTTTACTCGAGTTGACAGAGGAACCCTAACCTAACCCTAAATGATGACCCTTAAGCGATATTTCATGTTATTGCATAAAATTGTTATATGTAATGTTTTTGGTTATTTTGACAAATGTGTTTTTTAATTCAAATTATTTTTTGCTTACAGAAACTTTTAATATAAGTTTTATGCAATAATTTTTATTTCGCTTTTTTTAAAATTTATTCTGTTTGTTTATTTTTACTGAATTATTATTATGGTCACGAGAGCCAAATTGTTATAAAATGATGAGTAATTTTTGTTAAGGTATAAATGTTGTTTTAATCTCTAAACTTTAAATCTTGTAATTAAATGAGGATTTTCTAAGAATTTCAAAGACTGTTTATATGTTTCCAACTTCCGAAATTCCAAAGACAGTTTAAATGCTTCTATATTCCGAAATTCCAAAGACAGTTTAAATGCTTCTATATTCCGAAATTCCAAAGACAGTTTAAATGCTTCTATATTCCGAAATTCCAAAGACAGTTTAAATGCTTCTATATTCCGAAATTCCAAAGACAGTTTAAATGCTTCTATATTCCGAAATTCCAAAGACAGTTTAAATGCTTCTATATTCCGAAATTCCAAAGACAGTTTAAATGCTTCTATATTCCGAAATTCCAAAGACAGTTTAAATGCTTCTATATTCCGAAATTCCAAAGACAGTTTAAATGCTTCTATATTCCGAAATTCCAAAGACAGTTTAAATGCTTCTATATTCCGAAATTCCAAAGACAGTTTAAATGCTTCTATATTCCGAAATTCCAAAGACAGTTTAAATGCTTCTATATTCCGAAATTCCAAAGACAGTTTAAATGCTTCTATATTCCGAAATTCCAAAGACAGTTTAAATGCTTCTATATTCCGAAATTCCAAAGACAGTTTAAATGCTTCTATATTCCGAAATTCCAAAGACAGTTTAAATGCTTCTATATTCCGAAATTCCAAAGACAGTTTAAATGCTTCTATATTCCGAAATTCCAAAGACAGTTTAAATGCTTCTATATTCCGAAATTCCAAAGACAGTTTAAATGCTTCTATATTCCGAAATTCCAAAGACAGTTTAAATGCTTCTATATTCCGAAATTCCAAAGACAGTTTAAATGCTTCCAAATTAAAAAATTTCAAAGCAAATTTAAAATGCTTTCACATTCAAAAATTTTAAAGACTGTTTGAATGCTTTTAAATTCCTTTTAATTTTCGAAGGTAACGAAGTAATTCATTCATTTTTTTTTTCAACTGTAAAGAAAGACTTGTTTACGAAGACACCGAAATACATTGTTGTGGATGTCGTAATTAAATGATTATTAAAAAGATTTTTTTAATTTGGATTTATTTTACGCTGTTGTATGCTTTATTTCACTAAATAGTAAGCAAAAAAAATACAATATTATTCAATTTTCATAGTCGGTAGACAAAACACACGAACACACGTGAAAGTGTCGTATCATTTTTTTTTTTTTAATATAGACAGAGTGTTTTGAAATACTGCCCGGCGACATCATTTAGGATCGTCCGAAAATTAATTTTAACCATTATTTGTATCAGAACATTGTGATATCAATCATAACTAATAACCCAAAGAACAAACACAAATATGAGTAAAAAATAATCACATTGTAGAAGAATGATCGAAATGCATGAATATAGAACAAAATAATATCAAAAATAGAAAAGAAAAAAAAGAACAAAAAAGAAACCTTTGAATAAAAAAAATAAATAAAATAAATTAGATTATTTTATCATTTAATTTTTTATTATTTTATTTTAACTTACCCATCATCGGTCCGGGGCTTTGTGTTATGAAAGCGGCCAAATTACCAGAGTTGGTCGAGGAGAGCACCGTCTCCAGTTTGAAAACTTTAATATTTTCTGTAAACAAGTGCTCCTTTGCAGGAATATGATATACTTAGTGCTAACCGACTGTACATACATATATACATGCACATACATGCGCTTATATAAATATATACATTTATGTATACGTATATCGTATGCGTATGTATGTAAAGGTATGTGTATTTATTTATTTTTTAATTCTATTTTTTTTTTTTTCACTTTTTTCCGGTTTTTTTTTTTTTTTAATTTTATCTCGTCATGGTAGTAATTTTTTTTTTTAATTTTAATATATTTTTTCTTTTTTCTTTTTTTTTTCTCTCTCCAATTCTGCTCTTCCGTAAGTCTGCGGGGAGTAGAAATCAGATCATAATAGCAGAGTGGATGCTTTTTATTATGTGGATGTAACTGCAGTCCGTTGTCAAAATATATATGTTTGACTGCTAGAACTGATATTAATCTATCTCCTCCCACGGCTACTTCTCCAAGTCGCGATCTTGAGAGTAAATTTTCGATATCAGAAAGTCTGCGAGTGATAAATGGAAGCTACAGGGCTACCTCCACAAAAAACTGTACCATGAGCTTACAACACGATAGAACGCGTCTTACTGACATGTTTATATACATCCGAAGTGACTCTTCTCATTGATGCTGGCTATCCCTTTTTTCTTTCTTTCTTCATTATCCTATATATGATGTCCTCTTTTTTTTTCTGCTACTGAGATTCAATCCCCTGAACTCCATACTTCTTTATAAAATGCCCACCCCTTGTGTCTTCTTCGTTACTCCTTTCGTATGTAAACGCCCCACCTTAAATATAAAACGTACTCTCTGCTTCTTTTTTTTCTTTCCTTTTTTTTATATATGTGCCTTCAGTTATCTGTGCTCTCCTCTCTCTCTCTCTCTCTCTTTCTCTCACTCTCTCTCTCTCTCTCTCTCTCTCTCTCTCTCTCTTTCTCTTCTCCAAGCACTCCCCTCCCTGACTCTGATAGTGGTTTAATTTTTTTTGACAGTAATTCACGGGCGCAGCGTAACTCGAAACCAAGAAAACGCTAAAGTCGAGTCGACGAACTAATTGGCTCAGCTACATAGTGATTGGCTGAAAATATTCCCGAATGTCAATCAAAATACTCTGAAGACTCCACCTTTCCTTCTCAACCGAATCGCTCCAATCGTGGGGGGAAAATATGACAAAAAAAAAAACAACAAAAAAAAAAAACTTGGCATAATTTCTTAAAAAGAAGAAATTAAATACATCAATATTTGAACTGAAAACAAAACAACAACAACAAAAACAACAACAACAAAAACAAACAAATAGCTTTAAATATTTTATATACACATTGTGCATTTTGCTGTTTTTTTATTGACAGTATTTGCTTAAATAAGCGGTTCAGTCCACCGAGCTGGGAATAATCAAAGAAATAGATTTCAATGTTTAATATCATTCATTTTATAATAAAGACCAATGTGTACTAATTTGTATATAAATAAATAGCAATTTGTTTCCTCAATACAATTTAGCGAGTAAAACACGTGCTTTTTTAGTCCCCGGATGAAACCATTTCAAGAGGTTGGTGGAGGGGTGGGGGCAAAAAACAAATAGCAAGTCAGACAACCCCTGTCGCCTGAAATTAATTCGGAAAGCCCCCCCCACTCTAAATTAAAAATGAACGGTGAGTGTTTTTTTTTTTCAAATTTTCTCTAGGTCATCAGAAATTATAATAATCTAATACAATATAGAACTCAATGTGTGTGTGTGTGTGTGTGTGTGTGCCCTATAGAAAAAAAGGTTAGAGAATCTACATAAAATCTAAAAGTGTGTTCTTATGTAAAATTAACCGAGGAAAATAATGAAAGTATTCCTGAATCTCTAAGTGCAGCATTAAAGGGGCTATGGCAGGTTTTGTCAGGGGGTGTCGAGTTTTTCAGCCATAATTTGGAAAGAAAACACTGTACTTCCAATATAGTCCTTCCGTTCGGCATTGTCCTTCAAAATTATGTAACGTTACTTAAGCTTTTCTTCGTGCTAGAGGGGAGGGGGCCAAGAAACTCGGTAAATGTTGTTTTAGTAGTGCTCTTAATTTTATTTGGTTGGTTTCATTGGCGCTCTAAACAGAAGCAACGTATGTAAGATTACAGTTTTACATTTGGTAAGTAGTATACAGCGATTCGAAAGTGCTCAACGTCCTAGATAGAGCTAGTGTGTTTAAATGCCGTGTTGCCTAGGAGAAAGAACTTATTTATCTTTGGTGAACTCGGTGTTGCCTGGGAGCTATAATAGTAATAATACAGTATTATATTTGGTAGATGGTATAAGTTAACCCAAAGTGCTCAATATCATAGATAGAGCAAATGTGTTTACTCGGGGTTGCCCGTGAGTCATCAATATCTTAGATAGAACAATCCTACATAGAGCAGGTGTTTTTTAAACGCCGCGTTGCTCGGGAGAAAGATTTTAACTGTATTTTGTTATACTATATATATATATATATATATATATATATATATATATATATATATATATATATATATATATATATATATATATATATATATTTAGGCAGCATTTTCTTTGTAATACAAGTGTTGTTGAATATAAGAGACAACTTGTGTCTGGATATCCTTGTGTGGATCCTTTCCATTTTCCAAATAAAGGTCTTTGTTTCGGTGGGAAATTGGCTGATAGTATGGTTACTGATATTAGGATTAACACAATGCTCTTTACCTGATTCCTCTGAAGATGGACCCGGATGGGCCTGAAAGTACTTGCATCACTTAGAGTTATGACAGATTCATTGACCAATTCCCAACCGAAACAAAAACCTTGATTCGTCAAATAGAAAAGATCAACACAAGGATATCCAGTCATAAGTTGTCTGTCATATTCAACAACATATATATAGATATAGATATATATATATAGATATATATATAGTGTTAGAGTAAAATAAATTCCAGAAAGAAATCCGAGTATGAGGGCGCAATGTAATAAACAGAGCAAGAATAAAATAAAATAACACGGAATCACATAATTATCGGTGTGATAATTATCGCACCGGTAATTATGTGACTCCGTGTTACTTTATTTTATTTATGTTACTTTAATTTTTATATATATATATATATATATATATATATATATATATATATATATATATATATATATATATATATATATATATATATAAGTATACATTTTTATTTATACAAACATTATTGGTTACATATGTGCATACATGTTTCGGTTGCACATATGTAACCAATAATGTTTGTATAAATAAAAAGTTATACTTATAAACAGCTCTACTTGTTATTGAGCACTTTTTATAAACACTTGAGTCTCAACGGATTTACATCTACAGAAACTAATACAATACATGTACAATATATATATATATACATATATATATACATATATATATATATATGTATTTGTATATATATACTAGTGTACACATGTATATATATATATATGCATATATATATATATATATATATATATATTATATAATTTATTAGTATTTGATTACGTATATATTTTTATTTTAGTATACAATACACGAGTATATTTGAGTAGTAGTATGAAATTATACTTCTGGCAAGGGCAAGTAAGCTACACAGAAACGTTTGTGTTTCATTCCCGAGTGAAATCACTTAGCCTGACGATTCTTCTCGGGAATAGAAACACTTCAAAATTTGATTCACGTTTAATATCCAGAAGTATATTTTTATACTAACGTATCTCTATCTATCTATCTATCTATCTATCTATCTATCTATCTATCTATCTATCTATATATATATATATATATATATATATTATTATTATTATTATTATTATTATTAATTATTAATTATTATTAATTTGCACAACCGAAGTCCCTTTCTACAACCATAAGGAGAGTAATTTACTCCTCTCCAGGAGTTAGGCACAAGGCCAGTTTTTATCCTACTCCCACAAGTAAGATGTGACCCAAGCTCGGGTCGGAAAGTGGGGGTTGAAAAGCCAGCGCCCGAGAGGTGAGCACTCTGGCCATTTAAAGATTGCCTGGGCAGCCCCGTCGGCATTCCCCGGTAGGGGCGCCTCAAGCAGTAAGCAATTAACTTACTCCTCCCCAAAGAGGGGAGGCAAAGCCTGGGAGGGTGGACCTCTTAGAACTGCACAGGACAATCCCATAGACCGGCGTAAATCAAGCCCCGAAGGCCAAGACAATACCAGTCTATAGGGTGCAGTATCCATCGGAACAGATACTACACTTTGATCTCGACCAAAAGGAAGGAGAAATGTATACTCAAATTGACGGTGTTTCTATGGGATCCGGTCCTCGGACCGACCTTTAGTAATGTTTACATTGCTGACCTCGAAACTAAAATATTTAATATAATTACTAAATCCTCCATTTATGCCCGCTACGTTGATTATATCCTTATTTTAGCAGACAATAATGATAAGATAAAAAAATTACAAGACATTTTTCAAAATAACTCCGTACTTACATTCACTCATCAGCTTAATGTTAAAAACAAAATTCCGTTTTAGATGTTCTCATTGACTTTAACAATAACGCACTCATCACCTATCCCTATATAAAAAAAACTACCTCTATTAATACATGCATTTTAAATTATAGAAGCGAATGCCCATATCGATATAAAATTGCAATGATTAAACATCTATTAAACCGTGCAAAGCTAATCTCTTCAACCAAAAAATATTCCGTAACGAATAAAAAATAAATTAAGCAAGTCCTAATTAATAATCAATTTCCCAATTATATTGTAGACAAACAAATAAAATGATTAGAAACTTAGACAATACTAATAATAATAAGCTCAATAATTCCCACTACATAAATATATTCTACTGTAACCAAATGCACCCGAACTTTGAATTTGATGAACACGCTCTTAAAAATGTAATACATCTCTACACATCCCCCATCAACTCTGCTAATAAAATAAGATTCATCATTTATTACAAAAAAATGAAAACATCGAACTATGTAGTTAAAAATAACACTTCTCAGACCCAAAATACATTAGGAAGAACCAATGTAATATATCAGTTTCAATGCCCCATGGGAGAATGTATCCCCAACAATAATAATAAAACCAATTCTTACATCGGTTTCACAACCACAACATTTTCTCGAAGATTAACCTTACATCTCTCTGACACTAGCTGAATTTTCCAACACCTAAAAAAACATGACTGCCCCCCTTCACAATATAGACACATACTAGTTAACAATACTAAAATAATACACCACGATACTAACACCAAAAGATTAAGCATTCTTGAAGCCTTCTACATAAAGACTAAACATCCCACAATCAATAATGTGAATTACGAAACTAGTCACAATATTTAAAAGTGTCTAGCATAGTAATAAACTTTACCAAATTCTTAGCCATTAAGCAATTATACGTTTGAATCTTAAACGCGCTCAGAACGTAATCAAATTCTTAACGGTGAAGCAATCAAACTTTTGAATCTTGGACGCTCTTAGAACGTAATCACGCTCTCATGTAACATCTCAATATTATAGACGCTCATTTTAAGTTGTAAATTACTGGCCGTTATAATAATAAAAAACTCAACAGTAAAGACATATTTTTTAAGAAACCAAAGAAGATGATTTGACGAATCAAATCGAAAGTACTCGCAAAAAAAGGAAAGAAAATGGAACAAAAAGCCCATGGAACTTACATACAGCAATTTGACTGAAATACTAAATAGACCATTCGGAAAATTGAAAAAAAAAAAAAAAAGTCTTATCAAGCAAAAACACTCCGTGTTATTTAATAATATTTGCCTAAATGAAATTATGCTGCCTAAATACACACGCACACATTAAATTACGTACTGGAAAGTTTGAATTACCTACTAGACACCATCTTCGAATTATTCGGTCTCTCTGTACAAGGGTTTGTCAGGACAACCTGGCACGGAGATACTTCAGCCTACAAATTAATCCTGACCAAATATTCAAAATAACATAGTATTCCAAGCCCAAAGAAAGTGCCCTCGACACCGCTATATATTGGCTCATACGAGGAATGGTGCACCTCCTCCAAGTAATGTTACCTCAAGTAACAACACTTAAGTTGATACTCCACCAGACTAGATGAATTCTCATCCTGGAATCCGGTAGGACCAAGAGACAAAAAGAAAGATATAATATAACAGAATCAACTGGTCAATTATGGAGAGGAAAATTAATGTTTTTAACTTCTTTACTAACTCAACGTTTGAGAGATAAAAGAGAACTTTAATGGAATATTCGAATATCTGTGTATCTCATATAGAGATTAAGTGTTAGCCCCAGGTAGAGGCCCCTTGATTTCTGAGAACTTCGACTGAAGTAAAATGAAACAAAAAAGTATATATGTGTGTGCATTGAATGAGTTTAATGTATACCCCCCCCTATATATATATATATATATATATATATATATATATATATATATATATATATATATATATATATATATATATATATATATATATATATATATGAGACACAGAGAGAGAGAGAGAGGGAGAGAGAGAGAGAAAATGGACAATACCCTTTAATAAACGGTTAATATTTAGTTGACGGGGCTGGGAAAAATGAATAAAATCACAAAAAGAAAAATTACTCGTACAGGATTCAAATCTGTCGTTCTTTTGTGAGACACGGGCTCGAATCCTGTACGAGTCTTTGTGGTTTTCTTTGGGTTTTTTTTCTCATCCCCTGTACTAAATTAACCGAATTAACATAATTTAAATCAAAGAACAGCGAGATACATAATATATTCGTGTAAAGCAAATTTGGATCAATTACACTTGAGGCACCTCAAAATCACAAGCAACCAAAAGGACACATGTTGGATCGAAACCGATTTCTTTTTCTTTTACTTCTGGGTGAATTATAAACAACATACTTGTTTTCACACATTTTTTTAATAAAAAGTTCTGTTTTGTAAACTTAAGAGATTTACAAAACAAAATAATATTTTTTTTTGATTAAAAAAAAGTCACAAACTTTTTTATTTAAGAAAATGTATCAACAAACGAAACAAATTTAAACACAAAAAAAAACATTGGAATAGGTGGCTTTTGTGCAGATTTATCTACAAGCAAAATAAAATAAAATTTTAAAAAGTATTTAGTTTTATTTATAAAACTTACCATTGCAGAAATGGTGTCTCTATTTACTTGTTTCCCCACGAGGGCAGAGTAAGACACAAGGTCGTTTTTTTTTTTAATGTAAAGAAAATTTAGATACTTAAAAAAGAACATTCTGGATTGGGACAAAAAATTAAATTGTCACAGTCTACAAAGATTTCACTGACATTAAAAAGGAGCACAAAACAGTCATTGACCTTTTGGCTTGTAGCAAAGTGTTGTATCTGTTCTGATACTACACTTCATCTTTCCTCTCCTCGGTCAGTGAACAAGACATCCTTTTAGATTGAGGCAATTTATATTTTTGTCCTAGCCCAGAGTCAACATTTCTGGAGAACTGGATTTTCCTTACCTTGTGTCTAACTCAGTCCTGGTAGGAGGAAAGTAAATAGAAACCCGCCTGCAATATTTTTTTTTAATTTGTTTGTTTCATTTGTTTATTATAAAAGTTGTGTAAATAAAACTATGTATTTTAAAATTTTATTGCATGATACTTGTAAATAAATATTTAATATAAGACTCCCCCTGTTTTTTATAAATCTCCAAAGATTACAACCATTTTTCAATGTTTTTGTTTAAATTTATTTCGTTTGTTTTATAGATTTTGTAAAAAAAAATTGTAACCTTTTTAAAGTATTTAAAAAAATTTTTTTTTTTTATAAATTTCTAAACAAAACGTTTTGTAAAAAACATCTGCGTACGTCTTCTTTATAATTTAACCAGAAGTAAAACAAAATACAACAAAAAAAAAACGGTGCGCTTTTACACGTTTATGATTTTAGGGTGCCTCAAGTATATTTGGTCCAAACATTCCCGTGTTTATTACATTCACACATGCATACATAAACACGAGAATCGACTATAAACACTTCTACGCTTTTATAAAGTGTCTGGTGAAAGTGTCTGTAAGTAAGCTCTAATGATGTAAAATAATATTTATGAAAACACATGTATGTAATTATACGTCATATATATATATATATATATATATATATATATATATATATATGAAATGGAATGGTACAACCAACAGTTTGTACTTGACTGTACTCAATTAATTGTTGTATGAGATGCCTAACTAACAAATATATTTGTATATTGTATGTAATCGATACTGTTTATACACAGATGTTTCCACAATTGATGTGCATGATATACATACGATTACTAAAATGCACATTAAAATATAAAAGAGCACACGCATGCACACACACACACACACACACACACACACACACACACACACACACACATATATATATATATATATATATATATATATATATATATATATATATATATGAATATATTTATGGTAGGTAACCGACACTGAAAACATTATGTTACTGTTCCTGAGGAAATTTCTCAGGCTAATATATTTAACCTGACGAATTGCTTCATTGAATGAAACATAAACGTTTCTGTGCAGCTTACTTGCATTAAGTATACTTTTATACTACTACTCATAACTTTCTATTGAATTGAGCACTGTTGAAGTAAATATATAAAGAATATATACTTAACTTCCTATCGCATAATATATATATATGAAACAGTAATATATATATATATATATATATATATATATATATAATATTCTATTTATTTATCCACAAACATATATGTTTCGGCTTAATGATACTTATCAGTGTGGTTAGGGTTAGGCTATAACCTTACGAAAATGGATGAAAATATATACAAATGTAAGATTCTATACGATGTTCATATTTCGTGTTAATGGGGAGCGAACGATGCAATATTACTATAATTCAGAAGCTTTTCAGAATTTCCTTGCAGAGTGGTTTACCTTTCAAGGAAGCAATTAAATATTTTTATAATAAATAGTCTATTAAGTTATCAACATCATTATTATTATAATAAGACTAATAAGTGTGGCTAGATAAACTTACAAAAACATGAAGCAAAAACAGTGAAATAACAAGGCAAGCAATGCCTTGGCTAAGATCAAAGTGTAGTATCTGTTCCGATGGATACTGCACCCCATAGACTGGTATTGTCTTGGTCTTCGGGGCTTGATTTACGCCGGTCTGTGGGTCTGTCCTGTGCAGTTCTAGAAGGTCCACCCTCCCAGGCTTTGCCTCCACTCTTTGGAGAGGAGTAAGTTTATTGCTTACTGCCTGAGGCGCCCCTACCGGGGAATGCCGACGGGGATGCCCAGGCAATTGTTAATTGCCAGAATGCTCACCTCTCGGGCGCTGGCTTTTCAAACTCCACTCTCCCGACCCGTCCTTGGGTCACATCTTACTTGTGGAAGTAAGATAAAAACTGGCCTTGTGCCTAACTCCTGGAGAGGAGTAAATCAATACTCATTATCAGCATCGTGTCTATTTTTTCTTTCAAATAGAACTATGATCTCAATAGCGAAAGGCATTAGATATATATTAGATGTTGCGACTAGGACACATAGAGATCATAGTTCGGATACGATGTTGATGATGAGTACTAGTTGTAATTTAGGCATTGCTTGCCTTGTTTTTTTTTGCATCGTTTTTGCTTTGTTTTTATATAATTTGTACAGAAGATATCACACCAAGTAATAAATGCACAAGAGCATTTTACATATATCTTGGTGTAAGCCGAAACAATTGTATGCTGAATAAAAAAACAAGTTTTTGTAAAATGATGTTAATCCGTCTTTCATAACATTGAATATAGTATAAAATGAAATGAAAAATATTATATATATATATATATATATATATATATATATATATATATGACGTCAAGCCGCCGTATAAAGTGTTAAAATTATAACCGTTTATTCACTAATCAACTGGGCCGAGTGGTTAAGGCGTCGGATTTGAGTTGCAAAATACTCGTAATCCGGGGTTTCGAACCGCATGACTGGTAGTCAATAGTCATATCTCTATGCTGATAGGTCCCGATTATTAAGGAGGAAATGTATACGTACATAGATAATAAACAATATATATATATATATATATATATATATATATATATATATATATATATAGTATGTGCCTTAAGTTAGTAGAAAGAAACTATCAAAGTGCTCGATCGTAAGTCTTACAATAACTAATCTTAATTATTTCATATAAATAATATACATTACTGAGTCCGCTGACATTATCCGAGTTTCATCCTTCTGTTCGTCTTGTAATCAGGAAAAATTCTGGACTATGATTACAATAGATATATTTATCTGTCTGAGTTAGTGCCAAAGGTTAATGGAAATATATATGGAAAAATTCAAAATAGCGTCCTAATGAGTTTCTTGTCCACATATGAGTGTTTTTGTTTGTTTTTTTTCTTCTTTATTTTGGGCCACAATGACCCATTGTGTGTGATTTTTTCAAGACTTTTCAATTTGAGAACTTTTCTTCCTTGTGGATTTTTTTCTGACGATCTTGGGGTGTATAAAGCTGATATTGACATAATAATGTTGATTGGCACACCTCATGAGAAACAAGTCGTAAATATACATCTCACAGGAATATTATGTTCTTTTTTAAATGCGAAAAAATTAAATAAAAAATAAAAAACCATGGTTATTGGAATATAAAATAAACCTGACTTATTAATACATGTATATATATATATATATATATATATATATATATATATATACATATATATATATATACGTTAATAGTATAGTTAATACGTTAATAGTATAGTTAATAGGTTAATAGTATAGTTAATACGTTAATAGTATAGTTAATAGGTTAACAGTATAGTTAATACGTTAATAGTATTAACGTATATATTAACGTATTATTAATAATATTAACGTATTAACTATATTATTAACCTATTAACTATACTATTAACGTATTAACTATACTATTAACCTATTAACTATACTATTAACGTATTAACTATACTATTAACGTATTAACTATACTATTAACCTATTAACTATACTATTAACATATTAACTATACGGTCCTTGTAGATTCTGTTTGGGCGAGAAACTAGAAGTTCAAAGATGTTAAACTAAACGTTTAAGAATGTAAGGAAAAATGTTTAACCGTAGAAGCGAATTAGCCATCGTTTGTAGACACATAACACAGTTTACTAATTATAGATAATTTAAAAAAAACAATAACTGCATAAAACAAATAGCTCTATAATGCTAAAAGTATAAACCTTAAATCACATATATTATAGTATAACATGAATCTAAAAGAACGATCCATAACAATAGAAAAATGCGATAGACGACGTAACCTAGATTTCATGGGGCATGATATGGTCATCCTTTGTTTGTTTGACACACGAATTAGTTGGAAGCGCCAAACTCTCTTTCAAAGAAAGAGAGTATTGATTTACTCCTCTCCAGGAGTTAGGCACAAGGTCAGTTTTTATCTTACTCCCACAAGTAAGATGCGACCCACGGTCGGGTCGGGAAAGTGGGGTTTAAAAATTGCCTGGGCAGCCCCGTCGACATTCCCCGGTAGGGGCGCCTCAGGCAGTAAGCAATAAACTTACTCCTCCCCAAAGAGGGGAGGCGAAGCCTGGGAGGGTGGACCTCCTAGAACTGCACAGGACAGACCCATAGACCGGCGTAAATCAAGCCCCGAAGGCCAAGACAATACCAGTCTATGGGGCGCAGTATCCATCGGAACAGATACTACACTTTGATCTTAGCCAAAAGGCCAAGCCAAAGAAAGAGAGTAAAATACATTGGCTGAGTGAAATGGATATGTAATGAAAATAATTCAGTAATCAAATGAAAAGGATTTAACCTTTAATTTCATTATCCGTGACTTATTTGGTACAGTTAACGTTAACAAATGGCTGCCGTGATGATGATGATGATGATGATGATGATGATGATGATGATGATGATGATGATGATGATGATGATGATGATGATGATGACACGAATTTCTCGGAAACTGCTACATTTCGATATAAGCACCTAAATAAATGACGTAAATAAAGTAGAAAAGTGAAAATGAGAGAATGAAAGTAAGCGAATGATGTAAATAAATAAATGACGTAAATAAAGTAGAAAAGTGAAAATGAGAGAAGGAGACTAAGAGAATGACGTAAATAAATAAATGACGTAAATAAAGTAGATAAAGTCAAAATGAGAGAAGGAGAGTAAGGGAATGACGTAAATAAATAAATGACGTAAATAAAGTAGATAAAGTCAAAATGAGAGAAGGAGAGTAAGAGAATGAGGCGAATAAATAAATGACGTAAATAAAGTAGAAAAGTGAAAATAAGACAAGGAGAGTAAGAGAATGGCGTAAATAAATAAATGACGTAAATAAAGTAGAAAAGTGAAAATGAGAGAAGGAGAGTAAGAGAATGGCGTAAATAAATAAATGACGTAAATAAAGTAGAAAAGTGAAAATGAGAGAAGGAGAGTAAGAGAATGGCGTAAATAAATAAATGACGTAAATAAAGAAGTGAAGGAAAAAGAGAGAAGGAAAGTAAGAGCATCATGTAAATAATTTTATGATGTAAATAAAGAAACATAGGAAAAAACTAAATATATACCCCAATGTAGAATGTACCAGTGTAGATCTAGTATTCGTAAAATCTTGCTAATTTATATCAAATTGAAAGAAGACCGTAACTTTATTCTATAACCGTTACAATCTGTTAGAGGAAGCCATGCATTTTATTTACCTCTTCTCCAGGAGGTTAGTTACAAGGTCAGGTGTGTTTTTTTTTGTGTGTGTGGAACGAACTGGATTCGAACCCGGCACACCCAGCGTCGTTAACCACTTAACCACAGTTAATGTAAAATGTACTAGCGTAGACGCCCTTCCCCCACGACCACGTTTTGTAAACATTAAAACATGTGTCACTGTGAATTACGAATTATATCAAATTGCCCGCAATTAAAGTAAATAGATATACATTTTTTTTTAAATACTTATGGTTCACCACTTAACAAGGCAAAAAGCCACTGGAGAATAAGAGTTACAAATATTGCCAGTTGGATGTTCGAACAGTACCATGGAAGGATTGAGAACGATGTTTGATTAATTCAGAGGACGACCGTACAAATATTACTTCGCATTGGTCTTGAAAACGGCCATGTTGTAGTCTGTAAAGAAGCAGTCTCACGGTAACATGTTTCACAGGTGTAAAGTTCTTGGAAAGAAACGTTGTTCATGAAAGTTCCGTTTGTATTTTAATTGCACAGATAGATAAAGTAGATTTTTTGCAGAGTTAGTAGCAAGACGAGATATTGCTGAAAAGGTTTTACGGGTAAGGGAACCAGAGATTGTCACCCAGTCAAGCACCTACCATGGAAATATCGATAGGCTAGAGAAAGACTGGCAACTCCTCTTCTGTGAAAAAGAAACTCAGAGTAAAATCAACACTAGTACTTCAAACTAGGTCGTCGTCGTCGTTGTCGTCGTCATCATCATCATCATGCCCCTCTTCTTCCTGAGATTCTCATAGATGGCTCTGCTCTTGAGGAGAAATCGACCCTGAAACTTCTTGGTCTTTCTCTCTCATAAAATCTTTCTTGGAGTTCATACATTAGATCTATTGCTCTTTCTGAGTCTCGTAAAGTCGGTTCTCTCTATCGCTTCAAACGTGTTCTCACACCTGAGGCTATTCTCTGTCTCTAAAAATCTGCTCTCAGACCATGCATGGAGTACTGTTGTCATCTTTTGGCCTGGTGAATCTCTGTCCCTATTTGAGGGTTCTTGATAAGGTGCGGAAACGTATTTGTAATTTAATTTGCCACATCCTGCCCGTTTCTCTGCACCTTCCTTCTCGCAGACGTGATGTTGCTAGTCTCAGTCTTTTCTATAAATACTATTATGGCATGTGTTCTTCAGAATTGTGTGATCAATTCCCTGCTTCTTTTGTTCCAGCTCGTTTAACTCGTTGGTCTAGGGGTCTCCATCAATTCGCTGTTTTGATACCTAATTGCAATACAGCTTCTTATTCCAGTGGCTTCTTTCCAAGAATGGCAGGCTTCCTGCTGACTGTTTTCCTCCTACCTATAGCCTTGCTCCTTTCAAGACTAAGACCAATAGGCATCCTCTGTCTTTGCGATACTCGTATTTGTTCTTGTTAGCTCCTTACATTAAGTGGATTCATATATTGTCTGAGGTGATTTCCATTTAAAAAAATCATAATTTGAGGGTTTTTTTATCACACTTAGAGGAGGAACCCCTCCCTGGTTTCTTTCCACCTTGTTTTATCCCTGGCTAGGCGTGGCGAAGTAGGACTCAGTTGGCTGTCGAGGTCGTCTCTCCACCGGGTTTTTGTTCTTCTTCTAAGTCATTATTAGGCATAATTTTGGATGCTGAACCATCCTTGATATAAATCTAGGGTAACGCAGAAGTATCTCCTGATACCACCCGGCTATGTTTGTTAGCTGTCACACTCAAGGCATTCAAAACCCTAACCCAGAAGCTGAATATATCCGATATTGGCGTTTGTTTCTCTGCTGAACACAATTGTTAACACACATATTTATTTACTCCTCTGCAGGAGTTAGGCACAAGGCCAGTTTTATCTTATCGGTATGGAATTAGCAAGGAACATTCGGCATACTCCTCTCTCTGGAGAATATTGAAGTTTTCCATCAATTTATTCGTATCTCTATATTAATAAAACTATCAGACAATATATCGTATGTGTGTGTATATGTTTATCAGCTATTTGATAAATACACGTTGAATTGTTCTTTTTATTTACTATTAATCGGATATTATTTGTTGACATCACAAATATAATAAAATAGAACTAAAACAAGTGTCAAAAAATCCTATAAGAAAATTGTAAACATGACTATATTTGGAATTGTTTTTCTCTTGGCCTTCCACTCGACAATATATCTGCGCCCGAGCAACGCTGGGTAAACACAAATATAACTACTCTTGCTAGTTATTTTATTATTTTATTTACCTCCTTTTCAGGAGGTTAGGCACAAGGTCAAGTGTGGGTTTGATGAAAGTGTTTATGTGGAACGAACTGGATTCGAACTTGTCACACCCAGGTTTCCAGTTCAGGTTTGATAACGAGCACGATTTGCTTTCTTTGTCACGTAAGCCAAATAAGTGGGACAGACAGTTGAGAGTGTTTCGATTTATGAGAATTGTACTAAATGAAATGATAAATGACATCTTTTCTCTCTCTCTCTCTCTCTCTCTCTCTCTCTCTCTCTCTCTCTCTCTCTCTCTCCCATAAGAGAAAGCGAGGTCTTTTATTTCTTGAAAAAGATAAGTGTGATAGCAGACAACCGTATTGGAACGGAACATGTCATGAGTGGCTTTTATTAAAATAGGCCCAGTGAACAATCTGCACTCAAGTGTACGCTAAACATCAAAACAAGACAAACCGGAAGTCTGTTGAACATGTGTCTCAATCACCGTAAAACACATGCGCACTAACACACACACATTCGTAATGATGTATGTAAGAAGGGGTGGGGTGGGGTACTACCATGCAGGTATCTATGTTTGTCAATTCATCAAAGAAAACAAGTAATTACACCTACTTGCCGCCATTACCACTGACGGACGCTTCTTGTTAGGAATATACTATGTATCAGATTGTTTTATTTTTGCTTCAATATGAACAATATATTGTATCATAGAATTACGATACACATCAGTCCGACGGTGGCTTTGTTGTCTGCTGTCGGGTTGCGGTATGGTTCTGTTCAGTCCTAGGAGGTCTACCTTCCTAGGCTTTATCTTCTCTCTGAGAAAGGGGTTCGTTTATTGCTAATCGCCTGATGCGCCCTTACCGGGGATGCTCAGGCATTTTTGTAGGCCAGGGTGCGCTTATCCTAGTTTGCTTGCTTCTTAAAACCACAACTGACCTTGTGTTTAACCTTCTGACAAATAAACAATGGTAGCTAAAATTCAAACGACCACGTCTTTATTCGATAGAGACACTTCACATGGACCGACTTGTACGTTGAGACAAAAAAAAAAAAATGAACGCTGCACAAAGTGGAAAATGTCCAATTTTTCATAACGGATTCATATTCATTTCTTATTTTTTATCAAATAACACATTTTTTCTTGATAAAAAGCAGAGAACCGCTCGAAATATTAAAACTTAAATTATAACAACACCTATGATTGTACACGCTTTTACGTTTTCTATGAGGTTATTTTTCATATATCAAATGTGAAGAAATTCACCATTTTTAGTTGCGAAACACACTTCATATATGTTGAATCATAGAATTATGATTAAAAATCAGTCCGACAGTAGCTTTGTTGTTGTCGGATTGAGGTATGATTCTGTTCAATCCTAGGAGAACCATCTTCCCAGGCTTTACCTTCTCTCTGAGAAGGGGGCTCGTTTATTGCTCTACCGGGGAATGTCGACGGGTGTTGCTCAGGCATTTTTGTAGGCCAGAGTGCGCCCCTCTACCGGGGGATGTCGACGAGTGTTGCTCAGGCATTTTTGTAGGCCAGAGTGCACCCCTCTACCGGGGGATGTCGACGAGTGTTGCTCAGGCATTTTTGTAGGCCAGAGTGCACCCCTCTACCGGGGGATGTCGACGAGTGTTGCTCAGGCATTTTTGTAGGCCAGAGTGCGCCCCTCTACCGGGGGATGTCGACGAGTGTTGCTCAGGCATTTTGTAGGCCAGAGTGCGCTTATCCCCGTGCGCTTGCTTCTCAAAACCGCATCTGACCTTGTGTCTAACCTTCTAGCGAGGAGGTAATTACTATGAAAAATATATCAATAAAATTATGAGACAATTCTGGTGTGTCTGTATGCTTTTTCCGCCTGTAATCTTAGTGCACTGGCTTTTTAACTGAACACCTGCCTTTGTGTCTAACCTCCTGGAGTGCGGGGAGGGGGTAAACCACGTCAGAAGTTAATATAGCAAACTAGCCCAAACGGTATGATAACACTGAGTAGAATGTAACAAATTTATTTACATATTTATGGTGTACTGCTGCCACACCCGGGGATATTCCGCTCAGCGCAACCTTTCTTGTCCTAATAGAACAAAACTGACTTCGCAAGCTAGTTGGAATGAGCTTTTCTGTTCTCTATAGCCCCTTTCTCATATGAGACGTTGCTAGTCTTTCTCTACTCCATCGTTATTTCCAAGGATGGTGCTCGACTGAGCTTCAATCTTTGCTTCCTCCTTGTAAAATATTCACAGCAAGAACATGTCTAGCTACCACAATCGTTGGAACACGTTGCCACCGGACCGCTTTCCTGCGCGTTACAACATTGTTGTCTTCAAACCCAAAATAAAAAAATACTTTCCATAAACGAT
>OY744550.1:29790256-29835256 GCA_963556195.1 Sepiola atlantica
TTTTTTTTATTTCATTTATTTATTGATTTTTTTATTTTTATTTTTTTAATTATTTTATTTTATTTTAGTATTTTATTCTTATTCATTTTTTATTAATTTTCTTTCTATTTTCTTTCTATTTTCATTGTTTTTACTACACCTCTGACAAGAGAATTTTTAATACAAATACATATATATATATATATATATATATATATATATGTATATATATATATATTATTTATTTAAACTAATAGTTTCTGTAATTCATTATTACGGACAGACTTTTTCTCGTTTATATATAAAAAGGAATTTCTAAAAAAATCGTAAACTTCTTTACTAAAAAAGTGTTTTGCTCCAATTTTAAGTACATATTTTTTCTGTTATAAACTTTTATAAATTGCAATCATTTTGAGATCTTGTTAAGGCTTCATTCAACATTGTCTGACAATTGTATATGCCTTATTTGCACGGTTTTTACTATCGCAATAGTTTTTTTTTTTTTTCGGACTATTCTGATCTGACATTTATTAAAGTGTCCAAAAGTTTTGGATTATTATGAACGGGTAACCCAGTTATTTTCGAAGTTTTCTGAACAGATGTAAGTGATGCAATTTTTCTTAGATTGTTGTTATAATCTATTAACCGGTATAAACGGGTGTTTTATCTAGTATTAATTTACTCCTCTCCAGGAGTTAGGCACAAGGCCAGTTTTTTTTATTTTTTATCTTACTCCCACAAGTAAGATGTGACCCAAGGTCGGGTCGGGAAAGTGGGGTTTAAAAAGCCAGCGCCCGGGAAGGTGAGCACTTGCCATTAAAAATTGCCTGGGCAGCCCCGTCGGCACTCCCCGGTAGGGGCGCCTCAGGCAGTAAGCAATAAACTTACTCCACCCCAAAGTTTATGGGGTGTAGTATCCATCGAAACAGATACTACACTTTGATATTACACCAATTCCTTTTTTACTTGCTTCCCCACACGAGCAAAGTTAGACATAAGGTCGTTTTTTTAAAAGGGGCACAAAAATAAAAATTGCCTCAGTCTAAAAGGATTTCTCCTTCACTGACTGAGTACAGAAAATATGAAGTGTAGCAACAGAACAGATACTACATTTTGATCCTATCTAAAATGCCAAGGGTCATTAAGTAGTCGTATAATTCTTTGAGCAACTTGTTTAAAATACCGCAATTTTTATATTTTTGAATTCATTTGATTTAATTTTTTTCTTACTTTTTAATAAAACTTACGATTTCAATCAATAAATGATTTTCTTTAAATTCATATTTCTGACAACAAGTTACTATGAATATCTATATAATAATACGCTAAGACAGTTTTATGTTCGTACGTACGTTATCACCCTTCGTCTCTTTTTTAAAAGATGGGAACCATCCGATCAGATTATGGTAGATCTGATGTCGCTAAGGTAAACAATTCCGACTTTACTCATTTAAAGATGAATTGTTTCAAAATCAAATTATGTTGTCCCTCGACAGTAGAATTTTAAATCAATACATTTCAAAAAGTGACATTCGTTTTATCGATGTGAAGGATATTTAATTGACAATCATTTTTTTCTGTAAGGAGACAGAGAATATTTATTATTTTAAAAGGAATAAAACTGCTACAATTTTTAAATAAATAAAAAATATTCGTTTTATTCATGTAAAGGATATTTAACTGACAATGACATTTATTTTATTCTTTTTTTATATCATAGTTTACACCAAACAAGGCAGGCCGCCACTGTAGACGTAAGGGGCTACTGAGAATTAGAGTGTAAGTTTTGGGGGTCATCCTAAATTGGGAGCTGTGCAGCGAGATGTCTATTCACATTAGTTTTAAATTTCTGCATGTCGGTACAGTATGGTATGAGGAAAGAAGTTTTTGGAGTAGAAGGCTCTCCAGCATCTGGGGACCTCCACAGTGAATGGATAGGACTTAGCTGATTGTCAGATTGGTCTAGTGTATTTACGTCGAGGGGGCACTAGAGCAGCAAGTTCATAGGAGCGCACTCCATTGAAGTACTTGTAAAATAAGCACAGGGATGCAACATTGCGGCGATGGGACAGGGGCTGGATCTTGGTGGATAGTGAGGGACCTATTAGATTAGTGACTCTTTTTGGGACATTGTCTAAGAGGAGGAGACTGATGGATTGTGCCCCAGCCCACATGTGACAACAATACCCCATGCATGGGTGGATGGTGGCTTTGTAGAGACATAGGATACTGTCAGGTGTGAGAAGTAATTTTTACGAAAGAAGAGTCATTTTTTCTTAATAGTATTGATCCTGACAGAAATTTATTATTTCAAACGTAATCTTTAACAGTAACTTATGCAGATGAATGTAGAAAGCGCCGTGGAATTCGCACGGGGTACCCCCAGTTATCGTTAATTTACGTTCATACTACGTTATAATAAACAGTAATACGATATTATGCACTATCAGAATGTTTAAATTTCAACTTTTTACATGAAAAAATGTTTTAATGAAGCACAATGTACAATTTTATTCATTTTTTCTTCATCAAGACTTAGACGTTACGGGATGACGTCATAATAGACATGCCGTTGCCTCAGATGATACCTAAGGAGATACACTGAAACATACAATCGATCTCTCGCGGCTAAGAAAAATCAGTGCCACTTTAGTAATTGCAATATTTGATCTACAAAAGAAAACAGAACATAAAAAACATGAGTTTCAACCCTAACCCTAACCCTAAACTATTTAGAGTAAAGTAAGTAAATTCGTATGAATCAAAATGGTACAACTTCGTTGACTAGTTTGATTCTGTTGTCGACATTCTTGCAGGGGGGACCACGTTGTGGTTGCCACATCCCTAAGTGAAAGTTGTATTATGGAATCGACTGGATTCGAACCTGGCACACCCAGGTCATCAGTCCGTGTTGTTATCCATTTAACCACCGTCTAGAGTAAAACTAAGTATACTTTCTCCCTGTCTCTTAAAACTTCCACCCATAAATTACAATTAAGGATGCTTTTGTAATCTAATTAAAAATGTAATTACAACTTCTGCTCTCCTATGATTTTAGTTGAACGTTTAATGACTACTAAAAATTAATAAAGATGGTTAACAATGTAACGTTTTGTTTTCTTTTACATTTTGCATAATGGCAAAAGAGTTCGCTAATGGGCCAGAGACCAGGGTTCAATCCTCGGTCGAGTTATGCCAAAGTCTGAAAAAATGAATTTTTTTTTACATTTTAGCAATATGTTGTGACTTCTGAAACGCGACACGGGAAGTTGAGAGTTGCAACAACAACAAACAATAGTATGTTGCGGCTTGTTCGCCAGTAGACTGGATCCTGATTCCTGCATCCCCCCAAAGTTTCTGGCGCTTTTTAACAATAAGAAGAGCGGTTCTCGGATACCACGTGACTATTAAAAGACACGTGGCATTTATTTTCTTCTTCTTTCCTTCCCAAGCTTCTCGAGTAATTTTTTTTATTATAGTATTTTATTATAAGGTGAGGATTAAGGGTAAGTGTAGTAATGCTGGAAAATAAATGACACCTCAGTGTAGTAGCTAATATGTTGGGATTTTTCCCGTTAAAATGAAGGACGAAGACTGTAGTGCGCTGGAGGAAAAGTTGGTGGCATAAAAACGTGACTAGACAAGAACAGAGATAACAAACAACGTGGGTAGATGAAGAAAGGTGTATTTATATAGATAAAAAAGAGAAGAAAGAAGTAGAATGTTGCTTGCAAAAGAAGTGCCTTTGTGGACTCACTGTAAATGCCAGTTGTCTTGTAATAGGATTCTGTGAAGAGTAGTTGAGAACATCAAGAGGGCTTCGTGCGTATTATATACGCTAAAAAAGCATTTGCCCGCTCACACCAGTCACAGCAGAGAAGAACGTTGTTAACGGCTGCGAGGCTGAAAAGAAGAGGCCGTTGTTTAAAAAAAAAAGGCGCTCTCCTGGGTTTTCTGCGGAGATTGAAGCAGTGGTCTGTGATTGGCTGATTTTCATCCAATCACAGGGCACTTAGAATTCACTGCGCTTAATAATAATTCCAATAAATAAGAAGGGAGCCTTCGTGTTACCTTCAACTATGGTCGACCACTTTACTTTACATATATATAATAGAATAATACAGATAGATCGAGGCTAATATAAATACACACAAGCAGACCGCCTGTTAATGTGAGAAAATGCAGGTAGACCTCTGCTAAAGTAGCACCGAAAGTTCAATCAGAAACAACCTTAATATTTACATCATCCATTTTTTTAAATTGCTAAAAAAAATAATTTGCTAATATTTAACTTGGTTGGTTATTCTTGTTCTAACATATGCAATTAGATGTTAGAGTAAGAGAACATAGTTTAAGATCAACCACAAATACACATTGATTTGTATAAACATACAACACGGAAAGCGACACGTACACATTCATGTAAAATTATTGGGGCTCTCTTTTATTTAACGCTATCTGTATCTAGACGGCGTTGCTCAGGAACCTCTATTTACTTGCCTCCCCACGAGGGCTAGGTTAGACACAAGGTCGGATTTGAATGCGGGGGAAATCAAGCTTTCTAAAAATGGACACTCTGGATTGGGACAAAAATATAAATTGTCTCAGTCTAAAAAGATTTATCCTTCACTAACCTAAGACAAAAAAAGATTAAGTTTAGTATCAGAACATATACTACACTTTGATCTTAGCCAAAAGACTGGGAGTTTTTTTAATTTTCATCTTTGTTTCGTTTTTGTTGTTTTTATTTATTTATTTTTTTTATTAATTATTTTATTAAAGTTTAATTTTATTATCCTGAAGTCGTTTTATCATGAAATTATTACCTGAACGAAACTTATAAAACTAACCCTAATTGTCCTCAAGGTAATGCTCTTTTTATCTTTATTTATAAAATTATTGGCTCTCAATTGCTTCCAAAACTTTCACTCTTTTAGTTAAATAAGGATTTGCTGAGAATGTTAAAGGCAAATGAGTTTCTATTTCAGATTTCAAATGGTCAGAAAGTAATTTTTTCTTATTTTCTTTCAACTATTCAATTAAAAAAAAAAATGACTGACAAAGTCACCGAAATGCATTATGATGGATTTAATTTCGTAATCAAATTTTTTTTTAAAAAAGAACTTTTTAAAATTTCATTTTACACTATTTCATTAATAGTAAGTAAAAAAAATAATTGAATGTGTAAGTTATGTAGTCGCGAGAAAAAAATACACACACAAACACTATTAATAAACAGATTAGCTGTATCTACCTGGTGCTGCCCGTGAATTTTTTAAACTTTCTTTTTCCTTTCTCTTATTTTTCTCTTTCTCTTAATTTATTGTAAAAACATATTTGAATTTTTCAAGATAATTCAATGAATAGTTTCAATAGATCTCGTTAAAAAATTGGTCTCGTAATAAAAATCCATAGGACGTTTTTTCGACAAGTTGAAATTTAAATCCTATATATAATTTCGAGTTATTTTTCTTTTAACGTCGAAATTGACATTGTATGAAATAATCTTTTTTTAAACAGCTGTTCCATGCCGGTCTGTTCTTCCTTCTTTTTTTTTACCTTTTTTAAAATTTTTATTTAATCGGACTTTTGTGAAGTTAAATTGAATTACGAAATCGTTTCGTTTTGTCATGACATTAGTTGAATAGCACTGTTTAGAATTAGAACATATTAAAAAAAGCTAAATTTAAAAGTTACGTTTCAACGTGAGTTGCATAAGACAGACGAACACTTGTCTGAGAATTTTAGTACGAACATTTCTTTTTTGTTGTTTCATTCATGTTACTTCAATATGTTTATATAATGTTCCATCTTTATGTTCTTCCACGCATAGCACGTGTTCTCCTAACACGTGTACATCGCCATCATGTCAGCATCATGTTCATAGTTGTCGTCGTCTTAATTTTTAGCACGTGACGCCGCCAGATAATTAGTCATTGCTTTTTGTTGCATTTCATCATTGGCCATCTTATTTTGTAAAATAAGTGTGGAAGGTGCAGGACAGGCGGGACAGTTATAAAAGTGGGTGGGTGGGTGGGCTCTCCTAAAAAGCGGGGGGGGGCGGTTAAACACATGCATATATAACTTCATTATTGATGACCGTAAAGTGGAGGGGGTGGCAAGTAAAAAAGTGTGTGTGTGGGGGGGGGCTTGAACCCCCCCCCCCCCCCCGCCCTCCCCCGGTGCCGCCGTCCATGGTACGTACAAACGGATGTACACACGCATCATCATCATCATCATCATCATCATCATCATCATCATCATCATCATCATCATCATCATCATCATCATCATCATTAGTAGTAGTAGTAGTATCCCCATCGCTAAAACTACTATTACTACTACTACTACTACTACTACTACTACTACTACTACTACTACTACTACTACTATTATTATTATTATTATTATTATTATTATTACTATTCGTGCTCACTAGGAGTTCTTACACGGGTCATTATCAGTGATCGCTCACTGATAATCACTAGTGGTGTTCCCTGGAGTCTGAGAACAATACCTCATTAAAGGACGAATTGTGGCTTTGTACAGATATAGGATACTGGCAGATATAAGTAGTTTTCTAGTCCGGTAGAGGGAACCCACCCTGTTTGCAACATACTTGCCAGTATCTTCTATGTATTTATTCAAATTCATGTTACATGTGAATGTTAGGCCGAGACGTTTGTTTGTTGATAATGGCGCGGAAAATATATATATTTATATGTTTAATGAATAACGTTACGGGAATGAAGCAGATTTCAGAAGGTTAACTCGCTGATATAACAAGAAATAAGGTTTTGGTTTAGAATAATCATATGTATGAATGAAACAAGGTTTTCAAAAGGTTCTTATCTTTTTGAATAGTATCAGCGCCGGTCGCTGAAGCAATTAATATTCTTTTGGGGTGAAATGGGAGTCGGTTACTGAAAAATTAGTATTTGTTTTTGTATGAGATGAAAACCGGTTGCTGAGAAATTAATATTTCTTTTTATAGGAGATAGGAGTCGATTGCTGATAAAATAATATTTCTTTTTGTATGAGATAAAAGTCAGTTGCTGAGAAATTAATATTTCTTTTTGTATGAGATAAAAGTCAGTTGCTGAGCCATTAATATTTCATTTTGTATGAGATGGGAGCCGGTTGCTTAGAAATTAATATTTCTTTTTGTGTGAGATGAGAGCTAGTTGCTGAGAAATTAATATTTCTTTTTGTATGAGATGGGAGTCGGTTGCTGAGAAATTTATATTTCTTTTTGTATGAGATGAGAGCCAGTTGCTGAGAAATTAATATTTCTTTTTGTATGAGATAGGAGTCGATTGCTGAGAAATTAATATTTCTTTGTTTATGAGATGGGAGCCGGTTGCTGAGAAATTAATATTTATTTTTGCATGAGATGGGAGTCGATTGCTGAGAAATTAATATTTATTTTTGCATGAGATGGGAGTCGCTTGCTGAGAAATTAATATTTATTTTTGTATGAGATGAGAGTCGATGGCTGAGAAATTAATATTTATTTTTGCATGAGATGGGAGTCGATTGCTGAGAAATTAATATTTATTTTTGCATGAGATGGGAGTCGATTGCTGAGAAATTAATATTTCTTTGTGTATGAGATGAGAGTCGATTGCTGAGAAATTAACATTTCTTTTTGAATGAGATGGGAGCCGGTTGCTAAGAAATTAATATTTCTTTTTGTATATAATGAGAGTCGATTGCTGAGAAATTAATATTTCCTTTTGAATGAGATGGGAGCCGGTTGCTGAGAAATTAATATTTATTTTTGTATGAGATGGGAGTCGATTGCTGAGAAATTAATATTTATTTTTGTATGTGATGAGAGTCGATTGCTGAGAAATTAATATTTCTTTTTGTATGAGATGAGAGTCGATGGCTTTGAAATTAATATTTCTTTTTGTATGAGATGAGAGTCGATGGCTGAGAAATTATTTTTTTTGTATGAGATAAGAGTCGATTGCTGAGAAATTAATATTTCTTTGTGTATGAGATGAGAGTCGATTGCTGAGAAATTAATATATCTTTTTGTATGAGATGAGAGTAGAGTCGATTGCTGAGAAATTAATATTTCTTTGTGTATGAGATGAGAGTCGATTGCTGAGAAATTAATATTTATTTTGTATAAGATGAGAACTGGTTACTGAGAAATTAATATTTCTTTTTGTATCAGATAAGAGCCAGTTGCTGAGAAATTTATATTTCTTTTTGTATGAGATGGGAGCCAGTTGCTGAGAAATTTATATTTCCTTTTGTATGAGATGAGAGCCAGTTGCTGAGAAATTAATATTTCTTTTTGTATGAGATCAGAGCCGGTTGCTGAGAAATTAATATTTCTTATTGTATGAGATGGGAGTCAATTGCTGAGAAATTAATATTTCTTTTTGTATGAGATGGGAGTCAATTGCTGAGAAATTAATATTTCTTTTGTATGAGATGGGAGTCGATTGCTGAGAAATTAATATTTCTTTTTGTATGAGATGGGAGCCAGTTGCTGAGAAATTGATATTTCTTTTTGTATGAAGTGGGAGTTAATTGCTGAGAAACTAATATTTCTTTTTGTATGAGATGAGAGCCAGTTGCTGAGAAATGTATATTTCTTTTTGTATGAGATGAGAGCCAGTTGCTGAGAAATTAATATTTCTTATTGTATGAGATGGGCGGTGTTGCTGAGAAATTAATATTTCTTATTGTATGAGATGGGAGTCGATTGCTGAGAAATTAATATTTCTTTTTGTATGAGATAGCAGTCGATTGCTGAGAAATTAATATTTCTTATTGTATGAGATGGGAGTCGATTGCTGAGAAATTAATATTTCTTTTTGTATGAGATGGCAGTCGATTGCTGAGAAATTAATATTTATTTTTGTATAAGATAAAAGTCAGTTGCAGGGAAAATAATATTTTTTGTGAGATGAGAGCCGGTTGCTGAGAAATTAATATATCTGATTGCATGAGATGGGAGCCGTTTGCTGAGAAATTAATATTTCTTATTGTATGAGATGGGCGCTGTTGCTGAGAAATTAATATTTCTTTTTGTATGAGATGGGCGCTGTTGCTGAGAAATGTATATTTCTTTTTGTATGAGATGGGAGTCGATTGCTGAGAAATTAATATATTTTTTTGTATGAGATGGGAGTCGATTGCTGAGAAATTAATATTTCTTTTTGTATGAGATGAGAGTCGATGGCTGAGAAATTATTTTTTTTGTATAAGATAAGAGTCGATTGCTGAGAAATTAATATTTCTTTGTGTATGAGATGAGAGTCGATTGCTGAGAAATTAATATATCTTTTTGTATGAGATAAGAGTAGAGTCGATTGCTGAGAAATTAATATTTCTTTGTGTATGAGATGAGAGTCGATTGCTGAGAAATTAATATTTCTTTTTGTATGAGATGAGAGTCAGTTGCTGAGAAATTAATATTTCTTTTTGTATGAGTTGGGAGTCGATTGCTGAGAAATTAATATTGCTTTGTGTATGAGATGAGAGTCGATTGCTGAGAAATTAATATTTATTTTTGCATGAGATGAGAGTCGGTTGCTGAGAAATTAATATTTCTTTTTGTATGAGATGAGAGTCGATTGCTGAGAAATTAATATTTATTTTTGCATGAGATGAGAGTCGGTTGCTGAGAAATTAATATTCCTTATTGTATGAGTTGTATGAGATGAGAGTCGATTGCTGAGAAATTAACATTTTTTTGTATGAGATGGGAGCCAGTTGCTGAGAAATTAATATTTCTTTTTGTATGAAAGGAGAGCTGTTGCTGAGAAATTAATATATTTTTTTATGAGATAAAAGTCAGTTGTTGAGAAATTAATATTTCTTTTTGCATTAGATGGGAGCCAGTTGCTGAGAAATTAATTTTCCTTATTGTATGAGATGGGAGTCGATTGCTGAGAAATTAATATTTCTTTGTGTATGAGATGAGAGTCGATTGCTGAGAAATTAATATTTCTTTTTGTATGAGATGAGAACCGGTTACTGAGAAATTAATATTTCTTTTTGTATCAGATAGGAGCCAGTTGCTGAGAAATTTATATTTCTTTTTGTATGAGATGGGAGCCAGTTGCTGAGAAATTTATATTTCCTTTTGTATGAGATGAGAGCCAGTTGCTGAGAAATTAATATTTCTTTTTGTATGAGATCAGAGCCGGTTGCTGAGAAATTAATATTTCTTATTGTATGAGATGGGAGTCAATTGCTGAGAAATTAATATTTCTTTTTGTATGAGATGGGAGTCAATTGCTGAGAAATTAATATTTCTTTTGTATGAGATGGGAGTCGATTGCTGAGAAATTAATATTTCTTTTTGTATGAGATGGGAGCCAGTTGCTGAGAAATTGATATTTCTTTTTGTATGAAGTGGGAGTTAATTGCTGAGAAACTAATATTTCTTTTTGTATGAGATGAGAGCCAGTTGCTGAGAAATTTATATTTCTTTTTGTATGAGATGAGAGCCAGTTGCTGAGAAATTAATATTTCTTATTGTATCAGATAGGAGTTAATTGCTGAGAAACTAATATTTCTTTTTGTATGAGATGAGAGCCAGTTTCTGAGAAATTTATATTTCTTATTGTATCAGATAGGAGTTAATTGCTGAGAAATTAATATTTCTTATTGTATGAGATGGGCGGTGTTGCTGAGAAATTAATATTTCTTTTTGTATGAGATGGGCGCTGTTGCTGAGAAATTAATATTTCTTTTTGTATGAGATGGGAGTCGATTGCTGAGAAATTAATATTTCTTATTGCATGAGATGGGAGTCGATTGCTGAGAAATTAATATTTCTTTTTGTATGAGATGGGAGTCGATTGCTGAGAAATTAATATTTCTTTTTGTATAAGATAAAAGTCAGTTGCAGGAAAATTAATATTTTTTGTGAGATGAGAGCCGGTTGCTGAGAAATTAATATATCTGATTGCATGAGATGGGGGCCGTTTGCTTAGAAATTAATATTTCTTATTGTATGAGATGGGCGCTGTTGCTGAGAAATTAATATTTCTTTTTGTATGAGATGGGCGCTGTTGCTGAGAAATGTATATTTCTTTTTGTATGAGATGGGAGTCGATTGCTGAGAAATTAATATTTCTTTTTGTATGAGATGGGAGTCGATTGCTGAGAAATTAATATTTCTTTTTGTATGAGATGAGAGTCGATGGCTGAGAAATTATTTTTTTTGTATGAGACAAGAGTCGATTGCTGAGAAATAAATATTTCTTTGTGTATGAGATGAGAGTCGATTGCTGAGAAATTAATATATCTTTTTGTATGAGATAAGAGTAGAGTCGATTGCTGAGAAATTAATATTTCTTTGTGTATGAGGTGAGAGTCGATTGCTGAGAAATTAATATTTCTTTTTGTATGAGATGGGAATCGATTGCTGAGAAATTAATATTTCTTTGTGTATGAGATGAGAGTCAGTTGCTGAGAAATTAATATTTCTTTTTGTATGAGATGGGAGTCGATTGCTGAGAAATTAATATTTCTTTGTGTATGAGATGAGAGTCGATTGCTGAGAAATTAATATTTATTTTTGCATGAGATGAGAGTTGGTTGCTGAGAAATTAATATTTCTTTTTGTATCAGAGATGAGAGTCGATTGCTGAGAAATTAATATTTATTTTTGCATGAGATGAGAGTCGGTTGCTGAGAAATTAATATTCCTTATTGTATGAGTTGTATGAGATGAGAGTCGATTGCTGAGAAATTAACATTTTTTTGTATGAGATGGGAGCCAGTTGCTGAGAAATTAATATTTCTTTTTGTATGAAAGGAGAGCTGTTGCTGAGAAATTAATATATTTTTTTTATGAGATAAAAGTCAGTTGTTGAAAAATTAATATTTCTTTTTGCATTAGATGGGAGTCAGTTGCTGAGAAATTCATTTTCCTTATTGTATGAGATGGGAGTCGATTGCTGAGAAATTAATATTTCTTTTTGTATGAGATGAGAGCCGGTTACTGAGAAATTAATATTTCTTTTTGTATCAGATAGGAGCCAGTTGCTGAGAAATTTATATTTCTTTTTGTATGAGATGGGAGCCAGTTGCTGAGAAATTTATATTTCCTTTTGTATGAGATGAGAGCCAGTTGCTGAGAAATTAATATTTCTTTTTGTATGAGATCAGAACCGGTTGCTGAGAAATTAATATTTCTTATTGTATGAGATGGGAGTCAATTGCTGAGAAATTAATATTTCTTTTTGTACTAGATGGGAGTCAATTGCTGAGAAATTAATATTTCTTTTGTATGAGATGGGAGTCGATTGCTGAGAAATTAATATTTCTTTTTGTATGAGATGAGAGCAAGTTGCTGAGAAATTAATATTTCTTATTGTATCAGATAGGAGTTAATTTCTTAGAAATTAATATTTCTTTTTGTATGAGATGGGAGTCGATTGCTGAGAAATTGATATTTCTTTTAGTATGAGATGGGAGCCGGTTGCTGAGAAATTAATATTTCTTATTGTAAGAGATGGGCGGTGTTGCTGAGAAATTAATATTTCTTTTTGTATGAGATTGGCGCTGTTGCTGAGAAATAAATATTTCTTTTTGTATGAGATGGGAGTCGATTGCTGAGAAATTAATATTTCTTATTGTATGAGATGGGAGTCGATTGCTGAGAAATTAATATTTCTTTTTGTATGAGATGGCAGTCGATTGCTGAGAAATTAATATTTATTTTTGTATAAGATAAAAGTCAGTTGCAGGGAAATTAATATTTTTTGTGAGATGAGAGCCGGTTGCTGAAAAATTAATATATCTGATTGCATGAGATGTGAGCCGCTCGCTTAGAAATTTATATTTCTTTTCGTATGAGATGAGAGCCGGTGGCAGAGAAATCAATATTTATTTTTGTATGAGACAAGAGCCGGTTGCTGAAAAATTAACAATTATTTTTCTATGAGATGAGAGTCAGTTGCTTGGAAATTAATATTTCTTTTTGTATGAGATAAAAGTCAGTTGCTGAGAAATTAATATTTCCTTTTGTATAAGATCAAAGGCGGTTGCTGAGAAATTAATTTTTTTTGTATGAGATGGCAGCCGGTTGCTGAGAAAGTTATATTACTTTTTTTATGAGATGAGAGCCAGTTGCTGATAAATTAATATTACTTTTTGTATGAGATGAGAGTCGATTGCTGAGTAATTAATATTTATTTTTGTATGAGATGGGAGCCGGTTGATGAGAAATTTATATTTCTTTTTGTATGAGATGGGAGCCGGTTTCTGAGAAATTTATATTTCTTTTTTATGAGATGAGAGCCCGTTGCTGAGAAATAAACATTTCTTTTTGTATGAGATGGGAGTCCGTTGCTGAGAAATTAATAATTCTATTTGTATTAGTGTGGAGCCGGTTGCTGAGAAATTAATATTTTCTTGAATTAGATGAGAGCCGCTTGCTGAGAAATAAATATTTTTTGTATTAGATGGGAGCTCGTTGCTGAGAAATTAATTTTTTTTTAATTAGATTGGGAGCCGGTTGCTGAGAAATTAATTTTAATTTGTATTATATGGGAGCCGGTTGCTGAGAAATAAATATTTCTTTTTGTGTGAGATGGGAGTCGGTTGCTGAGAAATTAATATTTATTTTTGTATATAATGAGAGTCGATTGCTAGGAAATTAATATTTAATTTTGAATGAGATGGGAGACGGTTGCTGAGAAATTAATATTTATTTTTGTATGTGATGAGAACCGGTTGCTGAGAAATTAATTTTTTTTTGAATGAGATGGGAGCCGGTTGCTGAGAAATTAATTTTTTTTTTGAATGAGATGGGAGCCGGTTGCTGAGAAATTAATATTTATTTTTGTATGAGATAGGGATCGATTGTGTAGAAATTAATATTTATTTTTGTATGAGATGAGAGTCGATGGCTGAGAAATTATTATTTTTTGTATGAGATAAGAGTCGATTGCTGAGAAATTAATATTTATTTTTGTATGAGATGAGATGAGAGTCGATTGCTGAGAAGTGAATATTTTTATGAATTAAATGGGACCCGGTTGCTGAGAAATTAATATTTTTTTTGAATTAGATAGAACCCGGTTGCTGAGAAATTAATATTTTTTTTGAATTAGATGGGACCCGGTTGCTGAGAAATAAATATTTCTTTTTGTATGAGATGGGAGTCGGTTGCTGTGAAATAAATATTTCTTTTTGTATGAGATGGGAGTCGGTTGCTGTGAAATAAATATTTCTTTTTGTATGAGATAGGAGTCGGTTGCTGAGAAATGAATATTTCTTTTTGGATTAGATGGGAGCCGGTTGCTGAGAAATTAATATTTTCTTGAATTAGATGGGAGCCGGTTGCTGAGAAATAAATATTTTTTGTATTAGATCGGAGCCGGTTGCTGAGAAATTATTATTTTTTTAATTAGATGGGAGCCGGTTGCTGAGAAATTAATTTTTTTTGTATTAGATAGGAGCCTGTTTCTGAGAAATAAATATTTTTTTGGGTGTGAGATGGGAGTCGATTGCTGAGAAATTAATATTTCTTTTTGTATGAGATGGGAGTCGATTGCTGAGAAATTTATATTTCTTTCTGTATGAGATGGGAGTCGATTGCTGAGAAATTAATATTTCTTTTTGTATGAGATGAGAGCCAGTTGCTGAGAAATTGATATTTCTTTTTGTATTAGATGAGAGCCGGTTGCTGAGAAATTAACATTTCTTTTTGTATGAGATGCGAGTCGATTGCTAAGACATTTACATTTCTTTTTGTATGAGATGAGAGTCGATTGCTGAGAAATTAATATTTCTTTTTGTAGTAGATGGGAGCCGATTGCTGAGAAATTAATATTTTTTTATTAGATCGGAGCCGGTTGCTGAGAAATAAATATTTTATTTTGTATGAGATGGGAGCCCGTTGCTGAGAAATTAATATTTTTTTGAATTTTTTATAAAATCAAATAAAAATCAAACAATTCAATTACTTGTGCTGAAATAAAAAGAACTTATTTAGTTTTTAAAGTTTTGAAAATCGAAATCTAATTCAATGTCAGTATGATCTATGTATTTAAGTTTTACTGGCGGCCACTGCTCATATATAATCCTAGTGATATTTCGTTTTTTTTTAAATTTAATATCAACCTGACCGGAATCATGCTGAATCGAAATATGTAAGTTTGATAAGTGTATATTGTGCGCGTGGTTTCTAAGAGTATTGATTTACTCCTCCCCAGGAGGTCATGCACAAGGCCAGTTTTTATCTTACTCCCACAAGTAAGATGTGACCCAAGGTCGGGTCGGGAAAGTGGGACTTGAAAAGCTAGCGTCCGAGAAGGTGAGCACTCTGGCCATTAAAAATTGCCTGGGCAGCCCCGTCGGCATTCCCCGGTAGGGGCGCCTCTAGCAGTACGCAATAAACTTACTCCTCTCCAAAGAGGGGAGGCAAAGCCTGGGAGGGTGGACCTCCTAGAACTGCACAGGACCGACCCATAGACCGGCGTAAATCAAGCCCCGAAGGCCAAGACAATACCAGTCTATGGGGTGTAGTATCCATCGGAACAGCTACTACACTTTGATCTTAGCCAAAAGGTTTCTAAGAGTAGCCCGGACACACGCAAAATTCGACATTACTTTGCATAATAGATACTATTTATGTTGAAATAAAGACAAGTTCAAAACTGTTTTACGAAAAATATTTATTTAAAAAAAACTTCATTTTTTTCCGATTAAGAATTGGCGCAATTATTGAGAAGTGGTTCCCTGGTGTATGACGGAAGACATCTTGTATAACCATTTACACTATTTTATCATAGTGTTGTATCTGTTTGGTCTTAAGAGGTAATGCTCCTATGAATCACCTCCTCGTTTCAAGGGAGGGGGCTATTTTCTGACGTGACTATGTAAGTATATTTTTTTAATTTCTATCCAGAGTGCTCCTTTTGAGGAAGCTGGACCCCCCCCCCAAAAAAAAAAATCTATCTTGTGTCTAAAATTTCCGTCGTGGGGAGGGGCAAGTAATAAGGGTACTCTCTTTTATTATCATTTCTGATCTTAGCGGTTGCATCCATCCGGTTTAGTAAGGCAACTGTCTTCGGAACTAGGACACCTGAGATGAAAACGAAAATATATCTATCCGTTACTTTTTTATATTTTTTTAATATTTATATCTAATAAATAAAATTATTCTTTCATAAATATATGTCTGAGACTTTCGCTGTGAAACAACCTTGTCAAAGAGTAATTTCCGTTCTTTCTTTCTCTGTTTTTCTCTTCATCTTGCTGTGTCAAAAATGGCAAAAACCTCTCCTCGTGGTACCGAAAGAATATTCACCGTCTCAGATTGTAAACGTCTTCGTAGAAAGTGAAAATCAGATGTGTTTATAAGCGTGGTCCGCGCTGATTTGAATATAAGATGGGTCAAACATCTTTAAGATAACGTTTTTGAAGTATATTATAGAATGTAGAAAAACCAAGAAACGTTATTTTATTTTTGTTTTATCTTCATTAAATGAATAAAATAATTTTTTACTATATATTTATGTAAACAAATATTCATATAAGTATTGTCCACATGGACACGTGGCGTAACAGGAAATAACGTTGGTTAAAAATAAGTTCTGAGCAAATGTTTTCTGAAAGTTGATGGTTCAATTCTTACCAGAGGCGATAATGACTAAAAATAGCATAAAAAATAACACTTCTACCCGGTCATAACTGACGGAATAAGAACAATCTACCACTACGACTTTTGACCTCCTCTGGAATTTCAGTGGCAAGAAACCTCCCCAAGGTTCCAGCATATTTTTTCTAATGGAAATCGCTTCAGACAAGGCATGAAGCCACTTGATGTAAAAATACTACTTCATGGTCAAAATGTAGCCAACAATTAGTGTAAGTTGGATAGATTCCGACCCACAAATCAGCAATTCTTCTTCCTTTGTCAGAAACATCGCTCATTGAATGTGAGGACTAAAGGACAACATAAGGGAAGCGAGAGTTGCGCGGCTGCCGAAAGTAAACCCATGGTCAACTTTCTGCTCTCCGTACCCATCGAGTTGAGGTCTGTTTGATGCCCTCCCTCTTTGGTCTGTCAATCCTTCTTGAACGTTCACGATCTTTATGTGTGGTACCAACCGAACTTAATATTTCAGCTCTTTTATCAATGCCGTGCATTGCATAGCGTTGATACTCCCATTGATTCCAATTTCTCCTAGACGTTTTCCATTTTTTCTTCTTCTCGGAACTGTTCCTTATGCCCAAACAATTATTGGTACAACAGTGATTTTCTTTATGTTCTATATTCTTTCCAGCTCTCTAGAACGTTCCATGTATTTGCTTGGTTTTCCTGCCTTCTTGTAAAATGCTGGGACGACGAAGTCTCCGATTTGACAATATTTTCCTCCTTGATGTCTGTTTGAACTTCCATGTCCCAGAGGGTCAAGAATATCTTACTAGAAATACCGCCCAGGTATTAATTCCTTTTATTATTTTTTTCTACGATATGATTTAGTTTCTAAAAATTTCTTGTTCTTCTCAGGCATTCTCTTTCAATCTTCTCTTTAATTTTTATTTATTTGATGCCACCCGCTCCCAAAACTCAGATATATTCATAAGTATCCTATTTGTAAAGTGCCCTCTGCTCGGATTAGAATCATTATTCGTCGTCATTGTTGTTGTTGCTGTTGTTTTTGTTGTTGTTGTTATTAAACGATAAAGCGTTGCATTTCGGACCATACATTATGCAAATATCTAAGTGTATAGGAAATAAAGATGGGTGCTATTTTTTTTATTTAAAAGATTATTTTTATATTTTATCATCCAACGAAATACGTATTTCGGCCAACTCGTATCATATATCGAGGTGGGTTTGACAGCATAATCTGTAAACATTGCCACTGTATAAAATGAAAGTCGAATACATTTTGATCAGAGCTGTGTAAACATTGCCGACGAAACAAAGTGTAGTATCTGTTCCAATGGATACTACACCCCATAGACCAGGGTCGTCTTGGCCTTCGGGTCTTGATGACGCCGGTCTATTGGTTTGTCTGTGCAGTTCTAAGAGGTCCACTCTCCCAGGCTTTGCCTCCCCTCTTTGGGGAGGAGTAAGTTTATCGCTTACTGCCTGAGGCGCCCCTACCGGGGAATGCCGACGGGGCTGCCCAGGCATTTTTTGTAGGCCAGAGTTCTCACCTTTTCGGGCGCTGGTTTTTCAAACCCCACTTTCCCGACCTTGTGTCACATCGTACTTTGTGGGAGGAGGATAAATAAAATTGCCGACGAACGTTTCAAAAAGATAGGTCTATAGAAATAAATCTAAAATATCCGAACGATCCCCACGGATTTAGTTCTAAATTGTCGAATATACCGAAGAGGGTACTCAATTGAGAGAGCTTCTATTTCTCTTATCTCTGGCGAAAGTCATCAGTCGTTACTGATGTAAAAGCCCAATGATACAGATAAAACTAATAAAACATCGCGATGAAGTCAGTAACAATAATCCGTTGATGTATTCGTCACTAATGCCTTGATTCATCTCTTGATGGAGTCTTTCACCGCTGACAGAATGTCAAGATAGCTTATAGGATAAGATCGGCGATAGTTGAGTCCATACGCCAGAGTTCGAGCCTGTCCTTATTCTGAATAGTAGCCATGCCAATGCAAAGAACCGTAGCTCCTGAAATCATTTTGGAATGGAACCACCCAAAATATCAAGATAACATCAATATATTCAGCAACTTTAATGAACACGCATATTCAGTGTGTTGATACAATACACACCTACATAAACGTATTTAAAATAGTATATGATATACGAACACGTGTAACATTTATTCATATAGTAATGTATGTATGGGTAAGTTATATATATATATATATATATATATATATATATATATATATATATATATATATATATATATATATATATATATATGTTTGTGTGCGTGTATCTCTCTCTAGACAAAGAGAGAGGCATACACGCACACACACACACACACACACACACATATATATATATATATATATATATATATATATAGTCTAAAGAAGCTTTGAGTCATTTAAAACAAAAGAAGAAAATGCAGTTTAAATTCCCAGAGAAACTAACTAAATCCAAGATATCGCAGACTTACCACTTGCGTAAGCCGACCCACATATACTTATATACGCATGTTCCTCCTTGTTGAACACTATTAAGGCGGATGACTATCTTTGTCTGCACGGCATAATAGGATTTATTTCACATAGTTATTCAGAATGGCCTCATCGATTAGGGCGTCTGGATTTGTAGTTAAAGGTGACCCTTGTTCCGGGGTTCGAATCATGCGACCGGTTTGAATAGTTATCTCTACACTGCTGATTCCGAGAGGATTACACGAATACGTTTTTAAATAATTAAATATTTATTATTAAATACACACACACACACACACACATATATATATATATATATATATATATATATATATATATATATATATATATATATATATATGTGTGTGTGTGTGTGTGTGTGTGTGTGTGTGTGTGTGTGTGTGTGCATGTTAGTAATCCGAGGCAGGAACAATGTGATATAGGTACCGGAAGATGAAACAGGTGAACAAAAATAAATGAGAAGAGAGAATATGAATGGAATCTCAAATTAATTTATTAATATTTCACGGTAAAGGTTTAAATACCAGAGCAGTAAATAGAAAAAAGTTAACTGTCAAGCAATTTAAAAAGGTCCGGAATAAGGTAACCTTAAATTTTCGAGAGTGATACCTCTCATTATCAAAAGATAAAAATCAAAAATATGACCGAATGGTCGAAAAACGAGATGGACACAACTGTTGACGAAATACCGTAGAGAATAGGTAGCAGATACGCAGACAATTAGTTTAGGTAAGCTAATTGGATATTAATATTAATTAATCTTCTATCATAATTTATTTAATTTATAGTATAACTATTCAGCTTAAAGCTTGTCATCTTATTAATATTTATTTATTTATATACTTAATTATTTATTATTTTTTATTTTTTTTATTATTATTTTTTTATAATTCCGTTTTAATTTTGAATTATAGTTAGTGAAAGTCGTTACGATTTTACTAGAAAATGAACGGTCAAATGGTGGCAACTGCAAGATAAAAATCTGGTTAGAATTAATTTAAATTCAAAACTGAAATCAATTGTGAAACAAAAGGCAACATTACAGTAGTATGAATTATAAAATTCAAAGAAGATCAAGACTCAGTTGAATGAAAAAGGGATGGTTGAGGGGGGAATTAGAAATTATGAATATCCATATACATACATATGTATACATATAAATATACATATATACATACATATAAAGTGTATATTTCTAATTCTTATTTATTTTATTGATATGTAATGTTATATAGGGTATAATTATTCCTAAAATTAATTTATTTAAATTTTATTTATTTGATGTAAAATTAATATTGTAATTATAAGTGATATTTAAGCACAGAATAAAAGGCGTAGAAGTGTGGGGTGGATTGGTTCTGGGCAGATATATGGTAGGCATAGAAGGTATGCGTAGAAGGGTCGGGCAGGGAAGGAAGGAGCGACAAGGAGTGTAGGTATCAGAGAATGAATAGAGAAGAAAGTTCGAATCGGTTATTTAAAGGGAGGGGGTTAATTTAGATATTTGAATGGCTTCCGAAATGCGAAGTTGGTCGACATTGCGGACCGAGTTGAGGATGCGGACATTAATAGAGCGAAGTGTGTTGCCACATGATATATGTTTGTGAAAGGAAGAAATGTGGGTGTTCAAATGTTCCTTGATACGTTGGTGCAGAAGCCTGACGGTGCTACCGATATAGAACTTCTGCCACTTAGCGCATTGTAGGCTGTACACCGTATAGGTGCGGAAGCAGAGACCAGAGTTGGGGATGGGGCAATTAACTAGAGAGCAGGGTTCCGGGGTGTAGTGGCTTTTTTTTACCAAATGTTGTCGGGAGAAGTGACTGTGTGGGAGAGTTGTATGTCGAGGTTCTTACTATGTATGGCATTGCGGATAGCGGAAGTGATGCGGTCGCTAAAGAAGGGGAGCTTAAGGAAGCAGGTGTTGGTGAGAGTGTGGTGTCTACGTCTTCTGGTGTTATTGAGGCTGGATATGGTAGTGAGCAGGAAACCGTTGGTTAAGAGGGTCTGCTGGAAGGCGTTGGTGTGTGTTGTTTTGTCGGTAGTGGATGAGCATTTGTTCTGTATGCGGGTGATTTCGGTGTGCACATAACTGATTTTAGCTTTGAGGGGTAGGGCGGATTTGTAATGGATGAAAAGGTTCCTGCAGGCGGATTTTCTATAGAAGGTGGCGTGAAGGGATGTTCGATGGTGAATTTAATGTGGGGGTCAGTATTATTAAAGTTGTTAAATATAGAAGTAGCTTCTTCTCGAGATGAAGTGAGAATCAGAATGTCGTCAATGTATCTCGAGAAGAATATATGGGAATGGCAGGTGCTAAGAGCTTGTTGTTCATGTAGGAAATGGCGAGGAGGCCGGAAAGACTGGAACCCATGGGTAAGCCCGAGACTTGTTTGTATGTGTCTTGCTAGAACCTGAAATAAGTATTATCCACAATGATGTGTAGGAGTTGATGCATGTCTGTCGGGGTAAGCTCAAAACAGTCAAGGTTATTAGAAGAGATGTGGTCAGTTATGAGGTTGATGGCGGGGTGTGCGAGAATAGAAGTGTAAAGGGAGACAACGTCAAGGCTGAATATGTAGTTGTTGAGGCGAAGTTGTTGGGGTTGGAGTAAGTGGAGTCTATTTAGTACCTGGTCAGAGCTGCTGACATGTGCCGGGAACATGGGGAGTAGAGGCTTGAGTAATGGGAGAGAAGCCAGGAGATCTTGTAAAGGGGTCCCTCAGTACTGGATACTATAGGTCTGATCTGTGTGTGGTTGCTAGTTTTGTGAGTTTTAATAAGGTGGTAAAAGGTGGGTAGTCTGCTGTTCCTAGTGGTGAGATTGAGCCTGTATGCCTTGGGAAGATTACGTCTAGTGCAAATTTGGGACCAAGCGTTGTTAATAGAGGTTTGAATGTGGGTAGGTGAGATGTTATTAGCGGGTGTGTACATGGCGGTATTGCTGAGGTGTTCAAAGGCGAGAGTGTTGTAAGATTCCTGGGAAATGATGCAGAACTCCTTGCCTTTGTCAGAGGGTAGGTAGACCAGGTTATTTTCCTTAAGGCCTTTGAGGGTGAGGCGTTGAGAATGGGAGATGTTAGGTGTGATGCGGTGTTTTTCGCGTTGTAGAATGGAGAAAATCTTATGTGTAAGTCTTACTAGCTTTAGGTCTAGTGGGTGGTTGTCGGGAGGCGGGTGTAGGGGGCGGTCAGGTTGATAAACGGGAAAAGGGTTGGAAGAAAATTTAGGGGGATTGGGGGGGGGGGGATGGAGTCGTTAAGTGAGTCTTGGGTGGGTGGTTCAAAGGCAGATAACCATTTCAAATGGTACGCTGTTCTGCAGAACCGCGTTTCAATATCGAGGAGAGTTTGGTCATTAAGTTTTTGGGTCATGAGAAATTTGGGTCCGAGGCTGAGGAGATCAGTCTCTGTTTTGGAGAGAGAGCCAGTGAGGTCAGTGATGAGTGGTTGGGTAGTAGCTTGATGACGGAGAGAGGGCCGTGAACAGTTTCATAATTGGTGTGCGTCTGCAAGTTAAAATAGATGTCAAGCGCCGACGAAGACCCCACGGTATTATTGTGCCCTCTGTGATCAAAATGAAATGTACTTATCCAAGTACCATTGGTGAATGTAGTTTCAGAATATATATCATTATGAGGGTCTATCTCCAAAAGATTTCGAGGAGTTCGTGAAAAAAACAAAAACAAACCAAACTAAACAGGAATTACGAAAAGACGACAGAGAAACGCGCAAATAACGTTTTTCGCATTGTTCTAGGAAATACATTGACGATTTAAATTCAGCGACGCCGGAGTAGCATCACAGAATAAAATCGAATTACGTTAAGTATTTTAAAATGCTTACATTTTAAAATGCTTGACGTAATGCGTAACCTAAGCCCTTTTTTCATTTGCCTTTGACACTTGAGGATGATTCGACGAAGAATCGAAAACGTTCGTGAAACCTATGGGACATTTACTTTTTTTTATATATATATTGATACAAAAAAGACCATGAAAAAATAAAAACAGGTATGATTATACAGATAAATTCTGTTTCTAAACAATGTTTGAAAATGTATATATATATATATATATATATATATATATATATATATATATATATATATATATATTACAAATAAGCTGTACCTAAATAAGCTGTACCTAAGAAAGGGTGCTTTACATAGTCATCACATCAAGACTGTTTCACTGTATCACAGCTCTTCAGTGCGGCTAGACCGGGATTATATATATATATATATATATATATATATATATATATATATATATATATATATGCGATTTTATAAAGGCTTACCAAAGCATTCCTTTCAGGACACCAATGATCACCATTAAAGATATTTTTTCTTACAAATATTATTTATTCAAATTCAATGTTTTTGATTGGAATGGTAACTTGTGAGCGGTATCTTAAATGGTTTAGTTTTTTTTGGGGGGGGGGATTTTTTCATCATTGTGCCGCCCGACGTGAAAGTGTATTATCGCACATTGTTCCGTTTTTTTTGGCTTTTTTGAATGCATTATGGACCGATTATTTGTCCGTTGACTTGGTGGCAGAAATAATGCACAGGCTACTTTTCTAAGACATTTTCTAGGACTTTCTTTTTTATCGTTGTTCTTTCTTGTTTTATTTTAACTTTTATTTTTATTTTTTTCTCTTTTCCTCTTCTTAAGTGACCTTAACTATTGCAACGCCACATTGTGTATTGTCGGCAGTTGAAACCCTTATTCCAGACATTTAATTTCCCTGATGATCTGCCAAGCAAGTACCTGCTTGGTAGTGAAAAACGTGTAGGAAAAAACATTTAATTTGAATAAATAATATTTGTAAGAAAAAATATCTTTAATGGTGATCATTGGTGTCCTGAAAGGAATGTTTTGGTAAGCCTTCATAAAATCGTATATAAATGCTCTGTACTCTGTAATCGAGTATCATCGAGCTTGTTTTTATTGAAACAACCCCGGTCTTCACTGAATGATCTATTTTATAAGTGAAAAATCTAAATATATATTATATATATATATATATATATATATATATATATATATATATATATATATATATATATATATATATAACCACAATTAAAATATATAAGCCTCCCCTTTTTTCTGTCCCTCTCTTTTTCTAATTCCCTGATCTTTAACCTAATTTTGATTTCAATTTAATTTGAATTTATTTTTAATTATTTGTTTTTGTTTCTATTCCTATATTTGATCTACATATTTTGACTCTTATATTTTAAAATCTATATTTAAAATTTTTAATTTAGAACATTTCATTTTCATTTTTTTTTTTTACATAATATTTCCCGTAATTTCTACTTTGAGCTCTTTTTTCCCCCTCATTTACTCACGTATTATCTTCCGACTTCGGTCGCCTTAAACATTATATATTTTTTAATTTCTTTGAATTTAATTGCCGTCTTTTTATTCGCGTCGTTTATCTATGTAATATTGAAACTCAATTTCAATTTTTATATTTGTTGTGGTTTTCATAGTTTCAACACTATACTTACTTTATGTTGTTTTTATTCTCATTTTTCATGCATAAAACATTACCATCATTTTATAAGTGCTCCGGACGTTTTATGCACATGGCTGTGCAATTGACGTGAGAATGCACGTATTAATTCTTATATGCGTGTGCACGTGTTTATATGTGGTAGAATATGTATAGACGAGAGGTAGGTACGGGAATAAGTATTATGTTCTCTCTTATTTTTTTATTTTTCTTATCTTTCTGTTTTTGCTGGAGATGGGGCATCCTACCGGATGCCAGACATTGACCGGCTATTTCAGACACTCCAGCCTAGAGATCGTTTTAAGATTCTAACAGTCCCTTTAAGTGCAGTTGTTTGTATTTCTCTTGCACTCGGTTCACCGGGTATACTCGCCAGATAGCTTTTGAAATTCTTCTTCATTAGTCCTGTTGTTCCTATAATTACTAGGATGATGGAGATTTTCCTAAGATTCCAGTTTCTTCTCATGACCTTGGTATTTCGTAATCTTTTCCCTTTATGTGTATATGGATGTGTGTATTATACGTATTATAGTGTTGTGTGTATATGCGTACACACACAGACACAGACACACACACACATATATATATATATTACCTACTAGACATCATTCCTGATTTCTTCGGTCTCTCTGCAAAATGTTTTGTTAGGAAACTCTAAGATGAGGATACTTTCCTCTACAAATAAACTCTGACCAAATATTCAAAATAACATAGTATTTGAAGCCTAAATAAGATATCCTCAGTTTGGATATACACAAACTTATACAGGGAATAGTGCACCCTCTCCTAGTGATGTTACTTCAAGTAATAGCGCTTAGCTGGATACTCCACCAGACTAGATGAATTCTTGTCCTGGAATCCGATAAACTAAGAAACCAAAAGAAAGATATACTGTGACATAATTTACTGGTCAATTGGGGAGAGGAAAATTAATGTTCTTAACCTTTTTACTAACTCAACGTTTAAGAGCTAAAATAGTACTTTATTGGAACAGGCGAATATCTATGAATCTCATATAGAGATCAAGTGTTAGCCCCAGGAAGAGGCCCCTTGATTTCTGAGAACTTCGACTGAAGTAAAATGAAACAGTGAAAAAATATATATAGAATGTACCTGTTACATGTAGGTATGTATGTTGCTTCGGTGTTTGCATATGTTGCGCATTTGTGCATCTTTTCGTAATAGTAGTTAGATTCGATATATTTAAAGTATAAGGTATGTTATGATATATGTGTATATATATATATGTACATATACATGTATGTGTGTATATGTATACATGCATATGTATAGGCGTATGTGTGCTGTTATGTATGTATATATGCATAATATTTATGGATAAATGATATATTTAAGGTATTAGGTCTGTTATGTTGTATATATATATATATATATATATATATGTATATATATGTATATATATATATATGTATATATATGTATATATATGTATATATATATATGTATATATATATGCATCTGTAACATGTATATGTTTAGGCGTGTGTGTGTTTTGTTACATAGCATATATACCTATATATATATATTTCTATTCCATATTATATTATTTTTGATTTCCAACGCTCTCAAGTCTGACCACGTGACTTTCCAAATTTAAATGTTCTCGCTTCTTTCCTTTCCCTTTTTTCTCCACCTTTTCATTCTCCCAAAATATGATCCGAGGGAAGAATGAATCGAATTCTAATTCTGATTGATGAGATCTCAGTTTTTAACAGCTGTAGATCGATAACATCGACATGCTAGTGTCGCAAATTTTGTACATGTCCGAAAATAAAACTATATTTAACCCTACACCCTATACCAAAAGAATCCGAATAAAAGACACAATAAAAGTTACACTTTTCTACCTATACTACAAAAACCAAATGCGCCCTAACTACAAACTTGATGTGAAAGCTATAACTAACATAACAAACCGATAACCCGATACACTAAACCTATTGAACAACAACAACAAAAATCAAATTAACAATTTAATACACAAAATCTCTCACTTAATAGTCGAAAACAACAACATCACTAACTCCCCTCTAAGCCAAACAAACGTGCTATATTTGTTCTAATGCCCATTCGAGGAATGTTTTCCTAATAATCAAACGGACAAATACAGCACCTATATTGGCCATGTAAGACAACCCTCTTCCGACGTCTTACGTACCATCTAAACCAGGGGCGGGCAACCTCCGGCCCGCGGGCCACATCCGGCCCGCGAAGGCTTAGCGTCCGGCCCGCCACCCTGCTATGCTTTATTATTGCAATCCGGCCCGCGGACCTCCTAGTAAAACTCATATCATTTTGTGACATAGACGTAAAAGTAGGTTCTGATTAAGATTTACAGTGGGATAAAAAATGTATATATATCAGCGAACGATGATGCATGTATATTTCATTTTTCTTTAACTATTAATTTCAAATCCTTGGCTTGAGATAAAAAATAGAAAAAAAGAAAGAGATAGGCAAAGAAGAAACGAGAGACGAGGAAAGAGCATAAAACAGAGAACTTATGTGAGGTGTGTCAAAACGAATGCTGGATCAACTTGCTACTTCCCCCGTCATTATTTTTTATGATTCCAAAATGGCTCTTCGTCGGCACCTTTTATAACATGACATACAGAAGTCTCTTGAGAAACAATATCAGATTTGTAGAGTGTTCAATGCAATTTTTGTACAATTTATTCATGTAAACAAAATATAGTAATTCTCAGATTTCCTTTTTCACTCCGGCCCGCGATCTCCTTCCAAAGGTCTCATCTGGCCCTCACTCTGAAAAGGTTGCCCGCCCCTGATCTAAACGATACAAGCGCTATTCAACGACATATCATCTCACACAAAAAAAACTATACAATCAGTTGAAATAAAGAAAATACTAACACCTAACACTAAAATCATCCATAAAATTAGTTGTACACGCAGACTAAAAAATCTTTGAAGCCCTATAGATTAAAAGAAACTGCAACCCAACATTAATAAAATATCCTTTAATACTGGCACTAACGTCCTATCCGTCGTCCATAATTGAAATCAAATCAAAATTAAAAAAAAAAAATTTTTAAAGAAAGGAAAAAGAAAAAAACTGAAAATATAAATAGGCAATAGTAGTTTTAAGAATCAAACTACATCAATATTTCTCATCAATTTTACAAAGATTGAGTTTTTTTTATTTCACACACACCGGAAGCATTTAAAAATGTTGCTACTGGTTTCATACGTAATGTTATTTATTGTAGGTTGCCGGATTTTAATAAAGATAGCCTAGAGTATTTTAAATTAGTTTCAGAATGTATTATTTTCATGTTATTAACCACTATCCTATCCTGCCGCCTAACCATGTACCTTGTTATCTCGAGCTCAATTTACCAGCATCTACAAAAATATAACTGCTCCCCTCTTTTAATTTAAGATACACTTTAGTTGTGCTTATTTTCCAATGCCAAAAACGATTCTTTTAATTGTTTTGGTTTTGTCTTTGTTTTGTTTTCCATTGCTGGTACGAATGATAAAATGATAAATATTTATTGCCTTTAAACTATCAGCAAAACTAAAATCTATAGATCACTGCCCTCTTTTCCTACAAGTGTATTTAATTCTGTTAACGCACCGCTACATTCCAGGTTTAGGGAATATAATTCGATGTTCCGACTGCTTGAAACTTATACATTTTGGGTAACCAGATTACGTTTTAACGAACACATCGGACATATTTCTGATCACACGCAAGTACATTTTTGACGTTAGTCTTTTTATTTGACACATGAAATTTTAGAGTTTTATAAACTTATTTCAATTTTTATTAGTTATTTTCAACGATTTATTTTTATATACTTTTTTAATAACACAAATAAGTTATAAATACGTATTGTACTGCGGTAATTCATAATCTCGAAACAAAATAACCAGAAGGATTTCTTCTTAGGCCGAATAAATTTATTTCTTCGGTAATATTCTGTATAAGATCCTACGTTATTAAAATACAATAAAACAGTCATGTTAATAAATTCAAAAATATTATTACAACTAAATATAGATGTTTGCTTGGATTATTTGTCAGAGAAAAAATACTACATTTCCGATTAAAAATAGCTATTCGCTTTTCTTTTATTTACAATATTATTTGTGGAAAATCCCGCTATCCAAACAAATTAAACATTGGCTTGGTCAAAAAGAATTTCTTCTTACATGAATAAAAATCGATATATCTTCGGGATTATTCTATTTTGGATACATTTTATTAACTTATTTCAATTTATATTAGTTAGTTTCGACAATGTATTTTATATACTTTTTAATGACACAAATAGCTAACAAAAGGAAGTTGCGACGTGTGGAAAATCATGCTCTCGAAAGAAAATAAAAAGGGGGATTTTTTTGTAGGCCGAATACAATTATTTTCTTCGGAAAACCAATAAGTCAATAAACATCTTTCATTAAATATTTGTTTATTTGGCTTTATTTAGAATTGAACGAATTATTTATCGCATGTAAAGATTATTCTTTTTTTTTCATTATCCAAATTTACACTGGTGATACCAGATCAGGCTGCCCTGTGGCTCCCTGAGACGAAATTCACCTACATTGACGTTTTTTTTTTTTTTTTTTTTTTTTTTGTTTGTAAAACTAAATTATGTTCTACAAAACCAAAACCAAAAACAACAGCCCCTCTCCCTTTCTCCCTCCCCTTTTTTATTTTTATTTTTCCTACCCTACTCCCGGTCATGGATATGACCTTAAACTACATCCGATGGTGAGATCCGGCTTACGGACTTTGGGGAATGTGGAGCCTCCTCTTAATTACCATTGCTCCCAGGTCCACCCTGACCCGGAGTGGTAGTACCTGTTAGGGTCCCAACTATGGGTTAAATAGAAACAGATATTAAAAGGGGAAAGAAACAAAAAAGAGAAGAAAACAAGACAAGATTCGACATTAAATAACCCAAAAAGGGTTGATATGCCGTAAAACAAAACTACCAAACCAAAAACCCTGATTAAACATTTGAAGATATAAAGAACTTGAAGCATAAAAACTTTCACTATAATGACCAGATTCGGCATTAAATAACCCAAAAAGGGTTGATATGCCGTAAAACAAAACTACCAAACTACCAAACCAAATTTACAAAATTGAACGACATTTATTAAAAAAGTATTAAAACATATAAACAGCACAATGTTCGCCAGCAATTAAAACACTGAATTTGCGTTCAATTTTTACAGAATTACCAACAAAATTAGAATTTAATTCTATGACAATACAGACAATATAAGTCTGATCATCAAAATGTGAAGTGTTACTATTAAAGAATTATTTATCGCACCGAAACTTTGATATTTGTTTCCCTTAGCGACATTTTCAAATTCAAGCAAAAGTTTATTTTGTTTTTGTTAAGCGAACACATTCATCCCGCTTTTTTTTAAGGGGGGATGTGCAAACATTTCTGTGTAGCTGACTTGCCATATTTTTATAATAGTCTCTATGCTACAATTGCCATCCCCCTTTCTCTGTCCATCTCCTCCCCCCCCCCTCGCTCTCTCTCTCTCTCTCCTACCTTCTTTCCTCTTCTTATCTGGTTTGAACTTACAGCAAAATGTCTGAAGTAACTGTTATGTACAGCCTAGGTGTAGCTAACTTTCCATATTTTTATAATAGTCTGTATGATACGATTGCTACATCCCCTCTCTCTGTCTCTCTCCCAACCATTTCTAAATAATAGACGCCCACTGTTTTCCGGATTGTGTATAATCGATAACAAGCAAGTACATCTCTACATAGGAGTGGAATCTAAGTGAGAGAAATAAGTATTTTTATTACCAGGGGTGTTAACTCATTCACTTGACTAGCTAAGAGGATTAACTTACTCGAAGGGTTCTGGTCCGATAGGATCAGAGACCGCGTGCGCCATGCTCAGGCAAGCAAATGCCAACTATAAAAAAGCACGCCAGTGGATATCGTACTAAGTAAAATTCAGTTCTAAGTGATAGTCATCTGACGGTCGAGGTTCAATCCTCAGTGCGGGCGATACGAAGAATTGCGAATTACTGAAGACCGCTTCCCAGTCATGGCAGATGGAACGAGAGCATGCTACCCCCGTGGATTTAATAAAGGAGTCCGTTCGAAATTCGGTCCAGATTCCCGAGTTCGACAGAAAGATTCCCGAGTTCGAAAAGATACACCCGAAGAAAGCCGGAGGTTACAGCGGCCGATACATTGTGATGATAACACTCGGGATAATAACAGTAGTCCGAATTATCAAAATTATACTAATATTTACTATTTTAAAGTTAAATTATAATTTTCGATTTACTCCGGGCAACACGCCTTGGTAATATATATATATATATATATATATATATATATATATATATATATATATATATATATATATATATTAAGCTACACAGAGGCTTCCGCGTTTCATCCCCTGACCAATATAGCAAAACTAACACCAAGAAACAAAAATATAAGCACCACAAACAGCAATAACCAAAACCCTAATAGCAATCACCCAAATAGAAATGAAAAAAAAAGTTAGCAATGAAGAGAAAAGATGTAACTGCATAAATTGTACACTTTGTCCACTACAAAATAAATGCCTAACCAAAAGTATTGTTTATCAACCCACAATATTTGCCAAAGAAAGACCGAATAACAAGAAGTACTACGTGGGTATCACCTCTTTATATTTTAAAACCAGATATTACAACCACAACAGGTATACAATTCTGTTTTTCTATTGCATCGTCGGACATTTTTTCCTCAAGGCGATAAGTCGTTTAACACGTCTTCTTTTCTATTTTACTAATTAATAGTACATTGAGTTTACTCAAAAAGCCTTCCTGCTATCATAATATGAAAACAGATATATCTTTATGTATATATAAAGCTCTCTCTCTCTCTCTCTCTCTCTCTCTCTATATATATATATATATATATATATATATATATATATTACTAAAATAGTAGGTTAACCTAAAACCCTTACCTGAAGATTGGTCACTTCGGAGTTCATCGTAAGTTTACTTGGCTTTATGAGCATTTCTCCATCGCTATTTGTCGATGAAACACGTTGAGCCTACTCTCAGCCTGCCACGCCAGCAGGAGATCCAATCAAAGTTCCTGTTGTTTCGGATATATCTACAAAGGCTTCTTGAAATTGTCAGGTTAAACAAATTATTTAGAATAGGATGACAACAAATAAATGTTTACATTAACTTTTTAACGTTTATAAAATATAAATGTTATGTCAATTAAAAAAGAACTACGACATGTGAACTAGAATTGATTGTTTTGAAATATTTCTTTAGAATTTGATGTAAAGAGTAAAAAATTAATGAATAAAAATTCGATGTGAAATAATTTAGGCTAAAAAATATTTCTTTTTGCTATGTATCTTTGGTATAATAGTTAAAGATAGGACAATGAAAGAATAGCAAAGATTATCCATAATTATTTTTTTTATTGAACACTTGTTAAAACAATGAAAGATGAAGAGTTCGTAAAGAATCAGAGTTCCAAGTGTCTGAGAACGTTCAAGGTGAAAGTAAGAGTTGTTTTGTCTGCAAGAAATTGAGTACAGATATACATTTCGGCAGGTTCCGTGTGCGTTTACGTGTGTGTAAATAAAATACACACTATATGTGTATTGGCGTGCCTGTTTCGTTAGTAAGAGAGTGCATATATGAACTTGTGTGTACGCGCATTCGGTGAGCAGTGTGTATGTGCTGTCGCTGGGCGTGCGGTAGTTCGTGAATGTCTCTCGGCAATGTGGTACTTGTTGAAGGCATTTCGGTCCCAAAAAGCTTAGGCAGGATGTATCGTACGCACGCGTGTCGTATTTGACAAAAAAATAAGGAAAAAAGAAAAAGAAAAGGAAAAACATTGTGTTTGGGTTTTTATATTACGTGCTAGAATTCGAAGTAAACATTCGCGCGTCTCTATGATTCGTTGAAAGATTCTGATGATTAAAGCTTTTGTCCAATTGAGAGAACGTAAGAACAACATTCACTGCTGCTGCTGCTTCTAAAAAGTTCAAAAACAAATCTAATAGAGATAAATGTAGATACAAGAAAAGAAAAAAAATTACTCAGTATTCATGATGTTATATTACATCGGCTAGTGGTCCGAATCAATGGGCTGCTGATATACCCTTTGAAAAGGATTAGCAGAAAAAATGTTCAGGCCACATACATTCTTTAAAACTTCACAATATGCCATATTTTATATAAAGTAAAGCTGTAATTCTGTTTCAGTCCGTGTGTGTGTCCGGCTAAAAGTCAAAAACTACACAAGGTACACTTACAAACATTAGATCATTGGATTCAGTTTGACAACGATGAGCTTATGGTAAAATAATCTACTGTAATATTTGTTCCCTTGCGGTTACGGGGTACAAACGTAGTGCATGGGGTGAGGGTATGAATATGCTTTTATTTTTCATTCTTACTAGCAGTTGTTTCAAACACAATACTAATTCAGGTCAATTAGTCAATCAACTATTTTTTCTATCTTGCTTACTTTTCTCTTTCTTTCTATTACATTGAACCAGTTGCCAGAGAGGAAGAGAGAAAGAGAGACAGAGCGAGAAAGAGGTAGAAATAGGGGCAGTAGGGGGAAGAGGTAGAGAGAGAGACAGTTAATGGGAGATACAGAGATTGGAAGTTAGAGGGAGAGAGAGAAAAAAAAGAAAAAACGAGAGAGAGAGAGAGAGGGGGGGAGAAAGAGAGAGGGAGAGAAAGGAATAGCTAGAGTGAGGGGAATAAAAGAAATATTTTTACACACACTTTTAAAAGTCTTCTATTTTGTTAACCATAACCCCGAACATGCTGGATAACCTTGCTACCCTTTTATGACAATATCGTTATTTTTTAAATGTTCACACTTGCGCATTCATTTCGGCTCATGCCCCACCTGAATATCTGTCACCCCAGGTCATCACACTTAAACATCCATCATACTGACAAAATATGAGGCGCATATTTTGGTAAAGGGTACTTGGATGTGATAAAGCGTTGCTGTGACGTCACGTTCGAGAACTTAACCAATTCCGCCGTCTTTCTTCCGGTCTCGATTTTAGCTCTATAAAATGTGCTTAGCGATTGTCCCTGACGAATAAGCCCCTCATGAGTCTCGGGTGTGGTTTGGGTATAAAAAAAAAAAACATATGGACAATGGATATCATGGTCCATGCACGATGAGTTCTCTGGATTAAGAAAACTAATAAAAACAGAAGGGAATTTGTTTTGTTTGTTATTGCATCCCAAAGCAGACGAACAGATCACGTGGGTGACAAATCAAAGATGGCCGACCGCATACGTCAGAGAGAAAATATACAACATTATACCCCATACTTTATTAATTTCACTCAAATGTTATATTCCAGCACAGCACATGCCAAAGACAAAAATACTTTTTAACTTTGCCAATAAATCTAATCCAATTCTTGTTATTCAGATTAGTTTTATGGTAATGTTTTTCACCCCCTATTAGAGATTAAAAACAACAAGATTAAATTAGTATTATTGTATTGCAATGCTTATTTATTTTTAACTCAAGAGAAGCGACACGTACACTATAATAAGTGGAGGTGAAATTTTAATTGGAATTTCTAAAAGAGAATAAATGATAGGAATTAGTAAGGTTTTTAAAAGGTGGGAAATTTCGTGAAACGGAAGTTCTTTGACATCTTAGAATAAATTGTGTCTAGGAAGGAAAATAAATATATGAGAGCTAGAGTATTGGGCTAGATTCAACTTATAGTATCTGTTTTGTCCTCGTTCATTGGAGGCGAAATCCGTATAGACTGGGACATTTATTTTGTTCCGAATTCAGAGAGCCGATGTTTTGGGAGATGCGTCAACAGATTCGAAATTAATTTTATTGTTCCAACGCATCTCCCTGGCTATCGTTCGTGGCAACGCTATGTCAGTAACGACGGCGTCACTTCCGTTCTAATCGTCACCTGTTGACGCTCTCTTTTTCTTTCTCTCCCCTATCTATCTACCTATGTCTGTATCTGTCTCTTTGCTTCTCTTTCTCTCACATTATTGTTTATAAATAATTGGACTTGTTTTGGTTTGTCTTTACAATGGCAGCCATGATTGTTTGAAATTGTATTTCTTGTCATTGAATAAAATTGTAGAATTTTATTGTTGATTTGAAGTGCTAAACTGATATAAATTTTGTTCAGAATGTTTTTCGAGTAAATAAAGGCATTGTTCAATGGGGGTCTTGGTATATGAATATTTTTATGTCATCGCTGCTAATAGTTTCATTGGATATTTTAAGTCTTTTTATCTTATTAAACAGGTTGTAATGAATAATTACGAGTAACTTTCCTTACTCTGACTTATCTCCCTTTTGGAGAACTCTCCTGCTTCTACTAACCACTATAAATAGTAGCACTAATACTGTACCGACATTGTGTGCTGAATAAAGCTTTCCTAAGTTACGTCTGTTCTCGTTAGTCATTACACAGGTCGAGAAGATTTTTTAAGTATAATTAATAATGCGGTAAGTACTTTAGTAATAGCATGTGCAATTTTATTGTAAGCGCTGCCAATATATGATATTACGGAATGGATATTTCTTTTGTAAGATTTAGGTAAACCGTATGAAGTAGGAATAGTGGAGTAGTATCGATGTACAACAACCAAGTTTTATTGTTATTGATTAGTTTTTTGTATTAGACTTAATTTTTTCTATTCATTTGTATATGAAGATGAAATCAGTGTCTTCGTATGTGTCTTTGTCTAGGTGTAGTTGCAATATCTTTTCCTTTGTATGTAATGTTGTCCATGATTACAAATCATCACCCTTATCATCCGGTTAAATGATATTTTGATTGTTAAGTATGTTTTTGGTGTGTCTCGATTAGTGATGGAACGATTCCAATATCTTTTCCAGATTTCAATACAATTACCGATTCTTTTCTAAATATCCGATTCCGATACACGTACTGATTCCGATTCCGATTCCGATTCCGATTGTTTGAACACCTCTAAATATTTAGTTATAGAGTTGTTTTTATTTATTTTTTTAATCGTCGGATCACCTTTAAAACCCCATGTAATATGTGCATATATTTTTGCAAACGTAAAAATACACTGGGAGGTTGGATCTAAGTATTTTAGTTTTACTAGTAGTTTAAAATCAATACCTATTTATCTTTTCATAATTAGTACGAGTAATAGACATTTAAGTTTTAACTAAAAACAAAAGCATAACAACAAAATTAAAACAATCGTGTTTGGCATCGGAAAATAGGCACACATTTCTCTGATTATGATACTGATTCTGGTATCCCAAAAAGTTCCGATTTTTTCAATTCCCGATTCCGATTAATCTTCCCAACACTAGCCTCGATGTCTTTTAGATTGTACTGTATCCATGTTTTGGGTGGAGTTAATCTCATGGATAAAATCCTTAGTGAAAACCGTGTATTCTGTCTGTAGTTTCGCATGATCGTAATTTGTTTGTTACTTGGATAACATTTTGGATGCTGATTTGTATCCGAAACTGAGGACTTCCATCTCCCTGTTAGAGAGTATAGTATTTGAGAGGTTTTGAATTGGTTCAGAGTGTCTGATGGATCCCCGTTTGATGTAGCATATTACGTTTTGTAGGTTTTTGTTTAGTTTTTAATGTGGGTAAAATTGTATTAATTCTATCTGGTGTGTAATGTTAATATATATATATATATATATATATATATATATATATATATATATATATATATATAAGAAAGGAAGGATGAAGGTAATCCGACGTAATAGGAAATGAAAAAGGAAAAAACAAAAAAATGTTTTTTTTATGTATTCATCAACGTTTCGTCTTTATTTGTAAGACTTCCTCAGAATGATAATTTTTAAAAAAATGTCATGCAAGTACATAGAAATATTGGGTTGACATGATGGGTTAATGAGAAGAAGTAGTAGCCACTACTGGGAGCACAGGACCGAGGTCCAGGTTGAAGGAAATCGGTGGCATGGAATGAAATTAATGTGGATGGCTGTGAGTGAAAAAGTGGAGGGGTGGGGTGAATGAAATTAATGTGGATGGCCGTGAGTGAAAAAGTGGAAGGGTAGGGAAAGAGGAGTGGAGGGGAGGCTTTGTGTTTTTGGGGTGTAGGTTTTTAGAAAAGATTTGAAAAAATGAAGGTGATTGGAAGTGGAAGAGGTGGATGGGTAAGAGTATGAAAGAAATAGTCGAAAGGGTGAAATGGGTGAGGGGGAGAGGGGAGATTTTGTTGTAGTTAGGTGTGAAATTTTTGGAGGATGGGAGTGTTTGACCAGCTGCTATGTCAGGAATGTGTGGATATAAGTAAGTTAGAAGGAAAATGTTGAAATGTGCTGAGAATGTAACAGTGGGAGGAGGAAAAAACAACAAAAAAACAGAAGGAGAGAAGTGATATTAGTTTAGGTGATTTTGTGCATGGAGTGATGATGGTTTGAGATTAAATTGAGGGCAAAAAAGGGGTTTAAATATCTAAATATTTGTGAGGGTATCTGGATTGTGTTCACATGCGGGGACTTGTATGCAAGTACAACTGAGAACGAAGAGAAAAAGAGGTTATCCATGATCCAGGTTCAGTTTTTGTTCGGTCAGGATAATTTTGCTTATTAAGGGGAAGAGATTATAGAAACCATTTTGTTGTCTGATGGTGTTGGAGGCTGTGATTAGTGCGGTTTCCAGTAGTCTTCGCTGAGCTTTGTTATGAATGTATTTGGTGATTTTGGCCTGTTCAAATTTGAAAGCATGATCGTGCTCTGATGCATGAAAGAAAAGTGCCCTGAGAGAGTTATTGTTTTTTTATGAAAAAAAGATTGAGCGAACACAAAAGGGATATAAAAAACAATAACTCTCTCAGTGCACTTTTCTTTTAAACCCCCAATAAATTGCGGTGCAACCCTCCTATGTGTCAACAAGCAAGCTTTTCTATTAATTGCTGTGTTTTCTCCATCACTTATCGCTCCATTTATTTATATTTAAATCGAACAAACTATTAATTTCATTTTATATCTGTGTTCATATATGATTCAAAATAGTTTTCTTTTTCTCATAATATTTCATAGTATTTTAGGCCGTATATGATCATCGCAAGACATCTGCACATCACTGAGACTATACCTCCCTTTTTGTCTGATTTTACTTCAGTCGAAGTTCTCAGAAATCAAGGGACCTCTTCCTGGAGCTAACATTTGCTATCTATATGAGATACGTAGATATTCGAATATTCTTCTTTATTTCTCAAACGTTGTCTAAGTAAAGAGGTTCAGAACATTAGTTTTCTTTTCTCCAATTGACCAGTTAACTATGTTATAGTCTATCTTTATTCTGGTTTCTTAGTCCTACCGGATTCCATGACAAGAATTCATCTAGTCTGGTGGAGTATCCAGCTATGTGGTGTTACTTGAGATAACATCACTAGGAGAAGGTGCACTGTTCTCTGTATGAGTCAGTGTATAGCCGTTATTAGGAGGTCTTATTTGTGCTGCGAATACTATGTTATTTCGAATATTTTGTCAGGGTTTACTTGTAACGTGAAGTATCCTCATATGAGGTTGTTCTGACAAACCCTTGTACAGAGAGACCTAATACACTCGAAGATGGTGTCGAGTAGGAACAGTATGAATGCAAATTGCATCTTTTTATAAAGTTGTAAATGATTAAAGGACATTAACATCTAACAGTTTCATAAACATAACAGACACTAAAAAAAGAGTGGTTCTGCAACCATTTTTACAACTATACTAAAAGAGCCCATCCCACAAAGTTGTTACATTTGATATACAACGTCAAAAAAAAAGGGGCCACTTATCTGTCATGATACGTGCCACTTTATTTACTTCACACCAACATTTTTCCTACCCCCTTTCCAGAATAAAAAAATGGTGGTAATAAAAAAATTACCAAATATTTTGAATTGTAACTGAGTTGAATGACAATTCAATGTCAGGATATGGAAGCAGGGGATAACTCCGACAGAGCGAAACCGAAAAATACGGTACCGATTGCCAATGACACAAAAGATAATTGCTGACTATGTGGAAACTGTCAAAAATGCCATCCCGAAGACAGCTGAATACGAAGAACAACAGAGCGTCAACTACAGGTTCCTTCGTTTTTTTTTTAGGACGATGGAAATGAGGGGGGGGGGGGCATTTTTGTTCTCTCCTTTGTTTACGAAACATTTTACGAGAACATAACGAACGCTGGTACGAATAAAAATTTAAAAGTGAATGAAAATATTCATAAAAGATTTATTTATAAAACTTAATGTTTTCCTTTGTCTTTTTTTTTTTTTCATTTTTCGTTGTCATAATATTTTATCAGCAGCGTCTCTCTGCCCGTTTACTTTAAGCGTTTTGTTATTATTCTTAACTGGTTTGCATGCTAATAGCAGTATTTAATCGATCATTTGACGTGTTCTACTCGGATAAGAATCTTCTCAGACTTTATATATATATATATATATATATATATATATATATATATATATATATATATATATATATATAATCCAGGTAAAACATCCACAGGGTAGTAATCCAAAGAATTTCAACCGGGTTTATAAAAAGTGCTCAATATTAAATAGAGGTTTTATATATGATTATTTTTATTTACACAGACATGTACAAAATCTGCGACACTGGCATGTCGATGTTATCGATCAACAGCTATTATAAACTGATATCTCATCAGGCAGGGTTAGAATCCGATCTTAACCTTAGACCATATTTGGAAGGGTTTATGATGTAGGAGTCGATTTTGTAACTCTGTCGAGACAACAAAGAGTGTTCTGAGCAGACCCGCCCCAGATGTGGTACCAGTACTCCATCTTAGGGTGTATCTGACTCTAAAGCTGTCTCACCCAATAAAACACAGATTTTAGTGCGTATTCATAAAAGTTCATATTATCTCCCTTGAATATCTCGCTTGATTATCTCCCTTGAATACCTCGCTTGAATATGCCAAAATTGCGGCCATATTTCTCTCTTATACGTTTGTAGATGAAATTAGTTTTTCTTTTATAAAATAAAAACTACTTTATTAATTTACATGATTTTTGGTATAGGATATATTCAGTCCGTGACAGGTTCGTACATCAAACAGATATTCATCAGTTTTTTTTCTTCGGATAAGCACACACATTTTTGAGGGTGATGACGAAATTCTCTGGAAATATTTTTATGCGGATCAGCTTACGTTAAACTTACATAAAAATGATCATTTTTTTTTAAATTTTAGATTTAAATTGATTTATACATTTACCAGATCAAGTTATTTTATTTAAAAAATAAATATCCATACGTAGACGTTTTTCAGTATTGTGCAATCCTTTGCTACTAAATGTTCCTACTTCAAATAAATACAATATTAATTGACTTAAGTTATTCTTACTATCGGGAAAATTCCACGGTGCATTCTACATCAATCTGTATAATTCACTGTTAATAATAATATTATTTTTTTTGAAATAATAAATGTTCGTCAGGGTCAATATTATTAAGAAAATGGCAAACCCAGTATTTCAAAAGATAATCATGTCAAATTTAGTACAATTCGGACGAATTGTTTTCTATTCTTTTTAGTATTTTTAATATTATAAGAGTATATATTAGGAGCGTCATTTTTAGTCCCCTATGAGATCTTTGGTACTCCAATTGTTCTATATGTCAATTTTGGTTCAATTCTGCCCGGGGATCTAAATGCTTATCTATGTTATAATAGGCTGGTGGTGGTGGTCTTCTTCTTCTTCTTATTATTATTATTATTAGTATTAGTAGTAGTAGTAGTAGTAGTAGTAGTAGTAGTGGCAGTGTCATTATAATCCCGTGTATCACACTCGATATTGCAATAATTACTCATGCGAAATTTGCCCCGATTCTGACCAAACCTTTTCGGTACTCTAAATGTTTAGTAATATTAATAATAGTATTAACAGTAGTTTTTTTCTCCCGTGAAAATAATTATCATTACAGCTAAATATTCTTTAAAAAAATAAATGTCTGTTAGGATCAATACTAGTAAAAAAAAAATGATTCTTTCTTCTTCCATACAAATAATTGTCATTGTAAATTAAATACTATAAGTTATTATTATAAATAAAACGAGCATGTCTCTTCTTTCTTTCTTTATTTTAAATTGTAGCGATTTAATTCTGTTTAAAACAATAAATATTCTCTCTCTTCTTACCGTAAAAATAATTGTCAGTTAAATTTTCTTCAAATCAATGAAACGAATCTAACCTTTTTGAAATGTATTTATTTAAAATTGTACTATTTTAGTCAATTGGACGACATAATTTAATTTTGGAACAATTTAGTCAATTGGACGACATAATTTAATTTTGGAACAATTCATAAAAAATAATTGCCATTGTCAGCTAAATGTTATTTAAATAAATAAATCAAATCAATAAATCATTCTTGCAGTAGGGGGCCACTTGAAGGTTGCCAGCATCCCTAAGTGAAAGTGGTTCGATGGAAGGGACTAGATTCGAACTTGGCACACCCGTGTCGTTGTCCACTTAACCACCGTCCCTTCCAATTTCTGGGGCGCGGGATGCTTAATGGATGCTGGTGTGGCCTATAAAATAGTCTATGGCGGGTTCGATCGCCATCCGATCCATTAGGATGTTTAATTATATACTAATACTGTTGAAAAGTCACTTTACTTCAACTAATATAAAATATATCTTTAAATAAATAAGACGACTGTGTCTCGTCTATGTTTATTTATTTATTTAAAATTTTAACAATTTAATTCTTTTTGAAACAATAAATATTCTTTGTCTCCTTATCATAAAAATAATTTTCAGCTAAATATTCTTCAAATCAATAAAACGGATGTCACTTTTTAAACTGTATTTATTTAAAATTGCAGTTTTAGTCAATTGGACGATATAATTTGATTTTGGAACAATTCATTTTAAAATGGGTAAAGTCGGAATTTATTTACCTTAGCGACATCAGATTAATCACAAATAACCATCTTTGCTTCTCAGACGATCTCATTTTATTTAAATACGTGTCAAAAGTGATAACGTATGTACCAACATGAAATGCTTTATTTCGGAATTTTTTATATGAGGATAGATCATTTGTATTATTTGGATAATTCGAACTACTGTTCTCATCTTGGATGTTATTCTCACAATGTTTCGGCCGATGTAACCTCCTACTTTCTTCAGGCGCGTCTCGTCCAACTCGGTAATCTGTACAAAATTTCAAACGGAAGCTTTTATTTAATTCCCGCCGAGGGTAACTTACTCTCGTTCCTCAAGTCATGAGGTCTTAAGTAATTCGTAGTTGTATTCTTAATATCTTAGTATCAAATCTAGAAGGCTCCTAAAATTCATACTCAAATTGTCCGCAAGAAACCGTGGCGTAACGTGCTAAGTAATAATCAGATCTATTTCTAAGTGACATTCTTTTGGAGGTCGAAGGTTCAATCCTCAGCACGGACGTTAAACGTACATAGAAATGCGATCATTTATTTTATTTAGATTTAAAATAATGTATATATTTATCTGATCACCTTATATATTATATAAAGTAATGTCATACCACGAACCTTCTTCCCAGCCGACTACAATATGGTCGTCTTCAAGTCTAATGTAAACAAATACTTCTTTAGCCGTCCTCTTGGATAATCTTCGGTCCATTCGTCCCATTGTTTCCGGTCCTCTCTAGGTGGCGATCATCGTCCAACTGACGGTCTCCTTAACGCTTATCCTCGAGTGGGTTCCTAGCCTTGATAAGTGGTTATTCATTAGAAGAAGAACAAAAAAACAGTGGCCTGTAGAGGTCTAGTGATGCTCGGGTCCTGCTAGTTTAATAAGATTTATTGAAAGACTTTCATTACATATTATCATTTTTTATTTGATATATTTTTAGAACTTGTAATTACAATTCATTAGCTAGAGAAATTATTACGATAAATAAATACAAAATATTTTTTGACCATGAGTTAATTTTCATTGGACTACATTTTATTACTATTATTTTTTTTACACACACGTCATATATATATATATATATATATATATATATATATATATATATATATATATATATATATATATATATATATATATAATGAAATGCACTTAGGTTTTACACTTTACTATAAAAGGTATCTATCAACATTTATTTATTTTTTATTAATCTCTCTCTTTCTCTCTCTCTCTCTCTCTCTCTCTCTCTCTCTCTCTCTATATATATATATATATATATATATATATATATATATATATATATATATATATATATATGGTACGTCAATGAAAATTAGTAAGACCTGCAAATGGAAGCAAATCGGTATTTTCAGTTGTTCAAAACAAGGAGTAGTTTAGTTAATAAAAACATTTATTTTTCATCTCTTTCTTTCCTTAAACCAGGCTTTTCAAAGATTAAAATCTTATCATCAGAGGAAAAATTATGATTGATAAGTTGACAGGGTAGGACTGTCAAAGTTCCAAATTTGAAAAAGTTTTCTTTTAAAAATTAAAAATTAAAAATTAAAGAAATTCAAAAAAACTTCTTTAAAAAATGTTTCCAAAAGGTTCAAACGGGCATGGGAATCACCAATAACGAAATTCAAAAAAAAAAAAAAAACGTTTTTTGGGATTATTATTACACAGTTGAGTCTCTGTGTAGCGTAATTGCCATATATATTTCCATTGCTTACTACCTAGCTTTACTTACGTATCGAGCACTGTTGAAGTAAATACTGAAAACTGATACATAAAAATTATATCTCCTTATAATATTTTATGTGGATACATTAAGTACTAATATATATATATATATATATATGATAATTTTATTTACACAGACATGTACAAAATCTGCGACACTGGCATGTCGATGTTATCGATCAACAGTTACTATAAACTGAGATCTCATCAGGCAGAGTTAGAATCCGATCTTAACCTCAGATCATATTTGGAGAGAATGAAGTGGAGGGGTAGAGAGAGAGAGAAGAAGAAGGAAAGAAATTTAACATTTCAAAAATTAAAGCCGTTAAAAAATTAAAATTAAAAATTAAAAATTAAAAATTAAAAAATCTAAAAATCTAAGGTCTAGAATCTGAAACAGACAGGGCAAATAAATAAATAAATAAATAAAAAAATAAAAAAATAAAAATATATGGTGGAAAGAGGAACAAATAATGATGAGGGGAGAGACACATAGAGGAAAAAAGAAAAAGAAAAAGAAGGAGAGAGAGAGAGGGCGTCTGTTGATTTAGATCGGGAGGGAAGGAGGGGGGGGTGGTAGACATGCACGAATTAGGTGTCAAAAAACCGTCGAGTTTATAAATGTATTTTTCCAAGTGAACTGTAGTATGCGTGCGTGCAAACTGGGCTGATTGTTATATTGGTTGGGGCGGTGATAAAATGTGTCGCGGTTCTGGGTTTATATTGTCTTTATAATTTGTCTGGAGTTAATTTGAATAAATAAGTATATTCGTTAAATGTAACAGGAATAGTAGTAGTAGTAGTAGTAGTAGTAGTAGTAGTAGTAGTAGTAGTAGTAGTAGTAGTAGTAGTAGTACTAATAATAATAATAATAATAATAATAATAATAATAATAATAATAATAATAATAATAATAATAATAATAATAATAATAATAATAATAATAATAATAATAATAATAATAATAATAATAATAATAATAATAATAATAATAATAATAATAATAATAATAATAATAATAATAATAATAATAATAATAATAATAATAATAATAATAATAATAATAATAATAATAATAATAATAATAATAATAATAATAATAATAATAATAATAATAATAATAATAATAATAATAATAATAATAATAATAATAATAATAATAATAATAATAATAATAATAATAATAATAATAATAATAATAATAATAATAATAATAATAATAATAATAATAATAATAATAATAATAATAATAATAATAATAATAATAATAATAATAATAATAATAATAATAATAATAATAATAATAATAATAATAATAATAATAATAATAATAATAATAATAATAATAATAATAATAATAATAATAATAATAATAATAATAATAATAATAATAATAATAATAATAATAATAATAATAATAATAATAATAATAATAATAATAATAATAATAATAATAATAATAATAATAATAATAATAATAATAATAATAATAATAATAATAATAATAATAATAATAATAATAATAATAATAATAATAATAATAATAATAATAATAATAATAATAATAATAATAATAATAATAATAATAATAATAATAATAATAATAATAATAATAATAATAATAATAATAATAATAATAATAATAATAATAATAA
>OY744550.1:29837756-29867756 GCA_963556195.1 Sepiola atlantica
TTGATTTTATATCATATTCAATGTTTTGAAAGACAGATTCTTATATGTTATCAAATTTATTTTCTTATTTAGCATACAATTATTTTGGCATATTCTGAGATATATTTAAATGATTCTATGGATTTATTTCTCGGTGTTGATTATATAAAGAACGATGAGAATTTGATGATGAATACTGACTGTAATTTATGGACCTCATTTGCCTAAAAGAATTGCTATAGCTCAAGAGTGTAGAACCAGTGCTATGTTATATATAATATTTTTAAGTCGATTTTATATCATATCCAATGTTTTGAAAGACAGATTCCCATATTTCACAGAATTTATTTTATTATTTAGCATACAATTGTTTCGGCATACAACAAGATATATGTAAATGCTCCTATGCATTTGTCTCTTAGTGTGAACCATCAGTGCTGGTTATATAAAGAACAATGAAAAACAAAGGCAAATAAAGTCCATACAAGTACAGTCAGTATTCATTGTCAAATCCTTTTCCCCCCTAATGGAACTATTCATAACGTATAGGCATCTTATATTTTAACTGTTAATATTTTAATCGTTCCTCATCCTCTAATATGTTGATTCAGAATCTCTTAAATCAAGATATGCATTCCTCCACTAACCTTCCTTCTTTGTTTTGTCCAATTTTTCATTTATTCCTCGAGTAATTGTCATCGAATTTCCATTATATATTTACTTTTTTACATATATTTACATTTATATATATATATATATATATATATATATATATATATATATATATATATATATATATGTATATATATATATTTATGAATATATATATATATATATATATATATATATGTATATATATATATATATTTATGAATAAATATATATATATATATATATATATATATATATATATATATGTATATATATATATATTTATGAATAAATATATATATATATATATATATATAAATGCGAAAGTTTTTAACACTAATTGATTCAAGTGATTTAATAGAAAAGGATAAAATATTCAACATTACTTGAAATATTTGCTGATTAATTTTCAGGGAGGTAATTTAAATTAAATTAACTACAAAGAAAGATATACGAAGCAAGAGTTCAGAAAGAGGAGAAGGTGATTGACTGACTGACTTACCCCTTCTCACTCTGTCACTGTCTCCCTCTCTCTCCCTTCCATTATATATATATATATATATATATATATATATATATATATATATATATATATATATATATATATATATATATATATATATATATATATATATATAATATTTACTACTGTTTTTTTTTTATTAATTGTTCACTAATAGACAATTTTCCTTGTTGTTTTATATATAATATTAATTGTTAAGTATTTGGACAATTATTTTTTGTTCTACAATTTCTTTTACTTAATCTGTGCTTAAATAGCAAAAAACGTATTTCTATATATATCTGCATTGAGCTATAATTCTCATTTTTTATTTAATAAATTAATTTATATAATTTTTATACTTTTCTATTTTTCTTTTAAGTACGATGTAGATTTGTTTACTATTTACAACCCTAATTTATCATTTCCCAATTGATATTCGAGCTAATAATTTTTGTTTCCGTATATATTTAGACAATGTAGAGCTATTTCTGTATTTTTCACCTCTGAATGTCATCATGTGATGATTATACCCAAACTTTAAAATTATCTTCTGTGTGGCTCCTATGTATAGTTTTTATTCATTGCTGCTAATATTATTTACTGTATACTTTGCATATAACATCAATTGTTAAACATCTATTCATTAGTGAACCATTATTTCATTCTCCGATTCCATGTTTGCATTTTTATTAACACCAGTAGCATCAGGATTATTATTACTATTACTATTAATTTTTGTATTTAGTATAACTTGTACGTTATTCATACAATAATAACTAAGTTTGATGCTAATCCTATTTAAAATGTTTGATAGCATATTGCTTTTAAGAAAATATTTATCGTTTATCCATAAGAATAGTTTACCAATTTGTGTTTTCTCCCTCCTATAAGACAGCTGAACCAAATTATATTTCCATTTTCATTTATTGGTCCCCCGATTTATAAAATCGGGGGACCTATGTTTTGAGGCATTTCCGTCCGTCCGGATTTTTCTCCGCAACCATCCATTGAATTTCACATAAATTTTGCATAAAATTGTAACTTTGGTCAGGCTAGAAGGTGACATTCTTCGATTTTTGAAAAAAAATCTGGTTAGCCCTCCAGGGGGTCAAAAGGCCTCGAAATGGCAAAAAATGACATTTTTTGCCCCATAACTTTTCATCCATCCATTCAATTTCTCTGACACTTGGCCAAAATGTGGAGGCAATTGTTCCTAATAGAAAATAAGTATCGCTGACCTTGGAAAAAATCTGGTTTGCGTCTCCAGGGGGTCAAAAGCCCCCAAAATGGCAAAAATTACCCTTTTCTCATAACTTTTGATCCATCCATTCAATTGTTTTGAAACTTAGCCAAAATTTAGAGGCAATTGTTCTGGATATAAAATGAGCATCCTTGACCTCAGAAAAAATCCAGTTCGCGCCCCCAGGAGGTCAAAGGGGAGGTCAAAAATGCCCCAAATTGCCCAAATTTATTGCACTTTACACTCGCCACATCGATTCACATGCGCAGCTTGTTTTTATTTCATTTATTATTCGTTTTCAATATTAATGCATCCTCATATCTACTTTTTAGAGTATTTTCATATTCGTTTTGTGTTGATTTTCTGCAACGTTTTATTATAGACATGTCATCAACGGGAATACTTACATATTGCTTATCTAATATGCATTCCTTAATAGAAGAGTAAATGTTTCTCATATAGAAGTGTGTAAAGTTGCAAATTCTTTTGCTATTAATACCGTTAAACAATTTTATTATAGCTTTGGTATTTTCAAATATATTTATTAATTTTATATTTATTTTTTATAATATATTTTGTTCATTTTCCCTTATGTTGCTTTTGTAGGGCTAATAATATTCCAGACGGTTTATCTGCGCAGTTTTCTTTATAATTTTTTAACGTAGTAAACCATTCTAATTTACCTATATACTTTATTTTGTTGTCTAATTTTGATTTGGATAATAGTAATTTTGCTTCCTATTCATAGCTTATTCTACATCGATGTTTATTTTTTATAGAATTTTGTAACTTCATTATTGATTAATTTGCTTTGCATTTTTTTCCCCTAGATTTTGTAAGTTTTTCCAGATTGATCACTTTTACCAACAGTTTCGTATAAATATTTATCATTTTTATATAAAAAAATTTGTTTTGAAACGGGTTGTTTATTTTATTAACTTTTAAAATTGTTGATTATACTAATTAGTTCGTTTCTGAATTCTGCAATTTAAACATTTTTTTGGTGCACATATATTTGCGGATTGTTTGGCTTACAGCGAAGGGTCGAGGTTTCGCGCTATGTAAACATCTCAGAGCCAATCTATTATTGAACTGACGAAACCACTACACATATCTATAATTTCAAAAAACAAACAAACACCCATCCACACCCACACCCACACACTAGCGTGACTTGTATCCGGCGATCCCATGAAGATGAAGAAAACAAGAAACTTCTAATTTCACCCCTGAACCGCATATGGTATTGTCTTGGCCTTCGGGACTTGATTTACGCCGGTCTATGGGTTATGGGTCTGTCCTGTGCAGTTCTAGGAGGTCCACCCTCCCAGGCTTTGCCTCCCCTCTTTGAGGAGGAGTAAGTTTATTGCTTACTGTCTGAGGCGCCCCTACCGGGGAATGCCGACGGGGCTGCCCAGGCAATTTTTAATGGCCAGAGTGCTCACCTCTCGGGCGCTGGCTTTTCAAACCCCACTTTCCTGACCCGATCTTGGGTCACATCTTACTTGTGGGAGTAAGATAAAACTGGCCTTGTGCCTAACTCCTGGGAAGGAGTAAATAAAACCCCCGAACCGCATATAATTATTTTACTTATCATTGTTTACTTTGTGTAAAAATATACTATCAAGTTAAAAATAAAACCTTTAATGTTTAGGGATGTCCGACCAAAATACTTTTCCGCGTCCCCAAATCGTATTTCATTAGACAAAATTGCAATTCGGCACGTCATTATCTATTATTCTTATTCTTATTATAATAATTAGTTGCCAGCCAATGTAAGTAACCCGATAAATTTGAGTTTGTCTGACCCTGCCGTGAGAAACAGTTTTGCAAATTGCGGAATAAAAACAAGTTTTGTTTATTATCTTGATTGGATTTTACTTAACGAATGGGTCGTACGCATTTTGATGGATGGCTCGTCGCCTTTGAATTGCTACCGCCAAAGAAACATAAAACTTATGAAAATATAACCATTCGAATTTGTATAATACTAAAATAAGCACATATTACACGTATTAGTTCATTCAAATTACATGTACGATATATATATATATATATATATATATATATATATATATATATATATATTAATTTATTTTTACCTATATACGACGTCGCTTCAAGCGTATGCTCTCATCAGTGTAAGGAAGTGATAATTTTAGACGCCCAAGAAACATAAAACTTATGAAAATACAACCATTCGAATTTGTATAATACTAAAATAAGCACATATTACACGTATTAGTTCATTCAAATTACATGTACGATATATATATATATATATATATATATATATATATATATATATATATATATATATATATATTAATTTATTTTTACCTATATACGACGTCGCTTCAAGCGTATGCTCTCATCAGTGTAAGGAAGTGATAATTTTAGACGCCCAAGAAACATAAAACTTATGAAAATACAACCATTCGAATTTGTATAATACTAAAATAAGCACATATTACACGTATTAGTTCATTCAAATTACATGTACGATATATATATATATATATATATATATATATATATATATATATATATATATATATATATATATTAATTTATTTTTACTTATATACGACGTCGCTTCAAGCGTATGCTCTAATCAGTGTAAGGAAGCGATAATTTTAGACGGTCACAAGGCGCGAGCCTGATTCACAGAGTCAACGTAGACTCCGCACACTTTCGCGCTATCCTCTAGGCCATAGGAAATTATCATGTTATACGGAAGAAATAAACTTATATATATGTCAAACGCGGCGGGCTGTGAACATAAAGACAATTTAGAGGACTCAACGAACTTAATCGGAACCTTGCTTTATAGCTTAAGTGAATGTCTATTTTTTCATATCTCATAACAGTGTTACACTTTTAATCAGTTAAAGGGGGTTTATAGCAATATATATATATATATATATATATATATATATATATATATATATATATATATATATATATATATATATAGATACACACGCACGCACGCACACACACACACACCCACACACACACACACACACACATATATATATATATATATATATATATATATAGTCTAAAGAAACTTTGAGTCATTTCAAACAAAGAAAGACAATGCAGTTTAAATTCCCATGGATACTAACTAAATCCCAAATATCGCAGACTTAGCACTTGCATAAGCCGACTTACCACTGGAAAATTTACAAATACAAAAAGTGAAATAAAAATAGGGGACCTTAATTTAAATTGTGAAATATTAAATTGGGATCATCAGCTGTTTACCATGTAACTGTTTCGGAGATTTAAAAACAGAACAATTATAAAATTCATGGCTCACCAGTGGTACTGATAAAATGACCACTTCTCCAATAACCAAATGTAGAAACAATTCAGTTTTTATTTCACTAATATATATATATATATATATATATATATATATATATATATATATATATATATATATATATATGAGTGAATAAATAATCATAATAATAATAATACTAATAATAAAACATTACCCTTAAGACTACAGTTCATATCAAATTATACTACTACTACTACTACTACTAATAATAATAATAATAATAATTCGAGGAGGATGAGAAGACCGAGGAGGGACAGCACAAACCAGACCTCCACTGGAAGAGTGCAGAGAATACTGGGACATTGGGGAGACTTATTGCCACCAAAATCCCAGAGAAGAATAATGGTGCTTACCAGCGAGAAATCAATGGTAAAAGGCTGTTGCGATACCGCAAGATTATTTGCGGTGGTTATCGAAAAGAGGTAAAAAATACTGGAAATCTGGGGAGGCTTATTATCACTGAGACTCCAGGATATATCACTGAGTGTTGTCGGTGAGCAATCACTGACGGTGATCTGTGTGAGAACTACTAGCGAGTACAAAAAAAAAAAAAATAAATAAATAAAAAAAAAAAAAAAAAAAAAAAAATAATAATAATAATAATAATAATAATAATAATAATAATAATAATAATAATTATTATTATTATTATTATTATTATTATTATTATTATTATTATTATTATTATTTTTATTATTATTATTATTATTATTGTTGTTGTTGTTGTTGTTGTTGTTGTTGTTGTTGTTGTTGTTGTTGTTGTTGTTGTTGTTGTTGTTGTTGTTGTTGTTGTTGTTGTTGTTGTTGTTGTTGTTGTTGTTGTTGTTGTTGTTGTTGTTGTTGTTGTTGTTGTTGTTGTTGTTGTTGTTGTTGTTGTTGTTGTTGTTGTTGTTGTTGTTGTTGTTGTTGTTGTTGTTGTTGTTGTTGTTGTTGTTGTTGTTGTTGTTGTTGTTGTTGTTGTTGTTGTTGTTGTTGTTGTTGTTGTTGTTGTTGTTGTTGTTATTATTATTATTATTATTATTATTATTATTATTATTATTATTATTATTATTATTATTATTATTATTATTATTATTATTATTATTATTATTATTATTATTATTATTATTATTATTATTATTATTATTATTATTATTATTATTATTATTATTATTATTATTATTATTATTATTATTATTATTATTATTATTATTATTATTATTATTATTATTATTATTATTATTATTCTTCTTCTTCTTCTTCTTCTTCTTCTTCTTCTTCTTCTTCTTCTTCTTCTTCTTCTTCTTCTTCTGCAAAAGGCTTGCCTATTAGGAACGGCGAAAGTGTTAAGGTACAGCTTGAATATCTAAGGTCATGGGAAATTGACTTGATTTTCAAAAAAACAAAACCCCAACTAAAAACATCCAAAAGTTGAGACTTCTATGAGTAATAATAATAATGATAATAATAATAATAATAATAATAATAATAATAATAATAATAATAATAATACTGCTACAGATTAAAAAAAGGAAAGCTGGAGACGACTGAGGGCATGGAACTACCCAACGAAGAGCAGATGAGGGCGCTAGGCGAAGAAGACAGCTATAAATATTTGAGAGTTTTGGAAGCAGACACAATCAAATAAACAGAAATGAAAGAGAAGATTGGAAAAGAGTATCTTAGAAGAACAAATAGTCTTAGAAACAAAATTATATAGCAGAAACCTAATCGTGGATTAAAGAAGAACTCAGGCACCTTGATCAGAGGACTAGAAGATTAATGACCATGCACAACGCACTACATCCAAAATACGATACAGACAGACTTTACGTGAAGAGAAACGATGGGGGAAGAGGACTGGTATGTACAGAACACTGTGTGAACGACACTAAAAAAAGCTAGAGAAATACATAAACCAGAACACAAACAGGCTGATCACCGCAGCAAGAGACACCGTTCCAACGAACAACGCAGTAAGCATCGAAACTGGACACAAACAGACAGGAAAAGATAAGTGGGAAGAAAAACAACTACATGGACGCTTCATAAGACTCACAAGAGAAGAAACCAACGAAAATAGCTGGACATGGCTAAGAAAAGGACACATGAACAGAGAAACGGAATATTTACTGATGGCTGCACAGACCAATGCGATAAGGACAAACTACATTAAAGCTAAACTAGATAAAACTCAGGAAAACAGTAAATGCAGACTGTGTGGACAAAGAGACGAAACAGTAAATCATATAATAAGTGAATGTAGCAAACTCGTCCAAAAAGAATACAAGAACAGACATGACTGTGTGGGGAAAGCAGTACACTAGGAACTGTGCAAACAATTGAATTTCGAATACGCAGATAAATGGTACAAACATAACTCAGAAACATTACTGGAAAACGAAAAACACAAAATCCTCAGGGATATAGATATACAAACAGATAAACTCATACAAGCAAGGAGACTTGATGTTATTATAATCGACAAGAAGGACAAATCTTGTAAAATCGTAGACTTCGCCGTTCCAGCAGAATACAGAGTGAAGATCAAATACACGGAAAAAACGAAGTAAATACACAGAACTAGCCAGGAAACTAGAAAGGAATATGGAGCATGAAGAAAGTTAGTATAATACCAATAATCGTAGGAGAACTAGGAACAATCATAAAGACCTGGATCAAAGTCTGTGAGAAATTGGAATCAAAGGGGTCATCTAAACCATACAAAAGACGGCAATGATCAAAACAGCTGCCATCTTAAGGAAATCTTTGAATGCGGAAACCAACCCGCATAAGCTACAAAGGCTAACCAGCCACAAGGAATTTACAACAGAGAGAAAATAAAACCACACGAAGAACACCACAACACAAACCAAAGAACAGAAATTACAAGTAACACCATAAGTTCTCCCCCTTCCCTCCACCCCCCACTCGAAATAATAAATAAATAAATACAAAATAAAAAAATGGTTCTGGTCTAGGCTGACACCAGACAAAATATTTGTAGAGGGTCGAGGAGGTTGAGAAGACCAGGGAGGGACAGCACAAACCAGACCTCCACTGGAAAAGTGGGGAGAATGCTGGGACCTTGATGAGGCTTATTGCCACCGAAATCCCAGATAAGAATAATAGTCCTTACCAGCGAGAAATCAATACCCCAAGGTTATTTGTGACGGTTATCGAAAAGAGGCGAAGAGTACTGGAAATTTGGGGAGGCTTGTTGTCACTCAGCCTCCAGGAAATACCACTGGTTGTTGTCGGTAAGCAATCACTGACGATGATCTCTGTTAAAACTCCTACTGACTACAAATAATAATATTTAAACACTACACTAAAAGACCATTCTGCGACATGGTAGTTAGCATACATATATATATACAGGGTGGGCCAAAATAAGGGTCCTATCTTTAAATTTGAATAACTTGAATTTGAATAACTTCCACAAAATAAAAGTTAAACTCACCAAACTTTATGTGTGTGTAGACTGACCCTTCCGAGATTTTTTGAAATAAACAAAACAAATTTTAGCCGAAAAACACTTCTTAAATCTTACAAAAACTAAAGTATTGTTTTTTACACTGTTTTGAGTTTTTTAAGCAAAAATAATGTTTTCTAAATGAGGGTACGTTCCTTAGGGCTAATACGGCTCATGCTTGCTTCGGAAGGGGTCCTTTACTTATTTTAAAAAAAAAAATTTTTTTTTAAATCAATAAATAAAAAAGTTATGAATTTTTAAAAATAGGACCCTTATTTTTGCCCACCCTATATATATATATATATATATATATATATATATATATATATATATATATATATATATATATATATATATATATATACGTATGCAAACATTGTTACAAATAACAGAATTCGTCTGTTTAATTATTCGTTTTGATTTTTTCAATTTTTCTGATGGTCTTTTTTTGTATTAAAATCCCAAAAAATTAATAAATGTTCTCTAAGTTTCACAAACGTTTTCGATTCTTCGTCGAATCATCAATGAACAAAAAAGCCAGAGAAAGAAGAGAACTTTTAAAAAGACGGCGGGGAAACGCGCGGAGAACGTTTTTAGCTTTGTTCCTATGGAACTTTTATTATTTTTATTTATTTTAATAAAAAAAAAGACAATCAGAAAAATTGAAAAAATAAAAATGGTATAATTAAACAGACGAATTCTGTTATTTTTAATACACACGTACAGGCATATATATATATAGTCATCCACATACAGACTGTTTCGCAGCTCATCAGTGCGACTAGACCAGTTAGTGCCTCAAGCCGGGATTGAAACTCGATCGTCGAGCTGACGGTAGGCGCTTCTAACCCCTACGCCATCATGCGACACTGACTGAATGTAAGATATATCTCAATGTAAACATTGCAATTGCCTTGGCTCGAATTAGTTTTACCTAATGAGCTATGCCTTAAAGCTAATGGCAGTTGGCGATATCCTTAAAAATTAAGCTCTACCCCAGTAGGGAGCTTTATACATACATATATATATATATATATATATATATATATATATATATATATATATATATATATATATATATATATATATAACATGCATCAGATATTAGTTGAAAAACACACATGAGATTGCTAGATCGTAGATTCTACAAGAGCTGATGTATATTATTTCATTCAAATATTATAAAGTACACTGTTTGTTTGGTATACCCGGGTTTCACCAAGCTGAACATCTCGGATTTAAGATAAAATCTGACTGGCCATCGCAGAAGGATTCGTCAGTCCCTCTCAGTATCAAAGATTCCGAAAATGGGAGTAACAATGGAACACCGGTCGGATTTATGTTTGACCGTCCGTCTGGTAACTCTACACCCTCATTTCAGAACCTTGTAATTATCTCGCTTCCCTTATTTTGTCCTTTAGTCCTCACATTACATGAGCGATGTTTCTGGCAAAGGGGGAAGAATTACTGTTTTCTGGGTCGGAATCTACCCATGTAACACCTGTTGTTGGCTAGTTTGTTTTTTTTACCTTGAAATAGTATTTTTAGCTCATTACATCAAGTGGATTCATGCCTTGTCTGAAGCGATTTCCATTAAAAAAAATATGTTGGAACCTTGGGGAGGTTTCTTGCCACTGAAATTCCAGAGAAGGTCAAAAGTCGTAGTGGTAGATTGTTCTTATTCCGTCAGTTATGACCGGGTAAAAGTGTTATTTTTTATGCTATTTTTAGTCATTATCGCCTCTAGTAAGAATTGAACCATCAACTTCCAGAAAACATTTGCTCAGAACTTATTGTTAACCAAGGTTATTACCTGTTACGCCACGTGTCCATGTGGACAATACTTATATGAATATTTTTTATATAAATATATAGTAAAAAAAAATATCTCACTTCCCTTATTTTGTCATTTAGTCTTCACATTATATGAGCGATACTTCTGACAAATGGGGGAAAATTGCTGTTTTCTGGGTAGGAATCTATTTTGTTGGCTATTCTTTTTAAACCATGAAATGGTATTTTTAACTCATTACATCAATTGGCTTCATGCCTTGTCTAGAGAAAAAAAATATATATTTATTTATATAAAGTTATGTATGTTATCATTACGAATTTTGGAACGACACTGCTAGGTTAAAAGAAGGGTTATGTGGACTATATTTAGTTTAATTTAGTTTTGTGCGAAAGTGGCAAAGAGGGTGTGGAATCCCTTCGTGAAAATTCAGACACCTTTGGTGTTTGTGAAATTTTAACAAAAAGTATTAGACATCAATAAATAAATATTCCCAAAATTTCAGGTTTTTTTTTTAGTATTTTAAAGGGTTTAAGGCATATTAATATGGGCACAACTTTCCATTTGAAAATTGAAATATTTCATTAAATTTGATTGATTTCATTGCATTAAATTTGACACATACTTATAACATAAATTAAGAATCCTTCAGCTTAAGACATAAATGTTCAAAATCACATGATCGATTAGAATAAAGATGATGAATATAAAGTTTAGTAACATTATATGTCGATTTTAATCTTCATAACGTCATGAGGGGAAAATAACAGTATTTAGTATATATATATATATATATATATATATATATATATATATATATATATATATATATATATGATGGAATAAAAGAAACAATGTTTCAAACAAAATGTAAAAATAAAAATGGAATAAAGGATAAGTTAATCAACAACTATAAAAAATAAACTCAAAAACACATATTGAAAAGTTGATGAAAACTATTCAATATGTGTTTTTGAGTTTATTTTTTATAGTTGTTCATTTGCTTATCCTTTATTCCATATATATATATGATGGACTCTCCCGTCGATTTCGACCAGGGGCTGCCCGCGCGTGAATTTGTAATTGCAAGGGTTGCGCAATCCCCAACAACCGCTCTCCTGATTCCAATGGCAAGTAGTAATACAAGACGACTGGAAACAATGCCGAGATAAGCAGAGAGCACATACAGCAATGGTCACCCATTTAGTACTGGCCAGGCTCGACGCCGCTTAACCTCGGTGATCTAACGGGAACCGGTGTGTCAACGTGATTGTGCCGTATGTATATATATATATATATATATATATATATATATATATATATATATATATATATATATATATATATATATATATATATATATATATATATATATATGTGTGTGTGTGTGTATATATATATATATGTGTGTATATATATATATGTGTGTATATATATATATATATGTGTATATATATATATATGTGTATATATATATATATATACATATATATATTTATATACATACATATATTTATATACATACATATATATACATATATATACATATATATATACATATATATATATATATATATATATATATATATATATATATATATATATATATGCGACTAAGTGAACGCTTACAGATTCAAGGTGTATCTGTGAACCGGTTTCGCGCCATGTGACCGTCTAAGATTGTTATTTACCTGCGTAAGCTTGACACGACGTCGTACGTAGGTAAAATATTAAAAATATGATTTAATATTATATATATATATATATATATATATTTCTGTCATTGTTGACGCCATTCCTTATCGGGACATGACTACAATCATTTCAGCTTGCCGATGATTCCACTGGGCACAGAGATTTACTACAAATGTCTAAATCTGTCATTTTGGATGAAACCGCGGTACATTGCTGAAATATGTAATATACAGTATCTAAATAAATTAAATTATATATACACATATATATATATTAAGGTATATATCCTTAGTAATGCCATCCATATATACATATATACATGTGCGTGTCTATATACCTTTCAAAGGTCGTATTTACTGAGTTAAAGCTTTCAGCTCAAAGCCGACGACCCAATGATATTATGATAGTATCATAGCAAAATATATTTCGCCTTGCGTATGTAAGACATTTTTTGCTCCAATAGCGAAGGTAATGACTGATTTCTTGCTCCAGTAGCGGAGGTAATGAATAATTATCACATGACATGTTGACAGGTGAGCGATACTGTTTGTAATTAACTTACTCGCTTTGCTAACATGTTATCTTACTAATGCCCGTCAAAACAAATCTCTCGGATACATATATTATCTTATGTTGAATTTTAAAGAAATTAAACATTTTTTTAAGTATTTAAATATGTACTATTTTTTCTCATTCTGCCGATGAACATTAAGATATCAGCTTTGAAATGAAACTCAACTTTTTAATGTAAAACATGCCTTAAAATAGATGATCAGAAAATCGCGGACATATTTTAGTGAGCAGTTTTATTCGTACTAGCAATAATATGCCCACCCACATCTGGTCGCATATTTTTTATAGTATATATAATTAAAGTGTTCAGTTTGCTAATAAATATCCGATTGTGACAATTTCTTGTTTACGTATGCTATCAGGAGGAGGAAGTGCTTGGGAGGATGTTCTCATGACATCAGAGCAGATAATACATTGCGATCAAATAAGAAAATGGTAATGTCTGGGAAGATGGTATCATGACCACATAACATATACTACACCCTAACCACCTACTACCGGAATTGAGTATTTAAAGATAGTACATTAGTCTGAAATAGTATAGTATACTGAATTTAGTATTAAAGATAGTACAATAGCACAATTAATAGAAGTAATTGTATAGTTTTGGCTTCAGACAGACATATACCAAATCTCTATTAGTAATAGAAGTACAATAGTACATTAATAGAAGTACGAGTATAGTTTTGGCTTAAGACAAACAGATACCAAATCACCATTAGTAATAGAAGTACAATAGTAGATTAATAGAAGTACGAGTATAGTTTTGGCTTAAGACAAACAGATACCAAATCACCATTAGTAATAGAAGTACAATAGTACATTAATAGAAGTACGAGTATAGTTTTGGCTTAAGACAAACAGATACCAAATCACCATTAGTAATAGAAGTACAATAGTAGATTAATAGAAGTAATTGTATAGTTCGGCTTCGGACAGACAGATACCAAATCTCTATTAGTAATAGAAGTACAATAGTACATTAATAGAAGTAATAGTATAGTTTCAGCTTCAGACAGACAAATACTAAATCTCCATTAGTAATAGAAGTACAATAGCACATTAATAGAAGTAATAGTACAGTTTCAGCTTCAGACAGACAGATACCAAATCTCCATTAGTAATAGAAGTACAATAGTACATTAATAGAAGTAATAGTATAGTTTTGGCTTCAGACAGACAGATACAAAATCGTCATTAGTAATAGAAGTACAATAGTACATTAATAGAAGTAATAGTATAGTTTTGGCTTCAGAAATACAGATACAAAACCGCCATTAGCAATAGAAATACAATAGTACATTAATAGAAGTAATAGTATAGTTTTGGCTTCAGACAGACAGATACTAAATCGCCATTAGTAATAGAAGTATAATAGTACATAAATAGAAGTAATAGTATAGTTTCAGCTTCAGACAGACAGATACTAAATCGCCATTAGTAATAGAAGTACAATAGTACATTAATAGAAGTAATAGTATAGTTTCCGCTTCAGACAGACAGATACTAAATCTCCATTAGTAATAGAAATACAATAGTACATTAATAGAAGTAATAGTATTTTTTGGGCTTCAGACAGACAGATACCAACTCTCCATTAGTAATAGAAGTACAATAGTACATTAATAGAAGTAAAAGTATAGTTTCAGCATCAGACAGAAGGATACCAAATCCCCATTAGTAATAGAAGTTCAATAGTACATTAATAGAAGTAATAATATAGTTTCAGCTTAAGAAAGACAGATACCACATCTCCATTAGTAATAGAAGTACAATAGTACATAAATAGAAGTAATAGTATAGTTTCAGCTTCATATAGACAGATACAAAATCTCCATTAGTAAAAGAAGTACAATAGTACTTTAATATAAGTAATAGTATAGTTTTGGCTTCAAACAGACAGATTCCAAATCTGTATTAGTAATAGAAGTACAATAGTACATTAATAGAAGTAATAGAATAGTTTCAGCTTCAGACAGACAGATACCAAATCTCTATTAGTAATAGAAGTAAAATAGTTCATTAATAGAAGTGATAGTATAGTTTCAGCTTAAGACAGATAGATACCAAATCTCCATTAGTAATAGCAGTACAATAGTACATTAATAGAAGTAATAGTATAGTTTTGGCTTCAGACAGACAGATACTAAATTGCCATGAGTAATAAAAGTATAATAGTACATGAATAGAAGTAATAGTATAGTTTCGGCTTCAGACAGACAGATACCAACTCCCCATTAGTGATAGAAGTACAATAGTGCATTAATAGAAGTAATAGTATAGTTTTGGCTTCACCGAGACAGATACCAAATCTCCATTAGTAATAGTAGTACAATAGTACAGTAATAGAAGTAATAGTATAGTTTTGGCTTCAGACAGACAGATACAAAATCGCCATTAGTAATAGAAGTACAATAGTACATAATAAGAAGTAATAGTATAGTTTCGGCTTCAGACAGACAGATACCAACTCTCTATTAGTAATAGAAACAAAATAGTACATTAATAGAAGTAATAGTATAGTTTTGTGCTTCAGACAGACAGATACTAACTCGCCATTAGTAATGGAAGTACAATAGTACATTAATAGAAGTAATAGTATAGTTTCGGCTTCAGACAGACAGATACCAAATCTTCATTCGTAATAGAAGTACAATAGTACATTAATAGAAGTAATAGTATAGTTTTGGCTTCAGCGAGAGAGATACTAAATCTCCATTAGTAATAGAAGTACAATAGCACATTAATAGAAGTAATAGTACAGTTTCAGCTTCAGACAGACAGATACCAAATCTCCATTAGTAATAGAAGTACAATAGTACATTAATAGAAGTAATAGTATAGTTTTGGCTTCAGACAGACAGATACAAAATCGCCATTAGTAATAGAAGTACAATAGTACATTAATAGAAGTAATAGTATAGTTTTGGCTTCAGAAATACAGATACAAAACCGCCATTAGCAATAGAAATACAATAGTACATTAATAGAAGTAATAGTATAGTTTTGGCTTCAGACAGACAGATACTAAATCGCCATTAGTAATAGAAGTATAATAGTACATAAATAGAAGTAATAGTATAGTTTCAGCTTCAGACAGACAGATACTAAATCGCCATTAGTAATAGAAGTACAATAGTACATTAATAGAAGTAATAGTATAGTTTCCGCTTCAGACAGACAGATACTAAATCTCCATTAGTAATAGAAATACAATAGTACATTAATAGAAGTAATAGTATTTTTTGGGCTTCAGACAGACAGATACCAACTCTCCATTAGTAATAGAAGTACAATAGTACATTAATAGAAGTAAAAGTATAGTTTCAGCATCAGACAGAAGGATACCAAATCCCCATTAGTAATAGAAGTTCAATAGTACATTAATAGAAGTAATAATATAGTTTCAGCTTAAGAAAGACAGATACCACATCTCCATTAGTAATAGAAGTACAATAGTACATAAATAGAAGTAATAGTATAGTTTCAGCTTCATATAGACAGATACAAAATCTCCATTAGTAAAAGAAGTACAATAGTACTTTAATATAAGTAATAGTATAGTTTTGGCTTCAAACAGACAGATTCCAAATCTGTATTAGTAATAGAAGTACAATAGTACATTAATAGAAGTAATAGTATAGTTTCAGCTTCAGACAGACAGATACCAAATCTCTATTAGTAATAGAAGTAAAATAGTTCATTAATAGAAGTGATAGTATAGTTTCAGCTTAAGACAGATAGATACCAAATCTCCATTAGTAATAGCAGTACAATAGTACATTAATAGAAGTAATAGTATAGTTTTGGCTTCAGACAGACAGATACTAAATTGCCATGAGTAATAAAAGTATAATAGTACATGAATAGAAGTAATAGTATAGTTTCGGCTTCAGACAGACAGATACCAACTCCCCATTAGTGATAGAAGTACAATAGTGCATTAATAGAAGTAATAGTATAGTTTTGGCTTCACCGAGACAGATACCAAATCTCCATTAGTAATAGTAGTACAATAGTACAGTAATAGAAGTAATAGTATAGTTTTGGCTTCAGACAGACAGATACAAAATCGCCATTAGTAATAGAAGTACAATAGTACATAATAAGAAGTAATAGTATAGTTTCGGCTTCAGACAGACAGATACCAACTCTCTATTAGTAATAGAAACAAAATAGTACATTAATAGAAGTAATAGTATAGTTTTGTGCTTCAGACAGACAGATACTAACTCGCCATTAGTAATGGAAGTACAATAGTACATTAATAGAAGTAATAGTATAGTTTCGGCTTCAGACAGACAGATACCAAATCTTCATTCGTAATAGAAGTACAATAGTACATTAATAGAAGTAATAGTATAGTTTTGGCTTCAGCGAGAGAGATACTAAATCGCCATTAGTAATAGAAGTACAATAGTACAGTAATACAAGTAATAGTATAGTTTTGGCTTCAGACAGACAGATACCAAAACTTCCATTAGTAATAGAAACAAAATAGTACATTAATAGAAGTAATAGTATAGTTTTGGCTTCAGACAGAGATAATAACTCGCCATTAGTAATAGAAGTACAATAGTACATTAATAGAAGTAATAGTATAGTTTTGGCTTCAGACAGACAGATACAAAATCGCCATTAGTAATAGAAGTACAATAGTACATTAATAGAAGTAATAGTATAGTTTCAGCTTCAGACAGACAGATACCAAATCTCCATGAGTAATAGAAGTACAATAATGCATTAATAAAAGTAATAGTATAGTTTCAGCTTCATACAGACTGATACTAAATCGTCATTAGTAATAGAAGTACAATAGTACATTAATAGAAGTAATAGTATAGTTTTGGCTTCAGACAGATACCAAATCACCATTAGTAATAGACGTACAATAGTTCATTAATAGAATAATAGAATAATTTTGGCTTCAGACATATACCAAATCTCCATTAGTAATAGAAGTACAATAGTACATTAATAGATGTAATAGAATAGTTTTGGCTTCAGACAGATACCAAATCTCCATTAGTAATAGAAGTACAATAGTACATTAATAGAATAATAGAATAATTTTGGCTTCAGACAGATACCAAATATCCATTAGTAATAGAAGTACAATAGTACATTAATAGATGTAATAGAATAATTTTGGCTTCAGACAGATACCAAATCTCCATTAATAATATATGTACCACACATTTTACTAGAATTATCTTTATATAAAAAAGTTCTTACACGCTAATTTCTTTTTATTAACTATCAACTGATTATTTATTGAAACCAAAAAGATGCAACAACATAATAAAACGAAAATTGGAGAGTCTTATTTCAAAAGTAATTTAATTACGAAATTTAATCCCGCAGAATGCATTTCGGTCTATTTGTAAGCAAATATTGTAACTACGATTTTAATCTGAACAAAATATAATTAATTATTTCGTGACCATTCCAAAACATGAAAATAACCTGAAAGCATTTCAGCTGTCTTTAAAATTCCCATCTAATCCTCATGTATTAAAAAGTATTTTTAAAGCTATTTACAGCAAATAATATAAACACATCGATATTGAAACAACAGGGTCATAAGCAGAGTTAGTTATAGTTTTATACAAATATATTTCAATTAATAAAGACCAAACGATACCGTATAATTAAAGTTAACCCTTAAATGCTTTCTGTTTCAAATATGACACATTCAAACAAAATGTCTAATTAATATAATATTCAACGAAAATGTGTCAAACTGCAACTTTTGTTCACATCAGCAGCAAGCCTGTTGGCAAGGTATTAGATGCCTTCTGAGTGTAGTCTTGAAGAGACCAAAGCTATAGGTAGGAGGAAAACAGTCAGCAAGAAAATAGTTCTACAAGCCTGAAGTTCTTGGAAATAATCAACTGGAATAGGAAACTATATTATATGTGTAGAACACGAGACTAACGAGCCAAACAAGTTAGAACAAAGGCAGCAGGAAATAGATCTGAAAAATCTGAAGAAAAAATGCCATAATAGTATTTATAGAAAAAACTGAGACTAGCAACATCATGTCTTTAAGAGAAAGAGTGCAGAGAAGAAAAAAGGATAAGGCCAATCAAATTACAGGTACGCTTCTGAACCTTGTCAAGAACCCTCAAATTGTACAAAGATTCACCAGCCAAAATATGACATGGTCTGATAGTAGATCTGTAGTGATAGAAAATAGCACCAGGCGTGAGAAAGTGCTTGGAGCGATAGAGGGGACGGACTTCATGATAAGCAGAATGAGCAATGGATCTAATGTATGAACTCCAAGAAAGTTCTGATGGGAGAGGAAGACCAAGAAGTGGCAGAGTCGATTTCTTATCCAGAGCAGAGCCATCCATGAGAATCTCAGGAAGAAAAGGGGCACGCCTACGATTGAAAGACACGAGCTGAGTCTTAACAGGATTAAACGAAACAAGCCATTTCGTACCCAAATCCACCACTGAACGCATGTCAACTTCTGGATCAGCTGCATATTCCAACTAATCCCAGGAAAGTAGGCGATAACAACGCCAGAATAGATGTTAATCTTCTCATTAATATTCTGTGGAGTATTATTGATACAAGAAAGAAACATGGGTTGGGCCTAGAATAGAGCCCTGGGGAGCACCAAGATAGATAGGGAACGAGGATCAAGCTTCGATCAGAATGAAAAGACCTAATAATGTCCAAAACCTTTAAACTAAAACAAGAAAAACAGAAGACATAGGACATCTACCGGGTAATGGTTGATGGAACGAGAACAATCTAACCCCGTGGATTTCATAAAGGGTTAATGTCTGAGATTTCGTACAGATTCCAGAGTTCGATACAAAGATTCCCCAGTTTGACAAGACTCACTAATTAGAGGTTTACGTCGACAAAAAAATTATGGAATAACATCAAAGATTAGAACAAACGTTTTCAAATCGCTTGTATTTTGGACGCGTTTCTTGGAAAGAAGCTACTGGAATAGAAAGCTGTATTACAACGAGGTATCACACCAGCGAATTGATGGAGACCACTAGACCAACGAGTCAAACGAGCTGGAACAAAGGAAGCAGCGAATAGATCACATAATTCTGAAAAACCTATGCCATAATTGAACTTATAGAAAAGACTGAGACTAGCAACATCACGTCTATGAGAGAGAGAGGGTGTAGAGAAGAAGAAAGGGTAGGGCCAATCAAATTACAGATACGTTTCTGCACCTTATCAAGAACCCTCAAATGGGACAGAGATTCACCAGCCCAAATATGACAACAGCACTCCATACATGGTCTGGTTGTAGATTTATAGATAGAGAATAGCTTCAGGTGTGAGAAAGTGTTTGGAGCGATAGAGAGAACCGACTTTACGTGAAGCAGAAAGAGCAATGGATCTAATATATGAACTCCAAGAACGATTTGATGAAAGAGAAATACCAAGAAGTTTCAGGGTCGATTTCTCCTCAAGAGTAGAACCATCCATGAGAATCTCAGGAAGAAAAGGGACACGCCTACAATTGAAATACACAAGCTGAGTCTTAACTGGATTAAATGAAACAAGCCATTTCGTACCCCGATCTACAATCGAACCCAGGTCAACTTCTAGATCAGCTGCATATTTCAACTGATCCGAGGGAGATGGGCGAGAAGCAACACCAGAATAGAGAGTGGTATCATCAGCATAGATGTTAACTATCATAAGTAATCAAATTTTATTAATTCCATTTATCATTCCCAATCTTCACATAATATTCTTCATCATTCAAATGGCAGTCATTCTATCTCATAAAAACTTATCCTCGAGTAGCTTTTGACTTTGATAAGTGGTTGCACATTAGTAAAAGAGAGAAAAAAAACTGAAGAAACTGTAAATTAATAGCTTTTCTAACAATATAATAATATAACAAAAAGAAGAATAGAAAGTGGACCCTTGGGTTTACTTTCGTCAGCCTCGTAACTCTCGCTTCCCTTATTTTGTCCTTTTGTCCTCACATTCCATGAGCGATGTTTCTGACAAAGGGGGAATAATTGCTGTTTTCTGGGTCGGAATCTATCCATCTAAAACTTATCTTTGGATAGGTGTTTTTAACCTTGAAGTAGTATTTAAATGTAGCTCCTTACATCAAGTGGCTTTATGCCTTGTCTGGAGTGATTTCCATTAAAAAAAAAATAAGTACGAACATGACCACCAATAGAATTTGAACTTGGTCCAGCGGATTTCATAGTCCGCATCAGTATCCATTAGGCTGAGCACGCCGCAGCCCATGTAGAAATATTTTTTAAAAACTTCTTTATTATATCCATTTGAACAATAGTAGAAACTACATATGGCTGTGTATAAGTTTTTCGGGAAGGGCGTTTTTCCTAACTTTTCTGAAACTGGATATTAGAATAACGCAACGCAATGAATCATTTCCATCCGTCATAACGTCTTACTGACTGACTGCTGACAAGCTGGTGAAACTGAGTGAGATTCGTTCTTAATTCCTTACCGGAATATGCTTAAATTTACTTACAAACTATGTCACAATCAATACATACAAAGAATACATACAAAGAATAGAGACAGGCACAAAAACTACTTCGCAATCTAGTGGAGATGATCTCTTCTCTTCTCTGCAGCCCCTGTCGCACACAAAAGATGCGCTAGCCTTTCTCTACCGTATAGATAGGTTCATAGTAGGTGCTCGACTGAACTACAATCTCTCGACCCCACTGTAAAAAAAAACTCACAGCAAGAACCCACCTTGCTACAAGCATAGCAGACGAATTTCTTTTTTTCTTTTTCAGTACTAAAGACCAAGCGTAAGATCCATCAACAAATTTTATTTCCTAGAGCGTCCCGTCTTTGGAATAAAATACCACAAGGCTGCTTCCCAGCCAACTGCAACATGTCCCTCTTCAAGTCTAATGTAAACAAATATGTGTTGATCCGTTTGCTTCGATAAACAATACTTATTAAATAAACATCTGCCCATTCCACGGTTCTTTCCAATCTTCGGATGGTGGCACCAAATGTCCAAACGACGATCTCTTTAACCCGTATCATCGAGGGTTGGATAAGCAGTCACCCATTAGTATTAAAATAGATAGAATAAATTCACATTGGAACAAATATGCATTACTATTGTTTTTTGGGTGGTGATAAGATTGCTGCAGAAATTAACCGCCTTATATCTGAAGTATGTATAGGCGCCTCTGTGCCTCAGAACTGGATAGGCGTTACTTTGATCTCGCTATACCAGGGAAAAGAGCTCGATCAGCCTGTGGTAATTTTCGAGGTACAAGCCTTTTAAAGCGGTGTGTAAGGCCTTCTCAAAGCTTCTGCTTAACCGGCCCTCTATGTGGATGTGTTCCTCGGTTATCCGGGAATGCCAGAGCGGCTTTAGATGAGGTTGTGGCGCCATGTATATGACCTGTTCTGCCTTCAGGAAAAATGCACTGAGCAACGGATAGCATTCTATCTGGTTTTTTTTGTGGACTTGGCGACACCTTTAGACACTGTTAAGAGGGCAACAATATGGAGAACCTTCGGTAAAATTGGACGCCATCAGATTGGTAAAAAATCTCAAACAACTTCACCGGTTCATGAAAGCAGGTTTCCACTTTAGCAGTGCTGCACACTTTGATCCAATATCGAAAAAAGTGAAATTCTTGCATCAACGTTATTCGCTAAACATTTTGCAATACCTCTCTTCCACGCTTTTCAGAACATCATAACATCGGTGTTTTTATACGTTTCCAAAACACTTGTAGAATCATCAGCCTAATGCAAAGTACAAGATCTTTCAACCCCTTGTACGGGAGCTGCTCTACCCCCCTGATGATGCGGAATGCCTTGCCCACACTGAGCGGAATATACAGATGACAATGAACCTTTTCTCTCGAGAGAGTTCACCGCGTTTGGACTCACCATCAATCTGGAGAAAACTAATATAATCCTCGCCACTCTACCAAGAATCCCGGCAATCGTTTGCACCAGACACTACTGTTCTTACGGCAAGCTGTAGTGTCTAGCATGGTCCAACGATATATACGCAGTTAGATGCGATGGACAGGGCAGTCGGTTAATATAGAAGGTTACAAGCTCCCGAAGCAACTGCTATATGGGGAACTGCATCATAGCAAACGTCCGAGATACAAGCTAAAAAGATGTTTTAAGGATAACCTGAAACTCCTTGACATCAACGTGAGGGACTGTGAGACGATAGCTTTGGTGCAATCGGTTTGGCGCAAGTATATTTATGACTGTTGCGAATGTTTTCAGTCAACGCAAATAGAGTATTCGATTTTGAAACGTGCTTTGCGAAAACGGTCAGTGCCGAACGTCCCAGACACACTTAAGCCCAGCCATGTTTGTGGTTTATGTGATAGAACCTGTCTGTCAAGGGCTGGTTTACTCAGCCATATAAGATCCCATGACAGGAGTGTCTAACAAGAGTTGAAAATAGTTATGTACAAGCGGAAGCCAGTCGCTTCGTGTATCATATCTGCAGCAAGACTTTAAAAAATAAGTCAGGGCTGCTGAGTCATCTGCGTGCCCACAACCGGACACTGCAAACTTGTAGGCATAGCCTTATTTGTAAAAGAAGTGTCAATCACCGTATGTAGGCATTTACAAGGTTATGTCGGTATAAATAGATACCAAAAGTGCGCGAAATCTCACGTATCACGTTGTAAATGGATGACGTCACCGTTTTGTAGCGTCATAAATACAAGTGGAAGTCGGAAACATTGAGGAAAATCGTCTATGTCTTCAAAAATGATGAAGTAACATGATTACGTCATAAATTAAAACAAAGAACGCCTGTGGGTGACTCGAAATGTCACTGATTGTCTATGTGGAGAGTGCATGTAAATATATACTAGACGACTCGTCTGGACACGAAGGGTCTAGTATATAACTGATACTCTGTTGGTCTGCATTACTTGTTTGTTATCTTGTTTGTATCAGTGCACAACAGATTACGTCACAAAAATGATGGTGTCTTCTTGTTTGTGAACGTTCATTCTGGGTGATGTCACAAAAAGCGTCGGGCTAACTGTATAAAGTCATAAAATGCGTCTTGCACACACACACAGACACACACACATACACACACATATATACACATACACACACACACACACACACATATATATATATATATATATGTATATATATATATATATATATATATATATAACTTCTTTTGTAAGATGGTAGGAAAACTCCCAGCAGAGTGCTCGATTAATTGAGAAAATCAAAATTAAGAGTGTAATATTTATTTATTATTTGGTACAGAAAATCAGTACACCATCAGTAACATTTGTTTCAAGCGCAGCTTTTGTTGTCACCTGGTAAAGAAAATGCATTGTCTCGTATCACTCTCGTTTGGATACGTTATTTGTATTAGGGAAAGATATATGAGATTAAAGAACTTTATAAAGTCCGAAGGGGGGGGGGAGAGGGAGTAAAATATAACAGTTAAGATTTTAAATTAAAAAAAATATTTTTAAAAAATAATATTTAAAAAAAAAAGTAAAGTTCTTGTTGTAAAAATGTTTTTAAACTGTTTCAATTCAGACATTGTTATAAAAATTGAATTAATAACTTTTATTTTGCTCACAACACAAAAGGGTTGAGTAGATATGATTTTAAGAGCAGAAAACTAAATTCCCCGCTCGTATTAGTACATACTGACCTCAGCCGACATAAATAAATGTCCCAGGAAGCTCCTTCCAACAACTTTGTCTCCCGACAGGAACTCCAAATCTCAATTTTAGCTTCAACGTAATCTCGTTTATTGAACGAAATCACGTATACAAATAAAAAATTTCCAAGCATCCCCTTTCTATTTTCAAAGAAGATGAGGATTAAAAAATCACGGTAAAAAAAAAATAAAAGAACTGTTTTTTTTCAAAATACTATGTTGTGATAATTTGTTTGGTAATTGAAAATTAGTTACTCTTATAGCTGACGTCAACGTTCGAGCAGGTTACGGAAGCGCCCGAGAGTTGACGAGGCGAAAACGAAGCGAAAACTACTATTTTTTTTACCTTGGATGCTATATCATAAATTTTTCGGCCGATACAACCCTCGATTTTCTTCAGCAGCATCTTGTTAAACTCCGGAATCTTTATGTCAAACCCTGGAATCTATACAGAATTACGAAGTGAACCCTTTATTTAATCCACGGTATAGATTGTTCTCACGGTGGCTGAGTGGTTAACGATGCGGACTGAGGACCTGTGTGTGCCGGGTTCGAATCTAGTTCCTTCCACAAAACATTTTTTTTAATCAAAACCCACACCTGACCTTGTGTCTAACCTCCTGGAGAGGAGGTAAATAAAATACATGATATGTGGCACAATGGATAACAGTGTTGAGTTATAATCAGTTCCAAGTGACAGTCTTCTTGGGGTTGAAGATTCAATCCTTACTGAGAATAACATTTCTTACTTAGCATTTCTACCTGGAACAAGAATAATCTACCCCTGTGGATTAGCTAAAAAAATCAGTATAGATTCCCGAGTTCGACGTAAAGATTACCGAGTCCGACAAGCTGCAGCTGAAGCAAGTCTAGGGTTTCATTGGCCGAGACATGGTGAAAATGACATCCAAGCTGAGAATTATAGTCGGGCTGTATCTCGTATGTATTACTTGTTTTTTTATGTTATTGGTATTATCTACTTTTTGTCTGTTGAATTCCGCACGTCGTCAACGTTCGGGCAGATTACGGAAGCGCCCGAGAGTTGACGAAGCGAAAACGAGGCGAAAACTGTCAAACGCTAAATTGAAGACTGGCAGCCTATAAATTACGACGAAGAAAACCAAACTAAAATATATATATCAAAATAAAGAACGAACGGCTCAACAACTGTTATTAATTAGATGTTTATTTATTTTTTTATTTTTTTTTGTGTCAAATGGAACCATTGTTAATCAAATGTTTTTAAATAAGTTTTTTTATTTGTGCACCGGAAAGTTTCAAAAGATGATTTTGTTTGATTTGTTAAGCAAATGTTTTTGTTTTTTTAATTTCTTTTCAATGTTTTTTTCTTTACATTTTTTCAAAAAAACTCAATTAGACTTTTGGGAGATTCAACGAGCTGACAAAGATTGTAGCAATTTTTTTTTTATTGAACGCGATTAATTTCTTCCAAAAGTTATCGGCTGCTTGGTTAATAGTTTCGTCGACTTTCGGACGCTTCCGAGACCTGCCCGAACGTTGACGAGGCGATGCCACGGAAACATGGTGCGTCAGTCATAAGAGTACCGACATATCAATTTCAACGGTTGTTCATTTCTGATTAATGACCCCTCAAGCGATTAATATCTATCGTTCGCTCGACTGGTTAAGCACCGCATGAAAACAATGTCTTTACAATACATGACTGATGCATCTTTCGATTATTTTTGACTAAATTCCTTAAAGTCTTTCTGTACCCCTTGTGTTCCGCATAGTCAATCTTACTTTATTTTAAAGTCTTTCCGCGGATTACAACTTTTAAGTATTTTAACTTTGTTTTCCAGCAGGGTCGACGGGATTAGTAAGACATTCCTGTGGATATTATAGCATACGTTTGATATAATATCTATTGGATTGTTTGGATTATTCGGACTACTATTCTCATATTGGTCCTTATAGTCACGTCATTTAGGCCGATGTAATTTCTCACCTTGTTCGGATGCATCCTTTCGAACTTTTGAACCTTCTGATCAAATTCCGGAATCTTTCGGTCAAACTCAGAAATCTGTGTACGGAATTTCAAATTCAACCCTTTATATCATCTACAAGGGTAGATTGTTCTTATTCTGTCAGCCTAGTAGCAGAGTGAATGTATGTTATTCTTAGTTATTATCGTCTGAAGAAAAGGTTGTTTTTTCCTCAGTCTCCTGAAGACTCTAACTTAGAACTGATTTTTTTTAGTGAAAGTTAAATTAATTTTATTTAGATATAGCTTGATTATTAAATTAATTAAATGTAACCGTTTACATTAGGTTTTCATTTTAAACAGCCACGCAGAAATGTTAATAGACACACCCAGACAGATGTTATATGGTCTCAGAACTTTATTATTATATACAAAGGTGCTCCACAAAAAGCCAGAAATTAAGATTTAAACAAACGTTATGTAATTACGCACGGCTTTTTCCAAGTGTAAATGTCCCACGACGTAAACCAAGTAATGGAAGGATGTGAATACCAACAAGATGGAGCAAAAACGCATACATCCAAAGAAATGGTTGGAGATCCAACACTTCGAACTTGATTGAACTAGACAAAGCGCCTCCAAAAATATCCAAATGTCAACGTACTGGATTTTACCGTTTTATTTACAGAAGAGAGAGGTCGCAGACAGAAAATCCAAAGAAAAACTTTGTTGACGGAAGCTTGAAAAAATATCCTGTTTTAAGTAATCCAAAGTTGGTTAGATCTTATACATCGTTGTACAGCTTGTAACGGAAGTGGCATATCAAACATATTTCATTTGTTTGTTTTTTTTCTCTTTTAAAATGCTTCTTGCTAGCAGCAACTATTTTTAGATTTTCAACAATTTACATATGTACGTGTAAATTAATTGTGCCGGGTTTTCTGTGGGAAACTTCATAATATAAAAAAAAAAAATACCCAATATTACTTTCGATGCCACTGGTAAAAGTGCTATACTGATACGTGTGTGTAAATTTACCATTTAAAAATATAATTGTTTAAAATAGGTTGTGATTTTAAACAGTAATGCCATTAAGCCACACACATACTTTATTTTTAATAAGAAGTTTCACTTAAAACATTTTTTTTAAATTCATGAATAACTACTTGCCACTACCGCCGTAACTCAAAAGTTAAGTTAATGCCATTTTAATAATACATGGGGAATGGCAAGGTAATTCAAAACCAGAAAACTAGACTTTCACAAATGAATTAATTAAAATGGCTGATTTGTTTTCAAAGAAACGGAAAAGCATCCTAGTTAATATAATTTAATAAGTAAATTATTTTATGTAAACAAATTATTTTCTGTAAAAAGAATTGCCCTTTTTTACGAAGTAATTTATTAAAGTGGCGGACTTGTTTTAAAAGAAACCGAAATGTATTGGCGTTGAGTTAATGTTATCAATGAAGTAAACTGTGCAAATGAATTATTGCTTCGAAGTAATTAATTGAAAATGGCGGAATTGTTTTCTAAGAAATCGAAATGCATAAAAAAATAACCTCCTTTTCTGACCGATGACGGAAAACTTTTATTCTTTTTTTATGGAAATCGCTCCATACAAGGCATGAAGCCACTTGATGTAAGGAGCTAAAAAATACTACTTCAAAGTCAAAAACTATCAAAAGATAAGTGTTATGGATAGATACCGACCAAGAAAACAGCAATACTTCCCCCTTTGTCAGTAACATCGTTCATGGGATGTGAGGACTAAAAGACAAAAAAAAAGAGAAGCGAGAGTTAAGAGGCCGCCGAAAGGCCGGAAATCAACAGCAAAAGTATCACTTTAGTGAACAATATGCAGTGACTATTTGCTACGAAATAAATCGAAAGTTTACACTATATTCCTGAGAAAAAAATGTTTGGGACCCTAATTTGGACAAATTTTACTATTAATGTGTTGTTTGTAAAATTTTCCCGTAGTATTTTTTGTTGCTTTACATGTTTATAATAAAGATAACACAATAAACACGAAGTAACCCGTTGCGTATGGCGCGATATATCACCAGTAATAGCTATAATGTGGAATGTATTGATTTACTCCTCTCCAGGAGTTACGCACAAGGCCAGTTTTATCTTACTCCCACAAGTAAGATGTGACCGATGGTCGGGTCGGGAAAGTGGGGTTTGAAAAGCCAGCGCCAGAGAGGTGAGCACTCTGGCCATTAAAATTTGCCTGGGCAGCCCCGTCGGCATTCCCCAATAGGGGCGCCTCAGGCAGTAAGCAATAAACTTACTCCTCTCCAAAGAGGAGAGGCGAAGCCTAGAACTGCACAGGACAGACCCACAGACCGGCGTAAATCAAGCCCCGAAGGCCAAGACAATACCAGTCTATGTGGTGCAGTATCCATCGGAACAGATGCTACACCAATGTGGAATGTATTTTCGGATGACACCGGTCAATCTCAAACAGCTACCTAATTACTTGACTGCCAATCCAACTACGACGGAAAGTGAAGACACAAAAGATACTTCACGGGAATAAACACGAGAAGAATAACTTGTGTTAACAATATGCTAAGTGCTAAGAAATATGTCGGAAAATTACCTCTGCTAAAAAAGAAATTTGTGACCTCGTTATGGATAATTTTGAAGAGTTGGTTTTTTTTCTGTATTATGAGAAAGAACGCGAACACACCGAGAAATGTATGCACAAAACCAGTTCCTATAGCCATAATATTAAACTGCTTATTTTCTACTTTACTCGACAACAAACCCTTACCAACAATAATAAGTGTACGCACATAATTGAAATACAATTACTACAATCATTTTCTTGCATACCTGACGAGGATTAATATTATTATTTTCGCTCCAGACGTGAACTTTAAGGAATTATTTGAAGTCTTCTAACGAACGTAAATGCAAAGTGCATACATTTTGTGCGGATAATAGTATGTGCATTGGGTTAGCGGGCAAAATTATAAATGAATTTAGTCGTACCATTGAAATAAGTGAATTTTAGCAAATTTTGAAGGTCTCTTGCAACATTACATTAAAACAATGTAGTAAATACACTTTATACATTTATCTATTGTACATAAAGAAGTTAATAGGTTAAGCAAATATAATGGTTA
>OY744550.1:29872756-29895256 GCA_963556195.1 Sepiola atlantica
TGATATAATTAAATCGTTTAACATTTAAAACGGACATTTAAAAAAAATGTTTTAATGGAAATCGCTCCAGACAAGGCATGAAGCCACTTGATGTAAGGAGCTAAAGAAATACTACTACTTCAAGGTTAAAAACTAGCCAACGATAAGTGTTAGGTGGATAGATTCCGACCCAGAAAACAGAAATTGTTTCCCCTTTGTCAGAAACATAGCTCATGGAATGTGAGGACTAAACGACAAAATAAAGGAAGCGAGAGTTACGAGGCTGTCGTAAGTAAACCCAAGTTAGTCACTTTCTACTCTCATTTCTTTCTATACATCGATGAGAACAAGCAACTTGGTAGCTAACTCTCAATAAACATCGGAAGTAATTACTGGAGACAGTTACCGGAAAATGTCCAGAATGTAACCAGTATAAATAGTTTTTTTTAAATAATATTGACTGATTTCGTGTTTAATTAAATATAACATATTTTGTTTTAAAATACAGGGAGGTCATACCCACGTAGTACTTCTTGTTATTCGGTCTTTCTTTGGCAAATATTGTGGTTTGGTATACAATACTTTTGGTTAGGCACACATTTTGTAGTGGACAAAGTGTACGATTTATGCAGTTACAAAATAACAAAATACTAAAAGAGAACAGCAGAGAGGAATAACAAAAATAACAAATTACATAGAAAAGTGAAAAATATAACAAAAATAACACTAAGAAGAACAAAAATATAAACAATACACATAGAAATAAACAAAATACTAATAGTAACCACCCGAATAGAAATGAAAAAGTTAGCAATGAAGAGAAAAGATGTAACTGCATAAATCGTACACTTTGTCCACTACAAAATAAATGCCTAACCAAAAGTTTTGTTCAGCAAGCCACAATATTTGCCAAGGAAAGACCGAATCACAAGAAATACTCCGTGGGTATGACCTCCCTAGATTTTAAAACCAGATATTATGACTACAAAAGCACATTTTAAAACAGAGAACGTCGAATGAAAACAGCACTAGCAAACCACTATTAGGAGATCAGAGAAAATGGACGCTCACCAATAATTGAATGGAAAATAATACGACAGGCCAGTACATGTAGAAATTTAAACGACCCGTGTAGATTATGCCTGAATGAAAAAATTGAAATACTAAATTTTAAAGTCGCTCGAAATCTATTAAACTGTAGAAGTGAGATAGCAAACGGCTGTTTACAAAGAAAGAAATTTACCTTAGGCTAACGATAAATAAATAAATAAACAAAAACTAAACAAACTAAACTAAACAAAAACTTCACAATTTCAAAATTAAAACCTAAAATAGAAATACAAGGAACCACGTGTTAAAAAAAATCACCCATTATATTGACACAACAAAGGAAACAGGATATAGGCCAATCTATTGAGCAAAAACAATAGAGCAGAATATAAGAAGTAACACTAACAAAACCTTTGTTTGTGGGAAGCCCAACGATTGGCTGAGCGAACAACAAAGAATCTGATTGGTTAACCAGCTAGCCGTGTATATAAAAACACCCGTCAAAAATAACTCTATGCATTTTAGCCTGAAGATTCCACCCGGGGATGAAACGCGGGAGCCTCTGTGTAGCTTGATTGCCATAAATATATTTTCATAGCTTACTATATATATATATAAATATATATATAAAATATATATATATATATAAATGAAAGAAGAGGGATAAATATGTACGAATGACACATCTATTTCAACTTCGATTGTTCAATGCAAGGTGTACTCGGTAAAAACATGTTTGTTTTTCTTTCCTTAAGCCAAGGCTTTTCAAATATTAAAATCTTATCAGAGGAATTACATAGATGACTAAGTTGGCAGTGGAAAAGCCAAATTCAAAATTTGAAAAAATATAAAGCAATGGAGAGTAAGAAAGTGCGTGTAAAAAAATATGGAGTCTGTCCAGTTGGTGAATGTCCGTAGATAAGGTGTCCGGTGAAAGGAGATTTAAAGATGGAAAAAGGGGCTTTCGTTAAGGCAGCGTTGGAAATGTTCAAAAATGAAGTAAATCCAATACGCTGCCTTCACGAAAGCCCTTTTTTCCATCTTTAAATCTTTTCAAGGGATCTGTAGCAGTTACCTCCTCCTTTCAAAACATAACTACACCGGTTTGCCGGTAGGTGTCGCTTTTTCACCGACAGGTGGCACTGTAAAGCGACACCAGAGTTATCTGCCCTTCTGACTATAAAAACCGTTGCAAACGCAAAATCCATCTCTTGTTCACCGACCAGCCTCGACAGACTAACGCTGGCACCAGCGCTCCGTCTCTCTCTCTCTCTCTCTCTCTCTCTTCTCTGGTCGACAGAACGACGCTAATACACCAGCGCTTCGTCTCACGCTTTTCTCTTCAACTAGTCTCGGCAAAACAACAACCAACACACTTTTCTTCCGTCAACACATGGTCAAACAACGGTAAGAGTTCTCAACTCATTTTCTTTGTATACGGCTTTCAAAGACTTTCCACACGCCGGATTCATTTCTTCTTATACCTTTTCAAGAACTGTTTTTCCATCGACACATATGCATACATCACACATTTCATCATTCCACGTACACATACGTTCAATAAACGTTATTTGAACTACTTCATTTTGTTTATTAATTATTACTCTGTCTTTTGCATGCAACATTGCTTGATTTACTGAACACGTTTATAATCGGGGGAACACGACCCTCGATCAGAACAGATCTGATGAGTTTAATATATTTTCAGGAAAGTGAAATTATAGCTTTGCTCTGAATAAGCCGCTTAATTCAGCTAAAATAAATTATTACCTAAAAACTTCCATGTTTTTTTTTGTTTATCCATACACTCTTATAAATATGACGTTCACCATGTCTGGCTACACCGAGAAACAAAGATACGGTGAAAAAGCTGCTTATTATAAATATACTTGCTCCCTACTCGTGAGTGTAATTCTCTATTAGTAAAAAAATAACGGTTTTCACATAGCCTAAACACATTACTCTTCTTTATTTGAATAGACTTCTCCGGAACGGTAATATGTAAAAACTAAAGCATAATTTAACCTGCTTTAATGGCCTTGGTGTAAGATCGCTTGATTATCACACTGGCGGTCGGGTTTCGAATCTCAGCTTGAAATATTCACCAGATCTAGATACACTGAGGACCCATAATGCGGCGAAATAGCTAACTGTGGTGGACTATGTAGATGTAATCTAGGTAAAATTCGGTGAACCCTTACTGTGTTTATATAAAAGTGCTCAATAATAATTATAGCTGTTGCATCAGGTATAAATTATAATTTTGTTCATCCATTTAGAACAGAGGCTTAAGGACGTCTAGCTGTGACTGAAACATGTCTTCAAATGTGTAACCAAGAATATATATATATATATATATATATATATATATATGTGTCTTTGTGTGTGTGTGTGTGTGTGTGTGATAGAGAGAGAGAGTGTGTGTGTGTGTGTGTGTTAAGGGCGCCGGACTTTAGTCACTGGACTGGGGTGCCAGTTTCGAATCTCGTTAGATTCAGCCACGCTGATGAGACGTAAAACGGCGAAATACGTGTCCATGAATAATTATTTTGGTACTGATCCATCTTTTGAACACAACAAACCCCACTTATGTCGACGCAGATTTAGGTAAACAGCCAGGAAAAGCCGAATAAAAACTAACCGGCGTTCCAACCGAAAATAAAAAAAATAATGAAGCGACTTTTTAAAGCAAGAAAGACACTCACCGTATTTTATTTTTATTTAAAAACATTACTTATTTTTTTTACGCAGAATATTAATGAAACAACTACTTTTATAATTTTATTTTTCTTAAGAAAGTTAAATTAGAAAACAAAATTTCAGAAAAATGTTTTACTAATTTTCCAATGTAGACATTTTCAAATGTATGGATAAACTAAAGATTTTAAAGAACGATAAACAATGAAAGAATATTTAAAAAAAAAATTTTTTTCGATAAATTGTAGTCATTTTCCAAAATTCTGAAGATTTTCTTTTTGAGCCGGTCTATAGAATGGATCGCCTGTCCTAATGCGATAAAATTCATTATAGCTTTAATCAGTCGCCTTAACTTGTTTGTTGTCTGTCTGCCATGAAACTGGATAAGCGCTTCGGCATCTCCAGACTGTTTACGTAAACAGTCGGAAAAGGCCGAACGAAAAGTGGGTTTTGCCTGGTTAGAAAGCTGCACCAGAACCATTATATTTTTATAAACATATACTCTCCCCAAATAGGGCATCACACTGGTGAATAGGAATAATATTTCCCTCTTCAGCATTTAGGTAATGCTTAACCGTAAAAAGATATTCGAATACGTTCAATTGTCAATATCGCAGAAATACAACCACAACAAAACAACAAGATTCGTATGAAATACATTTCCCTCCTCTGCTATTAGTGAACTTTCTTTTTACAGTGGTAAGAGCGCCATACCCAGCCTTTGAAATCCTGGTTTCGAATCTCATCAGATTTCGCCACGCTGATGAGCCGCAAAAAGACGAAACACGTGTATGTGGATATATATATATATATATATATATATATATATATATATATATATATATATATATATATATATATATATATATAGAACAGGAGAATACAGATATAATGTATACCTTTACAGTAAAACCTATCATGAAAAATTGATGCTCGATATACGAGATAGAGCAATTATATAAACAAGTAAATGATGAGAAATACTTGTGCAAAATACACTATCTAGTACTATTCTTCAAAGTAAAGGGTTTCAAATAAAAAATGTCTATTATTCCTTCCTTAAGCCATGGCTTTTCAAAGAACGATATCTTATCGTAAAATTAGAGCAAACAGATAAGTTGGTAAGGGGAAATTACCAAAAGTTCAAAATTTGAATATATAAAATAAAGATAATATAAAACGTAAAAAAAGAATATGTTGCAAATATAGGCCAAACATCACCATAGCTTAAGGAAGGAATTATAAAATTTATTTTATTTGAAACCCTTTGTCTTGAACGACTGATGCCTCAATAGGTATTGTATTTTGTACAATTATTATTCTCATATTTTACTTATATATATATATATATATATATATATATATATATATATATATATATATATATATATATATATATATATATATATATATATATATATATATGGTATTGTTATAAAGATTAACATTTCAGGTTTAGCCCTAATGGGAAGGTTTGATATAATATCAAATTATAAAGAGTTATAAATGTATATCAGACGTCATGTTTCCGACTAGAGAGCTCAATGTACTTAAGCGTCTAGAGCAAATATTTGAAGCTATAGGGTAACTTTCTTTAGCACATTACAGACAATCATTATTATCGTGGGTCGAAGTAATTACTCTCTCTAATGTGCTAGAGGAAGTTATCATATTGCTTATATAACTATATATATATATATATTACATTTTAAAAAAATATTTTACCTACGTACGACGTCGTTCCGAGCTTATGGCTCTCATCAGTAGAGGGAAACTACAATCTCAGACGGTCACAGGGCACGAACCCGGTTCATAGAGACACCTTCAGTCCCATAGGCCATGGGAGATTATTACGTGATAACAGAGCAATTAAGTAATATTTAACACTGAAATCGGCGAGTGTAAAGATAAAGACATTCGATAGGACTCGACGACAAAGCCGGAGTATTACACTGTGGCTCCAGGTGAATGTCTATTTTCCATTTCTCCTAAAGTGATCTTACTTTAATTTTACTTAAAGGAGCTTCTAATAATATGAAATTATAATATATCATCATCATCATCATCATCATCATCATCATCATCATCATCATCATCATCATCATCATCATCATCATCATCATCATCATCATCATCATCATCATCATCATCATCATCATCATCATCATCATCCTCCTCATCATCATCATCATCATCATCATCATCATCATCATCACCATCATCATCATCATCATCATCATCATCATCATCATCATCATCATCATCATCATCATCATCCAGGTAAAACATCCACAGGGTAGTAATCCAAAGAATTTCAACCGGGTGTATAAAAAGTGCTCTAAGGTTAAGATCGGATTCTAACTCTTCCTGATGAGATCTCAGTTTATAATAGCTGTTGATCGATAACATCGACATGCCAGTGTCGCAAATTTTGTACATGTCTGTGTAAATAAAAATAATCATATATATATATATATATATATATAAATTAATTTTCATTGACGTACTATATATATATATATATATATATATATATATATATATATATATATATATATATATATATATATATATATATATATATATATATATAACTTCTTTGTAAGATGGTAGGAAAAATCCAAGCAGAGTGCTCGATTAGGTGAGAAAATCAAAATTAAGAACCTAATATTTATTTATTTACTTTATTAAGCTTTTCAATCCCACATATCTTTCCCTAACACAAACTTTAGACGATTCTAATTGAACACTTCAAAGCAAATAACTAATCCAAACGTTGGTTATACGAGACAATCCATTTTCTTTACCAAATGACTAAAAAGCTGAAGATAACCGGGAGGTAAACTCCTTCTGAACTTGAAACCAATGGTACTGGTGTTGTACTGATTTTCGGTGTGTGTGTGTGTGTGTGTGTGTGTGTGTGTGTGTGTGTGTGTGTGTGTGTGTGTGTGTGTGTGTGTGTGTGATATTTATGCATTACGAGAGAAGGAAATAGAAAGGGATATATAGTTAGTCAGAATAAAGTGTGTCACGAAGGAAAGAAGAAATGAATGAGACAGAAAAATGAGTGGGAGAAAAACAACGAAAGAAAGCAAATGTTTAAGTAGAGAATAAAAAAAATAACCGGAAGGAAAGAAGAAAATAAGAAAAAAAGATGGAGGGTGAGAGAAACAAAGGTGGAAATGATGGAAGGATGAAGCTAATTGTTTATGCTAAATTTTACAAGTACACAAAAGGTATTGACCTTTAAGTGAAATAAAGCGTGAACGCCTTTCCCAAGGTCTTGATTATATTTCCCTAACCCGCGACAATCTATGGTGCCCGCATGGCTGGCAAAGAGGCTAATGATTTTAGCAGAACCATGCCGTTCGCCCTTGTAGGTTGGTTGGTCACACATTCAATAAAGGGTCTAAATGTAGAGCGAGGGTTCGGGGTAGGGGAAGAAAAAAGAGCTCGGGTATTTTCGTACGTAAATATCTAAGATAGGACGAATAATAAATACAAGCGGGAACCCATGGAAAGTCAACGGTTGCTTTATTCATGTTTTTTTTGCGTATAATTTACTTTTAATGATAGTATTATTACATATTATATAACAAAAAAGGTTTTCCCTTTCTTCTTCCATAAAGACAATTGCCATTGTCAGCTAAATGTTCTTTAAATAAATAAAACAAATATGGCGCTGATTAATTTATTTATTAAAATATGTAGCATTTAGATGTATTAAAGTCGAAATAAAAATATGCAAGTAATATTTTTTAGACCGCGTGAGTCAAGAGCAACGACAACACTATTTATGACGTCTTATTCGATTTTGTAAGTATTCATTTTTAAATTAATTAATTTACTATTTGATACTAAAAATCAAATTAGTTTATAAATTTTATACTATCAATAAAGTAATTTACTATTTCATACTATAATTGAATTAGTTTACAATTATATACTATAAATGAATTATTTTACTATTTCATACTATCAATAAATTAGTTTACTATTTCATACTATAAATGAAAAGTTTACTATTTCATACTGTACATGAATTAATTTACTATTTCATACTATAATTGAATTAGTTTACTGTTGCATACTATAAAGAAATTAGTTTACTATTCATACTATAATTGAATTAGTTTACTATTTGAAACTATAATTGCATTTGTTGACTATGTTATACTATAAATGTACTAGTTTACTATTTCATGCTACAAATGAATTAGTTTATTATTTTATTCTATAATTGAATTAGTTTACTATTTCATACACTAATTGAATTAGTTTACTATTCATACTATAAATGACTTAGTTCACTATTTTATACTATAAATAAATTTATTATTTCATACTATAAATAAACTAGTAAACTATTGCATACTAAAAATAAATTAGTGCACTATTTCATACTATAATTACATTAGTTTACAATTTTATACTATCAATGAATTAATTTACTCTATCATACTATAAATAAATTAGTTTATTCTTTCATACTATAAATGAATTAGTTTACTATTTCATACAATAATTAAATTAGTTTACTATTTCATAAAATAAATGAATTAGTTTACTATATTATACTATAAATGTACTACTTTACTATTTCTTATTACAAATGATATAGTTTACTATTTCATACTATAAATGAATTAGTTTACTATTTTGTACTATAAATAAATAAGTTAACTATTTTATACTATAAATGAATTAGTTTACTATTTTATACTATAAATGAACTAGTTTACTATTTCATACTATGCATGAATTTGTTTACTATTTCATACTATAAATAAATTAGTTGACTATTTCATACTATCAATAAACTAGTTTACTAGAATAATTGACTATTTAATACTATTAATAGATTAGTTTACTATTTTTACTATAAATGTATAAGTTTACTATATTATACAATAATTGAATTAGTTTAAAATTGTATGATATAAATGACTTAGTTCACTATTTTATACTATAAATAAATTAAGTTACTATTTGATACAATAAATGAATTAGTTTACTATTTCATACTATACATGAATTAGTTTACTATATCATACTATACATGAATTATTTTACAATTTGTACTATAAATAAATTAGTTTACTATTACGTACTATAAATAAATTAGTTTACGATTTCATACAATAATTAAATTAGTTTACTATTTCATAGTATAAATAAATTAGTTTACAATTTTATATAAATAAATTAGTTTACTATGGGATAATATAAATAAATTATTTAACTATTTCATAGTATACATGAATAAGATTTCTATTTTTACGACTAATAAATTAGTTTACTATTTCATAGTATAAATAAATTAGTTTACAATTTTATATAAATAAATTAGTTTACTATGGGATAATATAAATGAATTATTTTACTATTTCATAGTATACATGAATAAGATTTCTATTTTTACGACAAATAAAGTAGTTTACAATTTTATATAAATTAATTAGTTTACTATGGGATAATATAAATGAATTATTTTACTATTTCATAGTATACATGAATAAGATTTCTATTTTTACGACAAATAAAGTAGTTTACAATTTTATATAAATTAATTAGTTTACTATGGGATAATATAAATGAATTATTTTACTATTTCATAGTATACATGAATAAGATTTCTATTTTTACGACAAATCAATTAGTTTACTATTTCATACAATAATTGAATTAGTTTACTATTTCATACTATAAATTTATTTGTTAACTATTTCATAGAATACATAAACTAGTTTATTATTTCATAGTATACATGAATTAGTTTACTATTTTTACTATAAATGTATAAGTTTACTATTTCATACAGTAATTGAATCAGTTTACAATGTTATACTATAAATAAATTAGTGTACTTTTTCATATTATAAATGAAATAGTTTATTATTTCATAGTATACATTAATTTGTTTACTATTTTATACTATGAATGAATTAGTTTACTATTTTATACAATAATTTAAATAGTTTACTATTTTATACTTTAAATGAATTTGTTTATTATTTTATTCAATAATGAAATTAGTTTACTATTTCATACAATAATTTAATTAGTTTACTATTTCATATCATTCAGGAATTAGTTTACTATTCTATACTGTAAATGAATTAGTTTACTATTTTTACTATAATGAATTAGTTTACTTTTTCATACAATAATTGATTTAGTTTACAATTGTATACTATACATAAATTAGTTTATTATTTTGTGCGATAAATGAATTAGTTTACTATTTTTACTATAAATAAATTAGTTTACTATTTCATACAATAATCGATTTAGTTTACAATTGTATACTATACATGAATTAGTTTATTATTTTGTGCAATAAATGAATTAGTTTACTATTTCATAGTATTCATGAATTAGTTTACTATTTTATACTATGAATGAATTAGTTTACTAGCTCACCCCAAACAAGGCAGGCCGCCACTGTAGACGTAAGGGGCTACTGAGAAAAAAAAAATGGGAAATGGTTTTTTTTGGGGGGGGGGGGCAACCTAAACTGGGATCTGCGCAGCAAGATGTTTGTTTACAGTAGTTTTAAATTTCTGCATGTCAGTACTGTCGGCGAAACAGGGGGGAAGGGAGAGAATTCCAGAGGCCAGCAACACGAGGAAATAAGCTATTTGAGAAGAAGGCTCACCGACATCTGAGGACCTCCACAGTGAATGAATGAGATTTAGTTAATTGTCGAGTTAGTCTAGTGAATATACGTCGAGGGGGCACCAGAGTAGCCAATTCATCGGAGCATAATCCATTGAAGTATTTGTAAAACAAGCACAAGGATGCTACATTGCGGCGATGGGACAGGGACTGGAGCTTGGTTGACATGAGGGACCTATTAGGTTGGCGATTCTTTTTTGGACCTTGTCAAGTAGGGAGAGACTAGTAGATGATGCACCAACCCAGATGTGACAACAATACTCTATGCATGGGTGGATGGTGCCTTTGTAGAGATACAGGATAATGTCAGGTGTGAGGAGTTTACTAGCACGGTAGATGGAGCCAACCTTCTTTGCGGCAGCCTTACCAATGTCTTCAATGTATTTGTTCCAATTCATGTTACCTGTGAAAGTTGGGCCGAGGAGTTTGAATGATGAACTCTCAGGTAGGGTGTTATTTGCCATGACAATCGGTGGTTGGAGAGGTTCCTTGTAGTTATTGAAGGAAAGGAGCATTGTCTTTGCGGCATTAAAAGTTACCAACCATTTATGACCCCAATCCACTACAGCCTGGAGGTCATTTTCTAAAGATTCAGTCATTGCCTCAGATATGATCGCGTCGGTTTTGCCACCATGGCGAGAGTAAAGGGTGGTGTCGTCAGCAAATATTCCAATCTCAGACTCTATGTCATCAGGGAGATTGTTTATATAGATCAGGAACAACAAAGGTCCAAGCATAGATCCCTGGGGTACACCAGCATTTATGTCATGTTGCTTAGATGAAGGCCATCTAGGACAACCTGGATTTTTCTTTTGTCTAGGAAGGATCTAATTATATTAAGTAGTTGCCCAGTTATACCGTATGAGCGTATTTTCATGCCATACCTTGTCAAAGGCCTTGGATATATCAATCGCTTCTGCCCTAGCTTCTCCTGCATTGTCGAGTGTATGATACATGCGTTCAGAGATGACCGTTAGGATGTCTGCAGTAGATCGTGCTTGTCTAAATCCATACTGGCGGTCAGAAAGAAGTTTAGCATTAACTAAGTGCCGTACTATCGCTAGATTGATTAAGGATTCAAAGATTTTATCAAAGATCAGCAGCAGACTGATTGGGCGATAGTTCTGAGGATCGGTTCTATTCCCAGAACTCTTGTAGACTTGTACCACAGAGGCAATTTCCCAGCTATCGGGGAAGCAAGATTCAGCTAGACATTTATTGTAGAGTTTGGAGAGGACAGGGGCCAGTTCAGCAGAACATTTCTTTATTACTATTACAGGTATAAGATCAGGCCCACAAGCTTTGGAGGTGTCAACGTTTTTTATGATGTCTCTGACCTGGGATGGGGTGATGACCAGGTTATCAAGTGTGACTTCGGTCCGCAAAGTGAATTCGGGGAGGGGGTGGTTATCTGAGTCCAAAGTAGAATTAGAAGCGAAGCGCTGGACAAGTAGTTCAGCCTTATCAGTGGCCGTGCAAACGACATCATTGTGGTTTGATAGTGGGGAAATCGTTGATTGACCATTATTCACTACACTATTATAGATTTTCCAGAAATCACAAGTACCTAGTTTCTGTGACTGGATGCGTTTTATTTGTTAACTCATTATACCTTCTCTTCGCTTCACCTATCACGGCCTTGCATTTATTTCTTGACTCTATAAATTTATGTCTTTTAGAAGCTGACTTATGGCGGTCGAATTTACGGAATGCTTGTTGCCTCTCAGAAATGGCAGCTGCACATTCCGAGGTGAACCATTGAGGAGAGTGGAGCTTGCTAAAGAATTTTCGCATGGTGACATAGGCTTCAATGCGTGCTTTGACCCATTCAGTTAATTCGTTTGCACACTGGTCGGCAGGGAGTGAGAAGGTTTCCCTTCATGGGGCGTCACTGATGTGATCTCTGATTGACTAAAAATCAGCCTGCTCGTAGTATCTTTTTGTTTTGAGCAACGGTTCATCAGCTTTTGGACGACTTTTTAGAGTGATATGTATCATTAGCACAATGTGATCAGCATTCCCGAATGGGCTATGAGCTTTTGTCACACAAGCCTCGGGTATTGAGGTCAAAAAAGGTCTAGAAGTGAGGCTTGTTGGTCTACTCGATCGGGGATGCGGGTCGGAAAATCGACAGTCTGAGAGAGGGAGTGAGCTAAGGAGAAATTATACGTAGAGTTGCCAGCTGCGTCAGTAAGGCTGGAGAATCCCAACCAGTCGCGGTGGTGGGCATTAAAATCCCCAAATACATGTATCTGGGCATTCGAGTCAATTAAGAGTGCTCTATCTATGCTTTCAGAGACAGAGTTTAGCAGAGTACAGTCCTGGGTCAATGGGGAGCGGTATAAGAAATATAAGTAACTGACGCTGTGATGTAAAGTCAATCTAAAGCACATGTAGTCGTGGTCATCTGATTCAAATGAATTAGTTTACTATTTTATATTATAAATTAATTAATTTACTATTTTATACTATAAATGAATTAGTTAATGATTGTATACTATAAATCAATTAGTATACTATGTCATACTATAAATCAATTAGTTTACTATTTTATACTATAAATCAATTAGTTTACTATTTCATACTATAAATGAATTAGTTTACTATTTCATACTATAAATCAATTAGTTTACTATTTATACTATAAATGAATTAGTTTACTATTTTGTACTATAAATGAATTAGTTTACTATTTTGTACTATAAATGAATTAGTTTACTATTTTATACTATAAATCAATTAGTTTACTATTTCATACTATAAATCAATTAGTTTACTATTTTATACTATAAATCAATTAGTTTACTATTTTATACTATAAATCAATTAGTTTACTATTTTGTACTATAAATGAATTAGTTTACTATTTTATACTATAAATCAATTAGTTTACTATTTCATACTATAAATCAATTAGTTTACTATTTTATACTATAAATCAATTAGTTTACTATTTTATACTATAAATCAATTAGTTTACTATTTTGTACTATAAATGAATTAGTTTACTATTTTATACTATAAATCAATTAGTATACTATGTCATACTATAAATCAATTAGTTTACTATTTTATACTATAAATCAATTAGTTTACTATTTCATACTATAAATGAATTAGTTTACTATTTCATACTATAAATTAATTAGTTTACTATTTTTTACTATAAATTAATTAGTTTACTATTTTATACTATAAATGAATTAGTTTACTATTTTATACTATAAATCAATTAATTTACTATTTCATACTATAAATGAATTAGTTGACTTTTTCACAATGTACATGAATTAGTTTACGATTTCATACTCTAAGATAAATAATACGCTACGGCATTCCGTGTACGTATATACGTTATCACCTTTCACACACCGTAAAAAAATTATTTCGTCCGATGAGTGATGATTAATCGGATGTCTGTAAGCTAAGCAATTCCGACACAACTTATTTTAAAATGAATTGTACCAAAATCAAATTGTTGCCCATTGACTAAAACACTCTCATTTTTAGTAAACACATTTAAAAAGGGCTACTTTCATATCTAGCTGATACTTATTTTTACGATAAGACAATATTTATTGAAATTGCTACAATTTTAAATATATAAAGAGTCATATCTGTTTTATTAATTTTAACAATATTTAGATGACAATTATTACGGAAGAAAAAGTCATATTTCCAGTAAATTATACAGATTCATATAGAAAGCATCATGGCATTTTTTAAAAGTCTTGCTCGTAAAATGATATTACCTGTATGTATATTATGTATTATATCAGGAGAGTAGAAAGTTGACCTGCTGCCTCGTAACCCTCGCTTTCCTTTTGTCTATTAGTCGTCACATTCCATGAGCGACATTTCTGACAAAGGGGGAATAATTGCTGTTTTCTGTGTCGAAATCTATCCATATAACACTTATCGTTGGCTAGGTTCTGACCTTGTAGTGTTTTTATTTTAGCTACTTACATCAAATGGCTTCATGCCTTGTCTGGAGCGATTTCAATTTAAATCGATAATATCTTAATTTTTGCATACAACGACACCAGATAGTCCGCAATTCCGGACGATCTCATTTTATAAATGGTGTGCAAGGTGATAACGTAGTAAAACGTACGTAAAACAAAGATATACAGATAAGGGCCTTTAAATCTATATAACAACTATTAGACTTATCCGGGTGTCAAATTTGTTTAATCTGCATGAAATTATATTATTGTTGGGAGGAGGTATAACGTACTAGCATCGATGATGGCGAAAACCGCACCCCGCACCCAGCATGCCTGACACTGTAGCCGGTGTACACACATTCTATATGATGAACTATTCTCACTTCCCTACTCATGGGGAATTAAACTTTTCTTGGCCTTTTGGCTAAGATCAAAGTGTAGTATCTGTTCTGATGGATACTGCACCCCATAGACTGGTATTGTCTTGGCCTTCGGGGCTTGATTTACGTCGGTCTATGGGTCTGTCCTGTGCAGTTCTGGGAGGTCCACCCTCCCAGGCTTCGCCTCCCCTCTTTTGGGAGGAATAAGTTTATTGCTTACTGTCTGAGGCGCCACTACCGGGGAATGCCGACGGGGCTGCCCAGGCAATTTTTAAATGGCCAGAGTGCTCACCTCTTGGGCGCTGGCTTTTCAAACCCCACTTTCCCGACCCGACCTTGGGTCACATCTTACTTGTGGGAGTAAGATAAAAACTGGCCTTGTGCCTAACTCTTGGAGAGGAGTAAATCAATACTTCGTCTCATTTTCTATATATGTTCTTCTTTGCGAACATTTTGCCATGAATATTAGCGCATCGATGTGATGTGAACAATACAAGTGTTCGTTTCCGTAGGAGAGTGTGGATACATTAAGCCAAGGGAACACATGAAATAAGTTTACTAAGTTAATAAGATAAGAGTAAAAAGAAAAAGAAAAACAAAGGAGAGGATATTCTGATTTTCTTTATTCGCTCTGTCATCGCGGGCCAGTGTCTGGTCGCCGCAGATAACTTCAAACGTTATGTTATGTTCGGTGTCTTTGTATATTAATACCGATATTCAGCTAGCAAGAAAACTACCACCACCTTTTACATACTCATCGTCACGAATCTATGACCATGCTAACACGACGCATATAAGTACATAAACAAAACAAATGGGACCACAAAAAATGAGGTAGAACACTTTCTTCTATTCCACAGTCAATGAAAGATTCACTCTACTTTAACTTAGAATAAGGATTCACTCTACTAAAACTAGAATAAAGATTCGCTTTACTTCAACTTAGAATAAAGATTCGTTCTACTTAAACTTTAAATAAAGATTGGCTCAACTTTAACTTAGAATAAAAATCCGCTGAACTTAAACTTAGAATAAACATTCGCTCTACTTTAACTACGAACAAAGATTCGCTCTACTGTAACTTATAGTAAACCTTCGCTAAACTTTTACTTAGAATGAAGATTCGCTCTACTTGAACGTAGAATAAAGATTCGCTCTATTTTTTAGAATAAAGATTCGATCTACTTAGAATTAGAATACAAGTTCGATCTACTTAAACGTAGAATAAAGATTCGCTCTACATTAACGTAGAATAAAGATCTGCTAAACTATCAATTAGAATAATAATTCGCTCTAATTTCTCTTAGAATAAAGATGCGCTCTACTTTAACTTAGTATAAAGATGCGCTCTACTTTAACTTAGTATAAAGATGCGCTCTACTTTAACTTAGTATAAAGATGCGCTCTACTTTAACTTAGAATAAAGATGCGCTCTACTTTAAATTAGAATAAAGATTCGCTCTACATAAACATAAAATAAAGATGCGCTCTACTTTAACTTAGAATAAAGATGCGCTCTACTTTAAATTAGAATAAAGATTCGCTCTACATAAACATAAAATAAAGATGCGCTCTGCTTTAAATAAGAACAAACATTCGCTCTAATTTAACTTATAATAAACCTTCGCTAAACTTTCACTTAGAATAAAGATTCGCTCTACTTGAACGTAGAATAAAAATTAGCTCTATTTTAACTTAGAATATAGATTCGATCTACTTTAAATTCGAATACAAGTTCGATCTACGTAAACGTAGAATAAAGATTCGCTCTAAATTAACGTATAATAAAGATCTGCTCAACTTTAACTTAGAATAAAGATGCGCTCTAATTTCACTTAGAATAAAGATTCGCTCTAATTTCACTTAGAATAATGATTCGCTCTACTTTAACTTAGAATAAAGATGCGCTGTACTTTAACTTAGAATAAAGATGCGCTCTAATTTCATATAGAATAAAGATTCGCTCTAATTTCACTTAGAATAAAGATGCGCTCTAATTTAACTTAGAATTAAGATTCGCTCTGAGGTCATATAGAATAAAGATGCGCTCTAATTTCACTTAGAATTTATATCCGCTGAATCTAAATTAAGAATATAGATTTGCTCTACTTAAACATACTATAAAGATTCATCCTACTTTAACGTAGAATAAAGATTCGCTCTACTTTAACGTAAAATAAAGATTCGCTCTACTTTAAATTAGAATAAAGATTCGCTCTACTTTAACTTAGAATAAAGATGCGCTCTAATTTCTCTTAGAATAAAGATGCGCTCTAATTTCACTTAGAATAAAGATGCGCTCTAATTTCACTTAGAATAAAGATGCGCTCTAATTTCACTTAGAATAAAGATGCGCTCTAATTTCACTTAGAATAAAGATTCGTTCTAATTTCACTTAGCATAGAGATGCGCTCTAATTTCACTTAGAATAAAGATGCGCTCTAATTTCACTTAGAATAGAGATTCGTTCTAAGTTCACTTAGAATAGACATGCGCTCTAATTTCTCTTAGAATAAAGATGCGCACTAATTTCACTTAGAATAAAGATTCGTTCTATTTTAACTTAGCGTAGAGATGCGCTCTAATTTCACTTAGAATAAAGATGCGCTCTAATTTCACTTAGCATAGAGATGCGCTCTAATTTAACTTAGAATAAAGATGCGCTCTAATTTCACTTAGCATAGAGATGCGCTCTAATTTCACTTAGAATAAAGATGCGCTCTAATTTCACTTAGAATAAAGATGCGCTCTAATTTCACTTAGATTAGAGATGCGCTCTAATTTCATTAGAATAAAGATTCGTTCTAATTTCACTTAGAATAAAGATGCGCTCTAATTTAACTTATATTAAAGATGCGCTCTGATTTTACTTAGAATAAAGATTCGTTTTAATTTCACTTAGAATAGAGATGCGCTCTAATTTCACTTAGAATAAAGATGCACTCTAATTTCACTTAGAATAGATATGCGCTCTAATTTAACTTATATGAAAGATTCGTTCTAATTTCATATAGAATAGAGATGCGCTCTAATTTAACTTATATTAAAGATGCGGTCTGATTTCACTTAGAATAAAGATTCGTTCTAATTTCACTTAGAATAGAGATGCGCTCTAATTTCACTTAGAATAAAGATGCGCTCTAATTTCTCTTAGAATAAAGATGCGCTCTAATTTCACTTAGAATAAAGATTCGTTCTAATTTCACTTAGAATAAAGATGCGCTCTAATTTAACTTATATTAAAGATGCGCTCTGATTTTACTTAGAATAAAGATTCGTTTTAATTTCACTTAGAATAGAGATGCGCTCCAATTTCACTTAGAATAAAGATGCACTCTAATTTCTCTTAGAATAAAGATGCGCTCTAATTTCACTTAGAATAAAGATTCGTTCTAATTTCACTTAGCATAGAGATTCGTTCTAATTTCACTTAGAATAGATATGCGCTCTAATTTAACTTATATTAAAGATTCGTTCTAATTTCACATAGAATAGAGATGCGCTCTAATTTAACTTATATTAAAGATGCGGTCTGATTTCACTTAGAATAAAGATTCGTTCTAATTTCACTTAGAATAAAGATGCGCTCTAATTTCTCTTAGAATAAAGATGCGCTCTAATTTCACTTAGAATAAAGCTTCGTTCTAATTTCACTTAGCATAGAGATGCGCTCTAATTTCACTTAGAATAAAGATGCGCTCTAATTTTACTTAGAATAAAGATGCGCTCTAATTACACTTAGAATATAGATGCGCTCTAATTTCACTTAGAATAAAGATTCGCTCTAATTTCACTTAGAATAAAGATTCGCTCTAATTTCACTTAGAATAAAGATTCGTTCTAATTTCACTTAGAATAGAGATGCGCTCTAATTACACTTAGAATAAAGATGCGCTCTAATTTTACTTAGAATAAAGATGCGCTCTTATTTCACTTAGCATAGAGATGCGCTGTAATTTCACTTAGAATAAAGATGCGCTCTAATTTCACTTAGCATAGAGATGCGCTCTAATTTCACTTAGAATAAAGATGCGCTCTAATTTCACTTAGAATAAAGATGCGCCCTAATTTCACTTAGATTAGAGATGCGCTCTAATTTCATTAGAATAAAGATTCGTTCTAATTTCACTTAGAATAGAGATGCGCTCTAATTTCACTTAGAATAAAGATGCGCTCTAATTTCTCTTAGAATACAGATGCGCTCTAATTTCACTTAGAATAAAGATTCGTTCTAATTTCACTTAGCATAGAGATGCGCTCTAATTTCACTTAGAATACAGATGCGCTCTAATTTCACTTAGAATAAAGATGCGCTCTAATTTCTCTTAGAATAAAGATGCGCTCTAATTTCACTTAGAATAAAGATTCGTTCTAATTTCACTTAGCATAGAAATGCGCTCTAATTTCACTTAGAATAAAGATGCGCTCTAATTTAACTTAGAATAAAGATGCACTCTAATTTCACTTAGAATAAAGATGCGCTCTAATTTAACTTAGAATAAAGATGCGCTCTAATTTCACTTAGAATAAAGATGCGCTCTAATTTCACTTAGAATAAAGATTCGCTCTAATTTCACTAAGAATAAAGATTCGTTCTAATTTCACTTAGAATAGAGATGCGCTCTAATTACACTTAGAATAAAGATTCGCTCTGATTTCACTTAGACTAAAGATTCGCTCAATTTTAACTTAGAATTAATATCCGCTGAATCTAAATTTAGAATTTAGATTTGCTCTACTTTAACATAGTATAAAGATTCATCCTACTTTAACGTAGAATAAAGATTCGCTCTACTTTAACGTAGAATAAAGATTCACTCTACTTTAACTTAGAATAAAGATGCGCTCTAATTTCACTTAGAATAAAGATTCGCTCTGATTTCACTTAGAATAAAGATGCGCTCTAATTTCACTTAGAATAAAGATTCGCTCTAATTTCACTTAGAATAAAGATTCGTTCTTAGTTCACTTAGAATAAAGATGCGCTTTAATTTCACTTAGAATAAAGACGCGCTCTAATTTCACTTAGAATAAAGATGCGCGCTAATTTAACTTAGAATACAGATTCGTTCTAAGTTCACTTAGAATAGAGATGCGCTCTAATTTCACTTAGAACAAAGATTCGTTCTAAGTTCACTTAGAATAGAGATGCGCTCTAATGTCACTTAGAATAGAGATTCGCTCTAATTTCTCTTAGAATAAAGATGCGCTCTAATTTCACTTAGAATAAAGATTCGTTCTAATTTAACTTAGCATAGAGATGCGCTCTAATTTCACTTAGAATAAAGATTCGCTCTAATTTCACTTAGAATAAAGATTCGTTCTAATTTCACTTAAAATAAAGATTTGTTCTAATTTCATTTAGAATAAAGATGCGCTCGAATTTCTCTTAGAATAAAGATGCGCTCTAATTTCACTTAGAATAAAGATTCGGTCTAATTTCACTTAGAATAAAGATTCGCTCTAATTTAATTAGAATAAAGATGCGCTCTAATTTCACTTAGAATAGAGATGCGCTCTAATTTCACTTAGAATAAAGATTCGTTCTAATTTCACTTAGAATAAAGATGCGCTCTAATTTCATTTAGAATAAAGATTCGGTCTAATTTCACTTAGAATAAAGATTCGTTCTAATTTCACTTAGAATAGAGATGCGCTCTACTTTAACTTAGAATAAAGATGCGCTCTAATTTCACTTAGAATAAAGATTCGCTCTAATTTCACTTAGAATAAAGATGCGCTCTAATTTCACTTAGAATAAAGATTCGCTCTGATTTCACTTAGAATAAAGTTTCGCTCAATTTTAACTTAGAATTAATATCCGCTGAATCTAAATTTAGAATATAGATTTGCTCTACTTAAACATAGTATAAAGATTCATCCTACTTTAACGTAGAATAAAGATTCGCTCTACTTTAACATAGAATAAAGATCCGCTATACTTTAACTTAGAATAAAGATTCGCTCTAATTTAACTTAGAATAAAGATTTGCTCTACTTTAACTTAGAATAAAGATTCGCTCTACTTTAACTTAGAATAAAGATTCGCTCTACTTTAACTTAGAATAAAGATTCGCTATACTTTAACTTAGAATAAAGATTCGCTCTTAACACGGGACAATCCTACATGGCCTGTGGGACTAAAGTGAACGCTTACAGATGCAATCTCTCTCTCTCTCTCTCTCTCTCTCTCTCTCTCTCTTAACCTGGTTCGCGCCCTGAGATTGTTATTTCCCTACGCTGATGAGAGCCGTAAGCTTGAAACGACGTCGTAAGTAGGTAAAATAGTAAAAACATAATTTTATTTTATATATATATATGTATATATATATATACACATATATATATATATATATATATATATATATATATATATATATATATATATATATATATATATATATATATATATATATATATATATATATATATATATATATATATAAGGAATAATAAATAACACTTTATTGCAACCGTTCCATATATAATCCAATTGGAAAGTATGGAAGATCAATATTACTGCATTAAAGTTTTAAGATGAGGCACATTAATTACGTAATATTGCTATAGAATTCTATCGTCTCTGTAAGTGGAATTGTTTAAATTGGTAACATGTCTGGAACTTTCTGTCTTGAAGGGATGCCTTTTGTGTTTATTATTGTCGACTAATATACAAAAACTTAAAACCAAGAAGACAATAAAAAACATGCCCCCAAAACTTGTCCTGATGAAGGTGATTTTATTTTATTTATACAGTTATTACAAAAAAACAAAAAACTTTTTTTTTTAAATCATTACTAGCCAGAAGACCCAGAATCGCTCGTGAATGAATGAGGAACTATGCCCCTTTGCATTCAGCCCATAACACGGTTTTACATTTTATAATATTCAATTTTGGTGATGTGGTGACTCAAAGGTGTACTTTGCATTGATTGGGTGAGGTGGTGATGGGTGTAAGCACAGTGACCATAACCAAAATAAATTTCACTACATTTATAGTCTTTAACTATTTCAAGACACAACCGGAATTTATCTGGGAATCTTTGTGCACTCCTGCCCTAAGCCTGTATTAATATTTTTTATACTTTTTTTTTCTTTTATAATTTTCAAGTAAAACATATTTACTTTTTATGGATGTCAACCACAAACACAGCCAACACAGTTATTTGATCAAAATGAAATATATTTATCCAAGTATCATAGTTAATGCAGTTTGAAAATAGAAATGTTTATGGGGAGTCTATCACCAAACCCCCTAGAAGAAGGTTGTGAACAAACAGACAGGAACTTTATTATATTGATTCGCAATTGATGACTGCCTCTGTGTTGTTTCATTTTACTTCAGTCGAAGTTCTCGGAAATCAAGAGGCCCCTTCCTTGGGCTAACACTTAATCTTTATGAGATACAAAGATATTCAAATATTCCATTAAAGTTCTTCTTTATTTCTCAAACGTTGAGTTAGTAAATAAGTTGAGAACATTAATTTTCCTTTCCCCAATTGACCAGTTAACTATGTTATAGTATATCTTTCTTGTGGTCTCTTGGTCTTACCGGATTCCAGGACAAGAATTCATCTAGTCTGGTGGGGGTATCCAGCTACGTTGTGTTACTTGAGGTAACATCACTAGGAGAACGTGCACTATTCCTCATATGAGCAATTGTATAGCCGTGCTGAGGGGATCTTATTTGTGCTGCGAATACTATGTTATTTTGAATATTTGATCAGAGTTTTCTTGTAAGGTAAAGTATCCTTTTGTCAGGTTGTCTT
>OY744550.1:29900256-29917756 GCA_963556195.1 Sepiola atlantica
CAAGCAAGCAACGTCTACTGCGGATATACAGTAGATTTTTTTTTAACAAAGTTCACTCCAAACAAAGTAGGCCGCCACTGTAGACGTAAGGGGCTACTGAGAAAAAGGGTGAAAGTTTGGAGGGATCAACCTAAATTAGGAGCTGCGCAGCGAGATGTCTGTTTACATTAGTTTTAAATTTCTGTATGTCAGTACCATCAGGAAAACAGGGAGCAGGGAAGGAGTTCCAGAGTCCAGCAGCACGAGGAAAGAAGCTTTTGGAGTAGAAGGCTCTCCGGCATCTGGAGATCTCCACAGTGAATGGATGGGATTTGACAGATTGTCGGGTTGGTCTAGTGAATTTACGTCGTAGGAGTACCAGAGCACAATCCATGTAAGTACTTGTAAAACAGGCACATGGAAGCAACATTGCGGCGATGGGACAGGGGCTGGAGCCCGGCGTACAGTAAGGGACCTATCAAGTTGGCGACTATTCTTTGGGTTTTGTCTAAGAGGGAGAGACCAGTGGATGATGCCCCAGCCAAGATGTGGCAACAATATTCCATGCATGGGCGGATGGTGGTTTTGTAGAGATATAGGATATTGTCAGATGTGAGAAGTTTACTAGCACGGTAGAGGGAGCCCATCTTCTTTGCAGCAGCCCTGGTAATGTTTTCAATGTATTTATTCCAATTCATGTTATCTGTGAAAGTTAGGCCGAGTAGTTTCAATGTTGAACTCTCAGGTAAGGTGTTATTTGCCATGGCAATCGGTGGTTGAAGAGGTTCCTTGTAGTTATTGAAGGAGAGTAGCTTTGTCTTTGCGGCATTAAAAGTTACCATCCATTTTGGGCCCCATTCCACTACAGACTGGAAGTCATTTTCTAAGGATTCAGCCATTGCCTCGGATATAGGGCGCGTCAGGTTTTCCCACATGACGAGAGTAAAACGTGGTGTCGTCGGCAAATATTCCTATCTCAGTCTCAATGACATCAGGGAGGATGAACCCCTAAAATGTCACCCTAATTTTCAGTAGCACTATACGTCTACAGTGGCAACTTGCTTTGTTTGGAGTGAACTCAGTTAAAAAAAAATAATTAGGTCGTTCATTTTAAAGCATTGGTTGGTTAGAATGATTAAAATTGGAAATAGAAGCCTTTACCAATGTTAGGTTAATTTTAAAAAAAACAAACTTTTATCCTATTTATTTCGGAATAAAATTCCATCATAATAGTTCACCAGTATTATGCCATTTTTTTAAAAATAAACGAACTTTTTTTATATAACGTCTGTGTAATGGTTGTATCCGCGGTGTTGTTCTTGCGGTTATGAATTTAAATTATGGTTGTTGACTAACTGAGCTAATTAGACGTAAATTGTTATTAACTAAACAAGTCACTTATCTCTTTCTTAGTTAGTTCTCTATTTCTTTCGCCTTCTCTCACTGTATATTGATTCAACCACTCTCTGGTAGATTTGAATGTCTCTTTAAAAAAAAGGAAAGAGAGACTCTCCCTTTTGTGCTAGTACACACCATAAACACGTACGTAAATTAGATAGAAAAACAATAAGTCCTATCCTTCTTGCGTTTATTTTTTATTACTAAATTCTGTTTTTGCTTTAGAATTGTACGTCGATTGTTTATATTTCATGGTTGTTGTTGTTAGGATTAGGGGCATGGTCAAAGTACCGAAATATTATAAACGAGTGTACACCCGCTGTTAAAAATGAGGGGAAAAATTATGTCTCGCCAGTATTCACACTAATATTCATATTCATATAAAATAACGTCTCGATCGGTAAAGTCAAAAAGAAAGGAAACGTCTCATTATGGAAATAAGGTGAAGGGTTTCTTTTCGAAATCATGTTAGTAAGTGGGGGAGGGTTGTCTAACTTACTATTTGCTTTCTACCATTGAACTAGACACTTGAAATGGTTTCGTCCGGCAGTTTTTACTCGCTAACGTTTGTGTGACTGCACGGATGTGTATTCATCTATATACAAATAAATGCATATTTCTCGTTATCATAGAGTGGAAGATAAGTAATTTCGAAATTTCGAAATTCAAAGGTTACCGTTCCTCTACGAGAAGGGCCTGAAGAAACCGGGGTGTACAACAAAACAAAACAACAAAACAAAAATTAAAGTAAAATGTCTCCCGGGCAACGTTGGATGGGTGCAGCTAATAAAACAATAACATGATTAAATAATAGCATTTAAAAATATCGGTGTGTATTCTTTTAATAAAGTTTTATTACTAGTATATTTTGAGTCCCTCGGAAATTACTCTTCTCGCAAGTAATATATTTATTCTGCGACAAAACTCGTCCGGATGTGGGCATGATGCTAATTGTTCTTCTTTCCGATGTTAATTTCATGTAAAAAATGGCCAGCATAGTATTTCGCATTATTCTTAATTTGCAAATTCTTGACTATGCTTGGCGCTTATGTAATTATTGGTCTAATGATGTACGAATGTAATTGTTGCTACAATAATTCTTGGATTCCATGAGGCTCGCTGATTTATATCTCGCAATTTTATGTAGAGTTATTCTTACAATGTATATAATTATTTATATCTTATGTCTGTTCTTAATTCGTTTTTAGGTCTTTTTTTTAAAGAATCCACTTATTTACTATAATCTCTTTTTCTTTCTTTTCTATCTTTTGCACTTGATTACCTGCAATAAAATGGCCTCCTTTTACTAGCATCCGGTTGTCGTTAAAGTGTGTTTCGGCGTTCACCTGTTTGCAAAATCCCAATAGGCCTCTGAGTTTGTTTTTGGCCGATGCCTAGTCAGGAGGCTGATAACCCGATAACCTCTCTACCGTAATTTTTATATTAAGATGAACGACTGAGTAACATACTACGATATACACTCAATGCCGGTTTCTGTTCATGTAATTGTTAACATTATTGCTCTCTTTTCGTGCCATCCCAGGCATTACCCTCTTTTCATTACATGCTCTCTTTTTCCCCCATTTTCCTTTTCTCGCCTTTTTGTTTTCCCGTTTCACTATTCTCCATATTGTTCTTCTTGACGCTGGTTTTGTAAGTACAGGTCTCCTCAGATATTCAGCACTCTTCGCATTTTTCGATAACCGGTGCAAATCATTTTGCGTTATCGCAACAGTCGCTTACAATCAATTTCTCGCTGGTACCGATCGTTGGTATTTTCTGGAATTTAAGCGGCAATAAGTCTCTCCAAGATTCCGGTACACTCCGCACCGTCGAAGTTTACATGTGAGGTTTTTCCCTTCTTGTTGACTATTATGACGTCCTGTCTTCTTACTTGGATGGGTTTGTAAGTTTGTACTTCCATATTTTATGATTCCATTTTTCAATACACACTTCAGTTTTGTCTATACTATTTGTCTTTAAAGTATACACGTTTGCATAGTTCTTAGGTACTGTCTTTCTCACGCTGTCCTGTCTGTTTTTGTATTCCTTTTGGACTAGTTTGCTGCATTCACTTATTATGTGATTCACCGTTTCGTCTCTTTGTCCACAAAGTCTACATTTACTGTGTGCCTGGGTTTCGTCTATCATGGCTTTTATATAGTTCATTCTGATCGCGTTGCTATTGCTCGGCTGCCAGTAGCGATTTCGTTTCTTTGTTTAAATGTTATTTGTGTAATCATGTCCATGTGTTTTTGTGTGTCATTTCTTTGGTCAGTCTTATGAATCGTCCATGTAACTGCTTCGCTTCCCATTTTACTTTCCTGTTCGTTTTTATTTCTCCAGATTCCTTGCTCTTTGTATTTTTCATTTTGGTAGTGACATTTTTTGCAGTTATTATCAGCATTGCTGTCTTTTGAGGTTATGTATTTTCTAGTCTTTTTATCGCATTACCTACACGGTCTTCTATAGTTACAAGTTTTCTTCCTCCTTTTTTTTTCTTTTTATACAGAGTCGTCGGTATCCTCCTTCATGGTCATTAGCTTTATATTCGTTGGTCTAGATGCCAGACGTCTTCTTATATTCAGCTGATGAAGTGTTCAAAGTATATTACGAAGGATACTGCTAAGGTATCATTTTATTTTGTTTCTACGCTAGATTTTGTTTGCGATAAGCTTTTTTGTCCTTCTTGGGTATTCTTATATGATCTTCCTTTTCACATCTGCTGTCCGTTTCCAGAACACCCAAAAATTTAGAGGTATCATGATCACCAAGCGTCATCTTCTCCTCTTCGTTGGGCAGTTCTATGCTTTCTGCTGTTTCCAGTTTTTTTTTCTTCATCTCCAGTAGTGTCACACTTTTCTATCCCGAATGCCATTTGAATGTCCTGGTTAAATATTCTGCTTGTATTTATATTAGACTAGCAGTGATACCCGATGTTGCCAGGTACCATTAAAAAGGCGAAGAAAATAAATCAACGCCGAGATGAACAAATGTCACGCTCAATTCCTAATTTCTCCCTCTCCCATTTCAACATATTAAGAAGGTACGTGATGTTGATGAAGAGATTTACTTTATATTCCTTACCGAAAGTAATACTGTAATCTTACAATTTTGAACCCCTGACAATGCCGAGTAGAACAAAAGGTCCTGGTAAATTATTAATTTCTCGTCCCTAATCCCCATTTCAGAATCATATGAAGATAAAGGATAGTAAGCACTTTAGATTATGGATCAACATAATAAAGCATTATCAAAAAAAGACAGATAATTTATTTATCCTGGGCAACACAGACTCTTCTTCTTTTTCTTCTTCTTCTTCTTCTTCTTCTTCTTCTTCTTCTTCTTCTTCTTCTTCTTCTTCTTCTTATTATTATTATTATTATTATTATTTTTATTATTATTATGGTCGCGGTCTGTGAAATCTTATATTTCAAGTTCTCGCCTGATCAGTTCATTTATCCGTGAATACCGTTGAGAAAGATAATAGCTTGTGTCCAATAGAATCGTATGCAATAGAATAGTTCAGTGAACATGCATTGCATGTCGGTCTAAAATCAACTTCGAATGTTCGATATGTCTCAAAAAAAAAAAAAGACAGACAAAGCAAATCATTCTTATAATTGTTGTTGTCCTTTCACACGCTCGTAAGATAGATTGGGCAGTATTTTACATGGACGCACGTGGCTCTCCTCGTTGCTGCACAGTCCGCACAGTCGCACGATGTGTTAAATTATTATTTAGTAATGTTAACTTCAACCTGATATCACTTCATTTCCTATCCCAAAAGAGCAATTTAGAAACGATGTCATTTAAAGAGTAATTGAGATGCTGTTACCAGTTTTTACTGTTATTGTTGGCATCGTTTTGCCCCCCCCCCCCTCCTTCTCCTGTTTGTCCTCCTACTTCTCCCCCTCATTCTTTTTATTATTATTCTTAGTAGTAGTAGTAGCAGTAGTAGTAGTAGTAGTAGTAGTAGTAGTCTTCCCGCCAAACCAAATCTTGGCCGTTTCTCGTATTAAGTAACAGTATCTTTTTTGAAATCTCCAGTGGTTTCCATGATGTTCTTGTATGTCCCTATAGTGTCGTAGTTTGCAACCCCCAAATCCTTTCCAGTCTCTTTGTTTTGAGTATTTGAGACAGTTCCCAACCGTAGAATGTTTCGTTGCGTTACTGCAACCATTACATTGTGTTGCTGATCTGGACAAGTCCCACATATTTGTCATAGCCATGTCTTTTTTTTACACCTCCCCTTCCTTCTTCGTCGCCATTATCATCCACATTTAAAAAGAAAAAAAAATCCTCGTAATACGTAAATTATTTTTCAATGGTCCATATATACTTGTCCCTCATTTACGGGGGAAAAGTTAGACACAAACTCAGTTTTTTTTTTGTATGTGTGGAATATCTAGCCTTACTCCAAGTCAGGCACGTTGTATTGGGAAGAAACTATTTTTAAAAAATGGCTCACGTCGAGAAGAACCTCTCATCCTCTGGCCGATAACTAAACAGATACTACACTTTAATGATAACCCGAATGCCGAGATTCGTAGTAAATTTATTTAAAATTCATCAGAGATTTAAGAACAATAAGCGTCCTAAAAGTTCCAATAATTTACATACTCTTTAAGTCGAAGTATGTATCGATCTCTCCCTCGGCATTCTTTTAGTATATGGACGCGGATAGGATTGTAAGAAATATTGAACGCTCCAAATATGTGCGTGTTATCCTTGGTTAGGAGCCCCGCTAATATTTAATGGTATCCTCTGAATTTTATTATATACGTTACAATTAAAGTGACCCCTTTCCCGTCCAAAATGTAAACGATAATAAAATGCATGAACATTTCTGCGATCCAACCATATTTGGTACAAATAAACTTCAGTCCGTGCCTGACCTGTCCACCAAGTTTCAGCCATGGATATCCAACAGTTTTTGTTTTATCTCTGTTCAATGATAAGCATACCTTGATACTAAGTGCAAAATTGTCAATAACACTGACTTCACACTCCTCTCTTGACACTGCCCTAATTTGGGCTGTGATGGTCCTCTTCAGTTCAGGAATAGTTTGGGGATTGTTTTCATAAGACATTATCTTTGAGATAACCTCGCAGATAAAAGTCTGTGACGGTTGAAGTCCGGTGTAGGTGATAATAAGACGAGAACTTTCTCTGCCAGTCTGTCCGTCGGCCAGAATGTTTGTAAACGTAAGAAATACAACTAACAACTAAATAAACAATAAATAAATTTGACGCCGAGGTCGTGATTTGAACTCGCAGCCTCGACCTCTCAAGTTAAAGTGGTTGTAACTCTACTGACTGAGCCACCATAACAAAGACAATGGAATCTGCTTGATTCAAATACTTAGCGCTAAAGAAATGGTCTACAGTTCAAGAATAGTTTAGGGATTGTTTTGATAGTCATTATCCTTGAAATAACCGCAGAAATATAAATCTGGGAGTATTTATTTCGGCTGAGTGCGAAGCCTTTTCAGAATCAAATCTACTGATGAAACGACAACCAAAGTTTCCCCGCATATCATTGAACAGCTATGAAAAAAAAAACTGTTTAACATTCATTAATGTAACTCGACAGACAGGTCAGGAATAGATCGAAGTTTATTCGTAGCAAATACGGTGCGGTCATAGAAAGGATTGTGAATTTTATTAACTATTCCACGGGTGACATTTCTTTATGGTCGCCCTGTATTTATAAACAATCAGACGTTTTACGTAAGAGACGCCGTTAATCCAGCTTGACTGATCAGTCTAATATTTTTTGGTGTGAGAATGTTTGGGTTTTTTTCAACCTTTTTGGGGAAGGCTAGTATATTCTTGATGAAGGAGGTGACGGCAAATGTATATGTAAATTGATTTATTTTTTACTTAATTAAAATTGATATCCTATTTATTAATTATGAGTTCCTTTTAAACTATATTTATCGGATATATTTCCTAGATCCTTACATAAAATATAGTTCAGCTAAACTTCTATTATTAACTGAACTTAACTTCAAATCCATCTTATGTCTAGTTTTTATATGAGGTTCTAGTTGACCACAGTGTCATCCACTGGTCAATCATCCAGGACAAACAATTGAAACGGAAAAAAAACAGTAAAAAATATATATATTTCCGTTAAAAAAGTTAAAGATGTTTTATTTAAAAAAAACACATTGCCTGTTGAGATCTGCGATCGAATTATGATTGAATTTTTGTAGATATGAACTATATTTTATTATTGTTTTACTCACTAGGAGTTCTCACACGAGTTGTTACCAGTGGATGCTCGCTGGCAACAACCGGTGGTGTTCCCTGGAGTTTGAGTGACAAGTTTGCCCAGATTTCCAGCACTATTCGCTTCTATTCGTAACCATTGCAAATCAATTTTCGTTTTCATAGAAACTGTTTACCAGTGATTTATCGCTGATAAAGACCGTTTGCTTTCTCTGCGACCTGAGTGACAGTAAACCTGTTTATAATTACAGGACTATTCGCGCTATTCAAGTGCTATCCCTCGTCTGTTATTCAATCTTTCCTGTTCCTTCATGACTATTTCCTGTGTCACCGACAGATGCTGCTAACACTACCTTATTTAGGGGGGAGCATAGTGTTAGCTTGATTTTTCTTATATACTCTGGTAGTTTCAATTACCTTTGTTTCGTGTAATATTTCTTCGATGTTTCTAGTTGTGTTTACGCAGTGTTACCTTATTTCAGTTTATCTTTAATTGGTCGGCGTTATCTGGTTATGTGACTTGGTTTTCATACTCGAGGTTTTTCTTAATATTCCAGCTGTTTTCATCAATGCCGTGCGTTTTCTAATGTCACTTTGATTCGAATTTCTCACAGTATTTTTTCTAGTTTTTCTTTTCAGAAATGTTCTTAGTGATCCTATATCATTGGTATTTACAGTGCTCTTCATGTTCCATATTTCACCAGATCTTTGATAACCTTCATGTATTTCCTTAGTTTTTCTGCTTCCTCCATCTTCAGTAGACTGTAACATCTACTATTTGGCATGGTTTTGTTTTTGTTCTGTTCTCGTTGATTATCATTTTCAGTTTCCTTCTGTAATGAGTTTGTCCGTTTGTAGGATTGTTTGCCTTTAATTGTCTAAGAATGAGTCCGGTGTATGCGTGTACTATTTGTCTGGATATTCAAAGTGTACACGTGTACATAGTACCCAATTGACAACGTTCCAAACTCATCATGTTTGTTTTTGTATCCCCTTTGGACTAGTTTACTGCATTCACTTATGCTATGGTTTACTGTTTCGTATCTTTCTCAACATAGTATTTTCTAGGTTTTGCATATCATGGCTATTATGTAGTTCGTTCTGATCATATAGTTTTGTGCACCTGTCAGTAGCAAATGTGTTACCCTGTTCAAGTGGTATTTTTCCTAGTCATGTCCATGTGTTTTCGTTACCCATTTCTCCGATCAGTCTTATATATCGCCCATATAGCTGCGTCTCTTCATATTTTTATTTACTCGCCTTTTTATTTCCCGTTTTGCTGCTCTTTTTATTGTTCATTTATTGGTTGCTTTGTGCGGTGGTAATCAGCCTTTACGTATTTTGGTTTATGTGTTCTTTAGTTCTTCTATCGCATCGTCCGCCCAGTCTTCCATACTTAATCGTATGCTTCCTTCTTTTCTCTACATATAGAGTCGGTCAATAACATCCTTCTGGCGCAGAACATAGTGCATGATCATACGTTTCCTAGTTCTCAGGTACTTGAGTTTTTTGTCCACCCTATGAAAAGTCATAAGTATTAATACTGCCATAATATTTATTCTTTTTATTAAGTTACTATTATATAGTTTGGTTTTAATTAGCTTTCTTGTTCTTCTCAAGTATTCGCTTCTAATCTTCTTTTATCTTTGTTGGATATGATGACATCCGTTTCCAGAAGTCCCAGATATTTAGAGCTTTCATGTTCGTCAGTACATCTATCGATTGGAGAATTTACGTACGCCCACCGTTATTATATAGATTATTATTATTATTTATTTATTATTTACTCACTAGGAGTTATCACACTGGTCATCGTCAGTGATCGCCCACTGCCAACAACCTGCGGTATTCCCTGGAGTCTGAGTGACAACAAGTCCCCTCAGACTTCCAGTATGCTCCACTTCTTTTCGCTCATCACCGCTGATGACCTTGCGGTATCGCAACAGCCACCTACCATCGATTTCCCGCTGATAAGGGCCATTGGTCCCATCTGGGGCCCGAGTGGCAACAAGCCTCCCCACGGTCCCAGAGCTGTCCGTGCTCTTCCAGTGGAGGTCTGGTTTGCGCTTTCCCTCCTCGACCCTCTGTCCATAATTTTCGTGGTGTCAGCCTATGCTTGCGCCTCTCTCGTGCGGTTGTATTTTCCCCGGTTCTGTTTTCTTGTGCTTCCATGTGTTTGTTCCCATTCGTTGCTTATGTGGGTTGGTTTCCGCATTCAAGAACATTTCTCAGGATTGTAGCTGTTTTGATCATTACTGTCCTTTGTATGGTCTCAGTTATCCCTTTGCTTTCTATTTCTCCTAGTCTTTTCTCCATGTTTTGGGGGACTGTTCCTAGTGCTCCTATGATTATTGGTGTTATACTGACTTTCTTCATGTTCCATATTCCTTTCAGTTCTCTGGCAAGTTCAGTATATTTGTTTCTTTTTTCCGTCTTTTTGATCTTCACTCTGTGGTCCGCTGGAACGGCAAAGTCTACGATTTTGCAAGATTTTTCTTTCTTGTTGATTATTATCATATCCTTGCTGTTATGGGTTTGTCTGTTTGCACATTCATATCCCATATGATTTTGTGTTTTTCGTTTTCTAGTACAGTTTCTGGTTTGTGTCTGTACCGTTTTTTTTGCATATTCGAAATTCAGTTGTTTGCACATTTCCCGGTGTACTTATTTCCCTACGCTGTCATGTCTGTTCTTGTATTCCTTTTGTGCTAGCTTGCTGCATTCACTTATTATATGATTTATCGTTTCGTCTCTTTGTCCACATAATCGGCATTTACTGTTTTCCTGGGTTTTATCTATCTTTGCTTTAATAAAGTTTGTCATAATCGCATTGTTCTGTGCGGCCGTCAGCAGAGATTCTGTTTCTCTGTTCAAGTGTCCTTTTCTTAGCCATGCCCAGCTATTTTCATTGGTTTCATCGCTTGTGAGTCTTATAAAGCGTCCATGTAGTTGTTTTTCTTCCCACTTTTCCTTTCTTGTCTTTTTATTTCTGGTTTCAGTGCTTCCGGAGTTGTTTGTTGGGCTGGTGTCTCTTGCTGTGGTGATCAGTCTTTCCGTGTTCTGGGTTAGATATTTCTCCAGCTCTTTTTTGGTGTCTTCCACACAGTCTTCTATACTTACCAGTCCTCTACCTCCTTCGTTTCTTTTCATGTAGAGTATGTCCGTATTGTCTTTTGGGTGCAATGCATTGTGCATAGTCATTAGTTTTCTAGTCCTCTGGTCAAGGTGCCTGAGTTCTTCTTTGGTCCAGCCTATGAATGGTCCAGAGTATCTTATTAGTAGTACAGCCCATATTATTATTATTATTATTATTATTATTATTATTATTATTATTATTATTATTATTATTATTATTATTATCATCATCATCATCATCATCATCATCATCATCATCATTACTACTACTACTACTACTACTACTACTACTACTACTATTAGTATTATTATTATTATTATTATTATTTCATAGTAGTCTCAACTTTTGGATATTTTTAGATAAAGTTTTCTTTTTTGATCATCAAGTCAATTCCCTTAACTTTAGACATTCAGGCTGTACCTTAAAACTTTCCCTGTTCCTAACAGGTAAGCATTTTGCAGAATCGGAAAAGAAATTGTCTCGTCAATCTGTTTAACTCATTTATGGTGGTCTTTCGTTATGGTTCCAAGCGTTCCAATTACAACGGGAATCGCCTTTACTTCTTTACATTTCCATAATCTAACTAATTCCCATTTTAGATCTTAATATTTATTTATTTTTCGTGTTCTTTCTCCTGCACTCTGGTATCGAAGGGGCAGGCTATATCAATGATTAAGCAAGTTCTCTTGTTTTTGTTTAGAAAGATTAAGTCGGGGTTGGAATGTTCAAGAATCATATCAGTCTGTATGCGCATGTCCCAAAGAAGTTTGACATTGTCGTTCCCCTGTACCACTTCTGACTTATGCTCATACCACTTTTCATTGTGGTCCAATTGATAAAGTTTGCATATATTGCAGTGTAGTATCTGAGCGACTTAGTCGTGCCTCCATTTTTATACTGATGTTATGCTAACATTGAGTATTCATATACGATATGCGCTAAGGTTTCTTCTCTTTTATTACACAATCGGCACATCGGTGATTCTGAAGTTTTCTCAATGTAATGTTTGATGAACCTAGTTCGGATGGCTTGTTCCTGGGCTGCCATCAAGGTGCTCTCAGTAGATCTTTTGAGATCACCTATGACCAACCAATTCCAGCTGCCATTATCTCTAAATGCAGTATTCTTAAAGAATACACTGTGTAGTTTATTTCGAAATAATTTTAACCTTCTCTCTTGTAAGCTTTGATTTTTTTCAGCCCAGTTCTTAGTATTTCCTCTCTTTTCACTTCACGAACAATAATCTCATTACTTTCCGAAATATATTTATATAGACAACCTTCTTCTACATTCACAATATTTTCAACACTAGGTAGACCTCGACCACCTTTCTTTCTAGGTAGATACAATCGATCTGCATCTCCTTTCTTTGCAGAAGCTCCATAAATTATAAGCATTTTCCGCGTTTTGGTATCCAAACACTTTAGTTCATCCACATTCCAGTCAAGTATATCGGCAGTATATCAAATTATTATTATTATTATTATTATTATTATTATTATTATTATTATTATTATTATTATTATTATTATTATTATTATTATTATTATTATTATTATTATTATTATTATTATTATTATTATTATTATTATTATTATTATTATTATTATTATTATTATTATTATTATTATTATTATTATTATTATTATTATTATTATTATTATTATTATTATTATTATTATTATTATTATTATTATTATTATTATTATTATTATTATTATTATTATTATTATTATTATTATTATTATTATTATTATTATTATTATTATTATTATTATTATTATTATTATTATTATTATTATTATTATTATTATTATTATTATTATTATTATTATTATTATTATTATTATTATTATTATTATTATTATTATTATTATTATTATTATTATTATTATTATTATTATTATTATTATTATTATTATTATTATTATTATTATTATTATTATTATTATTATTATTATTATTATTATTATTATTATTATTATTATTATTATTATTATTATTATTATTATTATTATTATTATTATTATTATTATTATTATTATTATTATTATTATTATTATTATTATTATTATTATTATTATTATTATTATTATTATTATTATTATTATTATTATTATTATTATTATTATTATTATTATTATTATTATTATTATTATTATTATTATTATTATTATTATTATTATTATTATTATTATTATTATTATTATTATTATTATTATTATTATTATTATTATTATTATTATTATTATTATTATTATTATTATTATTATTATTATTATTATTATTATTATTATTATTATTATTATTATTATTATTATTATTATTATTATTATTATTATTATTATTATTATTATTATTATTATTATTATTATTATTATTATTATTATTATTATTATTATTATTATTATTATTATTATTATTATTATTATTATTATTATTATTATTATTATTATTATTATTATTATTATTATTATTATTATTATTATTATTATTATTATTATTATTATTATTATTATTATTATTATTATTATTATTATTATTATTATTATTATTATTATTATTATTATTATTATTATTATTATTATTATTATTATTATTATTATTATTATTATTATTATTATTATTATTATTATTATTATTATTATTATTATTATTATTATTATTATTATTATTATTATTATTATTATTATTATTATTATTATTATTATTATTATTATTATTATTATTATTATTATTATTATTATTATTATTATTATTATTATTATTATTATTATTATTATTATTATTATTATTATTATTATTATTATTATTATTATTATTATTATTATTATTATTATTATTATTATTATTATTATTATTATTATTATTATTATTATTATTATTATTATTATTATTATTATTATTATTATTATTATTATTATTATTATTATTATTATTATTATTATTATTATTATTATTATTATTATTATTATTATTATTATTATTATTATTATTATTATTATTATTATTATTATTATTATTATTATTATTATTATTATTATTATTATTATTATTATTATTATTATTATTATTATTATTATTATTATTATTATTATTATTATTATTATTATTATTATTATTATTATTATTATTATTATTATTATTATTATTATTATTATTATTATTATTATTATTATTATTATTATTATTATTATTATTATTATTATTATTATTATTATTATTATTATTATTATTATTATTATTATTATTATTATTATTATTATTATTATTATTATTATTATTATTATTATTATTATTATTATTATTATTATTATTATTATTATTATTATTATTATTATTATTATTATTATTATTATTATTATTATTATTATTATTATTATTATTATTATTATTATTATTATTATTATTATTATTATTATTATTATTATTATTATTATTATTATTATTATTATTATTATTATTATTATTATTATTATTATTATTATTATTATTATTATTATTATTATTATTATTATTATTATTATTATTATTATTATTATTATTATTATTATTATTATTATTATTATTATTATTATTATTATTATTATTATTATTATTATTATTATTATTATTATTATTATTATTATTATTATTATTATTATTATTATTATTATTATTATTATTATTATTATTATTATTATTATTATTATTATTATTATTATTATTATTATTATTATTATTATTATTATTATTATTATTATTATTATTATTATTATTATTATTATTATTATTATTATTATTATTATTATTATTATTATTATTATTATTATTATTATTATTATTATTATTATTATTATTATTATTATTATTATTATTATTATTATTATTATTATTATTATTATTATTATTATTATTATTATTATTATTATTATTATTATTATTATTATTATTATTATTATTATTATTATTATTATTATTATTATTATTATTATTATTATTATTATTATTATTATTATTATTATTATTATTATTATTATTATTATTATTATTATTATTATTATTATTATTATTATTATTATTATTATTATTATTATTATTATTATTATTATTATTATTATTATTATTATTATTATTATTATTATTATTATTATTATTATTATTATTATTATTATTATTATTATTATTATTATTATTATTATTATTATTATTATTATTATTATTATTATTATTATTATTATTATTATTATTATTATTATTATTATTATTATTATTATTATTATTATTATTATTATTATTATTATTATTATTATTATTATTATTATTATTATTATTATTATTATTATTATTATTATTATTATTATTATTATTATTATTATTATTATTATTATTATTATTATTATTATTATTATTATTATTATTATTATTATTATTATTATTATTATTATTATTATTATTATTATTATTATTATTATTATTATTATTATTATTATTATTATTATTATTATTATTATTATTATTATTATTATTATTATTATTATTATTATTATTATTATTATTATTATTATTATTATTATTATTATTATTATTATTATTATTATTATTATTATTATTATTATTATTATTATTATTATTATTATTATTATTATTATTATTATTATTATTATTATTATTATTATTATTATTATTATTATTATTATTATTATTATTATTATTATTATTATTATTATTATTATTATTATTATTATTATTATTATTATTATTATTATTATTATTATTATTATTATTATTATTATTATTATTATTATTATTATTATTATTATTATTATTATTATTATTATTATTATTATTATTATTATTATTATTATTATTATTATTATTATTATTATTATTATTATTATTATTATTATTATTATTATTATTATTATTATTATTATTATTATTATTATTATTATTATTATTATTATTATTATTATTATTATTATTATTATTATTATTATTATTATTATTATTATTATTATTATTATTATTATTATTATTATTATTATTATTATTATTATTATTATTATTATTATTATTATTATTATTATTATTATTATTATTATTATTATTATTATTATTATTATTATTATTAACTTCTATCAGGTTTGAGACATAGAACGATTATCGCCAAATATTAACTGTTCCGTGTATTGCAGAATTCTTTATCCAATTTCCTTCAAATACTTATCGAGCTTCTTGGAGATTGGTCCAAGAACTCTGATTACAACTGGCATTACCTTTGTCTTCTTTGTCCCCGAGCTATTTCTGGTAAATTGCTACACGGGCAAATATACGCACGTGTGTGCATTTTGTGACATGTTTGGTGCTTAACAATTTTATTTATTATGAAAACTTGCTGCATCGGAAGACACCTGCTTTGAAAGGAAAAAGAAAGGGAAATTAGTTTTTTGTTTTTGTTATTGTTTTCCGTTCCCATTAAAGGTATTTTAGTTAGCACCTATTGATTTCTGATGTTAGGGTTAAGGTTAGGGTCAATCAACGTGTTCCGATTATTGATCTCCGAATACTTTAAGCTAATATCACATATTCGAAGTTGGAAATTCGAACCAGAAAATTCAGTGTAAGTAATAGAACGCTCATGAACGAAGAAAAAATATTGGACAGCTCTATGACCTACGCTGTTTCGAGTTTTCCCTTACGTACTGCACACTTTTCCATCACTAATTTCACTCGAATGTATTGACTAAAGTTTCTACTTGTATTTATTAGTATTTCTAGTTCCTTTTTAGTTTTTACAAATAGTTTAAGATCATCCCTATTCATGGGTAGTTTATTATTCCTTTCTGTTTGTAAATTTGTATCCGGCATGCCCCCCCCCCCAAGTTGATTGTTGATAAACAGCAGTGGAGATAAAGAATCTCCCTGGAAAATGCCTCTCTGTATTCTTATCTCCAGCTATCAGTTCCAGTCGCCATGTTTCCATTGGTTTCTTCATAAAGTTGCTCATTTTCTCAGATGTTTCAATTGGCCATGCTTTATAATTGTGCCGTATACTTTCTTTAAGTCAATCCATGCCACGGCTATGTCCAATTTTTCTGCTAAAAGTTATCACACGAGTTATTACCAGCGATAATTAGTGCGTTAATCAACAACAACAACAGCAGGTGGGGTACCCTGGAGTCTGAGTGGCAAGTCTTCTCAGATTTTAAGCACTCTCTACCTCTTTCGATAAACTTTGCAAATAAGTTTACGTTATCGCAACAGCCGTTTACCATTGATTTCTGGCTATCAACTACCGTTGGTCTTCTCTGGAATTTGAGCGACAAGGTTCCAGTACTTTCACATCCTTCCGGTGGAGGTCTGGACGATGCTCTTCCTCCTCGAGATTTCCACACTCCTGAACTTTAAAAAAAAATGTATCATCATCATCATCATCATCATCATCATCATCATCATCATCATCAATATCTACTTATTTAAAAAATATTTTTATTAGTTATTATTATTATCATTATATACATACACACATATACCCACCTACTTTCCCATATACATAAACACATTCGTATATATACGAACATTTAAATTGTGATTCTCTACTGAACTGTATAAATAAAGAATTGAAGGAACTGATGTAAATTATCTGTTTGGTTTGATTTTTATACGGGTTTTGAAATTGAATTAATTTAATATGAATGCTCTGAATTTAGTAATAAATTTTCATTGAGCCTGTATTTGGAAATTTTCGGATACTGTAAAGAATATAAA
>OY744550.1:29922756-30002756 GCA_963556195.1 Sepiola atlantica
ATGTATATAAAAAAATAAAATGAAAAAAAGTTTATATTGTGCTATAACTTTTTATTATTTATTTTTCTATTTATTTATTTTGTGACGTGTAGGAATATAAATTGTTCTGTAAAGAAAAATAGTTTTTCTTGTTGATGGTATGGAGAACAAAATTTTCGACTGATCCTTCAGTCTTCATCGGTGTTATATATATGTATATATACGTGTTCGTTATTGTTTTATAATTTTATGCACGTAAAAAGATTATATATATTTATATATATATATATATATATATATATATATATATATATATATATATATATATATATATATATATATATATATATAAATATATATATATATAAATTCGAAAGTTATTTTCATTTCTCACACCTATATTACCATCAATATTGCTCGTGATAACTTTAAAGAAGTATACGAATTAATCTTTCAAAATAATATATATGTGTGTGTGTGTGTGCGTGTGTGTGGGGTGTTTGTTACTTAGAAGGCAATACAATGCAGAGGTGTGACGGATAGACACAAGTTGGAGCAAATAAGACATATAATAGTGGAACAAGTGAAATAGTTTCACCCTTATTACAATGTATACATACACATACATATATATATTTACTTATTTATTTTTCACAAACACACATATATCTGTCTATCTACACAATGTTACAATGTTATGTAATACCTGTATCAAGATGGTCTGGTGGAAACTCTGTATGATATAATATTTCGGGAACTCTTCACTTCTTCAGAACCATGCTCAACTCAAGTTCAAGCGTGCATATTAAGGTGGCAGTGAGGATGCAGTCTCGCAGAAAAAACTTGTTAAATTTGAATTCTAACCAGATTAAAAACAAAAATAATGACAAAAAATAAAGTTTAATCTTTTATTTTATTTATTTATTTTTACTTTATTTATTTATTTATTTTCCTTGAATTTTTTTATAACATTTTTTATTAGAATCATTTTAAAATTTTAAATCTAAATTTAAACCAAGTCTGTTCGTTTAAATTAATATGTTAGTTAATACTGCCATTAAACACCGAATTATCTGTTGTTCGTTTTATATTATTGTGTATATTAATATTTAGTTTATTTATTTATTTATTTTTTCAAATATATATATCTTATTAAGTAATTTAATTCAAGCTAGTATTATCTGTTCATTCATCGCTCGTATTTGTCTGATGCTAATTACAACAATGGAAGAGAGGTAATTCAGCTGGGTCTGTTTAATAATGTTTAAGTGGCTTTTAAATTTAGTTATTTCTAATTATGTCAGGCTAAAATATTGTTATTCTCATACAACGAATGTATTTCTTTCTTTTAAAATTTCTTTTAATTATTATTAATTAATGTTATAGGGTATTATTCTCGCCGGGGTGGTTCCGAATTTTATCCCCTTTTACTGTTGTTGTCATTTTTGTAGTAGTAGTAGTAGTAGTAGTAGTAGTAGTAGTAGTAGTAGTAGTAGTAGTAGTAGTAGTAGTAGTAGTAGTAGTAGTAGTAGTAGTAGTAGTAGTAGTAGTAGTAGTAGTAGTAATAATAATAATAATAATAATAATAATAATAATAATAATAATAATAATAATAATAATAATAATAATAATAATAATAATAATAATAATAATAATAATAATAATAATAATAATAATAATAATAATAATAATAATAATAATAATAATAATAATAATAATAATAATAATAATAATAATAATAATAATAATAATAATAATAATAATAATAATAATAATAATAATAATAATAATAATAATAATAATAATAATAATAATAATAATAATAATAATAATAATAATAATAATAATAATAATAATAATAATAATAATAATAATAATAATAATAATAATAATAATAATAATAATAATAATAATAATAATAATAATAATAATAATAATAATAATAATAATAATAATAATAATAATAATAATAATAATAATAATAATAATAATAATAATAATAATAATAATAATAATAATAATAATAATAATAATAATAATAATAATAATAATAATAATAATAATAATAATAATAATAATAATAATAATAATAATAATAATAATAATAATAATAATAATAATAATAATAATAATAATAATAATAATAATAATAATAATAATAATAATAATAATAATAATAATAATAATAATAATAATAATAATAATAATAATAATAATAATAATAATAATAATAATAATAATAATAATAATAATAATAATAATAATAATAATAATAATAATAATAATAATAATAATAATAATAATAATAATAATAATAATAATAATAATAATAATAATAATAATAATAATAATAATAATAATAATAATAATAATAATAATAATAATAATAATAATAATAATAATAATAATAATAATAATAATAATAATAATAATAATAATAATAATAATAATAATAATAATAATAATAATAATAATAATAATAATAATAATAATAATAATAATAATAATAATAATAATAATAATAATAATAATAATAATAATAATAATAATAATAATAATAATAATAATAATAATAATAATAATAATAATAATAATAATAATAATAATAATAATAATAATAATAATAATAATAATAATAATAATAATAATAATAATAATAATAATAATAATAATAATAATAATAATAATAATAATAATAATTTTGCTGGGATCTTGGGGAGGCTTATTGCCACCCAAATCCAAAAAAAGACCAATGGTCCTTACCAGCGAGAAATCAATGGTAAACGGCTGTTACGATACTGCAAGTTTATTTGCGGTGGCCATCGAAAAGAGGTGGAGAATACTGGAAATTTGGGGAGACATGTTATCACTCAGACTCCAGGGAATACCACCGATTGTCGGTGAGTAATCACTGATAATGACCTGTGTGAGAACTCCTTGTGAGTACAGCATAATAATAATAATAATAATAATAATAATAATAATAATAATAATAATAATAATAATAATAATAATAACAATAATAATAATAATAATAAAAATGATGATGATGATGAAATTTAAAATAGTAATAATAATAATAATAATAATAATAATAATAATAAAAATGATGATGATGATGATGATGATGATGATGATGATGATGATGATGATGAAATTAATAATAATAATAATAATAATAATAATAACCATGTGAAAAATCCTAACCTGAGAGAACAAATTGACCACTCCCTTAATAATCGTGGACTACTTTCCGAGGAACAGAAAGAATGCCGGAAAGGGAACAGAGAGACGTGTACATAGATCAAAAGATACTGAAAGAGGTCAAAAGCAGAAAAAAGAACATAGAATGGCATGGATAAACTACAAGAAAGATTATAACGGGATTCCTCAATCATAAATAATCGAGTGCTTGAAGATGAACAAAATATCAGATAATGTCACCAATTTGATTTTAAAAGAAATTGGAACATGGAGACTGGCACTGACAGCTGGAATACAATATCTGACTGAGAAAAAATACAGAGGAATCTTCCAAGGAGATTTTCTATCGCCGCCAGTGTTCATCATAGCTACGATGCCACTTAGCCACACACTAAGGAAATGTCAGGCCGAATACAAGTTTACTAATACAGAAGAAAGAATTAACCACCTCATGTATATGGACAACCTGAAATTATTTGCGAGAAACAAAAAGGAACTGTAAAAGCTAATAAACACAACCATAATCTTCAGCTAGGATATTCAAATGGTATTTGGAATAGGAAAGTGCACACCACTAGAGATGAGAAGGGGAAAACCGGAGACAGCAAATTGTATGGAACTACTCAACCAAGGAGAGATGAGGACCATATGCGAGCATGATACCTACAAATATTTGTGAGTTCTGAAACCAGAAGAAAGATATTCTGGACCATTCATAGGCTGGACCACGAAAAACTTAGGAATCTTGACCAGAAGAATAGGAAACTAATGACCATGCACAATGCACTACACCCAAAGGATGATACTGACCGACTCTACGTGAAAATGAAAGACGAGGGAAGAGGACTGGTAAATATAGAAGACTGCGTGAATGACACAAAAAGCAATTAGAAAAAACATGACGGTGAACACAGAAAAACTAATCATCGCAGCAAGAGACACCGCAAAAATGAACAATACAGAGAACAGAGATACAAGAGAAAAAGTTGGAAAGAAAACAGCTACATGGACGATTCATAAGAACGACAAGAGAAGCGACTCACGAGAACACCTGGACATGGGTACGTAAACTATACCTAAACAGAAAAAACTGAATTGTTACTAACAGCCGCACAAAACAATGCAATTAGAACTAACTATAGCAAAGCTAAGATAGACAAAACTCAAGAAAGCAGTAAATGTAGACTCTGTGGACAAAGAGATGAAATGATAAACCACATGAATATAAGAACAGCCACGACCATGTGAGGGAAAAAAGTACACTGGAAACTATGCAAACAACTGAATTTCGAACACCCAGACAAATAAAAGGAATTAATTAAATTATAAGGTTTAAATACGCTAAATAAGAATTGTTCATGATTTTGTCTGCCATTTTAATGTTCCAATTTCAAATTAACGCAGCTTTTACATTTGATAATCATCTCTATTGATTATCCAATAAAAATAAACATTGAATCTCGCGAAATGTATGCTATTGAAAAAGTTATCAAACCGATAGAATATGTAATCGATGAAATCCATTAGGATTTATTTTCTCTGTATGGAAGATTTTGTAAGTTACTGGCTAGGCAGAATCAAATAGTGATGTTTCAAATGCAATGCTATATGGATCTGATTTCGAGAATCAGTCTGGTGTATCTCTATATATTATATACATTGAAAAGTATACACATATATTGAAAAGTATATATATATATATATATATATATATATATATATATATATATATATATATATATATATATATATATATATATATAAACTTCTTATGTAATATAGTGGGAAACCACTACGGCCTTAAATCTGGTAAATATCCTCCAGTGGAGACTTTATACAGCTCGAGAAAGATCTACTTAGCATTACCCATAACCTAGAATTTACGAGTAAGCAAAATCTGTTGCAGAAGACATTAGCCGCCGACATAAAAAAACTTAAAAGAGAAAATGGTGCACTAATATTCTCCGACAAAACCAAAAACATTTAAAATGACAAAAGAGAAAAACAGCTCTGACCAATAGTGCCATAAATATCAGTTAGTGTAAATATCAGTTAGCTAATACGAAGACATATAAGACCATTAATAATCGAAACTACTGAGATAGCTACTAGACTAGGTGTCCAATACAGAACCAACTACCTAGCAAAAAGAAATGCCTTTGTTACTCTAAAAGACCACAAAGATAACTTCAGAAATAAGCCCTCCCACAGACTAATAAACCGAGCTGAAATCTAACTAGGACTAGCAAGTAAATCAATAGTTAAAAATATAGTTAATAAAATTAAGGACAAAACAAACCTAAGTCTGTGGGGCATACAAATTCAGTCCTAAATTGGTTCCATAATATACAGGATAAACACAGATGCAAATTCACACAATTAGACATAGTAAACTTCTACCCATCCATAACAAAAGACACCCTAGATAAGGCCTTAATCTTTGCACCTTCACACACAGATATCAGCGAACTAGAAAGAGATACAATATAACAAGCAAGACAAACACTACTTTTCTTCGAGAGAAAGGCCTTCGTTAAAAAATCGAACCCAGAGGACCCATTTGATGTAGCAATGGGGTCCTATGACAGTACAGACATCTGCGACTTAATCGGCTTGCTCATATTGGATACGCTCCAAAATAAATACCCAGACCATCGCTTTGGTCTTTACAAAAATGACGGACTTTGATTGTAACGCAACCACAACGGGAACACACTAGATAGATTTAGAAAATACTTAACAAAGACCTTTCAAAAACTAGGATTCAAAAATCACCATTAAAACTAACCTAGACCAAGTAGATTTTCTAGACACCGAACCTTACAAACAACACACACACACCTTTCCACAAACCCAATGAGACACTCCAATACAGACACAAACGATCCTGCCACGCCTCACTGTCTTTAAAAATGTGGTCAATAATATCAGCCAAAGAATCTCAGACCTCTCATCCAGTCCCGAAATTTTCGCACAGGCAGCACCCTAATACATAAAGCACTCCGCGACAGCGGTTTAAAGAGGAGATCTCATACATCCCCACCCGGGACCAGTCACAGGAGAGCCGCAATAGAAGGAGGTCGGTGATCTGTTTTTCCTCGTCCTTCTCAATCAACACCAAGACTAGGGTAGGCCACCTTTTCCTCAACTTACTCGACAAACACTTCCCCTCTACACACAACCTGCACAAACTCTTTAACAGAAATACAATTAAGGTTAGTTACTCCACAACCCCTTCCATAAGAAAAATCATCTCTGCAGAGCCCAAAGCACAGGCTGCTCATGCCAGGACAAAAACAATTGCCCCTAGAGAATAATTACAAAATTACTTCCCTCGTATATGAAGCCACTGTCACGAACCAGACTAGCGGCAGAGCTGAAAAATATATAGGCATGACACAGGAAAGTTTCAAGCAAAGATTGTACGCACACAGAAACACCTTCAAATACAAAAACAAGGCAAACACAGCACTTGCTACCCGGATATGGCAACTTAAATAGGAAAATACACCTTTTACCATCAAATGGAAAGTTATAGAGAGAAAACCCTTTTTTTCTCCAGCCATAGATAGATGTCTTCTGTGTGATGCAGAAAAATACCATATATTAAAGGCCATTATCGACCCAAATACGATCTGCTTGAACGTACGAGACGAAATCTTTAAAGGATGCATCCAAAGGAGATAAGCGCTACTTATAAACTGGACTCTCCGATACACATAAAGGTCTACCGACTATATAACTCCCTTTGCCCAATACATAACCTCACAACAGACCCACAAAATACCGACTTCCACCATAAATATATTTAAAAATTAGGAATAAATATCGTAATATTTTAAATCAGCCCATCTCTACACCATAACCAGTAACGTATACCAAGTTAATATGTAACAAAAAAAATGTCCAATAATATTTTCTCAAGCTTTTAAGAGGGTAACCCGCAGATTTCACAAAAACAATTCAGCAGGACTTATAAATCTCCTAAACATGTTCAATCTTGCCAACCTTACCCTTGTCCTTCCTCTAAACCAGACTTAATCAGAATACCAATATCTTACTCCCATAAGCCTTTACTATACCTTAGTCAAAAATGTTAAATTCCGAGCACAGAATCATTAAATACACTGCAGAGTTACTCTCCTTAGACCGACTAATGGCTACGAATAACGGAATAGAGTTAAATCTTAATTTAAATTCTTTTTGGATTGATTAAAAGTCTTTTAATCCAGGCCCTGATTTTAAAATTGATGGGTTTTTAACTTTTTTTTCTTTTTATCCTTTCGAAAGTTTAACCCTTAAACCCACATCCTCTCCTTAACACTTTATAGACACCAGGCCTAATATACGCTCCCAATAAACATTGATTCACGGGACTCGTTTTGAGATTTTAAAAAAATCCTATTTTGAATCTTAACTGTTAAATCCCACCTTTTTTCGAACTTTATTAAACTTTATAGTCCCACTCACCCCTAACACAAAGTTTAAACTTTAAAGCAAACAACGTATCCAAACGAGAGTTATAGGTAGGTTCACATTTCTAAAACAGGTGACAACATAAGCTGGAGAGAGCCGGATGGTTAAGTCCTTTTGAGCTTGAAACCGACGGTACTAATGTTGTAGTAATTTATTTAATTAAAAATTAACTTTGTTTTCCATTGCTGGTACTAATGATAAAATTATAAATATTTATCGTTTTAATACCATGTACATATTTTCAGTAAGCTTTTGTCTAGTCCTTCAGCATTGGCAAACCTGACTAGAGGTGGTCAAAAAGTGTGAAAAAAACATTTTTATGGAGTTGAATTAGGTATAAATGAATTAGTAAATTTAAAGATTTTTACGGCTCTGCGCGAGACCGGACTCTGGCGTCAGTTCTTTTTTGATTTTGAGTTTCCATGTCTGTTAACTGGTTGAAAACATTTTTTCTAGATATATAAAAGGCGGATTGGTGGAGATAGAAGACAATAAAATAATAGACTAATAATAAAAATCATTCTTGGTTATTAATATAATTGAAAACGTTGGACAGTTCAGTTCATTTTCCTTCCATTAACAAAACACAAATACATCGCTTTCAGAATACGTGAAAGACAGTGAAAATTTTCCTGCCAACATAACATTAAGTGTGTATTTTTTAAAAGCTATTTAAAAAAAACTTTGAAATGTATTTTATAGAATTAAATATTAATTACTAACATGTTTTTAATATTTTATCAATAAATATTTAAATATAAATAGTTGTTTTTACGTACAGACGCTAGCGTTTCAAGCTTATAGCTCTCATCAGTGCAGGAAAGTAACAATTTAAGACGGTCGGGAGGCGTAAACACAGTTTACAGAGTCAGACTAGAATTTGTAAGCAGTCCCCCTATCCTCGCGGCCACGAGAAACTGTCACATGATCAATGGACATTAAGATTTATGTTTACATAGAAGCGGGTAGCATACAGAAGACTAATCGAGAGTGTTCGACGAACGTATTGGTAAATTTGCTTTAGAGCTGTTTCATAGTCTATTTTTAACATCCCCGAGAGTAATGGTAACATTTTTTATTAATTTGTGTTTCATATTTAAACTTGTCTTTTATGTAATGTGAACGTTGGAATTGTTTTCTTTGTAGAAGTTAAGTAAATTATTTTACTATATAAGAATTATTATTATTATAGATTATTATTATTATTTACTCACTAGGAGTTATCACACTGGTCATCGTCAGTGATCGCCCACTGCCGACAACCTGTGGTATTCCCTGGAGTCTGAGTGACAACAAGTCTCCTCAGACTTCCAGTATGCTCCACCTCTTTTCGTTCATCACCGCTGATGACCTTGCGGTAATCGCAACAGCCACCTACCAACGATTTCCCGCTGATAAGGGCCATTGGTCCCCTCTGGGGCCCGAGTGGCAACAAGTCTTCCCAAGGTCCCAGAGCTGTCCGCGCTCTTCCAGTGGAGGTCTGGTTTGCGCTTTCCCTCCTCGACCCTCTGTCCATAATTTTCGTGGCGTCAGTCTATGCTTGCGCCTCTCTCGTGCGGTTGTATTTCCCCGGTTCTGTTGTTTTGTGCTTCCATGTGTTTGTTCTCCATTCGTTGCTTATTTGGGTTGGTTTCTGCATTCGAGGACATTTCTCAGGATTGTAGCTGTTTTGATCATTACTGTCCTTTGTATGGTCTCAGTTATCCCTTTGATTCCTATTTCTCCTAGTCTTTTCTCCATGTTTTTGGGGACTGTTCCTAGTGCTCCTACGATTATTGGTGTTATACTTTCTTTCTTCATGTTCCATATTCCTTTCAATTCTCTGGCAAGTTCAGTATATTTGCTTCTTTTTTCCGTCTCTTTGATCTTCACTCTGTGGACTGCTGGAACGGCAAAGTCCACGATTTTGCAGGATTTTTCTTTCTTGTTGATTATTATCATATCCGGTCTCCTTGCTGTTATGGGTTTGTCTGTTTGTACATTCATATCCCATATGATTTTGTGTTTTTCGTTTTCTAGTACAGTTTCTGGTTTGTGTTTGTACCGTTTTTTTGCATATTCGAAATTCAGTTGTTTGCACATTTCCCGGTGTACTTCTTTCCCCACGCTGTCATGTCTGTTCTTGTATTCCTTTTGGGCTAGTTCTGTAGGTTTGTAATCTTCAATCTCCTATGTTTCAGTGTTTATTATTATTATTATTATTGTTATTATTATTATTATTATTATTATTATTATTATTATTATTATTATTATTATTATTATTATTATTATTATTAATAATAATAATAATAATAATAATAATAATAATGATGATGACAATAATAATAATAACCTGCCTCTTGATTTGATGATGATGATGATGATGATGATGATGATGATGATGATGATGATGATGATGATGATGATGATGATGATGATGATGATGATGATGATGATGATGATGATGATGATGATGATGATGATGATGATGATGATGATGCAAGCAAGGAGACCTGATGTTATTATAATATACAAAAAGGAAAAATCTTGTAAAATCGTAGACTTCGCCGTTCCAGCAGTCCACAGAGTGAAGATCAAAGACACGGAAAAACGAAGTAAATACACAGAACTAGCCAGAGAACTGAAAGGAATATGGAGCATGAAGAAAGTTAGTATAATACCAATAATCGTAGGAGCACTAGGAACAATCCCCAAAAACCTGGAGAAAACACTGGGAGAAATTGGAATCAAAGGAACTATCGAAACCATACACAGGACGGCAATGATAATACAGCTGCAATCTTAAGGAAAATCCTTGAATGCGGAAACTAACACACATAAGCTACAAAGGCTAACCAGTCACAGAACAGAAACTGCAAGAACCAGCACTTCATAATCCCCCCCAATAAATTACACCGGCCTCAGCTATCACTACACAAAAATGAACCAAAGAAACAGAAATTACAAGAAACACTATAAGCTCCTTCCTCCCCCTCCCACCAAAAAATTAAAAAGAATTAAAAAAAAAAATGTTAAATAAGGAGAGAGAAAAGGAAAAAAAATAAGGAATTGAAAGGAAAAAATTTAAAAATTAAAAAAAAATTAAACTTTTCTTTTTTTTTTTTTAATTAATTTAAAAGAAATATTATTTTATTTATTTATTTTTTAACTGGTGCCGGCCTAGACTGACACCAGACAACATATTTTTAGAGGGTCGAGGAGGATGAGAAGACCGAGGAGGGACAGCACAAACCAGACCTCCACTGGAAAAGTGCAGAGAATGCTGAGACCTTGGGGAGGCTTATTGCCACCCAAATCCCAGAGAAGACCAATTGTCCTTACCAGCGAGAAATCAATGCCGCATCGGTATCGAAAAGAGGTGAAGAATACTGGAAGTCTAGTGAGACTTGTTGTCACTCAAACTCCAGGAAATACCACTGGTTATTGTCGGTGAGCAATCACTGACGATGATCTGTGTGAGCACTCCTAGTGAGTACTACTACTACTACTACTACTACTACTACTACTACTACTACTACTACTACTGATGATGATGATGATGATGATGATGATGATGATGATGATGATGATGAAGAAGAAGAAGAAGAAGAAGAAGAAGAAGAAGAAGAAGAAGAAGAAGAAAGTTCTCGTCAGCTAAATCTCCCATCCCCTAAACAAAAATGAGATTCCACTTTTTAGCTGATTACGTGTACCACAGAGAGAAACTTGTCGGTAAGTAAAAAATCAATTCTTTTAGAATTTAAAATGCGGTATCAGTTTCACATATAAATTTAACGTAAAATGAACCCACATTTCTTAGCCATTCTAACGTTTTATAGTATCTAATAAAAAATATTTGCTTTGGGAGATAAATTATGTGCGGTTTTTTTGGGGGGAGACTACTTTTTTAAACAATTACGTGTTGTTTTATTACCTTTCTAGTCAGTAATGAAGATCATTTTACGTTAAATTTATATACGAAAATGATTCCCCACTGTAAATTCTAAAATATTGTTTCTTCTTTCTGCCGAGCATTTCAGGGTGGTCACATGTAATCCCCTAAAAAAGTAGAATCTCATTTATGAGGGGAGTGACTTCGTCGATGGTCTTATTTATTACGTGTCATCTTATTTAGTTGTCTCGCCACGGAAGCATAGTTAGACACAAGGTCGATGTTTTATGTGGGGAATCCAAGAAATTGCATTCTAGATTGGGAGAAAACAAAATGTTACCTAGGTCTAGAAAGTTTCCCCATTCACTAACCTAGGACCGAAAAGCTAACATATAGTATCAGAACAGATGCTAAAAAAATATAACATGGTACAAGGCCATCAATAATGTGGGAAGGTAGGGATCTCTGGTCATCCTTTATTTAATATTATCTATCTTACTACTAGCTAGGATAATTTCAATCGCCACATTTACTATAGAAGGCATCGCTAATGTGTTGAAAATTCGCTGTTTTTATACCTTGTTGTAATTAGGGGTGGGACGTAATGGGTGAAAATTTCAGATTCATGCGAGTAGTATTTTTTTGTGTTCATTTATACATAAATAACACTAAACAATCAAACATTTTGAAAATTTTGCAAAATTCAGAAGGTGCAGGCCACTAGTTTTTGGCTATTTTACATTCATGAAAACCCTTTCACAGCCTAAAAATGGTCCTAAATTAAAGTACTATATCAGATTTAACTATCTATATCCATTCATAGCTTTTGAGGATGTTTTAGGACCTGCAATGTCGCATGAAACCACTTTTTCACCGAAAAATGATGGATTTTGAGTTCGGTGGAGCCCTAACGGCTATTTTTGGCCTGCACCATCTGAATTTTGCAAAATTTTCAAAATGTTTGATTGTTTAGTGTTATTTATGTATAAATGAACACAACAAATACTACTCGCATGAATCTGAAATTTTCACCCATTACGTCCCACCCCTATTGTAATACAGCTTTCTATCCCAGTTAATTCTTTCAAAGACCTGCAGGCTTGTGGAACTCTTTTTCTGTTGACTATTTTCCTCTTTTTTAAGACTAAGGCCAATAGGCATCTCCTGTTTTTACGATAATCATCTTTCATTATTTTCAGCTCCTTACATCAAGTGGCTGCATGCCTTGTATCGAGTGATTTCTATTAAAAAAATACATATATATATATATATATTACATACATATATATATTACATACATATATATATATATATTACATACAATATATATATATATATATATATATATATATATATGTATACATACATATGTATACATTATATACATACACACACACATATATATTTATATTTGTCGCTCCTCGTAAAAAGGTATAGAACTGTAATGGTAGTACTAATACAGGATGACGTCACTTGCTGTATAATGCATCATTCCTTCCCTAATAGAAGTAGAATGCCTGGACGTCAAGCCGCTTAAAAAGTGTTAAAATTATCATTCTTTATCAGCTATTTAAAATTGGCCGAGCGACGTTGGATTTGAGTTGAAAACTACTTGTAATCCAGGGTTTCGAATCGCATGACCGGTAGTGAATAGTCATATCTCTATGCTGATGAGTCCAGTATACTAACATAGATAATAAACAATAACAAATATTTATATTTGTCGAGCACTGTAATGGTAGTACTAACACAGCATGACGTCACTTGCTTTATAATGCATCATTCCTTCCCTAATAGAAGTAGAATGCTTGGACGTCAAGCCGCCTTAAAAGTGTTAAAATTATCATTGTTTATCAGCTATTTAATAATGTAATAATTATATATATATATATATATATATACGTGTGTGTGTGTGTCCTTGTGTGTGTGTGTGTGTGTGTGTGTGTGTGTGTGTGTGTGTGTGTGTGTGTGTGTGTGTGTGTGTGTGTGTGTGTGTGTGTGTGTGTGAATGTGAATTTAGGAAAATTCAGAATTTAGGAAAATTCGGTTACGGATGATTTGGTAATGGTAATTTTGGCAAGGTAGGAAAATTCGTTCACTATGAAATAAATATCGATTAAATAGATTTTAGGACCGTTTTAGAGGGAGATTTAGGGGCTAGGCTCATTCCCTAATATTTTGAATCGGGGCTAAACGCCCATCCACACAAAGGATATTTAAAAATAAATATTTAAAAATAAATATTTAAAAATATTTTTACTATAATGTTTTCAAGTTTACTGTTTTCATATTATCTTTTCAAAGTCAAAATACGTTTAAAATCAAATGCAAATTACACTTTTATTTAAATCAATATATATATATATATATATATATATATATATATATATATATATATATATATATATATTTATCTATTTATTTATTTATTCAACGGCTGTTCCAAGCCGGTGTTGCCCGGGAGTCATTTTAATTTCATTTTTTTCCTTTTCTTTTATTTTCAGGGTTTTTTTTAACAAGCCGTTCTTTGTTTAAGCAAATTATTTTTTTAATAGATTTTGAATGTTAAATTTACTCGCCAATGACTTAAATGAGAGGAAAAGCTCCGTTATTTAATTGAGAACGTTGTACATTCTCTTATTACTTATATATTAACCTAAAATGTGTCCGATAAATATTTTTTTAAATGTTGTTTGGCTTAATTTTATGATATATATATATATATATATATATATATATATATATAGGGAGAGAGAGAGAGAGAGAGAGAGAAAGGAAAAGGTAGGAGACAAATAGTGTGCGAGAGAGAGAAGGGGGTTTAACACCTACACTTTCTTAGGTTAAAATACAATAGTCGTCTCGTTGACAACAGCTTAACATTTTAAGGTTTGAGTTGAGCCTCGCCAGGGGTTATAAGCTCACAGGAAAATTGTCTGGTGTAGAAACTCACCTTCTTTTCAATTTGACGTGACCCAAAATACACCTACAATTTAGACATTTACGCCCAATGAAAAATGATGAAAACAAGATTCGCTTTAAATCAACTCCGTTGTATATTAGAGTGATGCGTACTTATTAAACGTTTTATTTGTGTCAATATTTATTTAAGCACAAAGCATGTTTAATACTAAAAATACACCCAATAGAAGTTATGTTTATTTTGAAGTAATATTCAGTGCCCACTTCAATGACATCTTCGCATTTGTTTATGATTTTTTTCTTTATAATTGAGATACAATTATTTGTCAAATAATGCATACAATAGAGTATAATTAGGTTCTTAGAATAAAAACGTAAACAGAAACAAACACGCCTTTTCCAATGTTTGGTAAACTAAACAAATTTGTATTTCTTTTCAAACAAATATTTAAAAATTTAAGCATTATAATCTTGTTCCTCCTCCCTTTGAAAATAGTTAATTAAATTGATTTACAAAGAAATGTTTGTTTCTTTAAAATGAAAATAAACATTCATTAATAAATAATTATTATTTAAGTAACTTTTTAATCGAGAACAATTTTTTTCCATGAGATAGCCGAAAATTATCAATACATTTTTGTCAAGAATAAAATATTCAGTGTCAGATATCCAATCAATGTCCTAACATTTAATACAAAGATATCTGCACCCTCTACCCCCCCCCCAAAAAAAAAACCCTCACCGTTAAGAAAAAATATCGGGTGGGTCAAATTCTTCGGTGTAGAATTATTAAGGTCAAATTCTCCGGTGGCAGATTCGTCTGAAAGACAATTATCAGATAGTTATGTATCCATAAAATTATATTACACGAAAAGAAATTGATTCATCAGCAAGTTTTTCAATGTGCATTGATTTTTTAATAACTAATCAGTAAGTTACAAAAAAATAACATATACATTTTTTAAAGATTTTGTTCTAGCGCAAAATTATATAAAAAAAATTGACGTAAACAAATTGTTAGTTGATTTTTTTAAAATATAACTTTCGTATATTTCATTTTAACCTAATTGGTTTTTTTTTAGGAAAACGTTTGAAATAATAAAAGCTCTCAAGTATCGGATAATTTCTATACGAACGAACTTAAACCGGCGGCATTTAATGAACTCTTTCGTTGCTTATATTTGCGCGGGTGATGCCTTTTATGCTGTGGATGTGTTTTGTTTTCGGACGCTTTCGTTATTAGAATAAGAATCGGTAATTGTATCAGAATCGAAAATTTAGAACAGAATAGGTAATTGTATCGGAATCGGGAATAATATTGGAATCGTCCCATCACTAACACACACACATACACACACACACACACACATATATATATATATATATATATATATATATATATATATATATATATATATATATATGTGGCAATAAAATGATAAAATAAGTCCGACGGTATGAGTTAAAATGGAAAAGCGGAATACCTGGTACTCGACGTTTCGCAAAACTGTTATGTGGGCTTTTTCAAGAGACAAAAGCTAAAAAGTGCAAAAGACGAGAATATCTTTAATTTGGTGAATATATATTGTAATCGGGGTATAATAAATATAATATATAGAGAGAAGGAACATAAACAAATACGTATATATATATATATATATAATATATATATATATATATATATATATATATATATATATATATATATATACAGAGACAGGGAGAGAGGGTGAAAATAAAAACGTAAACAAAGTTTTAAAACGGTAAAAACTTTAAAATCTAAAAAAATATATTTTTAAATATTAAACATATTTTTTTTAATTGTTAATAAATTAAGATAATATATACATATATATATATATATATATATATATACATATATATATATATATATATATATGTATATATATATATATATATATATATATATATATATATATATATATATATATATATATATATATATATATATATATATACTTAGATGCCGTATCCGTAAAAGGAAAAGAGAAGATACGAGCAAAAAAAAAAAATCTAAATTACATAACTTAAAATCAGGGAATCACACAGTGTCTAGATTGATATTGTGTTTATTGATGATACATATAAATAGGTAAGGGGAAGATAATAGAACCCCATCTTTTGTTTAATTGTATTTGTCGAGTTAGCTATGTGAGCTGATTCGATTAATCGTCTTGTAGATTTATTTTAAGGGTTTAATTCGTTGTGTTTGTAAAGTCAAAACTGTGATCATATTCCATAGTATAAGAACATAAGGCGTTGAGCGTGTTGTTAGTTTTGATAGCTATTTTGTGCTCGTAAATTCTCTTATCAAGACTCCGTTCGGTTTCCCCGATGTAGACCATATCACAATCTAGACAAGAAATATATCGCAGCTTTGACTGTAGGTGTAGTGCCGAATTTAGTAGATTTTTAAAAAGTTATTTGGACTACATTAATATCTAGTTTATTTAGTTTTGCGTATATATGGTTATTAATAGTGTCTGTCGGTAAAGCTAAATGTTAATTTATTATAAGGCTAATAAGTGAATTATTGTTTCGTTTGCAATTTGAATGAAACTGTGGAGCTTTTCTTTTTACTTTAGTATACATTACGTAGAGTTATTTAAAGTCTTGAGTGTGTTCAATGTATGTAAATTCCTTGTTTAGATATTCGTTGCTGCATATCCTCGCTGATCGTGGGTAGAATCCAATTATGATGCTAGTTTTTATTTTACTATAATGGTTTGAATAAAAATGAACATAATCATTCTTATTGGTTCATTTACGGAAGACCTTATAGTATAATTTATTATTGTTGTTTATGTGTAGAATGTCAAGAAAGGGTAGGGAGTTATTGTTTTATTTTTCTAAAGTAAATTTGATGGTAGGTTCTATTTTATTTAGTTTTTCAGTGATGCTTAGCAAGTTCCGTTCGAGCGTTGAACACCGCCTGTGCCAATTGTTCGTGGCTGTGTGGTCCTGAGCGTCGGGCTTGTGATTCTATCCTGAATCTACGAACTGCTTTCGAACTCATGCGACCGCTTGAACCGCCATTCCTAAACTGATAAGGGTAAGAGAGCCTGGAACGAAGTCGTCTGCAGGTGAAAAACACTTTAATATTTAACAAATATTCATAGTTAAAATCTCCTTTTAAACTTTTAATAGTCTTAAAAGTAGAGCCCTGTTTGAAATTGAAACGTTTGTTGTTATTTCTACAATAAGCTAGTTCCGCTCAAGCGTTGAACACTGCAGACAGTAATGACATTTCTCTCGCCTTCTGGGTAAGCGTATCTTAATTTTAATTACTGTCTATGACGATTGCCCGCGGCGGTGTTGTCCTGGGCGTCTGTCTCGTGATTTTAGCCTAAATCTACGAACTACGTCCGAGCCCATGCGACCGCCTGCAACCGCCACTCCTACACTGATGTGAGTAAGAGAGCCCGAAATGACGTCGTCTGTAGGTGAAAAACACTTTAATATTAAAACAAATATTTAGAGTATATATATATATATATATATATATATATATATATATATATATATATATATATATATATATATATATATATATATATATATATATATATATATATATATATATATATATATATATATATATATATATATATATATATATATATATATATATATATATATATATATATATATATATATATATATATATATATATATATATATATATATATATATATATATATATATATATATATATATATATATATATATATATATATATATATATATATATATATATATATATATATATATATATTCACTTGGCAATCTCTCGTGGCCTCAAGGACTAAGTGAACGCTTACAGAGCCAAGGTGTCACTGTGAACCGTGTTCGCGCCCTGTGACCGTCTGAGATTGTTATTTACCTGCCCTAATGAGAGCCGTAAGCTCGAAACGGCGTCGTACGTAATTAAAATATTTTTTTTATATTATTCAATGTATACATGAAATTTTAAAACGATTAAGAGACCAGTCAAATGTAGATTTTTTAAATAAACATATTATTTATTTAAAATTCGAATTTTCGATCCATACAAGAATCTTCATCAGAAAAATAGAGACAATATATTTTTTATTTTTCTCATATATATATATATATATATATATATATATATATATATATATATATATATATATATATATAGTTGATTTTATCTCCACCTAAGCAACGTTGTATATTATAATAAGCATATGGAAGTAAGAAAGGAGACAAGCACAGAATTAAATTTAAACAAATTTTATTGTTGAAAATTATATTAAGGTAAATAAAAATACTTATAACTGTTTAGTTCAGCGATGAATCATGTACTATCATAATCTTTTAAGGCCGGAATATCGTTTGGATTTCACTGAAAGTTGTTTGTTAATCGTTAATGATGATAATGATTATAGAATATTAAGCACAGCGGAAGCCGTTAATTATAGTAAGCACAAAGGCGTTGTTAACGTTGTGATAATAATGAAGGTTTATATTGTAGTCAGAAAACTGCTATCCCTGCTATTACTGTGATTGATGGTAGTTGAAGAGAGATGCTGCTGGTGATATACGTATATATATCTCTGTCTGAAACGACTTAGCTATCCCTGCTAAAAACAAGGCAATATTTTGTAGTACTAAACTCTAACTATGTTTGTTATTCATTTATTTTTTTAAATATTTATAATGGTCAATAATCTTGCTTTATGAACGTAAATCGGACGAATGCCGTAATTTAATGTAACAGATTATACGTAATTGATTTTGTTTTTCCGACTTATAAAGACTGCAATGCGTTATTCCAGGAAATGAAAAGAACCAGTAATTATGTATTTATAAAAACGGATTCTTAATTAAAATAATATGAAGTCAAAAATGGAAATACTTCATCAGAAGTTTCATACAATTAAACATGTCTTATATCTAATAAAATATTTGTATGAAGAACTGGAAAAAGTACTTACTCAGCACTCAGAAATTGCTATTACAGTTGTTTGCAGCCTTACAATAAAACAATACTTTAAGATGCTGTTATCAATGAAAAATCTTCATTATGATATTCAAATAATTTAAAGAAATGAATAGGATAATATTTATTTAAAACAGATATCATTGTTTATCTCATTGCTAAGATAGAGTAATGATGTAATTTTTTTTATCAATGACATAAGCTAATTTTTCTTTTTAGACCATTATTGAAAAATTTCTCCATTCTAACAATCTTCCGGGCCGGAATAATATTGTTTTTATAAAACACTGAAAGAACGTACATTTTTTATTTTTCTAAAAAACATGGTGCAAGAATAATAAATAAAAATTGCATACTTATGAGGTATGCCAATACTGCAGTTATCATAAGCTTAATAATTAATAGATAATATAAGTGTAAGCTTTTACTTATTAATGGAAAATGCAAAATATATTAAATACAATTTCAAATATTCCAACCAAGTTCCGGAAATAAATATTCTAACACGTCCTCTACGTGAACGTACGTTTTCGAGAATTTGACTTCATTCAGAATCAGATTAAATTTTTGTTGAACTTTTAAAAATAAATCTGCTCAACAGCATGTTACTATTTTATTAATATTCCATAGTAGATCCTAAGAATTAAAGATTACCTTCATAACTTATAAAAAGACATCGAAAGAAATAAGATTTAATTCTAAATTAATAAACATAACCGAAAATGAAATTCATGCAATATCCGATCAGCATTGTTACTGTACCAATAACTGTGTTAGACAAAAACAAACAAAAAGGAAAAACATCAGGTGGTAAAATACATTTTTATCTCCCCTTCCCCCAAAAGATGTATAATTAATTGAGCTCTTTAAAAATAGTTTCAACACAATTGAATGATTGAAAACAAATAGTCTGATGTTATCTTAACAAATGTTTCAGTTGATTTTCTTTTTTCTGTTTGTCTTTTTAATGTTAATTATATCTGACACCAAAAATGTTATTCGATACTTAATAAAGTTGAATTCTCGGAAACGTGCGTACATATCGGGGATGTGTTAGAATATCCATTGCCGGAACATGGTTTTTAATATTTCAAATAATATTAGATATTTTTTGAATATATTGAATCTTACTCTATTAATATGGCCCCTACGGGAAATAACAACAAAGAAATGTCCCCGTATAATTATAAATTACCTATAACTATTACCAGATATAAGGAGAGAAAATTAAGTTTTTACGTAGTTATTTAGGTACGATAATTAAGATTACGTTACGGACTAAAAGTTAATCAGGAATTAATGAAAATGCAACATCGGTTTATTTGCTAATTGTTCAAGAAAGACTCGATAGAAATCATGTTGACTTCTAAAGCACTATTCTCGAAAATGCGTATGTGCCACTGTAATAAATATGTAAGTAGGATATTCAGTAAGGGCCTAATGAAAAGACAACATTAGTATATTTATTAAATAAACACACATATGAGGCATTTGTTGAATTTAAGTCGCTAATAACACTAATTCGCATGTGCGCGCGTCATAAAAATGTAAGTACGCTAGTTACAAAATCGATATATGTAACGGCTAAAAGTTAATGTAGGGCAAATTGATTCGTAGCGGCAAGTAATCGATTGTACGAAATAAAACAAATATTTGTTTTTAAAGGAAGTTACTTAAGTTCCTGTAAAGATGGAGGTAACTAATTGGAAATTTGAAGTAGTGATTCGAATAAAAGCGTATAATTTTTTGAGTAAAGTGTATAATAAAAATCAAGAAAATGAAAGGAATTAGTACCGAACTTGTCTAGCAAACATGCAATTTGTAACAACATTGTTTGTCATCTTGATGTCAATAAGTAAGAGAGAGAAAGTATATTATGATATCACAATCTATTTTGAAATCCGTTGTTTTTTGTAGAAAATTTGGCTGTTTGGATACGGATTGTGTTACAGTTGTAAAGTGTTAGTTACTAATAGGAAAAGTGTAAACATCTAAATAAGAACGTTTTGCAAATAGTTATACGATCAAATACATGTTCGATAAACTAGCAATACATGAATGTACTTTTAAAATATTTAACCGGTTCAGAACGCTAAATACATAAACTATTATAGAATGCACCAACGTTGATCCAAGAGGTCACGGGTCATCTCGTAAATAATAAATGTGGCTCAACAACAGTTTAATGGGTCATCCAATCACCGAAAAAGTACATCAATAAAGTGCTGAACGTGTTCAGACATTTCAATCCAAATCCAAATGGATACCCATATAATGTATATATATATATATATATATATATATATATATATATATATATATATATATATATATATATATGGATACCCATATAATGTATATATATATATATATATATATATGTGTGTGTGTGTGTGTGTGTGTGTGTGTGTGTGTGTGTAAACACATGATCAAATTACCATGGGGATTAGCAGTTTTATGGGCTATGTGATCATCGTATCATGCTCTGATGATCAGTTAAGCGTGAAACTGCCAGTCTCCATGGAGATTTAATACTTGTGTGTTAACATTGATTACAGTTTCCTATATAAATATGTACGGAGAGAGATAGAGAGTAAGAGGGGGAGGAGGAGGATGGGAAGAGAGAGAGGGAGAGACGAGGAGATAGACGGACAAACATTTATATATTTATTATTTTTTATATTATATACTTATATAATCAAATAATATAATATATATATATTTTCGGTGTTTACTTCAACAGGCGTTAATACATGAGTAAGCATTAATAGTAATATAAAAAATATGCTTATGGCAAGCAAGCTACACATAAATTTATTTGTTTCACCCACTACTATGACGAACATTTTTTGGGTTCATGTTTATAAGTAAATAAGTGGCGTGGTGTAGCGATTATACCCTAACAGTGTGCCATGTTCGAGTTTCGTCGGGGGTACCGCATCACTTTAACTTATACCATTGGAAAAGTTATGAATACATATATTCTCCCTCAGTGAATTCGATAAACAGATTCTCAAACATTTGTTGTGCAACTAGTCTAGTAGAAGGGAAACTTCGAAATAACACCGGTCTCTTTCTGCTTATCTCCGCATTGTTTCCAGTAGTTCAGGACTCATCCTTGCCACTCCAACGATGTCGGTTCAGAAGAGGTGCGATGAGGATTGTGCAACCCTTGCTTCCCTTTGGATATATCAATCGTCATTCGATACTGAACGGTGAGCCTTCATTTTGTTTACTTTTCCAAAATTTTAAAACATGTAGTTGTATTGTCAATCAATATCATATTCACTTTCATCGGCAAATCAACGATTTCCAGATTTCATTAAAAGTTTAGGCGCACCGCATGTTTAAATGTATTTTTTTTATATATACTTGAGCATGTCTACCTTGTTATTTAACTTCATACACACAATAAATAAAACGCCATGATGCTTCCCATACGTCAACTATCAAGTTATTTAATAGAATATTGACGAATTAAATATGCGGACCTAAATTATTTTTAAATAACTAAACTACACACAACGTCACCTATTGGGGATTGTATAAAATGGTAGATGGTAGGTAGATTTTTTCTTCTTATCATTATTATTATTATTATTATTAATATTATTATTATTTACTCACTAGGAGTTATCACACTGGTCATCGTCAGTGGTCACCCACTGCCGACAACCTGTGGTATTCCCTGGAGTCTGAGTGACAACAAGTCTCCTCAGGCCTCCAGTATGCTCCACCTCTTTTCGTTCATCACCGCTGATGACCTTGCGGTAATCGCAACAGCCACCTACCAACGATTTCCCGCTGATAAGGGCCATTGGTCCCCTCTGGGGCCCGAGTGGCAACAAGCCTTCCCAAGGTCCCAGAGCTGTCCGCGCTCTTCCAGTGGAGGTCTGGTTTTGCGCTTTCCCTCCTCGACCCTCTGTCCATAATTTTCGTGGCGTCAGCCTATGCTTCCGCCTCTCTCGTGCGGTTGTATTTTCCCCGGTTCTGTTGTTTTGTGCTTCCATGTGTTTGTTCTCCATTCGTTGCTTATGTGGGTTGGTTTCCGCATTCGAGGACATTTCTCAGGATTGTAGCTGTTTTGATCATTACTGTCCTTTGTATGGTCTCAGTTATCCCTTTGATTCCTATTTCTCCTAGTCTTTTCTCCATGTTTTTGGGGACTGTTCCTAGTGCTCCTATGATTATTGGTGTTATACTGACTTTCTTCATGTTCCATATTCCTTTCAATTCTCTGGCAAGTTCAGTATATTTGCTTCTTTTTTCCGTCTCTTTGATCTTCACTCTGTGGACTGCTGGAACGGCAAAGTCCACGATTTTGCAGGATTTTTCTTTCTTGTTGATTATTATCATATCCGGTCTCCTTGCTGTTATGGGTTTGTCCGTTTGTACATTCATATCCCATATGATTTTGTGTTTTTCGTTTTCTAGTACAGTTTCTGGTTTGTGTTTGTACCGTTTTCTTGCATATTCGAAATACAGTTGTTTGCACATTTCTCGGTGTACTTCTTTCCCCATGCTGTCATGTCTGTTCTTGTATTCCCTTTGTGCTAGTTTGCTGCATTCACTTATTATATGATTTATCGTTTCGTCTCTTTGTCCACACAATCTGCATTTGCTGTTTTCCTGGGTTTTATCTATCTTTGCTTTAATAAAGTGTGTCCTAATCGCATTGTTCTGTGCGGCCGTCAGCAGAGATTCCGTTTCTCTGTTCAGGTTTCCTTTTCTTAGCCATGCCCAGCTGTTTTCATTGGCTTCATCGCTTGTGAGTCTTATAAAGCGTCCATGTAGTTGTTTTTCTTCCCACTTTTCCTTTCTTGTCTTTTTGTTTCTGGGTTCAGTGCTTCCGGGGTTGTTTGTTGGGCTGGTGTCTCTTGCTGTGGTGATCAGTCTTTCCGTGTTCTGGGTTACATATTTCTCCAGCTCTTTTTTGGTGTCTTCCACACAGTCTTCTATACTTACCAGTCCTCTACCTCCTTCATTTCTTTTCACGTAGAGTCTGTCTATTATTATTATTATTATTATTATTATTATTATTATTATTATTATTATTATTATTATTATTATTTTATTGCTATTATTATTATTTTTGCACACTAAGATTTACCACACAAGTCATCGTCAGTGATTGCTCACCAACAAAAACCAGTGGTGGTCTCTGGAGTCTGAGTGACAACAAGTCTCTCCAGATTATCAGTATTCTCAACCTCTTTTCGATCACCACCTAAAATGACCTTGCGGTATCGCACCAGCAGCCTACCATTAATTTCTCGTTGTCAACGACCATTGGTCTCCCCTGGGATTGAGGTTTTAATAAGCCTCCCCAAGTTCCCAGTCCTCTCCGCACTCTTCCAGTGGAGGTCTGGATAGTGCTCTCCCTCCTCGGTCTTTCCATCCTCCTTGCCCCTCTACACCTATTTTGTGTGGTGTCAACCGAGGTCGGTGCTGCTATCATTTTTTTTCGGGAGGGGGGAGGGGGGGGCAACTTATAATGTTTCTTGCAGTTTCTGTTCTTTGGTGTGTGCGGTGGTGTTCTTCCTGTGGTTTTGTTTTCTTCCTGTTGTAACGTCCATATGACTGATTACCATTCGTTACTGGCGCTACCAGAGCAGGCTTTCTGAAGTTATTGACTTTCTGATTCAAAATGCACCGAACATTGATGTTTTATTGTTTCTTTCTTTGCAAAACTCAATCATGTTCTGCTAAATCCCAAACAAAAAACAACAATTTCCCTCCCCACCTTTCTCTCCTCCCATCCCCTTCCCTTTCACTCAAGCAAACACCATGAATAAATACTTAAACATATAAAGACCTTGAAGCATAAAAACCTTCACCAACATGACCGGATTCAGTATTAGATAACCTAAAAAGGGTTGATATGCCGTAAAACAAAACAACAAATCGCAGTGTTTTGTGCTGTAAAGATTCTGTTTCTCTGTTCAAGTGTACTTTTCTTAGCCATGCCCAGCCATATCTATCTTGGTTTCTTCTCCTCTCAATCTTATGAAAGGTTCATGTAGTTGTTTTACTTCCCACTTTTATTTTCTTGTCTTTTCGTTTCTGGATGCGGTGCGTCCCGCGTTATTCGTTGGGACGGTTCTTTTGCTACGGTGATCAGCCTTTTGTGTTCTGGGTTATGTATTTCCCCAGCATTTTCTTGTTTATTCCACAGTCTACTATACTTACCAGTCCTCTTCCTCCCTTCGTTTTTTATATAAAGCCAATCTCAGACAACATGAGAGAGAATCGGCTGCACTGGTACGGACATGTAAGGCACACATACGACGACACTATCGCAAAAATGAGATTCAGGACAGAGGTGCTTGGGAAAAGGCCGCGAGGATGACTGAAACAAACGTAGTTTGGTTCTCAAGATCAATATCTCAAGACGGCCGAACTTTATCCTTACCAAGTATTTGACCATGTATGTTTGAGGGAGAAATCCAGTGCCGACCACCCTTCGCAGAATAAATCCATAAAAATTGACGATCAATGTTTCAATAATTTAGATATATATGAATCATTTTTTGTGAGGATGTCTACCTCTATCATTCCTGTGTAGATGCACACACAGACAAATGGCACTTTACTTTATATATAGAGAACTGATATACGCGAAAGCGTATATGACCGTTTGTCAATGTGTGAGAATGTGTGGTAATTATGTATTTTATACATGGCCTATCAAATTATAGTGTACATGTTGATATTCATTGGAGCAAGTCAGGTAAAAGGCCATTTAGAAATAAAGTTATTCCGGTCGAATCATTTTCATGAATCTCCCCTGAGATCCAACGCAGCGCGACTGTTCAACAATATGTTTGGAACGATATACCAATTGGTGGTAAGAAATATAGGCTTGTTATTCGGTCTACAGCATATAGGATTAAGGAGGGATATATAGAGAGAAATAGAGATAGGGGATAAGACAGGGAGACAGATACGGAAAGATATATATATATATATATATATATATATATATATATATATATATATATATATATATATATATATATATATATATATATAAATAAATATATATATATATATATATATAAATAAATATATATATATATATATATAGAGAGAGAGAGAGAGAGAGAGCGATATATATATATATATATATATATATATATATATAGAGAGAGAGAGAGAGAGAGAGAGAGAGAGAAAGCGAAAAAGAGAGAGTGCGTGCGTGCGTGCGTGCGGGCGTGCGGGCGTGCGTGCGTGTGCGATTTTACTTGACGGAAGTTGTTCTATCTGGATTTTAATAATATCCAATACACGTTAGAGAATGCGAAACACACACACACACACACATAGAAAGAAAGGAGGAGGAGAGATCGAGAGAGAATATAAACGAGAGTGAATGTAATAAAAAAGAGACTAAAAGAGAGGAAGAGTAGAAATAGAGAGCGAAAGGAAAAAGAAAGAGAGAGAAAGAGAGAGAGAAGGGAGAGAGAACGTGAAAAATAGAGAAAATGCGAAATCGAGAGAGAAAGAGTGGGGAAGAGTGAGAAATAGACAAACATAGAGAAAGAGAAAGATAGAACGAGAAAAAAAGAAAAGAGAGAGGGGTGAGCGAGAAAGAAAGAGAGATAAAGAGAACGCGAGAAAAGGTGAAAGTCAGAAAGGGTGAGAGAAATGGACGGAAAGAGAGAGGAACATGGACGGAAAGAGAGCCAACGAAATATAAAAAAAGACAGAAATGGAGGAGGAAAGGGAAAGAGAGCAAGAGGGAGAGAGATAAAGACAAAAAGAAGAGAAAGAAATAGAAAGGAAGACAAGAGAAAAACAGAGACAATAGTTTTTTTTTCGCTTAGTTACTTATACGACATATTCAATCTTCTCGTTTAATTTAGTGTCGAAACGACATGCTATGTTGGCATGATTGAAAGGGGTGTTGGGAGTTCATACCTTTTTCAAAATATTAATGTATAAGTGAACTAATTATATCCAAATGGATTTGAAATAAAGTTTATGCGCTGGAAATGTACACATAAGTATATAATCTATTTTGATAGAAGCACTTCTTAAGGAATGTGTATTCATATAAGAGAGAGAGAGAGAGAGAGAGAAAGAGAGAGAAAGAGAGAGACAGAGAGAGAGAGAAAGAGAGAGAGAAAGAGAGAGAGAGAAAGAGAGAGAGAGAAAGAAAGTTCATGTGTATATTCTTTCTGGCTATTACAGAACATTAAGAAATGGTAATATCGTGAACAGAAATGTACAAATATATAAACATATTCACCTTGGCCTTTTGGCTAAGATCAAAGTGTAGTATCTGTTCCGATGGATACTGCACGCCTGTCCTGTGCAGTTCTAGGAGGTGCACCCTCACAGGCTTTGCTTCCCCTCTTTGGGGAGGAGTAAGTTTATTGCTTACTGTCTGAGGCGCCCCTACCGGGGAATGCCGACGGGGCTGCCCAGGCAATTTTTAAATGGCCACAGTGCTCACCTCTCGAGCGCTGACTTTTCAAACCCCACTTTCTCGACCCGATCTTGGGTCACATCTTACTTGTGGGAGTAAGATAAAACTGGCCTTGTGCCTAACTCTTGGGGAGGAGTATTGATTTACTCCTCTCCAGGAGTTAGGCACAAGGCCAGTTTTTATCTTACTCCCACAAGTAAGATGTGACCCAAGGTCGGGTCGGGAAAGTGGGGTTTAAAAATTGCCTGGGCAGCCCCGTCGGCATTCCCCGGTAGGGACGCCTCAGGCAGTAAGCAATAAACTTACTCCTCCCCAAAGAGGGGAGGCAAAGCCTAGGAGGGGGACCTCCTAGAACTGCACAGGACAGACCCATAGACCGGTGTAAATCAAGACCCGAAGGCCAAGACAACACCAGTATGGGGTGCAGTATCCATCGGAACAGATACTACACTTTGATCTTAGCCAACAGATATACATATATATAAGCAGGGATTAACCCGGTATTGCGAGAGTGTCAAATATGTTTAACATAAATGATAACTTTATTGATGTATGGTCTATACCGCAAGTGCACGCAGTACTTAGGCTTACGTAAAAAGCAGTAATATCGCTAATATGAAGGTAGAGCGCAACACTTGATATTAGAGACTAAACTAGTTTATCTCACCAGTTAGTTTTAAAACGCTGCAATTTAAATGGAAGTTTACAAGTTTTTGCCGTTCATTTTTTAATATTAAATAATTTATTTTTATCATATTTATTTTATACTACCAAAACCTTACCCGCCCTCCGGCAGCAATTAATTGGGGGAGGGTATAGTTAACTAATATATTTGTTAGAATAACCCTACATCCGACTGGCACGTAATCGCCTAAAAGAGTGGACCCCACCCGCCTAAAAAAAAAAATAACCCGTAGAATAATGCACAATTTATGTTAAATATATATGAAACTGATCTATCACTCTAAATTTTAAAATATGTTTTCTTCTTTCCATTTTCCACGGGTTTCACACGTAATCGCCTAAAAAAGCAGAATATATTTATTGGGGTGCGGGTAACGGAGAGAGTGTTAATCTGCAAATTTACCCATATTTTATTTTTTAAATCTTCTATTTTTTAACTGTACGCCCCTTTTTTATTTTAATTTTAAGCAATTGAGTATAGGTGGGGGTCCCGTGAAAATTAAATAAATAACTTCTTTAAAATTATCTAAATAATCAAATACCTTATTTTTCATGTATAAATAAAAAAATATTTTTTGGTATTATTTTAGATTAACACCTTCAGCTAAAAAAAAATACGATTCTACTTTTTAGGCGATTACGTGTGGATACCCAGCAATAGAAAACAAAAAATATATTTTAGAATTTAGAGTGGGCATCAGTGTTGCATATAAATTTAACGTAAAATGACCCTCCATATCCGGGCCATTCTAGGGTTTTATGGCAGTTAATCATTATTTTTTGCTATTGGAGATTCATTCTATGCGTTATTTTGAGGGGTGAGGGGGAAGGGTCCCACTCTTTTCGGCAATTACGTGTGATTTTACGACCTTGCCAGTCGGACTTAGGGTTAGTGTTTAAAATATATTAGTTAACTGTCCTAATAAGTTAAAATGGCGCTAAAAAGTAGAATCACATTGTTTAAACTTAGCTGAGGGTTTTAATCTACAAATGTATCAAAGTTTATTGTTAACATTGTTGAAGTCTCCGAATAAAACTATTGTTTTAACTATACCCACCCCCAATTAATTGGTGTTTTGATATAAATATAATTTGGATAAATGGAGAAAAAACAACTTTTGCATTTATTCATTTAGAAGAAAGAAAAAATTAAGTTTAACAAAAATGAATCTATTTTGTTTATTATTATTTAAACAGCTGAGAGGAGTGGGCACTTTTGTTTTTTCTTTATTATAGCAAATCTAATCAAATTCCATGATAAATGCCAGTATACTGAAATCATATTCCCTTAATAGGGTTAAGATGAAAATTCATATACACTAAATGTACAAAAGCATGGAAATTCCCAAAGTTTTACACTTTTATTGTCATTAATTAAGGGTATGACTACATATCAACCAAACCATTTCATTATCACATCACTACAGTATAAATCTCTATCCATGAGTGGATAAAGTGTGTGAGGTGCGCTGAAGAAAAATTCCTACCAGTAAAATACACAGCCCTGTTGTGCTCGCATACCCTTAATGACAATAAAAGTGTAAACATTTGGGAATTTCCTTGCTTTTGTACATTTAGTGTATATGAATTTTCATCTTAACCCTATTAAGGGCATATGATTTTAGTATACTGGCATTTATCATGGAATGTCACTACTTTTGTAAAGGCTATGCCTCAAGACAATGGTCATTTTTAAGGTGTTTTGGAATTTTCTGGAAAACTAAGGTATATGGTAAACTGAAATTAAAATGCCACCAACTAGACCTTAGAACCTCTATCTCTGCCAAAAATCAGCTGAATCCATCAAATAGTTGATGAGATACAGGGTGGCACATACGTACGTACACACGGATAACACAAAATCATGCCTGACCTTTCTGGATCTCTGGGTTGCCTTGACTAATGATGCTGAAATTCTACATACTTATAGAACATATAAAAAAAAAATTTGCGCAAAGTTTTAACTAATTTGGTTTATTGGTTTTTGAGTTATGATTGATCAAAGAAATGAGATTTCTAGCATAGGTCGTTTTTGAAGTCTATTAAGGGATAGAGCGCTATCGCGCCTCCCTTGATTCAATAGTCGTCGTCAAAAACAACAACTAATTTAGAAAAACTTTGTTAGTTATTGCGTTCAATGCAGAGTGTACTTTTTAAAAATAAATTTTTTGGTTAATGTAAACATATGCACGCGTGACCGGAATTTATTCGAATTTCAAAATAATCATTTTGAACGTTAAAATCGTTGCCATTACTACTACTAATAATAATATTGCCATTCCGTACGTGTTTTTCAGATTTGAAACACTCGCTATTTTATAAAGAGGTCTTCCTCGAAATATATTATGGATTACGGTCACACACATTACATAACAACGTTGAAGTATTGCTTAATCAAGTAAGATTTGCTATTAAAAAAATTAAAATGTTTGTTCTTTTAAATATATATAAAAAAAATCACTTGTTTTGCCTTACTTCTCAACGCCGACATATTTCCATTTCTTGCAATGTGATAGCCTTCTAATACTCCTCTTTATACGTATTACACACAATGCTTCAAGCTAACTACCTCTCCTTATTATCTCTTAGTCTGAGCAAGACAGAGTTTGCAACAACCAAAAAAACTGTTTCAGATCTCCGAAACACGTGCTAAAACTCGATGCCAGATTAACTTCCACAAGCACTGCATTAAGCATAGGATCTTTCCCAACACCATCAAGGATATGCATCTACATACATTTTTCCGCCTTCTTATATTCAAACAATCACGTGGCTTCATACATGTTTTCTGCGTGAAGAAACTTCTGAAACATCTACACCTCATGCTACATCAGCACATCGAATAATTTACTACAGGGGCGGGCAACCTTTTCAGAGTGAGGGCCAGATGAGACTTTTGGAAGGAGATCGCGGGCCGGAGTGAAAAACGAAATCTCAGAATTACTATATTTTGTTTACATGAATAAATTGTACAAAAATTGCATTGAACACTCTACAAATCTGATATTTTTTCTCAAGAGACTTCTGCATGTGATATTATTAAAGGCGCCGACGAAGAGCCATTTTGGAATCATAAAAAATAATGACAAGTTGATCCAGCATTCGTTTTGATACACCTCACATAGGTTCTATGTTTCATGCCCTTTCCTCGTCTCACGTTTCCTCTTTGCCTCTCTCTTTCTCTTTTTCTATTTTTATCTCTTAATAGTTAAAGAAAAATGAAATATACATGCATCATCGTTCGCTGATATTCATACATTTTTATCCCACTCAAAATCTTAATTGAAACCTACTTTTACGTCTATGTCACAAAATGATATGAGTTTTACTGGGAGGTCCGCGGGCCGGATTGCAATAATAAAGCATAGCAGAGTGGTGGGCCGGACGCTAAGCCTTCGCGGGCCGGATGTGGCCCGCGGGCCGGATGTGGCCCGCGGGCCGGAGGTTGCCCGCCCCTGATTTACTACAAATAAGGCCAAACTGATGATAGCCACAGTGTCTAAACTAAACAAAGCAACCGCAGCTATAGATCAATGCTACCACCACTCTCTCCTAATAGAAAAGAATAAACTCAAGCGCAAGTTCACGTGGCTGCTACACACCAACAATATCACACATACACCCGGACATGACAACCTAGCTGTCAACACTAACGCACCCCAGCCACTCACACCCTTGTCACAGACCTCACAGATTCCCTCACATTTAATGAAAAAGTACTCCTCAGCCTCGGTACTAAATTCATCACCACTCAAAAAGCTAACGACAACACTTTGTTAAACATTGAAACACATTTCTGTAGAGCAGCTTACCACCTCAAATGGGTATCAGTAATCAACACTACTACACTCAACAACACCACTGATAACTTCCCCGTATATCAACCTGACCACCCATTACACCCACTACCTAACAACCATGAATTAGACATTAAGCTCTCAAGACTGAAACGCAACATTTTTGCAATCATTAAACGTGAACACACAAACATTGTCTCTAACATCACGAGTTCACAACGTCTCACACTTGAAAGACTTAAAAACAAATACTTTATCTTCCTACCTTCTGACAAAGGTAAATAATTCTGTGTCATACCACGTGAAACTTACGACAACCTTTCACTCACACACTTAAGTAATGATACTCTCTACGTACCTGTCAGTAACATCTCTTCTATGCACATCCAAGACCGCATTAACTCTGCCTGGACTGACATATGTAGAAGAAGAAACCTCCCAAATAAATACAAATATAACCTAGTTACTAGAAACAGTAGACTCCCAACTTTCTATCACATTATCAAGACACACAAAACAAACGCAACTACACAGATTAGGCCTATAGTATCAAGTATTGAAGGACCTCTATACTGTCTCATAGCTCCTCTCACAACTACTTAAACCTTTACTCTCTACCTTTCCCGGACACGTCAATAGCGCCGATGAGGTCATCCGCCGTCTACACACACTACAACCACAACAGTTAAGACAAAACCAATACCCTTTCAGCCTAGATGTCGTCGTTCTTTACATCTCAGTACCTGCACATCCAGCGGTCGATTTAATTACTGACCGCAGCTCTTCCAACGACATTTACTGCTTTGGCCTCATGACCACTGATATTCACGAACTATTACAAATAATAGTTGACAATACATATTTCACCTTCGGACAACTTACTTACAGACAAATAACAGGACTTCCAATGGGATCCAGTCTCTCAGGATTACTTGCCATCTAGATTAGAGTGTCAAGCCCTTAACACCTGCTACTCAGCTATATTACTTTCGAAATACGTCGACGACATTCTGGTCCTAACATCGTCACGTGAGAGAGGTGAGAATATCTACACCGTATTCTTTAATCCAGAGGGATTCTTTAATCCAGAGGGATCAGGGTGCTCAAGAGTGAACCGTACGGTTCACTCTTGAGCACCCTGATCCCTCTGGATCCCTATCATTTCTGGAGTTTAACCTTAAGATTTCTTATGAGGAAGCTCTTATAACCAAATTCTACAGGAAGGCAGCTAGCAGAGACATTTGTGCATTACAAGTCGACCCTCCCTCTAAGAGTCAAAATGGGATATGCGATGAATGAAATAGCACCCACCCAGGACAAGTGTAGTGTATTAGCAGACAAAACCGCCTGGACTAGGCAATTCCATCAGGTGCTGGATTTGAATGGATACCCCAACACCACCATCAGGCATCTGGAGAACCCTAAAAAACGGATGAGATGCTTTATATCCAACAACTGTCTCATCTCAGTGATCAAATCAAAACAGCAATCCGCAAGGTCATTCAAAGAGAGGGCTTGAACATTCAGCTTACCCATTCAGATCCATCACTAGGAAGCAGCTAACTACACCAATATAACCAACACCGTGCACCTTGGCTAACGGTCTAATGAATATCACGGACATTTGCTACTGCATATATACGGTGTACAGATTAGAATGCGCCATTCCCAACAAATTTTACATAGGTAGTACCATGAGACCCCTACACATCAGGATTAAGGAACATACACAAACACAAGCATCATCATACTTCAAGCACCTTAACACATGCAAAAACACTAACATACTTATCAACGTTAACATCTTGGCTACGGAGAGGGACATTGGAAATCTTCGAATTAAAGAAGCTTTATTCATCTCTAGGTTACAACCTGAACTTTATAGCAAGCTTGAACTGAGTTCTTCATTTATAATATAATATATAGTATAGTATACATCGTATTTAACCTCAGCCCACACACATCGCATTAATACAATTCTAAACAAATTTGAATCAGTTTAAAAGATATAAATTAAAGAATAATTAATAGAACAACACACTTGGTACATGGATTTACAATTACCCCCCCTCCCCCAAAAAATGAAAACATAAAATTAATTAAAGAATGTATTACAAAATAAAAGTTATAATAATAATAGTCAAAATAACAACCATGAATTTAATGTGCACACTACAAGCTACATTCACTGCTGTATACATATTACAGCATTGCTGTTAAAATAGATAAATTATGTAAAAATATATATAAAATACAATAAGATAAATAAAAATTAATATTCTTATATAAATAGAATCACGCACTTAGAATATAGATACACATTTCACCTTCTTTCCTTATAAAATATTAAAATTACCCCCCAAATAAATTCTATAGATGAAAAAGAGAAAATAAAAATCTTAAGAAAAAAAATGCTAATCTTAAAAAAAAATTTTCTTTAAATAATAATAAAATAAATGAATAAACAAATAAATTAATGAATAAATAAGTTAGAGAAAAATATGTAATAATAGAAAAATAGAATAGAATAACAAACTTACTATATTCACTTTTACCTTCAAACAATTTAATCATATATGCATACAAGTGTATATGTGTGTGTATGTATAGTTTTGTGTATGTTTATCTATGTGTATATTGTTGAAATTAGACGCTTATATAGGGGTTACAGGTCACTATAAACAGTTTCAAGTGATTTTATCCTCTTGTAATAACTGAATGTTTGATTGAGAAAGGGAGAAAAACAAAACAAAAAAAACTAACCCGTTAGATGGTGGATTCTGATTATAATCGACTGAAACCTAATTAAGACTCTAGAAAATAAATATCCAAAAGTAAGGTAAAACATTTAAAAGTTTCAAATGAGTGTAGAAAATCCTTCTAAGCATTTAAAAGAAATTATATATTGGCGATTTAAAATTTAGTGTTATATTTGTATTTATGTGTGTATGTGTATGTATATATATATATATATATATATATATATATATATATGTTTGTGTACATGTATGTGTATCTATTGGTACACATTGTTATAAGGGGGATAATTCAAAACGATTTTATTAGAGTGTTTCCCCCTTTTTTGAAAAAATTAAATTAAATTTAAATCTTTTAAAAATCGTTAAAAAATCAAATTCTGAATTTTAATAACATTTTACTAAAATCATAACAGCATTAAATAGTTTCAGAGTAATTAGATAATGATAGTATTTACAGATAAATAAAACAAGAATTACTCCGTCATTTAAAGGAATTTGTTTTGTTTATTACATTTACTGCGCGCTACACACAATCTGGCCAGGGTATAAATCAAAACATATTTACCCGTTAATCATAAAAATAAATAAATAATTAAAAAAATACCAGAAAAAAATAAAATAAATACCGTTAGAATAAAATAAAATCACAATTGTATATAATAAAATATATATTTAATAGATAATATTAGAAAAAAAAGTAATTGTAAACCGCTCTTAGCTGTTACCCTTATCCCTACACCTTCAACAAAAAATATATCTAAATAATTAATTTATTCAAACAAATATAACACTTTATCAGTTAAGTCAAATATCAAATATATGGGGAACAGCAGTTAGTTATAGTTTTATTCCATTTGCTGCGGATATAAATATTTACTTCGTTATAAGCAATATTGCCATTCTGCACGTGTTTTTGAGATTTGAAACACCCACCATTTGATAAAGAGGTCTACCTCGAAATATATCATAAAACACGGTCACACACATTACATCCCAGTGTTGAAGTCTTGTCTAATCAAGTACGATTTACTATAAAATAATTAAAAGAATTTAAATATATATATATATATATATATATATATATATATATATATATATAAATCAAAAATTCACTTGTCTATGTTTTACTTTTCAACGCAGACATATTCCCATTTCTTGCATATATATATATATATATATATATATATATATATATATATATATATATATATATATATATATATATATATATATATTCAAATATTAAAGAGTTTTATACCTACAGACGACGTCGTTTCAGGCTTTCTACATCATCAGTTCAGAAGTGGCGGTTGCAGGCGGTCGCATAGGCTCGAACTTAGTTCGGAGATTCAGCTTAGAATCACGAGACTAACGCTCAAGACCACACGGTCGCGAGAAATCACCACATACAGTATTTGAAATTAATATACAATTACACGTGATACGGGGGTTAAGCGCCTTGTCGTCGATACTGTTCAACGTTCGAGCGGAACATACTTATGGAAAAGATGACAATAATTTGTTAACCCCAAACAGGGCTCTACTATTAAGACTATTAAATCTTAAAGGAGTTTTATCTCTCTCTCTCTCTCTCTCTCTCTCTCTATATATATATATATATATATATATATATATATATATATATATATATATATAAATCTAGAGCGTGCGAGCAGCCATTTTCCGAGGAGACAAACAGAGGATGAAGAAAGCCCAGCATAGGAGTTAAACTATAGGTCCCCTTTGTTTAGATTTGACACCGACAGTGCCGATGTTGTCTTCTGTAATTATACACACACACACATATACACACACATATATATATATATCTGATAGATAAAGTAAAATCAGTTTTCCCTTTATATTTGTTTACGATAGCTTTTGTAACAAGAGGCACATACATCAATCTGTTTCAATAGTCGTACAAAGCAAATATGTGTCTGTGTTGTTAGAAATAATGTAATTCTGATCGATCTCAGTATTTTAATGTTTAATTATTTACTGTTATTTTATTGTTTTGTCATTTTAGAGGAAGATAGAGGATAATTTACACTTTCACTCATAAGTACTCTCAGTGTAACAGCTAACAACATTTAATAAGGTTATGAGATTGACTGAAAATAGTCCGTACGTGAAACTCACATGGATCACACCACCGACTTAAATTTAAAAAAATATTTCCAACAAATTAGACTTTCTTCGTAAATTTACTTTTCAAGCGCTATTTGAAAACAAACACATTTAGTACAATAAAACAATACAATTAAAGACAAGGGGAAATTTATCTGAAAATCACTTAATATGATAGACTACCGACTCGTGAGGAAACACTATTAATGATAATAAACGAACTATTTGTAATTTTTTGTTTTAATTGGTTAACGATTTTTTTAACAAATGAAAAATGATATACTTCTCAGTTTTAATTGCTTACATAAATAGCCAATTACTTTTAATGGGGTATAAAGGATTCTGTTTACGCTCGCCCTACAATAGACATTTGAAAGTGGTTTTATGTTACCACCACTCTCTATGCGCTTATTATAAGTCTCTATCTCTATATCTCTCTCATGAACACGCTTGGCTTCATTGTTATGTCTTTTTGTCAGAAAATAAATCGCGAATAAAACTTATTTCACTCGCGCAAATTATTAATGCCAGTAAAAAGACTATTTGTCAGTCGCAGTTTTAATTTTTGAAGTAATTTTTGACAAAGCAAAAATGGCTTAATTCTCAGTTATAATTTAATGTACAATTGGATTACTTAACACATCTCAAATGACTGTTTAATGGTGACTTTAAAGAATTCTGTCGACGCCCTACGATCGATATTTAATTCGTAAGAAAGTGATATCGAATACAGATGTTAAGTGTCGTTATGCTCCCAGTTGTGATTAGGGGTTAAGGTAACGCTAACCCTAACCCTAACCCACCCGTTCCAGTTGTGGTTAGGGTTAGGGTAACCCTAACCCTAACCCTAACCCTAACCCAAACCAACCCATCTAAGTTGTGATTAGGGGTTAAGGTAACGCTAACCCTAACCCTAACCCTAACCCACCCATTCCAGTTGTGGTTAGGGTTAGGGTAACCCTAACCCTAACCCTAACCCAAACCAACCCATCTAAGTTGTGATTAGGGGTTAAGGTAACGCTAACCCTAACCCTAACCCACCTATTCCAGTTGTGGTTAGGGTTAGGGTAACCCTAACCCTAACCCTAACCCAAACCAACCCATCTAAGTTGTGGTTAGAGGTTTAGCTAACGCTAAACTTAACATTAGTCCTAACCCTAACCCTAACCCACCCATTCCAGTTGTCATTAGGCGTTAGGGTAACGCTAACCCTAACTCTAACCCTAACCCACCCATCCCAATAATGGTTAAGGTTAGTGTAATGCTAACCCTAACCCTACCACTAACCCACCCATCACAGTTGTGGTTAGAGGTTAGGATAATTCTAACCCTAACCCACCCATCCCATATGTGGATCAAATAGTAATGTGTATTCACTTAATAGTACACAACAAACTGTTTGCAATAGATATTGTATTTCTGCATTAAATGACCCCCAAAAGGGTTGGTATGCTGTAAAACTGATAATTTAAACCACTTAATGTTTACAGTAGGTAACTTTGAGGTCAAACCTTCGCTGCATCGAAGTCATACGCACACATAAGAAAGACTTCGGGAGTCAATCTTGAAAAAAAAATCCCTAAGGCAGTCCGGGCTTGTTCACGACAACGTTCTCTCAACACTCTCCACCCCACCGGAACTACTTGTCTTTTCAATGGACCATTCCAGTGACACGGAGAGGAGAGGTCTGCAGCAAAAAAGCAGCTTTCTCGCCATACTTACTGAAGTGACTGAGTCGGATACTTGAGTAGGTGTAACTTTCAATGTGGGAATGTGAGTTAACAAACAAAAATATGAGAAAGAATTTGAATAAGAAAACTTAATATGGTCAAGAATTAATTATTTATTTACTTTTTTACAATTGGAAGAAGAGGATTTACTAATTAATTGACATTTATAGTCGGAGCTAAAACGATAACGTAACCACAGAATGTCTGTCTCTCGTTGGAAGCCCAACAATTCCCCAGGGGACATAACTCTCGGAATTTCGCGAGGGAAATAACCCTGACAAGTTTATTTCCCTTTAATATGTCCATTCTGAATGTCATTATTTTCTAGATAGAAATGGCTTCATCTAATACATACTTATCCAGGTTTTGCGCTTTGAACAGGTCACTCGGAAGGAGGTATTCTTATACAATGAGTGTCAAATCAGAAGAGTACCCGACTTAAAGTCAGTAGCAAACAATGTTTGGCCAGATTTAGTTCCTGACATTTCACTTCATCCGTAATATAACTTCCGGCGAAAGTTTCAATTTCCCAGATTTATTAATTTATTTATTAAATTGTTAGGTGAAAGTACAGAATAGTTAACAAGGCTTTTAAAATAATAACGTTATTATTTCAGCACGGTCCGTAAACTGCAAAAATGATTTAGAAAGCGATTCTGAACATTAGGAGGAGGGATTTGATAACTATTCTGTACTTTGATCTAACAATTTAGTAAATGAATTAATGAATAAAAATTAGTATAAAATTTTGCAAACCAGAACAGCAAGCGACCCAAAACGGGAAGTCTTTAATATTAGGAACTAAATCTGACCGAACACCGTTTGCTGTTGACTTTGAGTCGGGTATTCTTTTGTTTTGCCTCATATGTTGTCTTTAAACAACACCAATATGATTAATATGCCATAAAGTAGACAGACAGACAGACAGACAGACAAAACAACAGTGTTCACGTGCGTATGTGTGTATGTGTGTGTGTGTCCTTTGCGGTAAAATAAACAATAAAATTAGTGCGTAAGTATGTGTGTATATTGACTATGTCTTTGTCTGTCTGTGTGTGAGTGTATCGTGCATATGGCATGTTATTCCGTATGTTTTAGATTTATCTGTGCTGATACATATTCACAAGTTCCCGAAACTAACAAAGCAGAAAGAATAATTTGTCGGTGATAATCAAGATATTGCAACGATTTTACGCATGAAAACATCAGGTTTCGATCCCAAGCAATGGCGGCTTGTTTTCCAATTCATTGCCAGATGGTGAAACTCAACGCCACATTTTGTCTACGATGAAGTAATAGATATACTCCGCTTTATTTATCTATGACATGTTAATTCCTGAAGCGTTAAGCGCGAATAGTTGTGTTATCATCAACATTATCAGCATTATTATGAAGCTTACATACTTATATTAACTTTGGATATCATTGAGGTTCAAGTGACAACAAGTATTCTCAATATTCAAGAGTCAACCAAATAATAGTGGAAGTCTTGCGTCACACTTTTCCTGGTTATATTTTCCCATTCTTGTGTAGGTTTCCCCCCCCCCTCCTCTTTTGGTCTATTCTGTATTGTTATTATATTCTCTGGAATAGCTTAACATGCTTTCCATTATTTCCGCACATCATCAATCGGAGATATTTTTTTTATCTCCTATGTTTTTCCCCATCTCTCTGTAGAACTTCTTATGGTCTATTACTAGTGCTTCTACTATTATTGCTATGATGTACAATGGTTTTCTTCCTCTTCCATATTCCCTCCAGCTGTCTGATAAGCTCTATTTACTTGCCTAGTCTTTGTATTTCCTTGATCCTCACTCTATGATATGCTGGGAAGGCGAAATCTACTATTTAAAAGTTTTAATTTCCTTCTTGTTTACTATTGTCACGTCCGGTTTCCTTGCTCGGAGGAGTTTGCCCGTTTGTACTTCCATGCCGCAGGGAATTTTTTTGTTTATTTTCTAACACTGGCCACGGTTTGTGTCTTTACCATTTGTCTCCATGTTCAAAATACAGTCGTTTGCGTAGTTCTTAGTGGACGACATTCTCAAAAAAGTTGTGTTGGTTTTTATGTGGCTTTTTTTTTGACGTTTTTGCGGCATTCGCTTAGTATATAGTTAGCCCTTTTATCTCTTTGTACTGTTTACTTGGGTCTTGGCTATCTTGGCTTTTAGGCAACTCGTTCCGATTGTGTTATTTGGTGCCACTGTCAGTAACGATCCAGTTTCTCTGTTCAAGTGTCCTTTTCATAGCCATGTCTATGTGTTTGCCTGTAGCATTTCTTTGGCCAATCTAATAAATCGTCCATGTGGCTGTTTCCTTTCTCAGTTGCTGTCATTCTTAATTTTACTTCCAGTTTCGCTGCTCTCTATATTTTTCACTTTTAGTAGTGGTAATAAGCCTCTCTGTATGCTGTATTATATACTTTTCTAAGCATTTTATCACATTATTCACGTAGTTTTCAAAACCTTCCCATTCCTCTTCCACCTTCTTTTTAAGTATTCCCTTCTCCAGGATGCACATTTTTCCATTCCGAATTTCATTCGAATGTCCTGGCCGAATATTCTAATTGTATCGATTAGATCTTCCAGTTCCTTTTTGGGTTTTGAAAATAGTTTTAAATCTTTATATACATGAGATGATTTATTTTTCTTTTATGTCTGTGAATTTGTATCTAGGATTCCAGGTCTTGCGTATTTTGTTGAGTAGCATCATGGCTATGATTAAAATTAGTAGTGATAGGGAGTCTCCCCATAAACTCTTCTCTGTATTCTCATCTATGTTAGGGCTTGTTTTGAAACGGTTCATTCCTGTTCTATTGCTTTCTCCATAAACTTGATAATTTGTCAAATGTCTTATACATCCTTAAGCATTCAAGTATCCATGCTTGGGGGATTGTGTTGTAGGCACTCTTGTATCGATCCATGCCATGGCTATATTCTTTATTCTGCTTTTTATCTCCTTCAAAATATTTTTGTGTAACTTTTTGACAACCTTTCTGTTCCTTGAGGAGTAATCTACGGTTATTAAGGAAGTTGTATATCTGTTCGCCTAATTATGCTCTTAAAATGTTCCACATAGTTGGTAGGCAGGTTATAGGTCTGTAGTTGCTTGAGATCGTTCTCTTCTCTCTGTCGTTTTGTATTAAAGTGGTTTGTCTTTTAATTACACACTCTGGTATGTCCGTTTCGTGTATACATCTTCTTGAGTTTTGTGTTAGTCTTTCATGTAGACACGTTATTTTTTTAAAACTCAGAATGTCTGCATTCCATTGTAGCCTGACGCTTTTTATTTGGCATATTTCTTAAGGTCTTCTTGAGTGTTTCTTCGGTAATTTCGGTTGATGTTTCTTATCCAATCCGTAAGCTTTTCTTTCGTGTTTTTCAACTATTCGGCATATCTGTTTTGTTCTTGTCGCTTTTCCGATATATTGCCCCTAATTTCTTAGATTGTCTTGTTTCTGTCGGGTCCTGTTATTCTGGGTTTGTTCTGCGTTTACGTTTATTATTATTATTATTATTATTATTATTATTATTATTATTATTATTATTATTATTATTATTATTATTATTATTATTATATGTACTCACTAAAAGTTTTCACTCAGGTCATCATCAGAAATTACTCATTGATAATAACCGGTTGTATTCCCTGGAGTCTGGGTGACAAAAAGTATCCCCAGATTTGTAGTGTTCTCCACTACTTTCGATGACCTTTGCAAATGACTTTGCGTTATCGCAAAAGTGGTTTACCATTGATTTCTCAATAGCAACGACCATTAGTCTTAACTAGAATTTAGGTGGCAATAAGCCCCCCAAAGGTCACAGCACCTTCTGCACTAATTCAGTGGAGGTCTGGTTAGTTCTTTGCCGTCTTGGTCCTTCTATCCTCCTTGCCCATTCACGACGTTTTTTATATCAGCTGAAGCTAATGCCTTTGGGGAGACACACTTTATTAGATATCTTGCAGTTTCACTCCCCTTGGGTTCGTGTGGTGTTCCTTCCATCTTTTTACTTTATTTCCGTTGCAGTTTCCATGTGGCTGGTTAGTGTTCATAGTATATGTGGGTTGGTTTCCGCATTCGAAGATTTTCCTTAAGATTTCAGCTGTTTTCATCATTGCTGTCCACTTAATAGTTTCGGTCGGTCAGTATCATCTTTCGGGTGTTTGCATTGTGCATGGTAATTAGTTTCCTTGTCTTCTGGTCAAGATGACTAAGTTCTTCTTTGGTTCAGCCTATGAATGGTCCAGAGTATCTTATTAGTGATACTGTCCAGGTGTGTATTCCTTTTACTAGGGTCCTGCTATATAATTTTGTTTCTAGGTGTTTTTGTCCTTCTCGGGTATTCTTTTCCGATATTCTTTTCATGGTGTCTTCTTCCCGAACTCCCAATATCTGTAATTAACATGTTCACTAAGCGCCTTCATCTCCTTTCGATTGGGCAGTTCCATGCCCTCTGATATTTTCAGTTTTCCAATTTTCATCTCTAGCAGTGCACATTTTTCCATTTCGAATTCCATTTGAATGTGCTGGCTGAATATTCTGGTTCTGTTTATCAGATTTTCAACAAAAAAAAAGAAAAAAAAGAAAATCAATTGCAAAACAAAGTAATTTATTTGTTTCACTATTTTGATTAGTGTGACTACTATTGTCATCTGGTTTGTTATATTCAAAACGTTTCGGTCGATATTGGAAACGTTTTTAATGGCAAAAATCAAGATGAGAAATAAAAAGTCAATAAAAAGATTCTAAAGCCTGTTTTTAATTTATTTATTCACTGTTTTTAAAGAAGACTCTCCATATTAAAAAGGTAAATAAAAGAAGAACCGTGGCTTCAGTGAGACCATTTAAAGTCATTTTTTTAAAGCAATCGCAGAAAAAATGTATTTATTTATTAATATCTTGCTTGTTATATTCAAAACGTTTCGGTCGATATTGGAAACGTTTTTAATGGCAAAATGAAAAATACAGAGTATTCATAGCTAGTAAACAAATGCCGAAGCCTGTTTTTTAAATTTTATTTTACAATTATTTATTATTATTTATTATAATTTATTATCATTATGCGCCGGGACTGAATAGTTTTTTTTTACTACGTAAAGCATATGAAAAAAAAACTCTTGAATAAAATTGAAATATAAATCAATAAATGTTAGTGATCTCATGTTGACTTCACAGGACATTTATTTTTTGTTGATAACCGATTTTAAACCTAAATAATGGGCGCTCTTTCTTCATCCACTATTACTTATTCTGTCATTCGGGAATATGATGTAATGTATTTGCAACTTCAGAATGCACAGAAAGAAATAGTAGATGAAGGGAGCGCCCATTATTTAGGTTGAAAATAGAGACGAATTAATAGACACTCGAAATAGCATCCAAATGAAACAATGACTGTGCAAGGACAAAGAAGCGAACCGATTAAGACCATCTCTCGGTTACATTGTGGCCCGTAGGAGTATGTTAGCGTATGAGTGAAATTACCCCGAACCTCCTCTGCAGATGAATGTGTTCGGAGAGGTCGTCGGAATAAATGTAAGACAACTTGAGAGAAAATGAAGCGAACGCATATTTTCTGAAAACCTGCACCAGAAATTAGCTTTAATGGCTGGCGGAACAGATTAGCATATATAGCTTTTGGTTCTAAAGCTATAATAGGCAATGAAATATGGGTAAAATGGACCTCACTAAAGTAAGGTCCATTTTACCCATATCTAATATATAAAGTTCAGACGATTTTCCACTGTATCTTTGTCAAGAATAGGAAACTAACCACATGCATCACAGGCCACTAAACTCACCACTACATTACGCTCATTCACGCGATCGTGCTTTAGTAAATTTGTTATCATTTTTCTTCAGCTAACACTAAATATTACTTTTGGCCCACCATCTTCGACTCTCCTCAAAACATACTCCATATTGGTGGTAGCAAAAACTTTTCCTCCTAACATTTAAGTACTGACACTCCCCCAGTGGTTACCGAGAACTAATAATCAACGTCTATTTTTTTTAAAACGTGTCTGTTAGTATTTACAATTTGTCTGCTATTAATCTACTAAATATTACAAAACATTATGCAAACATTTAATGGACGCTCCCGCTAATTCCGTTATTTTTTCTTTCGGGAATATCGGATTATGTTACTTCAACTTATTACGTAAACATTTACACTAATTCCAGTTTTTAGAGAATGCAATTAACGAACATAGTTCCTTCTGTACTTCGACACTAAACATGGCGGCTACAATTTCTTCATCGACTCGACTTCCGAATTAATCCATATATGCTAAGATACTCAACATAAATCTATAAAATTGACATTTCCTTAATCCTACCCCTTTCACATACATAATATCCAAAGATTAGAAAAATCATAAATTTCTAGGTATAGAAATTATCCAAAAGGTGTGAATAATAGCCTCTAGATTTGGTCACATCAATGGCGTATCATAATGTATAACACATGCCAACTACCCATTTTTGCTTAAATTTCATATTCGCGTTCGTGGCTAAAAAGTAAACAGCTTAGTTTCAAGATTGAGAGGTTTATAGTTCGATCCTAGTCGCCCCACACAATTTATTTATTTATTTTTAAACATTGTTGTACTTCCGCCTTTAAGAGATGGGGGAGTGACTATAGACCGAATGTTTTATATTCAACATTACTATGTAGTGTTTTGCAAAAAAATACTGTAATATGTAGTACTTTACCAATTATGAATATCATCATTTTACTTCAAACAAACATGATTTACTGGTGCTTTGCAGGCATCCTTGATTATATTTGTGTGTTTAAGTAGTGCTCAGAAGGCATATTAATTATTCTTTTTTTCTTTTTTCTTTCTATTTTTTGTCTTTTTATATTTTTTTTCCTTTTTCCTTTTTGAATTTTTCCGTCCTCGCTAAAATAATGGAATTTCTAAACACCGATAATTGGTGGGGGATTGAATTTAATAAGGCTCTGTAGGCCTCTTTAATTTTAGATAAAGCGGTTAGATCAACAAAAAACATTCTGAGTAAATACTGATGCTATGGTATGGGCAGGATGACTCCTACAACTGCGTCTCTCTCTTTCCTATATTATTTTCTTCCTCCTTTCTCCCCGCAACAATTCCAAAATGTGACCTATTTGCGTTTCCCACGGGTAACGCCAGGAAACGTGTCCAGCTATATATATATATATATATATATATATATATATATATATATATATATATATATATATATATAACATGGAAACTCAAACTTATCAGATTCGGAATAGATCCGATCGAAGATAGCAGATGTTGCACACACAAATTCTTCGATATCTTTTCAAATAGAGATAAAGACTAAAGCATTATATATATATATATATATATATATATATATATATATATATATATATATATATACATACATATATATATACATACATACATATATATATATATATATATATATATATATATATATATATATATATATATATATATATATATATATATATATATATATATATCCAGGTAAAACATCCACAGGCTAGTAATCCAAAGAATTTCAACCGGGTTTATAAAAAAGTGCTCAATATCAAATAGAGCTTTTATATATGATTATTTTTATTTACACAGACATGTACCAAATCTGCGACACTGGCATGTCGATGCTATCGATCAACAGCTATTATAAACTGAGATCTCATCAGGCAGCGTTAGAATCCGATCTTAACCTTAGATCATATTTGGAAAGAATGAAATGGAGAAAAAAGAAAAGAAATTTAAAATGGCAAAATTTGGAAAGTCACGTGGTTGGGACCGTTAAGAATCAAAATCTTAAAATCAAAATAAATAATATATATATATATATATATATATATATATATATATATATATATATATATATATATATATATATATATATATATATTGATTTTTCGGTGTTGGAGCTATATTGAGGTTGACCTTAGGGTATGTATTCCGCAGTATGTGGGGGTTCCCGCTTTTTTTTTCTTTTTTTCCCCATTTGATCACATTTTTGGATTGCACCGGACTTGATTATTGTGGGGCACATCACAACTACCTAATACTATCGAGTTGTTTGAGCTGTCTTTTGTAACTTGTTTTCCTTTTTTCTTCTTAAGTAGTTTCAACTGTGTCAATCTCCTGTGGATTATTGTCAGTTGTTGAGGTCAATATCTTAGATTTGTATCTCCCCTGATGAACTGTCTAGCAAGGAGCTTGGTAGGTTGCGAAACACGTGTAGGGAACTATAGCTTTACAAAATAAATAAATAATAAAATAAAAGATCTGTTCGTTGTGATGAATCCTCCTTAGAAGAAAGGGAAAATATCTTGGTAAACTCTCCAAATATCTATATCTATATATATATATATATATATATATATATATATATATATATATATATATATATATATATATCTATATATATATATATATATATGTGTGTGTGTGTGTGTGTGTGTGTGTGTGTGTGTGTGTGTACATATATGGGTGTGTATGCGTGTGTGTGTGGTGTACTAATGAGTCGCCGCTTATCAAATCCCAAAGGCCCCTCGATGATAAGGTTTAATTGGTTTGTCAGGTATACGGTGAGACAAACAGCTTGATGATTGAAGATGATGATTCAAACTAGTCAGAATTGTTCTTCTGGGAGTCCAGCTGAAACAGAATTTGTTAACATTGGGTTTGAAAACAACCATATTATAGTCATCTTGAAAGCAGCCGCTTGGTTTGCATTGTGTCCCACATACGGATGGTTCTTGGAAATAAACTCTGCCAATGGAAGTTCCGTATCGCTCCAGGTATTCATAGGAGGAAAGGACAATTATTTACAGTGGATTTAGCTAAGTTTTTACTGTTAATGTTTTAAAAGGAAGCAGAGATTAGAGCTTAGTTGAGCACGTACCATGGAAATAACGATAGAGCATACATTTCTTCAGGTTATCACATAAGTTCATGTAGTAGCTCAATAGTGTATACTACGACTAGGGCTCATAATGTAATATGATAATAATTATTCAGAAAACATTCCAGATTTCATCCAACAACACTTTATTATAAGACAATTGTTTCTGCCAATTCCGACAATATATATTTTTCTGATATCCAAAATAGCATAAATACTTACGAAAAAGCTTCAGCAGTGTACATTAATAACAATCAGACTGAAGAAAATCAAAATGTTATCGTATTCAGAATGCATAAAATTGATCAATATAACAACAATAAGAATAACAAGAAAAAATTTGAAAACTAGAAATACTAACAACTCAAACTCTAATAAATGCCACTTAAATAGAAGTTAGAAAGTTAATAATGAAGAGAAAAGTGTAACTGTAGAACTGGTTCACTTTGCCCACTACAAAATAACTGCCTAACCAAAGGAATCGTATACCATATCACAATATTTGACAAAAAAAATCCAAATAACAAAAAAATACTATGTAGGTATGACCTCTCTAGATTATAAAACCATGTATAACAACCATAAATGCACATTAAATAACAAAAAAAACATCACTAGTGAACCATTACTAAGAACTCAAAGAAAGATGGCATTTGCCAATAATCGAGTGGAAAATAGTACGATGGGTCAGTACATGTAGATATTTAGACGACCCGTGTAGAATATATTTGAATGAGAAGCTTGAAATGTTACATTTTAAAGATACCCGAAACTTACTAAACTGTAGAAGTGAAATAGCAGCTAACTGTAGACATAGAATAAAATTTACCTCAAGATAAATATATGCACAACAAATAAATAAATGAATAAAATAAATGAAAAACTAAACTTACTCAAAATCTGAAGTAGCAGCGAATAACAAAGTTAATAGAAAAAAAATATTCCAATTACGCATTTGCTAAAATTAATCTAACTGTTAATTAGAAACATTAACAAAAGTGATGCACCACACCCAAACAAAACAAAAGTAAAAAGATGTTAAGTAAAGATAATCCGAGCCTTTGTTTGAGAAAAAGTTAGCCATTAGTTAATGAAAACATTAACCCGTGGAAAGTAAATAACAACGAATTTGATTGATTAGTTAGCTAGGTTAAGCATCACGTGGATATATATATATATATATATATATATATATATATATATATATATATATATATATATATATATATATATATATATGTATATATATATATATATATATATATATATATATATATATATATATATATATATATATATATATATACTGAGAGAGAGAGTCTTTATTAAATGTGAACCGGGTGTGCACCATCTGCCGGTCTGAAATTGTGACTTCCTACACTGATGAGAGCGTAAGCTTTAATCGCCAGCGAATGTAGGTATAAATAATTTAATACCAATTTGTAAATATTGTTATAAAGCCCTTTAATAAATTAAAGTTGAGCACTGTTCAGAGATATTAAAAACAGACTGTCACTTAGCTATAATCAAGGTTCCAATAATGTTCGTCAAACCCTCTAGACTGTCTGTTTTTTACTGTCCGCCATATTTAGGAATAAATATAACTTAATTTTCCTGTATCACGGGATAATTTCCGAAATAGATAGAGCGAAAGCGTGTGGAGTCCTGGTTGATTCTTTGAAACGGGTTTGCGCTCTCTAATAGTCTCAAATTGTCCTTCCTACATTGATGATATCGTAAGATTGAAATGCCGGCGTATGTAGGTATAAATAATTTAATATTTATTTGTAAATATTGTTGTATATATATATATATATATATATATATATATATATATATATATATATATATATATATATATATATATAAATTATAACTAAAAGGTAAACTTTTAGAGAGTTGGACCTATTGTGAAATAAGGAAAGCTCAATATACTGGATAGAGCAAAAATATGGTACGTCAATGAAAATTAGTAAGACCTGCAAATGGAAGCAAATCGGTATTTTCAGTTGTTCAAAACAATGGAGTAATTTAGTTAATAAAAACATTTATTTTTCATCTCTTTCTTTCCTTAAACCAGGTTTTTCAAAGATTAAAATCTTATCATCAGAGGAAAAATTATGATTGATAAGTTGACAGGGTAGGACTGTCAAAGTTCCAAATTTGAAAAAGTTTTCTTTTAAAATTAAAATTAAAAATTAAAAAAATCAAAAAAACTTCTATAAAAAAAAAAATATATATAGAAGTTTTTTTGATTTTTTTAATTTTTAATTTTAATTTTAAAAGAAAACTTTTTCAAATTTGGAACTTTGACAGTCCTACCCTGTCAACTTATCAATCATAATTTCTCCTCTGATGATAAGATTTTAATCTTTGAAAAACCTGGTTTAAGGAAAGAGAGATGAAAAATAAATGTTTTTATTAACTAAACTACTCCTTGTTTTGAACAACTGAAAATACCGATTTGCTTCCATTTGCAGGTCTTACTAATTTTCATTGACGTACCATATATATATATATATATATATATATATATATATATATATATATATATATATATATATATATATATATATATATATATATATATATATATATATTGTCACTATTTACTTTCATTACTTGTGCTTCATTATAGCAGGTACAATAATTTTGTTTGGAACAACTAACTTAGATCGTCTTCTCCCGAAATGATATACGCTGTTTATTATTATCACTCGCAAATACATTCTCTAGAATGTAAACGGATGAGTTTTATATAGTTTTACTGTCTACTTTTAAAACGAATGCACAAAAAATCTAATTCATTTACAAACGTAAAATACGTATTACTTTGAATCTCCACAATTTTTTATACACGTTATAACTTACATTAACATCTAAAAAAAAAAAGTAGAAATACAACCCTTGCTTTGCCCGGTACACTTTATTTTTATTTATTCGAATACGGGATTTATTCTATCAAAATGTGTTCGTGCATCGTTCGTTTTGTCACTAAAGTGACAAAACGAACGATGCACGAACACATTTTGATACAATAAATTGTTGACATATAAATAAGTTGACATATAAATAAGTTGACATATTGTCGGGTATTTTGGGGCCGTAGTAGGTGGAGTGATAGAAAGAGAATTATTGCATTATGCCCATAGACAGCGGCACGGGGGTCGGGGGGTCTCACGCTCCCCCACACACACTTTTTAACTTGTCCCCCCCCCCCCCACTTTACGGTCATGAATAATGAAGTTATATGTGCATGTGTTTAACCGAGCCCCCCCACATTTTAGGAGAGCCCCACTTTTATAACTGCCCCGCCGGTCCTGATTGCCCTTCTTGCTTATCGTAAAATCGGTTATCTTTTTCGCTCCAAACATTTTATTATACCTGTTGCTATGTCATATTTGGGCTGATGAATATTTGTCCCATTTGAGGGTTCTTGATATGGTGTAGAAACGTATCTGTAGTTTGATTGGTCTTAACCTTTCTTCTTATCTACAGCCCCTCTCTCACAGACGTGATGTTGCTAGTCTCAGTCTTTTCTATAAATACTATCATGGCATGTGTTCTTCAGAATGATGTGTGATCTTTTCTCCACTTCTTTTCTTCCGGCTCGTTTAACTCGTTGGTCTAGTGGTCTCCATCAATTCGCCTTTTTGATACCTCATTGTAATGCAGCTTCCTATTCCAGTAGCTTCTTTCCAAGACCCGCAGGCTTGTGGAACTCTCTTCCTGTTGACTGTTTTCTTCCGACCTATAATCTTGGTCTTTTCAAAACTAAGGCCAATAGGCATCTCCTGTCTTTGCGATAATCATATTTTGTTCTTGTTAGCTCTTTACATTAAGTGGCTGCATGTCATGTCTGGAGCGATTTCCATGAAAAAGAATTATCAGTTCATCAAACCATTTTGTACGCCTTGTCGCATTTAGGTCCTACATTGAAATTAACGATCCTTCAACTGCCTCCCCCTTTCTCTCTCTCTCTTATTCTCTATGTGTTGTTCATGTCTGACGTCATGTCCACACGCTTCTTCCACTTCATGTTCTCACCATTTAGCAACCCTAATTCTAAGACCGTTCCTGATTCATGTCTAAAATGTTTCTGGTTTTCAATATAACCGTCATATATATCTCAGCAATATAAACCAGCTAATATCTTTACTAATAAATGTACTCACCAATATCTAATATCCCCTTCCTTCTCATACGAAGAATATACATGGATAGTTTTGCTTTACAACCATGGCGATACTTATACCAGGCCTGGCAAACATGCGACTGGGATCCACAACTGAATGCAGACATGTGAAGACAAAAATTACTACTAAATAATAACTACTGAGAAAAATTATAGTAAGGAATTTCTTAGTACGTCCAGTAATCAGTTAATTAGCAACTATACATATTCAAGTTGTTTATATTGACAAATGATTATCTGAATGAATAAATGCGAAAGCTTTTTTCACTTATCACTCCTATATTACCATCAAAACGAGTTAATGTTACTTAAATCAATGATACAACATTTTATTTACCTCCCCAGGAGGTTAGGCACAAGGCCAGTTTTATCTTACTCCCACAAGGTAAGATGTGACCCAAGGTCGGGTCGGGAAAGTGGGACTTGAAAAGCCAGCGGCCGAGAAGGTGAGCACTCTGGCCATCAAAAATTGCCTGGGCAGCCCCGTCGGCATTCCCCGGTATGGGCGCCTCAGACAGTAATCAATAAACTTACTCCTCCCCAAAGAGGGGAGGCAAAGCCTGGGAGGGTGGACCTCCTAGAACTACACAGGACAGACCCATAGACCGGCGTAAATCAAGCTCCGAAGGCCAAGACGATACCAGTTTAGGGAGTGTAGTATCCATCGGAACAAAGGCCGATTAATAATACAACATAGAAATTTGAAATACTCTATATATAGTAGAGATGAACGATCTAAGGACAGACATTAGATAGGCTAATTTGCATATCTTTTTTAAGCACTTCATAATTAATTAATATTTAATGTTATTCATTTCTAATTTTATCGTACTATTTTATCTATCTATGCCCAATAGTTCCGTCGATATCAATAGTAATCAATTAGAATGATTTAATAAAAAATGGGTACTCTTATAGATGACGCACCATGTTTCCGTGACTTCGCGTCGTCAACGTTCAGGTATGTTACGGAAGCGGCCGAGAGTTGACGAGGCGAAAACTGCCAAACGCTAAATTGAAGACTGGCAGCCGATAAATTACGACGAAGAAAACCAAACTAAAATACATACATGAAAATAAAGAACGAACAAACCATAAACAACTGTTATTAATTAGATGTTCATTTGTGTTTGCTTTGTGTCAAAGGAACCATTGCTAATCAAATGTTTATAAATAAAATGTTTTTTTGTTTGTGCACCGGAAAGTTTCGAAAGATGACATTGTTTGATTCATCAAGCAAATGTTTCTTTTACTTTTTTTTTTACTTCAATTAGTCCTTCAGGAGATTCAACGAACTGACAGAGATTATAGAAATTCATTTTTTTTTTTATTGAACGCGATTAATTTCTTCCAAAGGTTATCGGCTGTTTGGTTAATAGTTTCGTCGACTCTCGGGCGATTCCGAGACCTGCCCGAACGTTGACGACGCGAAGTTACGGAAACGCGGTGCGTCATCTATAAGAGTACCGAAAAATGGATAACTTAAGAAAAACTATTTTTAACATCACTTGCACGTATTACCGACCGGAAATACGAAAAAGGGGGTGACAGGCCGGTAAAAAAATATAATAACATAATACAATCAGAAAGCGAATTCAACATTTTACAAAATCCAATACTGTATAAACAAAATAATGTTCAAATAAATAATTTTGTTAACTTTTACAAAAGTTGAGATGTTTTTACATGCATAATTTTTTTGACAGAAGATAAAGAAAATACTTATTTTTTCATGATACCATAATAAATATTGTCTTCATTTCCAAATTCATTTTCTAAATAGTCTATGGTAAATTCATCAGGCATGACAAAGTAAGACACACCGCTTAGCAAATATATACAAACATCAGTTAAACCATTGCATCTATATTCAATGGCTAAACTATTATCTCTCGTTAAGGATTCAATTCTTTTTCTTGCTCACTACTACCCGTATTTTTCGTGTCTTTTTTCCAAAATTAGAAAGAAATATAAGGTTTCCATCATTTAAATATATCACTTTTTTTCAGTGAATCATTTTTCTTAATGTCGCCATACATTTTTTTGACACTAACTATTTTACAAAATGTCAAAACCTTTTTAATAAAATGAACTGTTTCTGCAGTTTCTTCTTCATTTTGTAATGTATACAATTTAATTGCTACTGTTTGATCACAAGCAAAACTTTTAAACAATGGGAAACCTTTTGTTGATTAACAGGTTTTTGATAAACTGCTACATTGGTTAGTTTTGATGATTTAACAAACTGAGTTTTTTCATGTTTGTAAGAATTCTTCTACAACTTCTCATTTTGCTAACATCAGGGTATGCACACGTAATCGCTTAAAAAACGTACAATCTCATTTTTTGTGTGGTGGAGGGGTTAAATCGATAATAATACCGAAAACTTTACGTTTCATTTAGTGAACCGAAGATAATGACCCCCCTCCTCCTCCTCCTCCTCCTCCTCCTTAATTAATAATAATTTAAATTTCATACAGTCTGCATGTATTGAGTATAATTTCTTTATAACTGGTAATTTCGACAAATAAATGTATTTTTCATTTCATTTGCACACCGTAAGAAGAAACGATCTACGAAAAAACAACATTTAAAAAATATTTTTTTACTTGATTTGCAAGAAACCTTGAAACTATTATTATTTTACTCAAAAGAATGAAACGTGAATTTTTCTTTAAGCAGTATGTTTTAACCTCTTCGTTGTTTTGTTCATTTTAACTAACTTATTTATCGTTTGTTTTAATTTTAAACTAATTTATTTACCTTTTTTTCATTTTAAACTAACTTATTTATCAATTGTTTTAATTTCAAACGGTTATATTGAAAAGATTAGCTCTCCAAATAGATGAAAAATTTTATAAACTTGTTTTGTCTGATTTGTCAAGCTTTGACAGGACAACTGAATCAACTGTTTTAATTTGTTTTATTTTTGCGGATTTCTTTTTTTTTTGCTTTAATTTTTATTTTTTAAATATTAATAACTAAATAATAAAATCAAACTTTTCATTAAAAATGTTGCTACTCGGATTTAGAGTTATTGGAATGGTTAAGGGAGGGTATGTTGTTTTGTTAGAAACAAATAATGAAATTAAACAATGTTTATTAAAAATTAAATTAAATATATTTTAAATTAAACATTATAATAATGACGTATACAATATAGAATATTGTCGAAGAAATTGTCTTTAAAAAGACAATGTAATCCGCAAAAAAAAACAGAAAAATATTAATATAAAAAAAGAAATCCGCAAAAATCAGACAGTAAATTAATACAGTTGATTAATTTACCCTGTCACAGCTTGATAAATCAGTAAAAGAAACTATTCGATAAACTTTGGCAGCCAGTTTAAGAGCTAATGACTACAATATAAACTTTCAAACTAACTAAACGTTTTTTTTTCAGTTTTTTTGTAATTATTCATCGTTTGTTTTAATTTTTAAATTATTTCTCGTTTGCTTAGATTTTTAAAATTTAATTATTGTTTTTTGTTCCCTAAATTCATAATTGCAGTATTTGATTGTATTCTGCTTTTTTTAAGCAGAATACAATCAACTACTTCAATTATGAATTTAAGGAGCAAACAAACAATAAAAACACATCGTACCCAACAATATTTTGTATACAATAAAAAGTTAATATTGTAACTTGAAAAAATTATAATCTTCATTGTTTAACTTTGCATGTTTTTTTTAATAACTTCTCTAAAAAAATTGTTTTTATTTCAGATTGTTCAAAGTTAAAATAAATTAATATTTCTCTTTAAAAATCAATGAAACAACGTTATTTCTATTTACTTTAACGCAGAAACAACACCTAAGTTAACTATTATTTTTGAATTAGTTCTTGTTTTTGTGTTGTTTTTGTAAATTAATATTGAGTAAAGTTCAGTTTCAGTATAAACTGATCGTATTCCGTTTTTATTTCATTTAATGCATCTTTTAAAGTTTTGTAAAACTTTAAAAATAAAAGCTATCATTCATCCTGGTTTTTCTAGCATGTCTCACTCACCCAACCAAAGTGTATGACGTCATTTTCGACTGAACACGCCTTCTTAACGTATGTCGTTATCTAACTCCCTCATAAAAGTCCTCAATTACGTTAAAAACCACACTATTTTATTTAACCAGTCTAAATTGCTAATCCGGATGCCTGTATGTAACATCTGTCCTTGTATCTGTCAACCTAAGTAGTTAACATTCACTTGACTATGTAAATTCTATTCCTACTCTTTACAGTAAAATATTCTCTTTAGGAGCTCCTAAACAAACAAAAACGATGAATTTCTGTCAAGATCCGTTGCACAACGCGCAGAACCACGGGTGACTGGCCTACAGTCCGGACAAACTCCCGTGCATCACGAAGACAAAATTCCCTACAAACTGTTACGATCTTTGGGGGGGGGGGGACCACATAACGCCGCTTCATATCTTCGAAAAGGGATTCAGGCTCAATTCGAATTGCTATATTGAGTGGCTGTCCACTGTTGTCAAGCGCTGGATGAAGCGGGTGGCTGTAAGACGATCATATGTGTGACAGCAAGTTTCGTCTTGTTTGGTTTGTTTTACGGCGTATCAACCATCTATGGGTCATTTAATGCGGAATAAAGTCATCAAATATAATTCTATTGGTAGGATGATTATTTATATTCATAGAATACTTTGATCTCAGAATAGATTGCTCTCAGAATACATTGTTCTTGGAAAACATTGCATTACTCTTAGAAAACATTACTCTTAGAACACATTACTCTTAGAAAACATTACTCTTAGAAGGAAATTTCACAGAACGTGTGTAACAGCAGACCTCATTCATGTTTCACACTTCCAGGAAAGGAGAACCATGACTTCACCAGTTCTAAAATATGCATCTCCATCAACTAATTACAACTCCACGCACTATTATGTGTCGGGCGCAGTTGAGAATGACACCAACCGCACCGCCTGAAACACTAAGACCGAACTGATTGCCAGGCGTCTCTCGAAAAGCCACGGTGAAGGTCGAGTGCTTCAGGTTCAAGTCCCATGGTGGAGCTTCTATGAGCTTCTTCGAGGGAGCTGTATTTTGCAAAGATCCTCTAAGAAAAGAACTTTGAATTTTGAGAATATATCTATTATTCACTTAGATATGACGTTTTTTTCTTTTCCTTTCCCAAAATTGTGAAATTTGTCTCAAATAGCTTTGTATATATACATAAGCGTATAAAATATAAATGTATATATAAACATAGACATATGATATATCTAAGTATATGTTTATGAAACAACTTCACGTGTGTGTATTTCTCGCATCAATATAACTTTAATAATTACACATTGGATTATTATTATTATTATTATTACATTATCATTTGTACTCAGTAGGAGTTCTCACACAGATCATCGTCAGTGATTGCTCACCGACAACAACCAGTGGTATTTCCTGGAGTCTGAGTGACAACAAGCCTCCCCAGATTTCCAGTATTCTTCACCTCTTTTAGATAACCACCGCAAATAACATTGCGGTATCGCAACATCCGCTTACCATTGATTTCTCGCTGGTAAAGACCATTGGTATTATCTGGGATTTGGGTGGCAATAAGCCTCCCCAAGGTCTCAGCATTTTCCGCACTTTTCCAGTGGAGGTCTGGTTTGTGCTGTCCCTCCTCGGTCTTCTCATCCTCCTCAACCCTCTACAAATTATTATTATTATTATTATTATTATTATTATTATTATTATTATTATTATTATTAATAATAATATTATTATTATTATTATTATTATTATTATTATTATTAATCGAATATTTATAGAAATAAAAAATACAATAACGTAAAATAAAAAAAGTAAAAATACCTTATTAAAAAATAATTAAGTAACTAAATGATATTGTAATAATTACATTTAACTATCAAAATCCGATTTAAAAAATAATAATTTCTTAAACAAAACGAAAATGAGTGAAATAGTTATTTGTTAAAAAAAGAAAATAAAAGAAACAAAAATGAAAGTAAAAAATAAACTCCCGGGTAACGCCGGATATGTAAAACTAATACAAATAAATACACAAGTGTCGTAACTATATTACTTTATAACACCGAGATTATGTCTGGTATTTTTGTAAACATATGGTGTGAATTCGTATCTTTTAGAATGTCTGGAGGTCAGTCGGTAAGTAGGTACCGTTTCGTGGTTTGCTCCACTGATCAGAAGGGAAAATCAATCTATGTATCAACGTAAGTAATTTCAGAGTTTTCCTTTACGCAAAATATACACGTACACATGTTCGCTTGTCACTTTAACTTCCTTTGGGCAAAAATAAGAAATATTTATGTTTTCGGAGTAAAATATTGAAGAAATATTTATTCGAATGTTCGCGTTTAAATTACATAAAACAAACCGGAAAACGTCTGAGGATATTTAAAAATAAGACAAAAATAAAGCAACAAAAAAAAAAAAACAGTAGGTGTACACAGACATGACAGAAGTGAATAGACACCGTTATTATCGTTAATAACGAAGAATGTTGTCAAAGAGTCCTGATCGACCTAGGCTATTTCATCTAACATACACAGACATGACAGAAGTGAATAGACACCGTTATTATCGTTAATAACGAAGAATGTTGTCAAAGGGTCCTGATCGACCTAGGCTATTTCATCTAACATACACAGACATGATAGAAGTAAATAGACACCATTATTATAATTAATAATAAAGACTGCCCTCAGAGGGCGCTGGTGGATCTATACGAGATAATATCATTTATTTTCATTTTCTGGTGAATTAAACAATCATTAGAAAGTGGAATCCCGAAGTTTGCGACGATGTGATGCTAATTAAGTCTATCTTCATATTAGCCTATAACATAGTTCCGCTGAAACTCATAATGAATTATGTGGAGGCTATTGTGAAACAAGGGTTTCACAATACCCTACCACACTTCTCCTGAATCAGTATTGTTCGAATCTAGTGGTAAGGAGAAGTCCAATATGACTGAAAACAATGCCGAGATAAGCGGAGAGCAAATACAGCAACTGGTATTCAAAATGGTCACCCATTTAGTACTGACCAGGCTCAACGTTGTGATCTAATAGAAACTGGTGTATCAACCTGATTATGACGTGGTAACGTTGAATGGAATGGGGGTGGTAATGTGGGCTATATTTAGTTTAATTTAGTTTAATGCAAAGGGAGTAAAAAGAGGTGGAAGCTGTTCGTGAAAATTCAGATGCTCCCAATTATTGTGATTTTCGAACAATAGACATTAGACTATATAAAGATTCTTTGCAGTATTTAAAGGGTTTTTACGGAGCATTTGAAAATTAAAATATTTCAGATCTGAATTGAATTCGAGCCATGATTATTTGACACCAAATAAGTAAGATTCTCTGAATTTCCCTTTCTTTCCTAAGCTAACGACTTAGATTTTAGATATGTATATGATTTTGATCAAAATTAGAATACGGATTCTAGACATAAGTATCATTATATGTGTATTTTAACTGTGTAAAGAAACATAAAAATAGTACAAAACTGTTCTACTCGGGGAATTCATTTTACCTGCCCTTGGAATGGTATTCTTATAGTACATTTATTCTCTTTCTCTTTCTCTTTCTCTTTCTCTTTCTCTTTCTCTTTCTCTTTCACTATCTATCTATCTATCTATCTATCTATCTATCGATCTATCTATCTATCTATCTATCTATCTATCTATCTATCTATCTCTATCTCTCTATCTCTTTCTATTCTTCGCTGTCTTTGTCATGCTCTAGTGAACTATTTACCTACGTTTAATTAGTTCAATTAATTTTTAGTAGATGGAATTTTAAAAGTCCGTTTTAGTAATTTATTTCATATTTTTAATTCCAATAAATAAATAATGCATAGTAAATAATAACAATAACCTGTAAGTGACATAGAGGCGAGAAACACATAGAGACACACGGTATGTGGTCATACAATTGTATCAATAAAAAGATTTATTTATTATTCATTATAGTTATACAGCTCTATCTGAAAAGATATCGACGTGTAAGACCTGTCGACTTGATTCAGCTCTGTTCTGATTTCTATTACACACATACACACAGCAGGGTTTTACATTGTTAGGAAAACACTCCCTCAATTCCAAAAACAATGAGAGTCCAAAGCACGAGCCACAACACCACCGTGGAAACTGGAACTCCAGAAACAACTTAACCTTTGCAGAAAGGAAGTCTGTGAAATCAAACAATTCCTTGCTGCCCCTACAGTGCAGGAGCGGCTGAGGAACACCATTTACAGACTCAGTTCTAAGTACACAACAAATGTACAAGAAATTGAAAACGTTGCGAGGGAACTTGAAGGCAGGATTCCAGCACTTGCCAAAAGAATTCAAGAAAAAAATAGCAAACACCGTGAAAGTTGATAACAGACAGTTCAAAAAGAATACAAGACTATTATACTGAAATTTGGTGGGAGAGAATATTACGGTGGAAAAGCCGCCAGAAGAGAAGGAGCTAGAAAACTACTGGAGACCTATGTTTGAAAATGAGGGACCATGCAACCAAGAGACCAAGTGGATCTTAGATATAGCTCGAAGTAATAAAAGCAAGCCATAAATGCCAGAGCCAGAGATAACGTCTTCAATGATAAAATGAAAGCTAGATCAATTTCAGAATCACAAAAAATCTGGGATAGACAATATATACAATTTCTGGCTGAAAAAACTAACAGCACTTCATAGCCATTATAGTAGCTGCTTCACCAGACTGTTGAGGGGTGAGGAGGCCACATCAGCATGGCATGTAAAAGGTGATACAACCCTCATACCCAAAACAAGTGAGACACAAAACCCTACTAAATACAGACCGATCTGCTGCCTCACTACAACCCACAAACTCTTCACTGGTCTGGTTGCAGACGGCATCTACGAACACCTCTCTTCTGGAGCATACCTGGAAAAAGAACAAGCAGGATGCAGGAAGAAGTGTTTAGGCACCAAGGACCAGTTGTTGATCAATAAAACCATCTTTGAGGACTGTAGGAAGAGGCAGAGAAATCTAAGCATGGCGTGGATCGATAACCAAAAGGCATACGATAGTGTTCCCCACACATGATTCCTGTACTGCCTTGATCTATATAATATCCATTCGGTCATCAAGAAAACCATGGCAGTACAAATAAATATGTGGAAAACAACTATGGCATTAAGACACACTAATGGAACAATAAAAATTTCTGACGTCAAGATCTGAAGAGGAATCTTCCAAGGAGATAGCTTATCTCCTCTACTCTTTTGCCTGGCAATTGATCTGATAAGTAAATTGCTGAACAAAAGCTAATAAACTCTAGACAAAATATAAAGATAATATAAATTCAGAATCGGCGACACATTTGATTAACACCCCACCACCACACCAATTACACGCGTCTGATCGGTTTGCCCGCACGCACACATACACTCATATACACAATATTATAGTTCACTTGAAAAATACATTAATAAGCTCTGCTTGAAAATAACTGTCGTTTCCTTTTTGACACTTGATTCGTGCATGTACACCTCCCCTCCTACTTTCTATTTCCTATCTCCTCTCTCGATCTGAATCAACAAACGTTTTCTTTTCCTTTCCTTCTTTTCCTTTATGTGTCTCCCTTCCTATCACTTCTCCTTTCATTATATGCCCCTTATATATATATATATATATATATATATATATTTATTTATTTGTCCTGTTTGTTTCAGATTTTAGATTTTAGACCTTTTAGATTTTTTGTTTTTGTTTTTGTTTTTAGATTTTTTAGACTTTTTAGATTTTTCATTTTTAATTTTTTAACGGCCCCAATTTTTGAAATGTTAAATTTCTTTACTTCTTCTTCTCTTTCTTTATCCCTCCATTTCATTCTCTCCAAATAGGATCTGAGGTTAAGATCGGATTCTAACTCTACCTGATGAGATCTCAGTTTATAGTAACTGTTGATCGATAACATCGACATGCCGGTGTCGCAGATTTTATACATGTCTGTGTTAATAAAATTATGATATATATATATATATATATATATATATATATATATATATATATATATATATATATATATATATATATATAGTATTATAACAGTATACTTAATACTCTAGGGAAAATGAATAAGGAAGCAATCTAAATGGTCTTAAATGTATGCATTATAAAAAGCGAAAAGAAAAAGTACCAGACGACTCAATTGCGTGAAATAAGAGCTAAATGGTCTGTGTGTATGTTATTGCCTTGTTTAGGGACCGGAATGAGAACACGGACACGGGGTATAGGTAAAACACATATATTGGAGAAAAGTATATACAACAGAGAAACAAGAGAAGTTGTATGTCGGTACTGATTGCCAGTGTAGACTGGGGTTGAACTCAAACACTTCCCTATGCTTCCCGCCCATATTTAGAATGGACGAGTACGGCACCATAACACCCCCTCCCAAGCCTTACCTTGTCATGAGGTTACTATCGTTTCCTTTTTGGATTGATTTCGATGAGATCCGGAGACTTCCGTTTCCTTTTGGATTGCCGCTGTTTAGGGTACTGGTATATCAAAAGTATCGAATAGGATGTCCATAACTTCTTCTTCTACCTGGAAAGAATGTCAGTGTTATCCGACAGTTGTTACCTAATTTGATTTAGGTGTCTCTTATGAGAGAACCGAGGTCCTTGGATTATGTAAATCATATTTCCAATTCTCTTTTCTATAATACCAGGTTCCCAGAAAGACGTATTATTTTTAAACATCTTGAAATATACTCTGTCACCTGAGATGTATCGTGTTTTTGGTCTGTTTAGGCAGTAATTTGTCAAAAATTGATCTCACTTTTCGTGCAAATAGCATCTCTACGGGAGATAATGAGGATTGTATGTTAACGTTTGGCGTGATCCTGTACACGTGTAGAAACTGTTGCAGGGCCGTTTCCGTGGGAGTACTGCGAACTTTGTTTAGGACTCTTTTTAGAGTGTCCACAAAGCGTTCTGCCTGGCCGTTTGACCTAGGCTGATACGGGGGAGTCGTGATATTTCTGAACTGAAAGATCTCATAGAACTCTTTGAAGTGGAGGACATAAACTGCGTTTCGTTGTCACTGACAAAAACAATCGACCAACCCAAAACGGGCGAACAATTCCTACAGAAAGTTGATTGTTACCTCCGTGGTGTTTTTTTTTTACATCGTAACACTTCGGCCCACTTGGAAAAAACTATCGACTACAATTAGATAGTAAGATCCCTCCACTGGGCCCGCAAAATTGACGTGTATCCTTGACCAAGGTCGGTCTGTCTTTGGCCATGGACTATGTTTGATATGAGGTGCCTTTGCCGCCAAGGCACAGCCTTTACACGTATTTACGATGTTCTCAATGTTCTGATTCATTCCAAGCCAGTACACGAAACTCCGCATCAAACTCTTCATTCTGTTATACCTCGGATGGCCAACATGAAACTCCCTCAGGATTCTCTTTTGTAACGTTTTGGGGATGACGACTCTCTCGTTGTACATGAGTACATCGTTGCATAATGCTAAGCGATCTACAAACTGTACACTCTTATCAACCATTTTAGCTTTTGTACTTATGACAGATTCATCATTGGAGGCTTCCTTTTTAATTTCATGTATAGTCACCGGGAGCTCTCTTACTGCGTTGCACAATATAGTTTTATATCCCTTCCGCTTGCAGGGAAGCGATCACGGTGTCTTCTAGTGGCTCTCTCTGTCTTGGCACCAGTCTAGACAATCCATCCGCGTGATAAATTTTTTTTATGGTAAAAACCTCATTTTGAAATTATAGTTCAATAAAATGATTCCTATCTCTGTAATTTATTCGCTGTATACACACGCATGTCTTTTTTCGAACCGAAAATGGTGGTTAGCGGTGTATGGTCCTTCTGTAATGTGAAAAATCTATCGTGTATATAGCGGTGGAACTTAGTCACAGAAAAAATTATTCCTAAAGCCTCCTTCTCAATTTGGGAGTACTGCTTCTCCGCCGGAAGCAGGGTGCATGATGCATGCGCGATGGGTTTATGCGTTCCATCCGGCATTACATGAAGAATGCATGCTCCTAATCCGTATGAACTAGCGTCGCTAGCCACTATTATGTTTAAGTTTGGGTTGTAATGCGTAAGGAATAAATCCGATGTCAACATTTCAATAGTTTTGTCGAATGCCACCTCGCATTCGGGCGTCCACTTCCAAACCTTATCCTTTTTCAATAGTTCATTCAGTGAACCGCATAGATTATGCATCTCTGGGATAAAAGCCTGGTAGTAATTTGCCAATCCCAGAAAGCTCTGTAGTGCTGTGACGTTTTTTGGTGCCGGCATGTTCTTAATTACGGTAGCCCGTTCTGAGTCTGTCCTTCTGCCGTCCTTGTCTATTATGATATTTGATTTTTTTCTTTCAAAAATCACATTTTTCCTCTTTAACTTTAAACTCATAGTCCCGGATTCGCGAAAACACTTGGTTAACATGTTTCCGGTGTTGTTCTATGTCTCTACTGTTGATTAGAATGTCGTCAAGATATGCAACAGCAAAATCAAGTTCGCCCAACATGGTATCCGTCACTTACTGAAAAATTGCGGAAATAACTTTAACCCCCCAAACTAGCCTTTCGAACTTGTATAAACTGCGATGCGTATTTATACACAAAAGCTTAGAACTCTCTTCTTCCACGGGTATTTGGAGGTAAGCTTCACTCAGATCTATTTTCGAAAAAAATCTGCCTCCATTTAATTTTGAGAAAACTTCCTCCGGGCTATGAAGTGGGAAATGATGATCTTTTAGTGCTGCATTTAATCCCGTTGAAAAATCTTCACACACGCGAATCTCTTGATTTCTTTTTCACATAGACCGTGGGTGCTACACACTGACTGTATTCCACTTTGGATAAGATACTGGTTATCACAAGTCGGTCCAATTCCTCATTTATTTTGTCTACCGAAGCAAAAGGCAATCTCCTTTTTTTCTTAAATACGGGTTGAACGTTTTCGTTCAGTTGAAATGTGGCCGCCATCTTTGTGCATCGACCAAAATCGCCAGAAAAACCATCGGGAAAAGATTCTTTCGAATCCAGTTTTAGTTTTTTCTTATTCCGTTGTCCGACTATCTAATTTTTGACAAAATGTATTTATTGGTAACTCCCATAAATTGAACGCTTGCATTCAATCAGTACCAAAATGTTATTAGTGTCTTTTAACATGAGCATTTTTAACTTTTTGGTATTTTCCATTAGGATCACATTAGTAATTATTTACCCTCAAATTTAATTCCTTCACCAGTCACTGTACTGGCTATCATGTTAGTTCGTAACTGTGTGGGTCTATTCAACCTCTTCCACGTATCTAGATTTATTATTGACACGTTCGAGCCCGAATCCAATTGTAGTTTAATATTTTTATCCAGGATTTTTATGTGCACATATTTTCTTATGTTAATGCATTTCTGATAATTTATAATTGTGGCTTGTACCCGCGTTTTATTTCCTTTATTCATTCTACAGTGCGAACTTTTGTGTCCGACCCTGTTACAAGTCAGCCAGGTCTTAAAACGAAATGAGCATTCTGTTACCCAACGCAGGCTTTTGCACCGATAACAAGGGCTCGGCGGTAATTTATTTTTATAAGGCTAGCTTGTTTTTGAGGTGTGAAAATCCCGTTATTTGCTTTGAATAGTTTTTGAATGACAGTTGAATTTTTATTTTTGACGTACTTTTCGTATGTGTGCAATGCCCGACTCTTCGATGTCTCTCGAATCCTGCTTAACACTAATAAATCGTTAGCAGTCCTCGGCTAATTTTTGCACTTTTAAGTTCGGTTCATTTTCTAATTTATTTAGAACTCTACGCCTTATTTAAGCGTCCTTTCCCGATACCAATCCTTGAACGAAAATTAAACATCTAAAATTATCAGCACATTATTTACAGTCGTCGCAGTGCTTATTTACTACTGATGCGAACGTTGAATAATCTTCGTCGTCTTTTTTTACCAGGTTTAAACACTTCCAGCGTTTGTGAAATAACGAAGTCTTTGGGCTGAACAGCTTCGTTCGAAGTTTGACGGTTCCGTAAAAGTCAAATCGCTAGTTTTTTCAGGCAAAATGAAATACATGAATTTAGTATGTTCGGTGGTGCCTAATTTCCTAAGTAACAGGCGAACCTTTTTAGAGTCTGTCCAGTTTTCGCAATCAATTTTATATAATTCTTCATATCTTTTAAATACGAAGCAAAAATGTTCTCCTCATCAGGGGAATACATGAAGTTGTCACTATTGTGCTTGTTACTTTGGCCTCTAAGCAATATTGTTTGCATTAACATCTCGATCTTTTCGTCAGATTCTTTCTTTTGCTCTATAAGCTTTTTATTTTTTTCTAGAACAAGATTTTGAAATCTTTCTTCAGTTTTCTATAGTCTCTAATCTGCCTCTTTATTATGTTCGAGTTGCTGTTGCATTGGAAATTTTACTTTTAAAAGTCGCTTTAAATTCTTCCATATTTTAAAGTGTGTCTCTTTTTTGTTAGAAAGTAAATGTTTCCTTTCGAGTACGGCTTATTAAAAAAAGTTATTTTCTTAAGATTATGCTTGCTAGACGTAATCTAAGCTGTAAAAGAGTATAACACCTTTTTCCTCGATAAAGAAAAATCGCTTGTTCTGATTTTACGCGTGGTGTGTATCCGTAGAATTTGCGGTCGCACTTTAGTCAGAGAATAAATAAAAATACGGTTTCAATTTGTTTTTTTTCTTTCGGCAAAAGTAACTTTCTCTTTTGGAGATATATATTCCCTTATTATTAAATATTACAACGGAATAGCAATTAAATCAAAAACCACTGACCTTTCTTCACTTAAGAGAATAATAAGTTGGTCTTACGTGTTTTTCTTCTTTTTTTTCTTCCACGGTAAGCCAGTTTTTTAATTAGGACGTTGTCTGCTGAATTTGTAGTCGATTTCTCCAAGTTATTTTTCTATTTAAGTTTTTCCATAATCAATTTAGTTTCACGTTGTGGCGTCCATTTTAAAAGTTCTCCTGAATATTTTACTTCAACCACGCTGTCAGTCTATTTTAGTGATGTAAGTTTGAAATTTGAAATCACACGTTGCCGGTCGTTGTGGGGTCCCTTTTTTGAAGGTTCTCAAAATCCTAAATGTTTTGTTTCTCGTGTAAATTCGAATATTTCGGAGCCAGTTTTTTTTGTAAGGTCCGTTTTAAGGGGTTTCGAATTGTTGTAAGGTCCCGTGTAGATTCGAATATCTAGTCGACAGTTAGGGGCCGGAATGAGAACACGAACATGGGGGTTAGGTAAAACAAATTGGAGAAAAGTATATACAACAGAGAAACAAGAGAAGTAGTACGTCAGTACTGACTGCCAGTGTAGACTGGGGTTGAACTCAAACGTTGAGAAACCTATGCTTCCCGCCCATATTTAGAATGCACGAGTCAAAAATGTTTGTTATAGGTACGGCACTATAACACACACACACACACACATATATATATATATATATATATATATATATATATATATATATATATCATCAACATTCATTTATATATATGTATATATATATATATATATATATATATATATATATATATATATATATATATCATCAACATTCATTTATATATATGTATATATATATATATATATATATCATCAACATTCATTTATATATATGTATATATATATATATATATATATATATATATATAATATGAATGTTGATGGATCCATTTTTACAAAACGTCCATCATCTCTGTAATAAGTAAACTATCAGACAAATCTCAATTTATACATCATATATATATATATATATATATATATATATATATATATATATATATATATATATGACTATAATTTGAATTATTTTTATCACATCTCTTAACCCGGACAACGCCGAGTAAATAGAGTTATTCGCTAATAAATGACTGGGTTTCATTTCAAGTGAATTGTCGTCTAATATATTCTTGTAACTAATATTTTATTCCTTCTGTTTTGATCCGGTATTTGTCTTGCTTTAAAATCAGGTTTCATTCTTTCTTCTTCTTTTTTAATTCTTCTTTATTCTTCTTATTTAATTTTTTTTTTGTATTCATTTTCTTTATTTTATTTATTGTTTTCATTTACGTCTTTACCTTTACCTTAGTGTATGTGTGTGTGTGTGTGTGTGTGTGCGTGCGTGTGTGTGTGCGTGAGTACGAGCATGCGTGTGTGTGTGTTTGTTTTTATACTAGGAGTATTATTTACCTCCTCTTCAGGAGGTTAGGCACAAGGGCATTTTTATCTTACTCCCACAAGGTAAGATGTGACCCACGGTCGGAAAGTGGGGCTTGAAAAGCCAGCACTCGAGAAGGTGAGCACTCTGGCCATTAAAAATTGCCTGGGCAGCCCCGTCGGCATTCCTCAGTAGGGACGCCTCAGGCAGTAAGCAATAAACTTACTACTGCACAAAGAGGGGAGGCAAAGCCTGGGAGGATGGACCTCCTAGGACTGCAAAGGACAGACCCATAGACTGGCGTAAATCAAGCCCCGAAAGCCAAGACAATACCAGTATGGGGTGCAGTATCCATCGGAACGGATACTACACTTTGATCCCGATCAAAAGGAGTACCCCATGAAAATTCCATGGTTGCTTACCTACGGTATTTCCTTTCTACTAACCATAAAAATACTTTTCAGTCTAAAACTTAAAAAAAAAGATTAAATCAACGTATGAATTAATGTTATCTATTCTAACCATGTAACACTTTTAAAAAAATTTACATCAACGTATGAATTAATTTTATTTATTCTAACCATGTAAGACTTAAAAAAAAAATTAAATCAACGTATGAATTAATTTTATTTATTCTAACCATGTAACACTAAAAAAAAATTAAATCAACGTATGAATTAATGTTATCTATTCTAACAATGTAACACTTTAAAAAAAATTTAAATCAACGTATGAATTAATGTTATCTATTCTAACCATGTAACACTTTAAAAAAAATTTAAATCAACGTATGAATTAATGTTATCTATTCTAACCATGTAACACTTTAAAAAAAATTTAAATCAACGTATGAATTAATGTTATCTATTCTAACCATGTAACACTTTAAAAAAAATTTAAATCAACGTATGAATTAATGTTATCTATTCTAACCATGTAACACTTTAAAAAAAATTTAAATCAACGTATGAATTAATGTTATCTATTCTAACCATGTAACACTTTAAAAAAAATTTAAATCAACGTATGAATTAATGTTATCTATTCTAACCATGTAACACTTTAAAAAAAATTTAAATCAACGTATGAATTAATGTTATCTATTCTAACCATGTAACACTTTAAAAAAAATTTAAATCAACGTATGAATTAATGTTATCTATTCTAACCATGTAACACTTAAAAAAAAATTTAAATCAACGTATGAATTAATGTTATCTATTCTAACCATGTAACACTTTAAAAAAAATTTAAATCAACGTATGAATTAATGTTATCTATTCTAACCATGTAACACTTAAAAAAAAAAATTGTCTCTGTTATTTTTAACCGTAAAAATAATTGTCAACTAAATATTCTTCAAATAAAAGAAGAAAAAAAATGCCACTTTGAAGTCCACGACGACAGAATTCTATTTACGATGTCTTGTTCGCTTTCGGAAGAATTAATTTTAAAATAAGAAAAGTCTTTTTTTTTTTATATACTGGCGACCAGACGATCTAATTTTAAATAAATGCGAAATGTTATAATATAGGTACACACATAATTTGTATAAATAATACATTAGTCACGTCGACTAAGTGTATTATTTATACAAACTTATTGTGTACAACAATTAAGACGTTAGAATTTAAATGAGATACAAAACAAAACTAAACATTCAATAAAATATTTACAATGTTCGTAAAAGTGTTAGAAAATAAATAAATTTTTATGTGCATACAATGATGAACATTAGTAGGAAGAAAATCTTCATAGATGATAAATATTTTTAGGAGAGTAGAAAGTGACTAACTTTGGTTTACTTTCAGCAGCCTCGTAACTCTCGCTTCCCTTATTTTGTCCTTTAGTCCTCATATTCCATGAACGATGTTTCTGACAAAGGGGGAAGAATTGCTGTTTTCTGGGTCGGAATCTATCCAGCTAACACTTTTTTTTTACCTTGAAGTAGTAAGGAGCTAACAAGCTCCTTACATCGAGTGATTTCATACCTTGTCTGGAGCAATTTCCCTAAAAAAAAAAATATGAAACAATTTCCTAAAACGAACCTGCTTTTTTTAAACGAACCTGTTTTTATTAAAACGAAATTGTTTTTATTAAAACTAACCTGTTTTTATTAAAACGACCCCGTTTTTATTAAAACGAACCTGTTTTTATTAAAACGAACCTGTTTTAATTAAGACGAACCTGTTTTTATTAAAACGAAACTGTTTTTATTAAAACGAACCCGTTTTTATTAAAACGAACCTGTTTTAATTAAGACGAACCTGTTTTTATTAAAACGAACCTGTTTTAATTAAAACGAAATCGTTTTTATTAAAACGAGCCTGTTTTTATTAAAACGAACCCGTTTTTATTAAAACGAACCTGTTTTTATTAAAACGAACCCGTTTTTATTAAAACGAACCTGTTTTAATTAAGACGAACCCGTTTTAATTAAAACGAAATTGTTTTTACTAAATAAAAAAACCTGTTTTATTATAAGCTAGTTGTATTAACACGATGTTGCCCGGGTTCTTTTCACTTTGATTTTTGTTTAGCTTTTTTTTTCTTTTTTTTTTAAACTCTGCTGTGTGTGTAGTTTTCATCACCAAATTATTTATTATTATTTAAAATAGATTTTGAGAATTAAATTTAAGTATACAGTATTGTTTTGTCATTAAATTATCAGTTAAACCAAGTTGTTATCAAACTATAGCTAACGTAGGTAAGGTAATGCAAATAGATTCCAAAAATGTCAATCTTTTAATTAAATGAGGATTTGATAATAATTTTAAAGACTGCATTTAAAGAATGACATTCTAGTCGATAGTTTAAAGGCTTCAAAATTCCTTTAAAACATCAAAGGGTCATAAAATAATTAATTATTTTTTGTCAACACTTAAGAAAATGTTTTAATGTCTGACTATGAAAAAAAAAAAACAGAAACGCATTTTGAGGATTTAATTTTGTAAACCAATTATTCTTTTAAACAGGCCTTTTATTTAAATTTCGTTTTACTTTTGACTGTAGAATTTTTTTTTTTTTTTATCTCAATAAATATTCGAATAATAATTAAAAAATACAAAATGTGTAAGTCACGTGAAAACGACTCCGCAATATTATGGTAAAGGAATCATAACAAAATCAATGCCATCGTTGTGTTTCGTCTTGTTATAGAGCTTTGATTTTTATTAAAAAAAAATAAATAAAATGCAATTTTTTTCTTCTTCTTCTCGTTCTTCTTCAAAATATACAATTGTGGCGTTCATCTTTTTAGGGACCGTTTCTCTGTGGTCATACATGTCTAAATGTTTAATTGATCGAATTGCTACAGAAAACATGTACGGGAATACTAAAACATGCAATTTCATGGACGTCGGCACCGGAGAGGGAGGGGGGCTGAAGACCCCCCCCCCCCCCCACACACACACACACACACACTTTTGACTTGCCCCCCCCCCACTTTACGGTCATCAATAATTATGCATGATATGCATGTGTTTAACCGCCCCCCCCCACTTTTTAGGAGAAGCCCCCACCCACTTTCATAACTGTCCCACCGGCCCTGATATTTTATGGTGGGTCGTCTTCTCTAAGTGAATTAAGGCCTGTATAATTATTTAAACAAAGATCACAAATTGTTTCTTTACATATATTTGAAATATACTAGAAGAACCCGTGACCGGTCGTGTCATAAGAAATACCACTATTTATTCTACCTTAATTTCATTCAAAATTCATAATCTCTGACATATTTTTTAACTTGCATAACTAAAAATAATAAGTCTCTTAACTTCTATATTATCCTTAATTATTATTATTATTAGTAGTAGTAGTAGTAGTAGTAGTTATTTATTATCATATTATTTACTTACTATGAGTTTTCACACTAGTCATTATAAGTGATTGCTCACTGAAAATAACAGTGATATTTCTTAGAGTCTGAGCGACGACAAGTCTCTCCAGATTTCCAGCACTCTTCGCCCTTTTCGTTGCAAATTGCTTTGCGTCATCGCAACAGATTTCTCGCTGGCAACAACGGTTGGTCTTCTCTAGAAAAACACCATTATTATTATTGTTTACACTCACTAGGAGTTTTCACACAAGTCATCGTCAGTGTTAATAATCGGTGGCATTCCCTAGAGTCTGAGTGACAACAAGCTTCCCAATACTTCCAGTACTCCCCACCTCTTTTTGATAACCATTGAAAATCACTTTGCGGTGTCGCAGAAGCCGCTTACCATTGATTTATCGTTGGTAACGACCATTCGTCTCCTCTGGGATTTGAGTCCCCAAGGTCCTAGCACTCTCCGTACTCTGGCAGTGGAGGTCTGGTTAGTGCTCTCACTCCTCGGTCTTCCAATCCTAATTGACACTTCACTATTTTGCTAGGTATTCTATACATGCCACTTTGCAAATATATATATATATATATATACAGGGTGGGCCAAAATAAGGGTCCTATCTTTAAATTTGAATAACTTGAATTTGAATAACTTCCACAAAATAAAAGTTAAACTCACCAAACTTTATGTGTGTGTAGACTGACCCTTCCGAGATTTTTTGAAATAAACAAAACAAATTTTAGCCGAAAAACACTTCTTAAAACTTAGAAAAACTAAAGTATTGTTTTTTACACTGTTTTGAGTTTTTTAAGCAAAAATAATGTTTTCTAAATGAGGGTACGTTCCTTAGGGCTAATACGGCTCGTGCTTGCTTCGGAAGGGGTCCTTTACTTATTCTAAAAAAAAAAATTAAAAAAATCAATAAATAAAAAAGTTATGAAAAGTTATTTTTGCCCAACCTGTATATATATATATATATATATATATATATATATATATATATATATATATATATATTATATATAAAATTATTTGAAATATTTTAACCTACGTAGGGAAATAACAATCTCAGACGGTCATAGGGCGCGAACCTGGTTCACAGATACACATTGAATCTGTAGGCGTTCACCTAATCCCATAGGAGAGATTGTCACGTAATAACGGAGAAATTAAGATATGTTTACACTGAAAGCGGCGAGCGTAGACACCTAAACATTCGATAGCACTCAACGACAGTATCGGAGCATCACACTGAAGCTTTTAGGTGAATGTTTATTTTTAATCTTTAGACAGTGCTCAACTTTCAATTTTACTTATGCTAATATTAAATTATTTTGTAATATCTTTTTGATAAAATATTTTTAACTATGTACGACGTCGTTTCGAGCTTATGGCTCTCATCAGTGCAGAGAAATAGCAATCTCAGACGGTCATAGGGTGCGAACTCCGTTCTCAGATACATATTGAATATACATATATATATATATATATATATATATATATATATATATATATATATATATAGCATAATATAAAATGAAGTAATAAAAAAAGGTGCGAATAAAATTTTATTAGAATTCAATGTTCAGACAAAGTACTCTAAAGTCCTTAACTCATGAGTTTTCAAAGAAATTTCTTCTCCTCAGAGGATCCTCAGAGGACCATTATCGCAATGACATTACTGCAGGTAATAAATTAAACATTGAAAATATATAAAAATACATAAAAGGATATAAAACATCAAATATATCAGCCCAAAACATATTTTTTTGTTAAAGCTATACAGTTCATCCAAGTCATACAATTTAAAACATATTCATGAAAGATATCCAAGAGGTTGATTGAAAAGTGATCCGGGTGGGGAATGGTAGTCCAAAAACGAAAAAATTATCCAGGCTGGAAACCTGTTAGCAATCGATGCAGTAAATGACAAATTAAAGATATTAGTTGCCTCTTATATCTTTTGTTGGATTAACTTTATATATATATATTTATTTATATATATATATATATATATATATATATATATATATATATATATATATATATATCCATATATATATCCATATATATATATGGATATATATATATATATATATATATCCATATATATATCCATATATATATATGGATATATATATATATATATATATCCATATATATATATGGATATATATATATATTCATATATATATATGTCCATATATATATATATATATATGGATATATATGTATCCATATATATATATATGTCCATATATATATATATATGGATATATATATATATATCCATATATATATATATGTCCATATATATATATATGGATATATATATATATCCATATATATATCCATATATATATATATATATATATCCAGATATATATATATATATATCCAGATATATATATATATATATATATATCCATATATATATATATATATGCATATATATATATATATATATATATATATATATCCATATATATATATATATCCATATATATATATATATATATATATATATATATATATCCATATATATATGCATATATATATATATATATATATATATATATATCCATATATATATATATCCATATATATATATATATATATCCATATATATATATATATATATATATATATATATATATATATATATATCCATATATATATATATATATATATATATAGATATATTAATATATATATATATACATGGATATATATATGGATATATATATATATATATATATCCATGTATATATATATATATCCATATATATATATATCCATGTATATATATATCCATATATATATATATATATATATATATATATATATATATATATATATATATATATATATCCATATAATATATATATATATATATATATATATATATATATATATATATAATATATATATATATATATATATATATATAATATTAGTCTTGATAGAAACAACAGGAAGCGTTAAATGTGTGGAACAGACGAACGCACTAACAGTAATGTTTATCGGCGTGGACTCTGAATTAGGCGGTCCATGTTCAAATTCCGGCTGAAGATTTTAATCACTTTCATCAAAACACTTAGAAAAGAAATTTACTTTTTTTAATTGGGGGTGAAATAAAAATGGGAAACTATACTCTGATGCCTTGGTAGGGCAGATAGTCTCAGAGAATGAATACTTCGAAATCAACACCTTTGACTAAACAGGTGTCTGTCACATGCTACACATTTTATATCCTACATTCATCAATTTAATGGTGAACAACGTGGATCGTTTTTACCACAATACATTCTTTACCTTAAAAAGAATATTATATATATATATATATATATATATATATATATATATATAGTATATTCTTTATTTTATCAAATAGTTAAACATGTGCCTATGACGTCTCTTTGTGCGTTCTTTTTCCTATAGTTTTACCGTTATCGAATAAATTTACAATCTTCACTTTTTCTGAAGACGTTCGTTGATCCGAAAGAAACCGGTAAAATCTTTCGTTTCTTGATGATTTTCTCCCGTATTAAAATTTTTGTTGTTGTTTCGTTTGTCTTTTTTACACATCTTGTCTTTCACGGCATTTAATTTTATGATGTATCGTGCATTTTATCCTCATACAAACATACTATATATATGTATATATATATATATATATATATATATATATATATATAGATATATATATGTATACACAGACATGTATATATATATGTATACACACACACACCCATATATATATATATACATGTCTGTGTGATAATGTGTGATTATGTGTGAGTTTATATAAAAGGAATGAGATAATTTCAAATTTATTATGATATCTATAATTATGTATATAAATGTATATGTGTCTGTTTGTGTGTGTATATGTGTGTGTGTTTGTGTGTGTGTAGTGAGAGAGACATAGAGAGATAACTAGATAGAGAGAGTAATAATTATAGTAGTGTAGAGCGCATAATAACGTTGATAGTTGGATTACTGTTTGGAAACCGTCAGAAACCTATGGTGAGTTATGGCTGACAGTTTTTCGCCTTGCGTTTTCCAACCATGATCTGTTAATTGTATGCCTCCAAACTGTCTGTCTGTCTATCTATCTATCTATATATCTATCTCACTCTCTATCTATCTATCTATCTATCTATCTATCTATCTATCTATCTATCTATCTATCTATCTATCTATCTATATATCTATCTCACTCTCTATCTATCTATCTATCTATCTATCTATCTATCTATCTATATATATATATATATATATATATATATATATATATATATATGCTTGCCGACCTGCCTGCCTGCCTGTATATATGTATGTATGTATGTATGTATGTATGTATGTATGTATGTAGGTATATATGTATGTATCTATGTAAGTATGTATATATATATATATATATATATATATATATATATATATATATATATATATATCTGCCTGCCTGCCTGCATGCCTGCCTGCCTGCCTGCCTGCCTGCCTGCCTGTATGTATGTATGTATGTATGTATGTATATATATATATGAAATTAAAAATGGAACAGTGGAAGCCCCATAAGCTCAACGTTTCGCCCCGATGTGATGTGGCGAAACGTTGAGCTTATGGGCCTTTCACTGTTCCATTTTTAATTTCATCCCGTCGGATTGTGTTATCCTTTTATCTACCGATATATATATATATATTAGAAGATGAAAATCCGACAAAATGTATCGATTAAATATAATGGTATTAAAGATAATCCAAGCGAAACACAATGAGAAACTATACTTTTGATATTTTGTCTAAAATTCCTCCCATTCTACCAGACTTTTCTCACTCGTTCATGTGCATTTTGGACCCTTGCTCTTACTAAAAATTATGTATTTTTTTGTATCATGTATTTTCAAAAAACCTGCATAAATTTAGGCGAAATATCGAGCCGTACATGATTTTGTTGTTTATATATATATATATATATATATATATATATATATATATATATATATATATATATTATATATATATATATTATTATAGTTATTATTATCATTAATTTATTTATTATTATTATTATTATTATTATTATTATTATTATTATTATTGTTATTGTTATTGTTATTGTTATTGTTATTGTTATTATTATTATTATTATTATTATTATATATATATATGTATATATATAAATATATATATATATATGTATATATATAAATATATATATATATATAAATGTATATATATGTATATATATATGTATATATATATAAATATATATATATAAATGTATATATATATGTTATATATATATATATATATATATATATATATATAAATGTATATATCTATCTATATATATATATATATATATATATATATATATGTATGTATGTGTGTGTGTGACTCGCCTCAATTATCGTAAGTGTATTACTAATGTTAAGGATATCAATAAAAGCCAGATGCCTTGTTTATTACGTTTATTAAGTAGTATGAGAAACTATAGCGATCACTTTACCCTATTTTTGTTCTTCTCAAATTTTAAGAAATTTATTTCCTGGTGTTCTCCACTAGGCGTAAAGGTTTCTAGTGTCGTCAATATGTAAACATAAGAAAATATATAAGACGATATATTACCTCATACTGTCGATAGTAGTATGTCGGTGCAATGGTAAGACACCCGACAACCCTAGTCACGGTTGTATATAACGTTCGGTTTTCAAATCTTGGCGTATACATTTTTATTCTAATGGCAAAAAACGCACTATACGAAACACAGAAAAGAATTTCCAAAGGGCTTAATAAAAATAAGTTAAACATTAGAATAATATGTTTACGTCATGATGATATACTCCCGTTTAGAAAACTAGAAAAAATATATTAAAATAAAATTTTTAAAAAATAAATGCATGGAAAATAACAGCTACATCAATTTTGAAAATGTCTATAGTTAAAGATTATTACGTCATTAGAGAAATTGATCACGCAACTATTGATGTCTGTTGGTTTTAACAGTGGATGTTTGAAGGAATACTACATATCTACATAAACAACTGTATATATATATATATATATATATATATATATATATATAGAGAGAGAGAGAGAGAGAGAGAGAGAGAGAGAGAGAGAGAGAGAGAAAGAGAGAGCGAGAGAGATTACTGTTTTATATGGATTACTTATATTATAAAATCATATATTACATACGTGTTTGCTTCAGTATTTAATAAACAGTGAGTCGAGCTTAGTAGTAGCATACGCATGGAAAGGATCTACATTTGTGTTTCAATTCCCAAAGGAAATCGTCTTGCTAAATTCATGAATTCATTGTATAAAATAAAACCGAATCAAGGCAGCAGACCTTGCACAAACACGGAGGACTGGGTATCGTTTCAAATTGAGTGTACTAAAAAGAACAAAAAGTAATAAATATATATGAATTTAAAATAAAGTTATATATTCTCAAAAAGAAGTCTCTAATAATTGTAAAAAAAATAATGTGTTAAGAAAAGCCATTTTAATTATGTGTTATTGCTATTATATATACATATATATATATATATATATATATATTATATGCGTGTGTGTGCGTGTATGTGTCTGTGCGTATATTAGAATTATTATACTGAAATGTATATGTTAAAGAAACTTTTATTTTATTATTATTATTATTATTATATTTTTAATATTTAATATGCACAAAAAAGAATAATACATGTGTTCTTTATCTATTTTAAATATATATATATATATATATATATATATATATATATATATATATATATATATATATATATATATAACGAGAGTTGATCACATCTTTGAAAATTGTTTCGTCAGGTATAAGATTTTTTTTCTTTACAGATATTAGAAAACACAAACACTTTTTTTATTTACATATTTTATTTAAATGCTGGAAATTACCGTGTCCGCTACTGATACCCGGGTTTCGTCCGTCTGTTCGTCCTGGAATTAGAATAAGTGTTTTTTCTACTAACTCGTGACACACACACATACACACACAAATACAAACACACACACACATATATATATATATATATATATATATATATATATATATATATATATATATATATATATATATATATATATATATATTATATATACATATGTATAATATATACCTATATATATATTAAAAAATTAATGTAAAAAAAAGATATATTTTAATATATATTTTATTTATTTTCTATTTGTTGACGTGTATGAATAGCAAATGTCCCCTATAAAAAAGATTTTTTTAAAGAGAACAAAATTTTCGGCCGCAATCTTTCGGCCTTCTTCAATTTGTTACGGTTATCAGGGGATCGCGGCCGAAAATTTCGACCTCTTTTAAAAAAAAACTTTTTATAATGGATATTTGGTATACCTACACGCCAACATATAGAAAATAAACAAAAGACATATTAAAATATACATTGTTCACATTTAACCTTTCATACATACACACTCATATATATATATATATATATATATATATATATATATATATATATATTTAAATTCCCGAAACAGTTGTTCATGGTAAACAACTGATGATCCCTTGAATAATGTTAGAAGCAAACTAATATAATAACTGTAAACATTAAATTGACTTACATGAGTGATTTTACACTGAACGACATGGGACTTAAGTTTTTTTTGTTTGTTTTTTGTTTTTTTTCACTTATATAGTTTTAATGGTTGAGATACTTCCGAGACTATATATATATATATATATATATATATATATATATATATATATATATATATATATATAACTATATATATATATATAACTATGTATACATATATATATATATATATATATATATATATATATATATATATATATAACTATATATATATATATAACTATGTATACATATATATATATATA
>OY744550.1:30012756-30017756 GCA_963556195.1 Sepiola atlantica
TCACTGAAGTAAAATGAAACAAAGGGAATATATATATATATATATATATATAGAGAGAGAGAGAGAGAGAGAGAGAGGGTGAGAGAGAGAGAAGGGGAGAGACAGACAGACAGACAGACAGACAGACAGGCAGACAGAGATAGATAGATTGATAGATAGATAAATAGATAGATAGAAAGATAGAAAGATAGAAAAGGATAGATAGATAGATAGAAAGATAGAAATAGATAGATAGATAGATAGAAAGATAGAAAAGGATAGATAGATAGATAGATAGATAGATAGATAGAAAGATAGAAAAGGATAGATAGATAGATAGATAGATAGATAGATAGATAGATAGATAGAAAGATAGAAAAGGATAGATAGATAGATAGATAGATAGATAGATAGAAAGATAGAAAAGGATAGATAGATAGATAGATAGATAGATAGATAGATAGATAGATAGATAGAAAGATAGAAATAGATAGATAGATAGATAGATAGATAGAAAGATAGAAAAGGATAGATAGATAGATAGATAGATAGATAGATAGATAGATAGATAGAAAGATAGAAAAGGATAGATAGATAGATAGATAGATAGAAAGATAGAAATAGATAGATAGATAGATAGATAGATAGATAGATAGATAGATAGATAGATAGATAATTAAGCACTATTGCGTTAGTTATCTCCCTTTACAGATCGAACATTTTCTGATACTTTCTACATTCCTTAATAAAATATAGGATTTATTTCTCTGACATTTACTATAGCTGTCACGGTGGCCGAATGGGTAAGGATATTGGATTAGACTTAATTAATAGTGACTCATGTCCAGGGTCCAAAGCGTTCAACCAGCAGTACGGTTATATTAGCCATACTGATGATTGTTAGTTAGCGTGAAACATATATTTCTCTGATGACCTTCGTTGATCCGAACGAAACCGGTAAATTTCTCGTTTTCATGATTTCTTCATGTATTTAAATTGTTTTTCCTTGGTCTTTTTCATATATATATATATATATATATATATATATATATATATATATATATATATATATATATATATATATATATATATATATGAAACAGTAAGTATACATATATATAGTCAGGTATATGTTTTCAACTTGGTAATATTGAACACTTTAAAATTACGTTTAAATGAATAGCATTGTATCGTTTTTAAGACGTACATTTTCAATTCGCATTGCGTGTGAATAATCTATTATTCAGGCATTTTCCCCCCAATTACGACCACTTATAAGGCGCATCACTAAATAAGTGATCGACTAAATTCGATGCGTTTTGTGAAATACAATTGACTCATTCCAGGCTACATTTGGTTTCTTTTTTGTTTTTTTGAAATTTGGTTTTGTTAGACAAAATTTACGCAAAAGTTTTTGTTTCACTTTTATTGGCCCCAAAAAGGAACATTGCCACTGAGACGTTAGGGCCTACTGTGAATTAGAAGCCATATTTATAGGGCACTCTTAAGTGGGGTGAGATGTTTGTTCACATTACATTTAAATTATTACATGTTGATACAGAAGTGGAAATGTCAAAGGCTAACAGTTCGACGAAAAGAAACTACCTTTCGGTTCTTGCGGACCAAACAGGAAAGGGTGGGAGGGGGAATTTTACTGATTGTGGGGTTGGTCAGAGGTATTAATGTAGAGAGTGGGGGGGCATAAGTTCAGCAAGTTTGTTGGCGCATATTTCATTGAAGTACTTAAAACATTGCGGCGATGGGACAGGGGTTGGAGCTTGGTAGACAGTGTGGGACCTATTAAATTAGAAGCTCCTTTTTGGACCCTGTCCAAGGGGGAGAGACTAGTGGTTGGTGCACCAGCCCAGATGTGGCAACAATACTCCATGCATTTGCAAATAGTAGCTTTACAAAGATATGAGCAGGTGAGAAAAGTATTCTATCACAATCAAATATGTGTGAGCATCTATGTGTATTATAAGTCGCCTCACTGACTTGACTTCAGCTCATTGTGACTGTGTTAATTCAATAAGAAAACTAATAATTTCATGTCAAATATAGAAAACAACAAAACGAAACTTTTGGTGTAAATATTTTTGTGAATAAATCCATTTGCTTAAATAGTCACTGCTTTTCCCTCCATTGTGACATTGACTTTGGGGTACACTAATAAAAAAAATTATACAAATATGAAATTTGAATTACCTCAGTCATCACCTCAAGAGACCAAGTGACACCAAGGCACTTATATTTATAAGCCATCACCTTCATCATCCCAAATGGGACAACTAACTCCAAGGGATTAAGTATTTTGGGGTTGATATCGTTAATTGGTATAACAATTTCTGGTTATACCAAATAGAACAAACAACATAAGGATTTTGGTTGGCATTAATATCCAAAGAATTTGGAGGATTATGGAGATGTTGTGCGGCTTTAAATGATAAAAAACACCTAGTCATAATTTGTATTGGTCTAGAACCCACCCCAATGGGAAAGAAAATAACATTACTACTCCGGCTAATTGACAAGTTAGGTAAATTGATTTATTTACATTTGGTCAGCAAAAGAGTTATCCATTTACCTCTTGGGATACCCAAGTTTACTTGACATCTAATTGTTCAAATATCAATTTCACCTTTAGGACGAATAGAATTAACTCTGCCAGGTTAATTATTATTTTAGAATATAAATACGTATTCTCCAGCATTTTTCGGTCTAGTGTATATATATATATATATATATATATATATATATATATATATATATATATATATATACACATATATATATATATATATATATATATATATATATATATATATATATATATATATATATATATATATATATATATATATATGTTATTGTTTATTATCTATGTACGTATACGTTTCGTCCTTAAACCGGGACTCATCAGCATAGAGATATGACTATTCACTACCGGTCATGCGATTCGAAACCCTGAATTTGAGTTGAAAAAACCTCAAATCCAACGTCGCTAACCGCTCGGCCAATTCTGAATAGCTGATAAACAATGATAATTTAAACACTTTTTAAAGCGGCTTGACGTCCAAGCATTCTACTTCTATTGGGGAAGGAATGATGCATTATAAAGCAAGTGACGTCATGCTGTGTTAGTACTACCATTACAGTGCTCTACTTTTTTACGAGGAGCGACAAATATATATATTTCGGTCTAGTGCATATATATATATATATATATATATATATATATATATATATATATATATATATATATATATATATATATATATATATTTCGGTCTAGTGCATATATATATATTGTATATATATATACACTAGACCGAAATATATATATATATATATATATATATATATATATATATATATATATATATATATATGTACTAGCAAAACCTACTCGACCTCCGGGCGGAAATTATTGACACTGTAGTCTTCTTTACAGAAACCAAAGAAGTAATTTTCATTTGACATTTAGTTAATTTAGAGGGAATTTTGAAAAAAAATGATTATTGTCGTAGTGTTATTTGATATATTCTAATATTGAGAAAATATACTGTGCATGAACATCGTAAAATGTTGTTTTTTAGGAAAAAAACAACAGAAAGGTAAATTGATATGGTCTTTAAGATAAATTTTATTTTGTTTCAACATAAAAATTAAAATGAATTCCCCATTAAAACTGGTTATATAATTAAATGAATCAAACATAAAGGTGGAATGTCGATTGGTCAAATATTCCACTTTTATATTACTGAGTAATTCGAAATGGGCACTTTGTACTTTTCACCTTTATTATAAAAGAAAGAAAAATACGTAAAGAATATTAAAGAAAAATACTTTTTTTTGTAATTTAGAAAGATTAGAGGAGGTTTATTTTTTTTCTATGACGATTTTTTAATTTATCATCATCATCATCATCATCATCATCATCATCATCATCATCATCATCATCATCATCATCATCATCATCACTTCCAACATGTTAATTCCTTGGCCTTGTGCCTAACTCTGCTCTCGTGGGAGGAAGTAAATAGGAATAGGAACAAAAACAAAATCAATAACAACAACAATTAAAAAAATGCATGTTTTTAATTATTAACAGATTAGAAAATATTAATTCATTAGAAACTTTAAAATAAATAAATATGCAAATGAGAGGATGAGAGGGTAATATCATGATGAACGAACTACATACACTGACCCCCCCCCCCCCGCAAAGGAGGGTTTAATGCCTGGGAGGATGATATCATGACAACAGAATAGACAGTACACTACCCCCCCCACACACACACACACACAATCACACACATAAAACTGGTAATCCTGAGGAAATGGTATCGTGAGGAACCAATGTATACTGTACGGCCTTCCTCCCGAAGAGGAGGTAATACCTAGGAGGAATGTATCATGACGAATGAAAATATACTACAGAGAATTAAATAAGCATAAATTGTTTTAATGTCAATATAGTTAGATTAGGTGGAAAATAAACTTTTGTATTTATTTTTGTGTTTATTAAAAACCATGGCAAGTTTCATTGTCCACGTGAAACGCCTAAATGAAAATTGGCTGGAGAAATATAGTAGCCATCTTTATAAACAAAGATGAATATGCTGTTAAGGAAAAACGATAACTTTCTTAATGTTGTAGTTAAAAAAGACATGTTTATTATAAACATATATATAATTACATATAATTTAATATTTATTTAGGAATATATATATATATATATATATATATATATATATATATATATATATATAACAAAGCATCTTTTCAGAATCGGAATAAAGTCTAATTAAGACAGCAGATTTCGATTAAACACATAACTCAAAAATATTTTTAAATAAGATTTTTAATAATCGTTTTAGTTTTTTTATCTTTTATTTTTTCTTACTAAAACTATCCGATTAATAGTAAATAATACAATGTGTATTTACTAGAATTACGTATAGATGAATAAACACACACAGGAAATCATGCCTGATTAATATATAAAAGCACCTCGAGAG
>OY744550.1:30022756-30025256 GCA_963556195.1 Sepiola atlantica
ATAAGATGATAAGCTTTAGCTGAATAATTATATAATTAAATTATGATAGGAATAATTAATATTGATGTCCAATCAGCTTATCTTAATTCTTTTTCTGCATACCTACTTTCAATTCTCTGTGGTATTTCGTCAACAGTTGATCCCATCAGTCCACCTTGTTATTTCGACCACTCGGTCATATTTTTTGGTCTTTTAATAATGAGAGGAACATTCTCGAAAATTTATGTTTACCTTATTCCGGAACTTTTAATTGCCTGACAGTAATCTCTTTTTTTATTTACTGTTCTGGTATTTAATCTGTTTTTTTTTGTGTGAAATATTAATAAATTGATTTGAGATTCTATTCTTATTTTCTCTTCTCATTTATTTTTGTTCATCTGTTCCACCTTCCGGTACCTATACCACATAGCTCCTGCCTCGGATTACAAACTTACACTTATAAACATAAACATTTCAAATTGCGATCAGCAGATAATTGTTTTGTTTTAATTTTCACCAATAGTCTTTTGAAAAGATAATTTTTGATGCTGAAAAGTACAATATCCAAAGACTTGCATGAAGGCGTAACCACGTGGATCGTTAATAGTTTATTGTGAGTTGAACCATATAAAGAAAACAGCTTTCAATTAGAATAATCACAAGTGTAGACTACAAAGTCATGAAACAGAACAATAATTTGATAAGCATAATATTTAAATTTATATCGATTATTTTTAAATAAACAACATTATATTTTTATATATTATATATATATTTTTTTATTTCGAAATTAAAATTATATCGTTTACTTTTTAAAAAAATAAGTATAACATATGTGATAATTCATGGTGGAAAATTGTAAGAACACGTAGTGAATGTGAATAATCATGAGACATTTTTAATTTTCCAGTTGTCACAAACAATAATAATAGTCATCTCTATTGAGTATCTATAACAGTAACTCTCACGAAGTGTCTGTTACTTAAAATAGTATCGGGCAAGATAGAATATTTGAAATTATAATATGATGAAAATTTTCCGAATTCACTGGCTAGGTAGAAACAAATGTCGATTTGTATAATAAAATGCTTTTCGTGATTTACTTCCCCCATGTAAATATAAATGTCCATAATAGAATAATATCTCTATTATCCGATATATATATATATATATATATATATATATATATATATATATATATATATATATATATAAAATATGAAACTAAAAGTATACTTTTAGTAGATAGAACCTATAGTGAAATGGTTTAAGCTCAATATACGAGATAGAGCAATTATAAAGATAAATGAAAGAAGAGGGATAAACATGTACGAATGACAAATCTATTTCAACTTCGATTGTTTAATGCAAGGTGTACTCAGTAAAAACATGTTTATTTTTCTTTCCTTAAGCCAGGCTTTTCAAAGATTAAAATCTTATCATCAGAGGATAAGTTGGCAGTGGAAAAGCCAGACTTCAAAATTTGAAAAAAAAGTCTATCCCTCTTCTTTCATTTATCTTTATATATATATATATATATATATATATATATATATATATATATATATATATATATATCGCATAGATCTATGTAAACCCAATTATATTATTAATTTGCGTTTCTAAAAATTCAACATAACAACATATTGTGGCTGATCGTTTCTGAGACACTGTATTTTCATTTTAATATTATATCGCACCGTCAGCACAGGGTATTGACACGTAATATAAACAGCATCAATAGAATAGAGACCACATCCTCAATTCTACAGCAAATTAGACACGATGAGAGGAGTTGATGTATGTAGTCTTCAAATTGTAGCAGATCAGGGATGTATATAAGGGTTAAAATTTGAAAAAAACAAACGATATTCCACATCAAAAGGAAAAAGCAAAACATTTATCATATTATACAAAATATAAACATTATTAGAAGGGAGAATCACCGACATATATGATCATACAACGAGAAAAAGGTTCTAAAAGGTTATAAATATTAATTATTAGTGGTAGAGAAATTGGTCGAAAAAGGCTAAAGTAAGAAGTAGTTAAAAGCTATTTCTAATAGATTAGATGTGGTAGAAAAGAAAATCGAGAGATTAATTAAAGGATAAAGCATATGGTAAAATTATCTACAGAATTAGTTAATATTGTGCCAGAAAGTTTAACACTTGTAATTTAGAATTAAACTATTAATTGTAATGAGCTATGTGCAAATTTAAGTTTAGTAATCTAATATAGATTGCATAATTTTGGAACCCGGGGTAGATAGAGGATCCGTGATAGACCCTCCAGAGACAACATTCAATAATAATAATAAAAATAAATAAATAAATGATGATGATGATGATGATGATGATGATGATGATGATGATGATGATGATGAAGAAGAAGAAGAAGAAGAAGAAGAAGAAGAAGAAGAAGAAGAAGAAGAAGAAGAAGAAGAAGAAGAAGAAAAAATAAAATTATGGACAGAGGGTCGAGAAGGGAAAGCGCAAACCAGACCTCCACTGGAAGAGCA
>OY744550.1:30027756-30137756 GCA_963556195.1 Sepiola atlantica
GTCTATTAAAATTCTTCTTTAGTAAAGAAGTGAAGATCATTCATTTTCCTCTCTCCAATTGACCAGTTAACTATGTTATAGTATATCTTTCTTTTGGTCTCTTGGTCTTACCGGATACTAGGAAAAAAATTCATCTAGTCTGGTGGAGTATCCAGCTTAGTTCTCTTACTTGCGGTAACATTACTGGGAGAAGATACACCATTCCTCGTATGAGCCAGTGTATAGCCATGTCGAGGAGATCTTATTTGGGTTTCTAAATACTATGTTATTTTGAATATTTAGTTAGGCTTTATTTGTGGGGCGAAGTATCCTCATGTCAGGTTGTCCTGATAAACCCTTGTACAGAGAGACCGAAGACAATCGAGGATGGTGTTTAGTAGGTAATTCAAACTCCCCGTTATATAGTATGCATTAGGTTGTTTCTATCAGTGCAGGTTTTTTTTCTGTGTGTGCACGCGCGTTGTTCACGGGTGCATTTTCACTTTTTTTTACTTAATACCATGCAAGTGCATTTATCTAATTATATAGATAGAATGCATTTATTTTTCTTTTGTGTGTGTGATCCTGTCAGAGAAAAAAAGGGATAGACGTCTCTAGTCCATCACCGGTGGGTTTTGTTATAACATGATTTTTCGCTATTTAACAACATATACTGCAAACCTCTGAACATTGACAAAATTGGACTAATTAATAAAAGATGCACTTATCTGAATTTTGTAATGAAACGTGCGTAAGAGATAGGAATGCATATTAAATGAATAAATTACGTTTGTGTATAAAATGAGAGATGTAAAACCTCATCGAAGTACAGAAACATACACGTCACATGACCGATAAATCCTAATTCAAATTTTGCTTAAAATCCATTACATGATTTTGATTTTCGAATGAAGTGAAATGAGTCTTAAGAAGAAATTGAAATTTAGAGAATCTAAATGACTAGGGATCATATTTCAGCCAAATCTGATATATTTTAATTTTCAAATAAGAAGCTGTGTCGATATTATGCCCCCTAAAAACCCTTTTAAATAACTGAAATTTAGAGAATATTTATTAATTCATGTCTAATACCTATTTTTTTTTAATTTTACAAAGATTGAAGGTATCTAAATTTTCACGAAGAGCTACCATCCCTTTTTACGTACAAATACATAAACATATAAAGTAAACTAATTTTATCTAAATAAATAAACGATAAATAGTTTTCCATTTATCCTAACTATGTTTATATCAAAACACGTTACGTGTATTTAATTAAATTATACATTTAAGTGTTTTAAAATACATTATGTATACCCAAAAGGAACACTGCGTAAACACATTCATCCCAATGCTTCATTTGAATAGTAATTTTATAAACGCTCTCTAATAAATTAATATTCTGCACAATTCATTTTTATTTTCGTTCTACAGTTTCCTTATATATATTCAAAAGTTTTGTTCATATTAATGTTATTATTAGAAGTAGTAGTAATATTGATTCCAACGATTTTATGAAAAATATTTAACATTCAATATGATTATTTTGAAATTTGAATGATAACTTCAGGTCACGCTTAAGCATGCGTGTTTACACGAACCAGCAACTTAGATTACCTGGAATAATTTATTTTAAAAATATAAACTCTGCATTGAACGCAACAACTAACAATGTTTTCTTTAGATATATACTTTATATTTAAAACTAAATTTGTTGTTGTTTTTTACGACGATGCCTATTGAATATGATTATATTAGCTATAATAAAGGAAAAATACCCCACCTTCTCAGCTTTTTAAATTAAAAAAAAATACATTTATATTTAAAAAAAACTTAATTAAGTTTTTTTCTGTCTTCTAAATGAATAAATGCGAAAGCGTTTTCCATTTATCCAAACTATATTTATATCAAAGCACCAATTAATTGGGGGTGGGGTGGAGGGGGTATAGTTTAAACAATGCTTTTACTCAGAGACTTACATAATTTTAACGACAAACATTGGTAAATTTACAGATTAACACCCTCAGCTAAATTATCCCCCCTTTAAAAAATGTGATTCTGCTTTTTAAGGTCATTTTAACTTATTAGGACAGTTAACTCATATATTTGTAAACACTAACCTTAAGTCCGACTGGCAAGGTCGTAACACCACACGTAATCTCGTAGAAGAATGGACTTCTGCCGCCCATCCCAAATAATAATCCACAGAATTTATTCCCAATAGCGAAATAAAATGATTAACTGCCATAAAACCCTAGAATGGCCCGGATATGGAGGATCATTTTACGTTAAATGTATATGCAACATTAGAGCCCAACTCTAAATTGTAAAATAATTTTTTTTTTGTTTTCTATTGCCGCCAGGATTTTTAGCCACCGTGCCATAATGTTTAATGACATGGATAGATTGGCATTTGAATAGTAAGGAATATTTTGAAAGGAATTTAAATAAGTGATGTAATTAATAGAATTTGATGAATTACAATCGATCGCAAGTGTTTATTGACATTATATTTGAAGATAACCATGTCGTAGCTGTTAGAGAAGCAATCTTGTGACAATATGTTTCGCAGATGTTCTCATTAATGAAAAATCCAACGAACACAATATGTGTAACAACAATAAAACTAATTATATGAACTAAAAATTTTATTTAATCAATTTAAATAATTGTGTACTATTAGTTTCATTCATATATATATATATATATATATATATATATATATATATATATATATATATATATATATATATATATATAATAATGGTAATAATCCAGGTAAAAAATATCCACAGGGTGGTAATCCAGAGAATTTTAACCGGGTTTATAAACAGTGCTCAATATCAAAATAGAGCTTTATATATGATAACTTTATTTACACAGACATGTACAAAATCTGCGACACTGGTTTATAGTAACTGTTGATCAATAACATCGACATGCCAGTGTCGCAGATTTTGTACATGTCTGTGTAAATAAAATTATCATATATATATATATATATATATATATATATATATATATATATATATATATATATATATATATATATATACGGCACAATCACGTTGACACACCGGTTCCCGTTAGATCACCGAAGTTAAGCGGCGTCGAGCCTGGTCAGTACTAAATAGGAATACCAGGTGCTGTATGTGCTCTCTGCTTATCTCGGCATTGTTTCCAGTCGTCTTGTACTACTACTTGCCATTGGAATCAAGCGGTTGCTGCGGATTGCGCAACCCTTGCAATTACAAATTCACGCGCAGGCAGCCCCAGGCGGGGCACTCATACGTCGAAATCGACGGGAGAGTCCATCATATATATATATATATATATATATATATATATATATATATATATATATATATTATTATTATTATTATTATTATTATTATTATTATTAATTCCAGCATCAGAACAAAACTATTTAGATTTAGAGTCTATTTAGATCCCTTCAAAAATAATGTCAATAAATAAAATAAATACAATTTTGAATTAATTAAGACAGAATATTAAAGAACACTGTCCGTACTCCTTGGTTCTTACTGTCGCACGTGATTTTATCGACCTCAACCCAGGCAACGCCGGGTGATCCTGCTAGTAATAGATAAACTTATGTGGAATTAACACAAGTATGGCTCGTATTTAGTATTATGATTCTTATTCCTCGTCTCCTCAATAATATAATTAACTAGTATTTACACCGAAGTTAAGCGACATTGAGTTCGATCTATTCGACGATTGGGTGACTAATTTGGTTAAACCAGATGCTGCAAGCAGATACTCAATCCAATCTATTGTAAAAATGAGTACCAAGTTTGTTGGAAAGCCTTGTTGGCGAAAGACTAGTGTCCTGTCACTGAGATGGTTCAGGCCATTCGTTTCACTTAACGATAAGCGTCGTACTTCAAAGCCTTTCCGGTTGAGAAAAGGCACTTTACTAAAAAGGATATTTAACAGCTGGAATCCCGTGTGAAAGTGGAGGACTGATTGGTTGACTTGGAAACGCGATGCATGATATATCTGGAGAAATGTAGTTGCTGTCAGATTTTTAGTTTAGTTGCACGTTATATACGGCAGGAGCAATCATGGTGGCTAACACTTTGTTCTTCCTGTGAAGAAATAAGGTTACTCATAATGGTATATAACACAGTGGAATTTATACGGATACAAGACGATTATAATATTGTTGTTGATTTGCTTTGGCCAAGATCAAAGTGTAGTATCTGTTCCGATGGATACTGCACCCCATAGACTGGTATTGTCTTGGCCTTCGGGGCTTGATTTATGCTAGTCTATGGGTCTGTCCTGTGCAGTTCTAGGAGGTCCACCCTCCCAGGCTTCGCCTCCCCTCTTTGGGGAGGAGTAAGTTTATTGCTTACTGCCTGAGGCGCCCCTACCGGGGAATGCCGACGGGGCTGCCCAGGCAATTTTTAACCTCCACTTTCCCGACCCGACCTTGGGTCACATCTTACTTGTGGGAGTAAGATAAAAAACTAGCCTTGTGCCTAACCTTCTGGAGAGGAGGTAAATAAATACTCAATATAACATATGTCACTAATATTTACATTATTATTTCATTTAATTAGATAGAAAAATCATAGTCATAGTTTGTCGGTATACATTAAATATGTGAAACGTAAATACGTTAACTAGAATTTAAACTAAATCATCCCACTTTCTTATCATAGTTCACCCTAAACAAGGTAGGCCGCCACTGTAGACGTAAGGTGCTACTGAGAATTAGAGTGTAAGTTTTGGGGGTCATCCTAAATTGGGAGCTGTGCAGCGAGATATCTGTTCACATTAGTTTTAAATGTCGATACAGTCGGGGAAAGGGAGCAGAGAGGGAGTTCCAGAGGTCGGTAACACGAGGAAAGAAGCTATTGGAGTAGAAGGCTCTCCGACATCTGGGAACCCCCACAGTGAATTGATGGGACTTAGCTGATTGTCGGGTTGGTCTAGTGAATTTACGTCTAGGGGACACTAACGCAACAAGTTCATCGGAGCACATTCCATTGAAGTACTTGTAAAACAAGCATGAGGATGCAACACTGCGGCGATAGGACAGGGGCTGGAGCTTGGTGGACAGTGAGGGACCGATTAAGTTGACGACTCTTATTTGGACTTTGTCTAAAGGAGAGAGACTAGTGGATGATACACCAGCCCAGGGTGTGGCAACAATACTCCATGCATCAACGGATGGTTGCTTTGTAGGATATAGGATAATGCCAGGTGCGAGAAGTTTTCTAGCAAGTTTTACTAGTTCAGGGAAAATCTGACTATAGGAAAAACACCATCGTTTAGGTAAGATGCAACCATAGAAGATTAAAAAAACATCGTTTAGAGAAAACGGAAACTTATGTTCACAAAGTGAGCTTATATCTGAATGGAGTTGGGTTCTGTACAGACTTTGAGGTTACCAAATAAACACACTAAAAAGGGGTCATATATGTGCGCGCGCCTATGCTCTATGTTGCATATTCCTGTGCGAATATACACAGTGACACATATTCAAATGTATGTAGAATGTAGATGTATGTACATGTATGAACACACATATCTACAAAGACAAAAAGACAACATTCATCAATAGTTAAGCTACCAACGCCCAATCACACATATTATGTTATTTATGTACGTTAGTAGACTAATTATATACACCCATGTATAAATATATCTGTTTAAGTGCTAATTCAAATACCTCAAACCCCACGTTTACAATGCGCATGTGCACAATCTCTAGCGGCGGTGATAACGAACCAACTCAGGAAGTTGATATATCTAAATTACTGCGGGACTTTCAGTGCACTCACAGAATAATTGAATTAGCTCAGCCTGTTACTGCAGAAAGAAAAACAAAAGTGAAAATGTGTTGCATATCACCGTTATAGTTTCTCTCAGGCTTTTCTTATAGGTAATTTTTACACCTTTATACAAGGGGCATTCAAATATAGTTTAGACCTATTTATCCTTTCGTTGTAATGTCTTTTTTGACATGTTTAATTAATACGTTTATCTGCTATCGTAGAAATTGATAATGATCACTATTGATGTATATATATATGATTATTTATATATGTATAATAATATTAAATTATTTTTGCCTACATACGCCAAGTGTAGGGATGATAATCTCAGACGGTCACACGGCTCGAACCCCTGCCACAGAATCAACCATCAACCTAGACTCCGCAAGCGCTGTAACCATTAGGCCACGAGACATTACCACATTTAAGAAGGGAATTTAAGTTCTATTTATGCGAATATATATACTAATTATATAACTTCAATTAACATGACCGCATATTTCCTCCTCCTCCCTCATGGTTTAAATAACTTCGACCGCTACCAATTGTTGCCCTCCCACACCTTCCACAGTTGATTTATTTTCACCCACTGCTACCATCTTTTTGAGCCCATAACTTAACATTTCATAAGCGACCCTTTTCGAGTTTAATTATGATTGCTCACTCTCCCTTCCTATTTTATTCAGATCAATCATCCTGAGGAAGTCTTGAAATAAAAACGAAACGTTGATTTTTGGTTTTCCGTTTTTTCATTTTCCATATATATATATATATATATATATATATATATATATATATATATATATATATATATATATATATATATATATATATATATCAGGAGAGTTGGAATTACCTACTATACACCATCCTCGAGTATCTTCGGTCTCTCTGTACCAGGAGTTCTGAGACTATACATTGAAGTAAATTATTTTAAAGTGTGAATTATTTGACTTTCTACATTCTATTCTTAATTAAAATTTAAAAGCGACGATTCCAAGTGCAAAGTTTCATTTTTACTTCAATAACCAATATACAAGTCACGTGATGCACCAGACAAGACATTTAAATTAACTGCGCTTAACATCTCGGCGAAATAGCATCTCGCGCATAACATTTCGGCGAAAGTAATCCACAGAGAGATCTTATCTCCAACGGGAAAATGATTTATAAAAATAAAAATGTCTCAACTTGATGATGACATTTTAAAAGTCGAAAGCTTGTTCAATCTTTAAGGTAAATAAATTGTCCGTTTATTTTACAGAAAAACAAACACACGTCGTTATTTTATTTGATGCATTGTATTCTTAATATAGATTATATTTATAAAGTTTGTTACTGTTCGAACCGTGTGATCGGAAGGTATTGTCTTCTCCCATACTGATGATTACAGGTTTGGTATGAAACACATATGTATATGGATTATTTTTTTAAAATATTATTCATAAATAATTATTCAAAGCTCTAACTAAATGGAGCACTTTAAGTAAGTTGACAACAGGTCGCCTTTTACTGCGTAATGCAACACTCTAGACCCAGCCTATTGAGTGCTCTCAATGACCTGCTTATGACCGCCAAATTTGCCATTAAGACACGTTCTTGGCCTTTTGGCTAAGATCAAAGTGTAGTATCTGTTCCGATGGATACTGCACCCCATACTGGTATTGTCTTGGCCTTCGGGGCTTTATTTACGCCGGTCTATGGGTCTGTCCTGTGCAGTTCTGGGAGGTCCACCTTCCCAGGCTTTGCCTTCCCTCTTTGGGGAGAAGTAAGTTTATTGCTTACTGCCTGAGGCGCCCCTACCGGGGAATGCCGACGGGGCTGGCCAGGCAATTTTCAAACCCCACTTTCCCGACCCGACCTTGGGTCACATCTTACTTGTGGGAGTAAGATAAAAACTGGTCTTATGCCTAACTCCTGGAGAGGAGTAAATCAATACTCTCCTACTTCCAGACAATGCGTAGTGGGCACATGGGTACGTGCTCTGACTACTGAGTTAAATATGACTTTCGTATTGACTTCGAACCGTGTTACAGGCAGGGATTGTCTCATCCCATACCGATCATTACAGGTTTGGCATGAAACACATATGTATATGGGTTATTTTTTAATATTATATATATATATATATATATATATATATATATATATATATATATATATATATATATATATATATATATATATGTGTGTGTGTGTGTGTGTAAAGGGTAATCACTTAAACTAGTCAACGGATCATTAGGAATTTTGGAATATATATTCTAAAAATACAGTCAGTAACATGGGGTCATGTTTTCCCATGCATGGAGTATTGTTGCCAAACGCTAGCCTCTCCCTCTTGGACAATGTCCGAAAAAGAGTATCTAGTCTAATAAGCCCCTCACTATCAAGCATGATCCAGCTTCTGTTCCATCGCCGCAATGTTGCATCGCTGTGCTTATTTTACAAGTACTTTAATGGAATCTGCTGCAACGAATGTGCTGCACTAGTGCCTTCTCTACGTAAATACCTCCGATAAACAATTGTCAGTCAGCAATATCCAACTCCTTCACTGTTGAGGTGTTAAATTGATGGTTTATAATACGTTTGTAGAATGTCGGAATCTCTGGTCGTAGTAGAACTCTCGTCTGTTGATCCCGAAACGGTTCTATTCGCGTTTCCCAGTTGCATGAAACTATTTGTACTAACCGTGCGTCCCTCCTCTTCACCGCCATTGTTGTCGTCCGCCTTGGGTCGCTGCTGCTATCATCTGCCGCTTCGCCGAGCGTCAATTTCGCTCGCTTCTTCCATCATACCGGCGGTCTCCTCGCAGGCTGAAATCAAACCTTTTACGCACAATAAAATATAACAAGGCTTCTCCTTTTGAATTTAGAGCCATTTATTTACTATCTATCCCGTCGATACTGAGCAAGTTCGTTATAGAAGAGAGAGAGGCTTATGCTAGTTAATTTTCTAACTACTTAGCTACTTGTAAAGGAAGGAAGATGGGGATATCGCCTGGCTCAACTTCGGGGGATCCGAAATCCCCTAGCTTGTAATCGCTACATGGCTAAAGCGTGTTGACTCGTTGGCTTCCAGTCAAGAACTCTCTATCTCAACTTAGTTTTTCCACCGGGAAAACTGTGACGTCACGAAACCTCGTGATCGACGCACAGGTGTGACCTAACCCCCCGACCCCGAGGTCTCGTCAACTGTTCCCGCAAATCGTGAGAACACATCGCACCAACTTGCACGAGGTGACTCCGCTACAAATCGCGCAAGTCAAACCCGATCTCCAACAAACACGTCCATTCCCATAGGGCCATTATCTAACAGAGGTCCACAAACACCGGAGAGCTTTCTACTCTAATAGCTTCTTTTTCGTACTGCTAGTTTTGGGAATTCCTTTCCTGCTTCCTGTTTTCCTGACCGTACTAACATACAGACATATAAATGTAATGTGAACAAGCGTCTCGCTGCAAAACACCTCATATAGGATTCCTCTACATCTCAGTTGCATTGTGCATTGTTTGAAGTGAACTTAAGTAATATATATATATATATATATATATATATATATATATATATATATATATATATTATATATTATACGGCACAATCACGTTGACACACCGGTTCCCGTTAGATCACCGAAGTTAAGCGGCGTCGAGCCTGGCCAGTACTAAATGGGTGACCATTTGGGAATACCAGGTGCTGTATGTGCTCTCTGCTTATCTCGGCATTGTTTCCAGTCGTCTTGTATTACTACTTGCCATTGGAATCAAGTAATGCCGACTCAGGAGAGCGGTTGTTGGGATTGCGCAACCCTACAAAATTCACTCATACGTCGAAATCGACGGGAGAGTCCATCATATATATATATATATATATATATATATATATATATATATATATATATATATATATATATATATATATATATATATATATATATATATATATATATATATATATAAAATATTTTCGATTGTAAAAGAATTATAATTTTAATAAGAGTTCATCAACCTTTAACCATTCAACCTCTGCTCTATTAATGAATATTGAAAATAAACTTGAATAGAAAGTAGAAATAATAGAAAACCTATTGGATAGTTCGTCTGATAGACTGAGAGTCTATGGTAAAAATAGATCTTCACTTTTGTGTCTGCCTATAGCAAGTGTTTCTTCGAGTAAATGAGGTATTAGTTTATTTAACAACAAACCTTGTCAGATAATCGGTGTTGGCGCATAATATAGTCATTAGTTTACTAATTGTTAATTTAATGTTATTTGATACCACAGGTGATAACAGCCTGTTTAACACTTTTGTTGGATAATTTTCAGTCTATTATTTTAACAGTGACTTGAAAATTATAAATTTTGCTGAAATTTACTTATTTAAAGAATGGCTCAATACAATAGTGGATTGATTATTTAAAAGAAATAATTACTCTTCCTCTTAACAAATTTTCGTCATCAATTTTTTTTTTCGTGATATCACTATATTTAAAGTCTTATTCATGGGGAATATTGCCATCTACTTCATATGAGTCACCGTCAGAAAATGACAACATCATTAACGTATTTGTTGGCTTTGAATAAAATCCCTAAAAAATAAAGTTTAATGTAATATATTGAATAGAATTGGCTTCATCTGGGAACATAACTTTAATGGAAATTGTTTCATTGGTCCTTAACATTTTTTAATGGTAATTGTTTTATTGGTTCGTAAACCTTTTTAATTAAAACGATGTCATTTGTTCTTAAAACTTTTTAATGGTAATTGTTTAATTGGTTCTTAACACGTTTTAATTTAAGCTGTTTCATTGGTTCTTAACACTTTTAATGGCAATTGTTTCATTGGTTCTAAACACTTTTTAATGGTAATTGTTTCATTGGTTCTTAACACGTTTTACTTAAAACCGTTTCATTGGTTCTTAAGACTTTTTTTACAGATTACTAACTCTTCCCACTGTGTCTGTTGATTCGTCTTATCGAAATCTATTTCAAATATCAATGTTTTTAATCTAAAGTTTAACTATCATTAGTTCTTGACACATTAAGAATAGACTGTGTAATTGACAAATATATTTCCATCCTTGTCAGGTGGTTAGAGACAGGGTCAACTGTAGTTTTGATAAGTAAGCGCACTCTGGCCTACAAAAATGCCTGATTAGTCCGTCAAACAATTGTTGGTATCCTTTAAATTATAAAGTTATTTCTGCTGAATTATCAAATTCTTAAAAATATCTTATACTTTATCCAATTATCAAGACGTAAATGGTTATTGGTTCATGTGAACAGTTTCAGGAAGCAAGAGCCATATTTTGCAAAATCATTTTAAATCTAACAAAGACTGATACTAATAGTTATCCTTTGCACACATGAAGGAATCCTAGCCTAATATATATATATATATATATATATATATATATATATATATATATATATATATATATTTATTTATTTATTTATTTATTTTATATATATATATATATATATATATATATATATATATATATATATATATATATATATATAAGTATGTATATAAAAAATAAAATGAAAAAAAGTTTATATTGTGTTATAACTTTTTATTATTTATTTTTCCATTTATTTATTTTGTGACGTGTAGGAATATAAGTTGTTCTGTAAAGAAAAATAGTTTTTTCTTGTTGATGGTATGGAGAACAAAATTTTCGACTGATCCTTCAGTCTTCATCGGTGTTTGGGGATTGCGTGTGTACGGTGGGAGGTTTTCCCAGGCAATGAGGGGGAAAGAGTAGAAAAATCATAAATTAAATATGTGTATAACTGAGCACACGCACATACGCGTCCACACACACGTAATGGGACGTGTACATGTACATTGATACACACACACACACATACACACATACACCGACACGTGCCTATGCGCGTAAGCATACATACATATATACATACACCCATTCACAAATACCTTTTTTATTTCTCCTTTTCTTTCTCTCTTACTGCTCGATACACACACACACACACACATACATACATACATACATACATACAAACACACACACACCATGCGATCCATCATACACATCTCTTAGCGTTGTAGTTGACTTAATTGTTTTAAAATATATATATATATTTATTTATTTATTTTATACGTACATAAAAGTAATCCATGGACATGTGTTTCTGGCTCACAGCCGTCATCAGCATGGCTAACTTAGACAGAGATCGAACCTATTATTTATAATTAATGATTCCCATATTGTATTAAATTCTATACTAGGTCTGCTTAGTGGGGCATTGTCACCCACTATATGCGCTGTTTCAGAAACAAAATATTTAACAGTATCTTATTATTCGGCGGAAGTGTACGGCATGGATTTTTATTACTTAATTTTTCTTTTTAATTCCTCGCACTAATATCGCTTTATGCACAAGACTTTCAGATTATAAACGACGAGTTTGAATGATTCACATATTTAATATTTAGAGCGGGTTAGGGTTAGGGTCTGTTTTCCAAGCTAATTTAACGTAAATAGGACCGCATTTGGCCAGTTTTCCTTTCCATTTCATGATATGCAAATAAAAGAAGGAGGTAGGTCATGAAAAATAACTCATTTGAATGGCGATATGATCTGTAAGTTAGAGAAGGGAGATCGCATTAGAAAAATGATCAATGGAGGTCTTATTTACATTGAATTAACTCGATAAACTAAGCCCTCCCCACCTTCGAAAGAAGTAAGATTTTCCAGGTGTTTACACCGACGCAGCCCCCATCCCTACGTTTTATATCTGAATGTGTTTATTTAAATACGAGGTCAGTGCAAAAAGTATCAAGACTGTGGACATATTAACGAAAGGCAATGAATTCATGTGTTTTTTTTTCAAAATATGAGGTGTGTTCAAAAAGTATCAAGACTGTGGACATATTAACGAAAGGCAATGAATTCATGTGTTTTTTTTTTCAAAATATGAAGTGTGTTCAAAAAGTATCAAGACTGTGGACATATTAACGAAAGGCAATGAATTCATGTGTTTTTTTTCAAAATATGAGGTGTGTTCAAAAAGTATCAAGACTGTGGACATATTAACGAAAGGCAATGAATTCATGTGTTTTTTTTCAAAATATGAGGTGTGTTCAAAAAGTATCAAGACTGTGGACATATTAACGAAAGGCAATGAATTCATGTGTTTTTGTTTTTTTTCAAAATATGAGGTGTGTTCAAAAAGTATCGAGACTAATTATGTATTAGTTAAGGAAAATGAATTAAACAGTCACCACTTTTGCAATTAACTAAGTTTTCATTGCTGAACTATTTTGTTTTCCTTTCCACTCACGTACTTGAATTACTTCTTTATTTTAACCATATGTATGTAGTTAACAATTTAAAGAAACAAACTCGTCATGTGTTATCTACACTTCTAGATAACGCCTAGTTAATATACTAGCTGGCTTTTCCGGCTCGCTATCGCTTCGCAAAGTTCGCTACTTGAAATACTTTAAACGAAAGTGTCAAATTTTAAACACTTCATTCATAAGTTTGTTGTAACCACGCATATTTACATTTTGGTAATTTCGATCTTTTTAATAAAACCGCCAAAACATGAACAGCAAGAAAAAAATCAATTTGCTCTGTGTGTGGGTGTGTGGGTGTGTGTGTATGGGTGTGTGTGTGTGTGTGTGTGTTTTCATCATTTTTATTAATTATAAACAATAAAAAAAAAACATGTGACGTCGATCGCTACGGGAGAAAGCAGTCAGACACGCTTTCCACCTCCTCTATATAGCGTCGTCACCCTGTTCCCCATTGCAGAAATATTTCTCATGCCCTATGTATCTTTTCGTGGCCGTCGTAAAGCCACGATATTTCTCTCTAGTTTAAATTACTTCCCCTAGCACATATTTTAAGAAAGATTTCATACTTTATCCTTTTTGTATTGAATTACTTTAAGTAATTACTGCTATAATCGATAAAAGTATTGCATATATATGGAATAAACAGAAAGATAAAATTACAAATCAATAACACCAAATATCAATGAATTATGAAGTGTTTAAAAAATTGTTATGCAAATTAGGCATGGAAAAGTTCTTTATGCTTTTCGTCCCTACGATATATATATATATATATATATATATATATATATATATATATATATATATATATATATACAACATTTTAAAATACTATGTTGTATTATTTATTTAAATATTGATTTAGATAGCACTAACCTGTTTTGATAGTAATATAAGAGTGATGAATAAAAATACTTACGCATTTATTCATTTCGATATATATATATATATATATATATATATATATATATATATATAATATATATATATATATATATATATATATATATATATATATATATATATATATATATATATATATATATATTAGAATTGTGTGTAAGTAGGCAGTATTTTCTGATTTATGCAAACATTGTTTAAAATAACAGAATTCGTCTGTTAAATTATACCTTATTTCATTTTTTTAATTTTCCAGAAGAAAATTTTTAAAAGACGGTAAAGAAACGCGCATAGAACGTTTTTCTGAATTGTTCCAGGAAGTTCCGAAACCAATTCAAAAATATTTAAAATACTGGAAGCTATCTACATAAAAACGCAACAACCTAAAATTAACGACATCACATATGAAACCAGTGGTAACATTTCAAAATGCTAAAAGTAATGCGATTTTGTTCTGTGATGCCATCCAGTGTTGCTGAATTTAAATCGTCTACGACTTCCTGGAACAATGCGAAAAACGTTCTATGCGCGTTTCTTCACCGTTTTCTTTAATTCTCTTCTTTCTCCAGATTTGTTGTTCATTTGCCTTTGACACCTGAGGATGACTCGACGAAAATTGAAAACGTTTCTGAAACCTGTGAAACCTATGGTACCTATGGAATATTTATTATTTTTTAAGATTTTGATACAAAAAAGACCATCAGAAAAATTTTTAAAATAAAAAAGGCATAATTAAACAGACGAATGCTGTTATTTTTAGCAATGTTTGCATATATATATATATATATATATATATATATATATATATATATATTATTCAATAAGTTCCAGACCTAACTAATAAAACAACAACTGTCGGCGTAATTCGACTTTATTCATCAACATAGTTTCCTTCTTGGGTGACACACTGATTTCAATGCTTTTCTGTAACAATTCTATGCTTATTTCGTAGAACGATTTATTTTTAGCTACAAAATACGCCTCAGTTTCTGGTATCAATTCTTCATTGGAGCCCAAATCTCTTTCATTGGAGCATTTCTTTAGATCCGCATACAGCAAGTAGTCACTGGGGTTAGATATTGAGAATAGGGTGAGTACGGAAGCAACTGGAAGTGCTATGTATAAAGTTTTGCTATCGGTGCGATCGACTTATGGCGTGGTGCATTTTTCTTCGAAATTTGTAGTCGTTTCTTTACGATTTTTTCCTTCAAACGCAAAAATCATACTATATAATATTCGCTATTGATAATTTTTCTTCTTTTCGAAGGTAAGCGATGAATAAAAGACCTTGTGCATCCCAAATTACGGAGACCAAAACCTTGCCTGTTAATTTTTTCATAGTTAAGTGGTGCATGCATGTTTCATTCATTGTCACACATTGACATAAAACTCCTTTTTGTAGCGTTAAAACAGTTGCAAACAATGCTCTGATGTGTTGTTGTTTTCGATTAACTGTGAGCAAACGCTGCACCCACTTTGAACACAGCTTTCTCATTAATAAATGTTCATGCAAAATGGTGAACATACTTACTTCTGATACATTCAACCCATCTGATATCTGACGCAACTTCACTTTAGGATCAGCCAAATCGTTCAGCACCATTCGTGTCTGCACGATCGCGTTTAAAGTCAGCATGCCACCTCTTCAGTGTTGTTTCCGACAGTGCCGAGTCCGAATAACCCCTATCAATGTATCGATTTGCTTGAACAGTATTTGGTGCACCAGAAAGCAATGCTTTATAAATATGCGAAATTATGATTTTTTTTTTCATTGCTTTGAAAATTTGTAACCGTACCTTCACTTAAATTGGCTGGAATTTGTAAACTAATAATCCGATTGGGTTCCACTTTTTAGCAGTGCCATTTGAAGGTTAGTACTTTATGAAATTCATATAGATTTTATAAGTGGCGCCATCTATATGACAAGCCTGGTACTTATTGTATGATGTTATATATATATATATATATATATATATGTGTGTGTGGGGGGGGGGGGTGCGTGCGTGTGTGTGTGTGTGTGTGTGTGTGTGTGTGTGTGTGTGTGTGTGTGTGTGTGTGTGTGTGTGTGTGTGTGTGTGTGTGTGTGTGTGTGTGTGTGAAGCCACTGCAATTGAGAAATTACTAAAAAAAAAAACTAAAAACTGAAACTGTTGGCGTCCATCTAGACGGGGTACAGACAGAAACACGAATATGAAAATATTCAAAATGTCTGTTTACACAAATCGGGCTTAGTTTACATGCGTAGTGTGTAAGTTATGTACGTTCAATGTAGTTGTTTGACCTAACATAGACTTTGTTAACAGGCTGCATACTGGCCGATCAGTATGTGTCCAATTTGCAGACGATGTCGGTTTGTTTGCGTTTCCGGTACAGTTTATCAAGGAGTTAATACTAATGTTATCTTAGTTGGGTAAAGGGGCCGATACTACTGATACATGCTTGCCTCAGCTTACAAAATAAGTAATCAGTAGTAATTTGAAATTGCTTCCTAAATAAACCCCTACGGAAACCAGATGCCATATGGGAGATATGGGCGTGTGATGGTAACGTTGCACTGTTAATAAGGCAGGCAGATTCAGAACTCTCACCTTCTGGAAGCTAATATTACTGGTATCGGGAAGGCTCACATATCTTTCTTTACTATGACTATTATAAAATCATTCAGGTCTCCTCTCCTAAGTATGACAGGAAACTGCATCCAATTGTGAAGCCCCAATTGGGGAGTTTTGGGAAGTGTTGAATCATCTCTTAGTTTCCATTACTCCCAAGGCGACTGATCCGAAGTGGGAGTACCTGTTATGGTACCATCTATGAGTTAAATAGAATATATCCTGAGCACAACACTAAACTGCCTCCGACACCCCTCAACAAGGTATTTACCTCTACCCCAGCCTACAACCTCAAAATCCATCCTTCGATATCTTTTTTCTATGCCTACCTTATTTCTCGACCATATCAACTACTCAAGCACCTGCAACAATCCTAGGCATGACAAAAAAACTGCATCCAATAGTAAGGCCCCAATTCGCGAGCTTTGGGGAGCATAGAGCAACACCTTAGTTACAACAACTCCAAGGTCCACTCTGACACAGAATGGTAATATCTGCCAAGGTACCATCTATGCGTTAAATAGACTTTGTCTCGGGCACGACATTCAACTGCCTCGGACACCCTTGAACAAGGGGTTCGTCAATAACCCATCCCACAAACCCAAAATTTATTTTCCAAGCTCTTTTTTCTCGGATATGCTTATTTTAAATTTTAAGGGGGTTCTGTCCAAATGGGTCGTTTAGGACATATAGGGTAATGTAGAGATTCGAGACCACTTACATTCATCGGAGAGTGTTATACATATGTTATAAATCTCATCAAAATAGGATATATTCGAAGTTTTAAACAAGGTTCGGACCCCGTAGCTCCCTTAGGTTAGGAGGACACTTAGAGATTATTGACCACTTCCATTGTCTTCCTCAGAAAAGTTTATACATATGATTTAAATCTCATCAAAATAGGATATATTCGAAGTTTTAAACAAGGTTCGGACCCCGTAGCTCCCTTAGGTTAGGAGGATACTTAGAGATTATTTACCACTTCCATTGTCTTCCCCAGAAAAGTTTATACATATGATTTAAATCTCATCAAAATAGGATATATTCGAAGTTTTAAACAAGGTTCGGACCCCGTAGCTCCCTTAGGTTAGGAGGACACTTAGAGATTATTTACCACTTCCATTGTCTTCCCCAGAAAAGTTTATACATATGATTTAAATCTCATCAAAATAGGATATATTCGAAGTTTTAAACAAGGTTCGGACCCCGTAGCTCCCTTAGGTTAGGAGGACACTTAGAGATTATTTACCACTTCCATTGTCTTCCCCAGAAAAGTTTATACATATGATTTAAATCTCATCAAAATAGGATATATTCGAAGTTTTAAACAAGGTTCGGACCCCGTAGCTCCCTTAGGTTAGGAGGACACTTAGAGATTATTTACCACTTCCATTGTCTTCCCCAGAAAAGTTTATACATATGATTTAAATTTCATAAAAATAGGATATATTTGAAGTGTTAAGGAGTGTGTCCCATTAAGAGTGCACTTAGAATTTCGAGAACATTCCCATTGCCTTCCCTGATAAATGTTACATAAGAATACACATTTAGATTTTATGTAGATTCTCTAAACTTTTTCTCTATAGGGAACACACAAATATCGCACACACACACATTGATATATATATATATATATATATATATATATATATATATATATATATATATATATATGATGTGTGTATGTCGTGTTAACAGAAGAAAAACATCAAAGCGCTCGATTGTAAGCAATACAAGGGCTACTATTTATCAGTTTATTTGAATATTATTATTTATTGCGAACGAGACTGTCAGGCAATATGATAATTACCCAGAATTTTTTCTACTTTCCCGATGACCAGACAGACGAAACCTGGGTATCTCCAGCGGACGCTATAATCTATACTATTTAAAATTTCACAGGCACATATATATATAATATTTATAAATAAATATTAAATTATTAATACCTACAAACGCTAGAGTTTCAAGCTTATTGCTCTCATCAATACAGAAAAGTAACAATATCAGACGGTTGGAAGGCGCGAACCCGCTTCACAGAGTCAGCCTAGAATCTGCAAGCAGTCGCCATATCCACTCGGCCATCGGAAAATGTCATATATATATATATGTATGTGTTTATGTGTTCTGTTTATTATCTATTTACGTATACGTTTCGTCCTTTAACTCGTCAGCATAGAGATATTCACTACCGGTCGCGTGATTTTACAGCTCAAATTCCGACATCTAGACCCACACGGCCACCGCTGAATAGCTAGATTAACAGTGATAATTTAAACACTTATTTGGCGGTTTTAGCGTCAAGAGAGCGTTCTACTTATAAAAGTAACGATGCATTTATAGCTAGCGACGTCATGCTGTGTTAATACTACACTTACAATGAACATCTAGAGGGTTTTCTAGGGACTACACATAATAAATATTTTTTTGTTTATTATCTATGTACGTATACGTTTCGTCCTTTAATCGGGACTCGTCAGCATAGAGATATGACTATTGACTACCGTCTTGGAAGTTTTTCAACCATTAAAACTATATGGAAAAAAACACTTTTAGTGTTTCTTTGGAAAACTACTTTGCATGTAAGTCAATTGACTTTCTACAATCACTGTATTAGCTTGCTTCCAAGAATTTACGCTAGTCTTAACATTATTTAAGGGATCATCAGTTGTTTACCATGAAAAACTGTTTCGGGAATTTAAAAACGAAACCGTATTTGATCTCATGGCTTCTCAGCAGAGTTGATCAGTCTCCACTTCCCTTAAAAAAAAAAACGTTCCGTATATTAGATTTAAGTTTTGTTCCAGATTAACGTTTGTTAACTTATTTTGTTATTAAAAAATACCCTCCTTACCTGTGTTGTTCGTCTGTGTTATATATATATATATATATATATATATATATATATATATAAATATATATATATATATATATATATATATATATATATATATATAAAGTATAAAGGTATACTCAAAAAAGAATAAAAGGGAAATACCAGTAGAGTGCTCAATTAAATTAAATTAAATTAAGAGCGTAATATTTTTATTTTTAAATTCAGATTTTAATCAGACATGGACCAGTGGTTTCTGACAAGAAACGGGTTTAATTCCCGATTCCGTCTTCTTCAGCATAGTCTGAAATAGTAAATGATGGAATTTCTTCAAAAAACACTTTTAACCGTTATGAAACGCTATGTACACAGAATTTGAAATGGAGGGCCGGCGAGACGCTTAGATCAGAAAAAGCCGTTAAGTAAGAGATTCTATATTTAGAAGTGAAGAACGAGAAGGAAGGAAGAAAGAAAGAAAGAAAGAAAGAAAGAAAGAAAGAAAGGAGGGGAAAAATAAAATAAAATAAAATTTATAATAATAAAAAAATTAAGAGTAAATAAAATATTATTTTTATATGTAGAACATAATTAAAGGTACGCAACTCTAATTAATTAAATTATCTAAAAAGGGGATGTAACTATTTATTATTATATAAAATATATATATGTATATATAAATTTCCGATTGTTTCAATTAATAAGTATCAATTTAAAGTAAAAATATAAATATAGATAAATATATAAATAAAAAATCAATATATAAATTAAAAAAATCAATCAATATATAATTAAAATATCAATATATAAATGAAAAATCAATATATAAATGAAAAATCAATATATAAATCCCACAAAACTCAAAACACCGCCTTGCGTAGCGGACCTATTATTTCACAAAGAACAAAGAACAAAGAACAGGTAGGTAAGAATGACATAAATAATATTTCGTAATTACGTATAGGTATCTGTCTACATATATTTTAATGAAATTATTTAATGAAATCGCTTCCGGTCGTTTGAAGGATTTATTAAAATCAATTTTATTTTTTATTTAAGTTTATTTAAATAAAAAGCAAAATAGTAATAACAATTCGCTTATAGATAAGAAAAAAAATTGACTTCAGAATAAAAGTATAAACATATTTCTACGTTCTATTTATTTACAAAAAAAAACATCCGTACTTCTACAGAATTTTAACTGAACTGTTTTTGGCGTGCGGTGGGGCGGACACTAAGATAACCATAAAATAATCCTATTCAAAGTTTTAAGTTTAGTTCGGCAAAAGTCTGTTTGGTTTGGTTCGGTTCATATTCTGTAGAAGCGGACATTGAAGTAAATATACTTCTACACTGGAGATATCCTTCTACACTGTAGCAATTTGTATTTTTGTTACACTCCGAGGTAAACATTTTCTTTGTTACATAGATTGTCCACAATAAAAAAAACGACATTTATGTATTTACATTAAATATATCTGTTGTGACCTATTTGCGTTCGGTCGGTGGTTGACACATTTTATTTAATTCTTTTACATCAATCCCGGGCAACGCCGGATGACGGTTACCGCTAGTTATAAAATAAAATGAAAACAAGTTGTTTAAAAGGGCAAAGAAAAAAATAAAATGATCTAACATGACCGCATAAATTGTGTAATGAGAATTAATAGGTGGAAGTCGGGAAGCCGAGGAATGATAACATTATTTGTAGATCGGATGCAGGAACGTCAAATAATGGTATAAGAATTTAAAAAAATATTTTCATGTAGTATATTTCCAAATCCCATATTTTTTATACAAGTATTTTGGCTACATATATTTATCTATAGCCTTATTTTGGCTACATATATTTATCTATAGCCTTATTTTGGTTACATATATTTATCTATAGCCTTATTTTGGTTACATATATTTATCTATAGCCTTATTTTGGTTACATATATTTATCTATAGCCTTATTTTGGCTACATATATTTATCTATAGCCTTATTTTGGTTACACATATATATCTATAGCCTTATTTTGGCTACATATATTTATCTATAGCCTTATTTTGGTTACATATATTTATCTATAGCCTTATTTTGGTTACATATATTTATCTATAGCCTTATTTTGGCTACATATATTTATCTATAGCCTTATTTTGGTTACATATATTTATCTATAGCCTTATTTTGGTTACATATATTTATCTATAGCCTTATTTTGGTTACATATATTTATCTATAGCCTTATTTTGGCTACATATATTTATCTATAGCCTTATTTTGGTTACATATATTTATCTATAGCCTTATTTTGGTTACATATATTTATCTATAGCCTTATTTTGGTAACATATATTTATCTATAGCCTTATTTTGGTAACATATATTTATCTATAGCCTTATTCTGGTTACATATATTTATCTATAGCCTTATTTTGGCTACATATATTTATCTATAGCCTTATTTTGGTAACATATATTTATCTATGGCCTTATTTTGGTTACATATATTTATCTATAGCCTTATTTTGGTTACATATATTTATCTATAGCCTTATTTTGGTTACATATATTTATCTATAGCCTTATTTTGGCTACATATATTTATCTATAGCCTTATTTTGGTTACATATATTTATCTATAGCCTTATTTTGGTTACATATATTTATCTATAGCCTTATTTTGGTTACATATATTTATCTATAGCCTTATTTTGGTTACATATATTTATCTATAGCCTTATTTTGGCAACATATATTTATCTATAGCCTTATTTTGGTTACATATATTTATCTATAGCCTTATTTTGGTTACATATATTTATCTATAGCCTTATTTTGGTAACATATATTTATCTATAGCCTTATTTTGGTAACATATATTTATCTATAGCCTTATTTTGGTTACATATATTTATCTATAGCCTTATTTTGGCTACATATATTTATCTATAGCCTTATTTTGGTAACATATATTTATCTATGGCCTTATTTTGGTTACATATATTTATCTATAGCCTTATTTTGGTTACATATATTTATCTATAGCCTTATTTTGGTTACATATATTTATCTATAGCCTTATTTTGGTAACATATATTTATCTATAGCCTTATTTTGGTTACATATATTTATCTATAGCCTTATTTTGGTTACATATATTTATCTATAGCCTTATTTTGGTAACATATATTTATCTATAGCCTTATTTTGGTTACATATATTTATCTATAGCCTTATTTTGGTTACATATATTTATCTATAGCCTTATTTTGGTTACATATATTTATCTATAGCCTTATTTTGGTAACATATATTTATCTATAGCCTTATTTTTGTTACATATATTTATCTATAGCCTTATTTTGGTTACATATATTTATCTATAGCCTTATTTTGGTAACATATATTTATCTATAGCCTTATTTTGGTTACATATATTTATCTATAGCCTTATTTTGGTAACATATATTTATCTATAGCCTTATTTTGGTTACATATATTTATCTATAGCCTTATTTTGGTTACATATATTTATCTATAGCCTTATTTTGGTAACATATATTTATCTATAGCCTTATTTTGGTTACATATATTTATCTATAGCCTTATTTTGGTAACATATATTTATCTATAGTCTTATTTTGGTTACATATATTTATCTATAGCCTTATTTTGGTAACATATATTTATCTATAGCCTTATTTTGGTTACATATATTTATCTATAGCCTTATTTTGGTAACATATATTTATCTATAGCCTTATTTTGGTAACATATATTTATCTATAGCCTTATTTTGGCTACATATATTTATCTATAGCCTTATTTTGGTAACATATATTTATCTATAGCCTTATTTTGGTAACATATATTTATCTATAGCCTTATTTTGGCTACATATATTTATCTATAGCCTTATTTTGGTAACATATATTTATCTATAGCCTTATTTTGGTAACATATATTTATCTATAGCCTTATTTTGGTAACATATATTTATCTATAGCCTTATTTTGGTAACATATATTTATCTATAGCCTTATTTTGGCTACATATATTTATCTATAGCCTTATTTTGGTTACATATATTTATCTATAGCCTTATTTTGGTTACATATATTTATCTATAGCCTTATTTTGGTTACATATATTTATCTATAGCCTTATTTTGGTTACATATGTTTATCTATAGCCTTATTTTGGTTACATATATTTATCTATAGCCTTATTTTGGTTACATATATTTATCTATAGCCTTATTTTGGTTACATATGTTTATCTATAGCCTTACTTTGGTAACATATATTTATCTATAGCCTTATTTTGGTAACATATATTTATCTATAGCCTTATTTTGGTTACATATATTTATCTATAGCCTTACTTTGGTAACATATATTTATCTATAGCCTTATTTTGGTAACATATATTTATCTATAGCCTTATTTTGGTAACATATATTTATCTATAGCCTTATTTTGGTAACATATATTTATCTATAGCCTTATTTTGGTAACATATATTTATCTATAGCCTTATTTTGGTTACATATGTTTATCTATAGCCTTACTTTGGTAACATATATTTATCTATAGCCTTATTTTGGCTACATATATTTATCTATAGCCTTATTTTGGTTACATATATTTATCTATAGCCTTATTTTGGTTACATATATTTATCTATAGCCTTATTTTGGTTACATATGTTTATCTATAGCCTTATTTTGGCTACATATATTTATCTATAGCCTTATTTTGGTTACATATATTTATCTATAGCCTTATTTTGGTTACATATATTTATCTATAGCCTTATTTTGGTAACATATATTTATCTATAGCCTTATTTTGGTGACATATATTTATCTATAGCCTTATTTTGGTTACATATATTTATCTATAGCCTTATTTTGGTTACATATATTTATCTATAGCCTTATTTTGGTTACATATATTTATCTATAGCCTTATTTTGGTAACATATATTTATCTATAGCCTTATTTTGGTTACATATATTTATCTATAGCCTTATTTTGGTTACATATATTTATCTATAGCCTTATTTTGGTTACATATATTTATCTATAGCCTTATTTTGGTTACATATATTTATCTATAGCCTTATTTTGGTAACATATATTTATCTATAGCCTTATTTTGGTTACATATATTTATCTATAGCCTTATTTTGGTTACATATATTTATCTATAGCCTTATTTTGGTTACAACTATTTATCTATAGCCTTATTTTGGTTACATATATTTATCTATAGCGTTATTTTAGTTACATATATTTATCTATAGCCTTATTTTGGTTACATATATTTATCTATAGCCTTATTTTGGTTACATATATTTATCTATAGCCTTATTTTGGTTACATATATTTATCTATAGCCTTATTTTGGTTACATATATTTATCTATAGCCTTATTTTGGTTACATATATTTATCTATAGCGTTATTTTGGTTACATATATTTATCTATAGCCTTATTTTGGTAACATATATTTATCTATAGCCTTATTTTGGTTACATATATTTATCTATAGCCTTATTTTGGTAACATATATTTATCTATAGCCTTATTTTGGTTACATATATTTATCTATAGCCTTATTTTGGTTACATATATTTATCTATAGCCTTATTTTGGTAACATATATTTATCTATAGCCTTATTTTGGTTACATATATTTATCTATAGCCTTATTTTGGTAACATATATTTATCTATAGCCTTATTTTGGTTACATATATTTATCTATAGCCTTATTTTGGTAACATATATTTATCTATAGCCTTATTTTGGTTACATATATTTATCTATAGCCTTATTTTGGTAACATATATTTATCTATAGCCTTATTTTGGTAACATATATTTATCTATAGCCTTATTTTCGCTACATATATTTATCTATAGCCTTATTTTGGTAACATATATTTATCTATAGCCTTATTTTGGTAACATATATTTATCTATAGCCTTATTTTGGCTACATATATTTATCTATAGCCTTATTTTGGTAACATATATTTATCTATAGCCTTATTTTGGTAACATATATTTATCTATAGCCTTATTTTGGTAACATATATTTATCTATAGCCTTATTTTGGTAACATATATTTATCTATAGCCTTATTTTGGCTACATATATTTATCTATAGCCTTATTTTGGTTACATATATTTATCTATAGCCTTATTTTGGTTACATATATTTATCTATAGCCTTATTTTGGTTACATATATTTATCTATAGCCTTATTTTGGTTACATATGTTTATCTATAGCCTTATTTTGGTTACATATATTTATCTATAGCCTTATTTTGGTTACATATATTTATCTATAGCCTTATGTTGGTTACATATGTTTATCTATAGCCTTACTTTGGTAACATATATTTATCTATAGCCTTATTTTGGTAACATATATTTATCTATAGCCTTATTTTGGTTACATATATTTATCTATAGCCTTACTTTGGTAACATATATTTATCTATAGCCTTATTTTGGTAACATATATTTATCTATAGCCTTATTTTGGTAACATATATTTATCTATAGCCTTATTTTGGTAACATATATTTATCTATAGCCTTATTTTGGTAACATATATTTATCTATAGCCTTATTTTGGTTACATATGTTTATCTATAGCCTTACTTTGGTAACATATATTTATCTATAGCCTTATTTTGGCTACATATATTTATCTATAGCCTTATTTTGGTTACATATATTTATCTATAGCCTTATTTTGGTTACATATATTTATCTATAGCCTTATTTTGGTTACATATGTTTATCTATAGCCTTATTTTGGCTACATATATTTATCTATAGCCTTATTTTGGTTACATATATTTATCTATAGCCTTATTTTGGTTACATATATTTATCTATAGCCTTATTTTGGTAACATATATTTATCTATAGCCTTATTTTGGTTACATATATTTATCTATAGCCTTATTTTGGTTACATATATTTATCTATAGCCTTATTTTGGTTACATATATTTATCTATAGCCTTATTTTGGTTACATATATTTATCTATAGCCTTATTTTGGTAACATATATTTATCTATAGCCTTATTTTGGTTACATATATTTATCTATAGCCTTATTTTGGTTACATATATTTATCTATAGCCTTATTTTGGTTACATATATTTATCTATAACCTTATTTTGGTTACATATATTTATCTATAGCCTTATTTTGGTAACATATATTTATCTATAGCCTTATTTTGGTTACATATATTTATCTATAGCCTTATTTTGGTTACATATATTTATCTATAGCCTTATTTTGGTTACATATATTTATCTATAGCCTTATTTTGGTTACATATATTTATCTATAGCGTTATTTTGGTTACATATATTTATCTATAGCCTTATTTTGGTTACATATATTTATCTATAGCCTTATTTTGGTTACATATATTTATCTATAGCCTTATTTTGGTTACATATATTTATCTATAGCCTTACTTTGGTAACATATATTTATCTATAGCCTTATTTTGGTAACATATATTTATCTATAGCCTTATTTTGGTAACATATATTTATCTATAGCCTTATTTTGGTAACATATATTTATCTATAGCCTTATTTTGGTAACATATATTTATCTATAGCCTTATTTTGGTTACATATGTTTATCTATAGCCTTACTTTGGTAACATATATTTATCTATAGCCTTATTTTGGCTACATATATTTATCTATAGCCTTATTTTGGTTACATATATTTATCTATAGCCTTATTTTGGTTACATATATTTATCTATAGCCTTATTTTGGTTACATATGTTTATCTATAGCCTTATTTTGGCTACATATATTTATCTATAGCCTTATTTTGGTTACATATATTTATCTATAGCCTTATTTTGGTTACATATATTTATCTATAGCCTTATTTTGGTAACATATATTTATCTATAGCCTTATTTTGGTGACATATATTTATCTATAGCCTTATTTTGGTTACATATATTTATCTATAGCCTTATTTTGGTTACATATATTTATCTATAGCCTTATTTTGGTTACATATATTTATCTATAGCCTTATTTTGGTAACATATATTTATCTATAGCCTTATTTTGGTTACATATATTTATCTATAGCCTTATTTTGGTTACATATATTTATCTATAGCCTTATTTTGGTTACATATATTTATCTATAGCCTTATTTTGGTTACATATATTTATCTATAGCCTTATTTTGGTAACATATATTTATCTATAGCCTTATTTTGGTTACATATATTTATCTATAGCCTTATTTTGGTTACATATATTTATCTATAGCCTTATTTTGGTTACAACTATTTATCTATAGCCTTATTTTGGTTACATATATTTATCTATAGCGTTATTTTAGTTACATATATTTATCTATAGCCTTATTTTGGTTACATATATTTATCTATAGCCTTATTTTGGTTACATATATTTATCTATAGCCTTATTTTGGTTACATATATTTATCTATAGCCTTATTTTGGTTACATATATTTATCTATAGCCTTATTTTGGTTACATATATTTATCTATAGCGTTATTTTGGTTACATATATTTATCTATAGCCTTATTTTGGTAACATATATTTATCTATAGCCTTATTTTGGTTACATATATTTATCTATAGCCTTATTTTGGTAACATATATTTATCTATAGCCTTATTTTGGTTACATATATTTATCTATAGCCTTATTTTGGTTACATATATTTATCTATAGCCTTATTTTGGTAACATATATTTATCTATAGCCTTATTTTGGTTACATATATTTATCTATAGCCTTATTTTGGTAACATATATTTATCTATAGCCTTATTTTGGTTACATATATTTATCTATAGCCTTATTTTGGTAACATATATTTATCTATAGCCTTATTTTGGTTACATATATTTATCTATAGCCTTATTTTGGTAACATATATTTATCTATAGCCTTATTTTGGTAACATATATTTATCTATAGCCTTATTTTCGCTACATATATTTATCTATAGCCTTATTTTGGTAACATATATTTATCTATAGCCTTATTTTGGTAACATATATTTATCTATAGCCTTATTTTGGCTACATATATTTATCTATAGCCTTATTTTGGTAACATATATTTATCTATAGCCTTATTTTGGTAACATATATTTATCTATAGCCTTATTTTGGTAACATATATTTATCTATAGCCTTATTTTGGTAACATATATTTATCTATAGCCTTATTTTGGCTACATATATTTATCTATAGCCTTATTTTGGTTACATATATTTATCTATAGCCTTATTTTGGTTACATATATTTATCTATAGCCTTATTTTGGTTACATATATTTATCTATAGCCTTATTTTGGTTACATATGTTTATCTATAGCCTTATTTTGGTTACATATATTTATCTATAGCCTTATTTTGGTTACATATATTTATCTATAGCCTTATGTTGGTTACATATGTTTATCTATAGCCTTACTTTGGTAACATATATTTATCTATAGCCTTATTTTGGTAACATATATTTATCTATAGCCTTATTTTGGTTACATATATTTATCTATAGCCTTACTTTGGTAACATATATTTATCTATAGCCTTATTTTGGTAACATATATTTATCTATAGCCTTATTTTGGTAACATATATTTATCTATAGCCTTATTTTGGTAACATATATTTATCTATAGCCTTATTTTGGTAACATATATTTATCTATAGCCTTATTTTGGTTACATATGTTTATCTATAGCCTTACTTTGGTAACATATATTTATCTATAGCCTTATTTTGGCTACATATATTTATCTATAGCCTTATTTTGGTTACATATATTTATCTATAGCCTTATTTTGGTTACATATATTTATCTATAGCCTTATTTTGGTTACATATGTTTATCTATAGCCTTATTTTGGCTACATATATTTATCTATAGCCTTATTTTGGTTACATATATTTATCTATAGCCTTATTTTGGTTACATATATTTATCTATAGCCTTATTTTGGTAACATATATTTATCTATAGCCTTATTTTGGTTACATATATTTATCTATAGCCTTATTTTGGTTACATATATTTATCTATAGCCTTATTTTGGTTACATATATTTATCTATAGCCTTATTTTGGTTACATATATTTATCTATAGCCTTATTTTGGTAACATATATTTATCTATAGCCTTATTTTGGTTACATATATTTATCTATAGCCTTATTTTGGTTACATATATTTATCTATAGCCTTATTTTGGTTACATATATTTATCTATAACCTTATTTTGGTTACATATATTTATCTATAGCCTTATTTTGGTAACATATATTTATCTATAGCCTTATTTTGGTTACATATATTTATCTATAGCCTTATTTTGGTTACATATATTTATCTATAGCCTTATTTTGGTTACATATATTTATCTATAGCCTTATTTTGGTTACATATATTTATCTATAGCGTTATTTTGGTTACATATATTTATCTATAGCCTTATTTTGGTTACATATATTTATCTATAGCCTTATTTTGGTTACATATATTTATCTATAGCCTTATTTTGGTTACATATATTTATCTATAGCCTTATTTTGGTTACATATATTTATCTATAGCCTTATTTTGGTTACATATATTTATCTATAGCCTTATTTTGGTTACATATATTTATCTATAGCCTTATTTTGGTAACATATATTTATCTATAGCCTTATTTTGGTTACATATATTTATCTATAGCCTTATTTTGGTTACATATATTTATCTATAGCCTTATTTTGGTTACATATATTTATCTATAGCCTTATTTTGGTTACATATATTTATCTATAGCCTTATTTTGGTTACATATATTTATCTATAGCCTTATTTTGGTTACATATATTTATCTATAGCCTTATTTTGGTTACATATATTTATCTATAGCCTTATTTTGGTTACATATATTTATCTATAGCCTTATTTTGGTTACATATATTTATCTATAGCCTTATTTTGGTTACATATATTTATCTATAGCCTTATTTTGGTAACATATATTTATCTATAGCCTTATTTTGGTTACATATATTTATCTATAGCCTTATTTTGGTTACATATATTTATCTATAGCCTTATTTTGGTTACATATATTTATCTATAGCCTTATTTTGGTTACATATATTTATCTATAGCCTTATTTTGGTAACATATATTTATCTATAGCCTTATTTTGGTTACATATATTTATCTATAGCCTTATTTTGGTTACATATATTTATCTATAGCGTTATTTTGGTTACATATATTTATCTATAGCCTTATTTTGGTTACATATATTTATCTATAGCCTTATTTTGGTTACATATATTTATCTATAGCCTTATTTTGGTTACATATATTTATCTATAGCCTTATTTTGGTTACATATATTTATCTATAGCCTTATTTTGGTAACATATATTTATCTATAGCCTTATTTTGGTAACATATATTTATCTATAGCCTTATTTTGGTTACATATATTTATCTATAGCCTTATTTCGGTAACATATATTTATCTATAGCCTTATTTTGGTAACATATATTTATCTATAGCCTTATTTTGGTAACATATATTTATCTATAGCCTTATTTTGGTAACATATATTTATCTATAGCCTTATTTTGGTTACATATATTTATCTATAGCCTTATTTTGGTTACATATATTTATCTATAGCCTTATTTTGGTTACATATATTTATCTATAGCCTTATTTTGGTAACATATATTTATCTATAGCCTTATTTTGTTTACATATATTTATCTATAGCCTTATTTTGGTTACATATATTTATCTATAGCCTTATTTTGGTTACATATATTTATCTATAGCCTTATTTTTGTTACATATATTTATCTATAGCGTTATTTTGGTTACATATATTTATCTATAGCCTTATTTTGGTTACATATATTTATCTATAGCCTTATTTTGGTTACATATATTTATCTATAGCCTTATTTTGGTTACGTATATTTATCTATAGCCTTATTTTGGTTACATATATTTATCTATAGCCTTATTTTGGTAACATATATTTATCTATAGCCTTATTTTGGTAACATATATTTATCTATAGCCTTATTTTGGTTACATATATTTATCTATAGCCTTATTTCGGTAACATATATTTATCTATAGCCTTATTTTGGTAACATATATTTATCTATAGCCTTATTTTGGTAACATATATTTATCTATAGCCTTATTTTGGTAACATATATTTATCTATAGCCTTATTTTGGTTACATATATTTATCTATAGCCTTATTTTGGTAACATATATTTATCTATAGCCTTATTTTGGTACATATATTTATCTATAGCCTTATTTTGGTTACATATATTTATCTATAGCCTTATTTTGGTAACATATATTTATCTATAGCCTTATTTTGGTTACATATATTTATCTATGGCCTTATTTTGGCTACATATATTTATCTATGGCCTTATTTTGGCTACATATATTTATCTACACCCTTATTTTGGTAACATATATTTATCTATAGCCTTATTTTAGTTACATATATTTATCTATAGCCTTATTGTGGTAACATATATTTATCTAAAGCCTTATTTTCGCTACATATATTTATCTATAGCCTTATTTTGGTTACATATATTTATCTATAGCCTTATTTTGGCTACATATATTTATCTATGGCCTTATTTTGGTAACATATATTTATCTATGGCCTTATTTTGGCTACATATATTTATCTATGGCCTTATTTTGGCTCCATATATTTATCTATAGCCTTATTTTGGTTACATATATTTATCTATAGACTTATTTTGGTTACATATATTTATCTATAGCCTTATTTTGGCTACATATATTTATCTATGGCCTTATTTAAGCTACATATATTTATCTATAGCCTTATTTTGGTTACATATATTTATCTATAGCCTTATTTTGGTTACATATATTTATCTATAGCCTTATTTTGGTAACATATATTTATCTATAGCCTTATTTTGGTACATATATTTATCTATAGCCTTATTTTGGTTACATATATTTATCTATAGCCTTATTTTGGTAACATATATTTATCTATAGCCTTATTTTGGTTACATATATTTATCTATAGCCTTATTTTGGTAACATATATTTATCTATAGCCTTATTTTGGTTACATATATTTATCTATAGCCTTATTTTGGTAACATATATTTATCTATAGCCTTATTTTGGTTACATATATTTATCTATGGCCTTATTTTGGCTACATATATTTATCTATGGCCTTATTTTTGCTACATATATTTATCTATAGCCTTATTTTGGTAACATATATTTATCTATAGCCTTATTTTAGTTACATATATTTATCTATAGACTTATTGTGGTAACATATATTTATCTAAAGCCTTATTTTCGCTACATATATTTATCTATAGCCTTATTTTGGTTACATATATTTATCTATAGCCTTATTTTGGCTACTATATTTATCTATGGCCTTATTTTGGTTACATATATTTATCTATAGCCTTATTTTGGTTACGTATATTTATCTATAGCCTTATTTTGGTTACATATATTTATCTATAGCCTTATTTTGGTAACATATATTTATCTATAGCCTTATTTTGGTAACATATATTTATCTATAGCCTTATTTTGGTTACATATATTTATCTATAGCCTTATTTCGGTAACATATATTTATCTATAGCCTTATTTTGGTAACATATATTTATCTATAGCCTTATTTTGGTAACATATATTTATCTATAGCCTTATTTTGGTAACATATATTTATCTATAGCCTTATTTTGGTTACATATATTTATCTATAGCCTTATTTTGGTAACATATATTTATCTATAGCCTTATTTTGGTACATATATTTATCTATAGCCTTATTTTGGTTACATATATTTATCTATAGCCTTATTTTGGTAACATATATTTATCTATAGCCTTATTTTGGTTACATATATTTATCTATGGCCTTATTTTGGCTACATATATTTATCTATGGCCTTATTTTGGCTACATATATTTATCTACACCCTTATTTTGGTAACATATATTTATCTATAGCCTTATTTTAGTTACATATATTTATCTATAGCCTTATTGTGGTAACATATATTTATCTAAAGCCTTATTTTCGCTACATATATTTATCTATAGCCTTATTTTGGTTACATATATTTATCTATAGCCTTATTTTGGCTACATATATTTATCTATGGCCTTATTTTGGTAACATATATTTATCTATGGCCTTATTTTGGCTACATATATTTATCTATGGCCTTATTTTGGCTCCATATATTTATCTATAGCCTTATTTTGGTTACATATATTTATCTATAGACTTATTTTGGTTACATATATTTATCTATAGCCTTATTTTGGCTACATATATTTATCTATGGCCTTATTTAAGCTACATATATTTATCTATAGCCTTATTTTGGTTACATATATTTATCTATAGCCTTATTTTGGTTACATATATTTATCTATAGCCTTATTTTGGTAACATATATTTATCTATAGCCTTATTTTGGTACATATATTTATCTATAGCCTTATTTTGGTTACATATATTTATCTATAGCCTTATTTTGGTAACATATATTTATCTATAGCCTTATTTTGGTTACATATATTTATCTATAGCCTTATTTTGGTAACATATATTTATCTATAGCCTTATTTTGGTTACATATATTTATCTATAGCCTTATTTTGGTAACATATATTTATCTATAGCCTTATTTTGGTTACATATATTTATCTATGGCCTTATTTTGGCTACATATATTTATCTATGGCCTTATTTTTGCTACATATATTTATCTATAGCCTTATTTTGGTAACATATATTTATCTATAGCCTTATTTTAGTTACATATATTTATCTATAGACTTATTGTGGTAACATATATTTATCTAAAGCCTTATTTTCGCTACATATATTTATCTATAGCCTTATTTTGGTTACATATATTTATCTATAGCCTTATTTTGGCTACTATATTTATCTATGGCCTTATTTTGGTTACATATATTTATCTATGGCCTTATTTTGGCTACATATATTTATCTATGGCCTTATTTTGGCTCCATATATTTATCTATAGCCTTATTTTGGTTACATATATTTATCTATAGACTTATTTTGGTTACATATATTTATCTATAGCCTTATTTTGGTTACATATATTTATTTATAGCCTTATTTTGGTAACATATATTTATCTATAGCCTTATTTTGGTTACATATATTTATCTATAGCCTTATTTTGGTTACATATATTTATCTATAGCCTTATTTTGGTAACATATATTTATCTATAGCCTTATTTTGGTTACATATATTTATCTATAGCCTTATTTTGGTAACATATATTTATCTATAGCCTTATTTTGGTTACATATATTTATCTATAGCCTTATTTTGGTTACATATATTTATCTATAGCCTTATTTTGGTAACATATATTTATCTATAGCCTTATTTTGGTTACATATATTTATCTATAGCCTTATTTTGGTAACATATATTTATCTATAGCCTTATTTTGGTTACATATATTTATCTATAGCCTTATTTTGGTAACATATATTTATCTATAGCCTTATTTTGGTTACATATATTTATCTATAGCCTTATTTTGGTAACATATATTTATCTATAGCCTTATTTTGGTAACATATATTTATCTATAGCCTTATTTTGGCTACATATATTTATCTATAGCCTTATTTTGGTAACATATATTTATCTATAGCCTTATTTTGGTAACATATATTTATCTATAGCCTAATTTTGGTTACATATATTTATCTATAGCCTTATTTTGGTAACATATATTTATCTATAGCCTTATTTTGGTAACATATATTTATCTATAGCCTTATTTTGGTAACATATATTTATCTATAGCCTTATTTTGGTAACATATATTTATCTATAGCCTTATTTTGGCTACATATATTTATCTATAGCCTTATTTTGGTTACATATATTTATCTATAGCCTTATTTTGGTTACATATATTTATCTATAGCCTTATTTTGGTTACATATATTTATCTATAGCCTTATTTTGGTTACATATGTTTATCTATAGCCTTATTTTGGTTACATATATTTATCTATAGCCTTATTTTGGTTACATATATTTATCTATAGCCTTATTTTGGTTACATATGTTTATCTATAGCCTTACTTTGGTAACATATATTTATCTATAGCCTTATTTTGGTAACATATATTTATCTATAGCCTTATTTTGGTTACATATATTTATCTATAGCCTTACTTTGGTAACATATATTTATCTATAGCCTTATTTTGGTAACATATATTTATCTATAGCCTTATTTTGGTAACATATATTTATCTATAGCCTTATTTTGGTAACATATATTTATCTATAGCTTTATTTTGGTAACATATATTTATCTATAGCCTTATTTTGGTTACATATGTTTATCTATAGCCTTACTTTGGTAACATATATTTATCTATAGCCTTATTTTGGCTACATATATTTATCTATAGCCTTATTTTGGTTACATATATTTATCTATAGCCTTATTTTGGTTACATATATTTATCTATAGCCTTATTTTGGTTACATATGTTTATCTATAGCCTTATTTTGGCTACATATATTTATCTATAGCCTTATTTTGGTTACATATATTTATCTATAGCCTTATTTTGGTTACATATATTTATCTATAGCCTTATTTTGGTAACATATATTTATCTATAGCCTTATTTTGGTTACATATATTTATCTATAGCCTTATTTTGGTTACATATATTTATCTATAGCCTTATTTTGGTTACATATATTTATCTATAGCCTTATTTTGGTTACATATATTTATCTATAGCCTTATTTTGGTAACATATATTTATCTATAGCCTTATTTTGGTTACATATATTTATCTATAGCTTTATTTTGGTTACATATATTTATCTATAGCCTTATTTTGGTTACATATATTTATCTATAGCCTTATTTTGGTTACATATATTTATCTATAGCCTTATTTTGGTAACATATATTTATCTATAGCCTTATTTTGGTTACATATATTTATCTATAGCTTTATTTTGGTTACATATATTTATCTATAGCCTTATTTTGGTTACATATATTTATCTATAGCCTTATTTTGGTTACATATATTTATCTATAGCGTTATTTTGGTTACATATATTTATCTATAGCCTTATTTTGGTTACATATATTTATCTATAGCCTTATTTTGGTTACATATATTTATCTATAGCCTTATTTTGGTTACATATATTTATCTATAGCCTTATTTTGGTTACATATATTTATCTATAGCCTTATTTTGGTTACATATATTTATCTATAGCCTTATTTTGGTTACATATATTTATCTATAGCCTTATTTTGGTAACATATATTTATCTATAGCCTTATTTTGGTTACATATATTTATCTATAGCCTTATTTTGGTTACATATATTTATCTATAGCCTTATTTTGGTTACATATATTTATCTATAGCCTTATTTTGGTTACATATATTTATCTATAGCCTTATTTTGGTTACATATATTTATCTATAGCCTTATTTTGGTTACATATATTTATCTATAGCCTTATTTTGGTTACATATATTTATCTATAGCCTTATTTTGGTTACATATATTTATCTATAGCCTTATTTTGGTTACATATATTTATCTATAGCCTAATTTTGGTTACATATATTTATCTATAGCCTTATTTTGGTAACATATATTTATCTATAGCCTTATTTTGGTTACATATATTTATCTATAGCCTTATTTTGGTTACATATATTTATCTATAGCCTTATTTTGGTTACATATATTTATCTATAGCCTTATTTTGGTTACATATATTTATCTATAGCCTTATTTTGGTAACATATATTTATCTATAGCCTTATTTTGGTTACATATATTTATCTATAGCCTTATTTTGGTTACATATATTTATCTATAGCCTTATTTTGGTTACATATATTTATCTATAGCCTTATTTTGGTTACATATATTTATCTATAGCGTTATTTTGGTTACATATATTTATCTATAGCCTTATTTTGGTTACATATATTTATCTATAGCCTTATTTTGGTTACATATATTTATCTATAGCCTTATTTTGGTTACATATATTTATCTATAGCCTTATTTTGGTTACATATATTTATCTATAGCCTTATTTTGGTAACATATATTTATCTATAGCCTTATTTTGGTAACATATATTTATCTATAGCCTTATTTTGGTTACATATATTTATCTATAGCCTTATTTCGGTAACATATATTTATCTATAGCCTTATTTTGGTAACATATATTTATCTATAGCCTTATTTTGGTAACATATATTTATCTATAGCCTTATTTTGGTAACATATATTTATCTATAGCCTTATTTTGGTTACATATATTTATCTATAGCCTTATTTTGGTAACATATATTTATCTATAGCCTTATTTTGGTACATATATTTATCTATAGCCTTATTTTGGTTACATATATTTATCTATAGCCTTATTTTGGTAACATATATTTATCTATAGCCTTATTTTGGTTACATATATTTATCTATAGCCTTATTTTGGTAACATATATTTATCTATAGCCTTATTTTGGTTACATATATTTATCTATAGCCTTATTTTGGTAACATATATTTATCTATAGCCTTATTTTGGTTACATATATTTATCTATGGCCTTATTTTGGCTACATATATTTATCTATGGCCTTATTTTGGCTACATATATTTATCTATAGCCTTATTTTGGTAACATATATTTATCTATAGCCTGATTTTAGTTACATATATTAATCTATAGCCTTATTGTGGTAACATATATTTATCTAAAGCCTTATTTTCGCTACATATATTTATCTATAGCCTTATTTTGGTTACATATATTTATCTATAGCCTTATTTTGGCTACATATATTTATCTATGGCCTTATTTTGGTTACATATATTTATCTATGGCCTTATTTTGGCTACATATATTTATCTATGGCCTTATTTTGGCTCCATATATTTATCTATAGCCTTATTTTGGTTACATATATTTATCTATAGCCTTATTTTGGTACATATATTTATCTATAGCCTTATTTTGGTTACATATATTTATCTATAGCCTTATTTTGGTAACATATATTTATCTATAGCCTTATTTTGGTTACATATATTTATCTATAGCCTTATTTTGGTAACATATATTTATCTATAGCCTTATTTTGGTTACATATATTTATCTATAGCCTTATTTTGGTAACGTATATTTATCTATAGCCTTATTTTGGTTACATATATTTATCTATGGCCTTATTTTGGCTACATATATTTATCTATGGCCTTATTTTTGCTACATATATTTATCTATAGCCTTATTTTGGTAACATATATTTATCTATAGCCTTATTTTAGTTACATATATTTATCTATAGCCTTATTGTGGTAACATATATTTATCTAAAGCCTTATTTTCGCTACATATATTTATCTATAGCCTTATTTTGGTTACATATATTTATCTATAGCCTTATTTTGGCTACATATATTTATCTATGGCCTTATTTTGGTTACATATATTTATCTATGGCCTTATTTTGGCTACATATATTTATCTATGGCCTTATTTTGGCTCCATATATTTATCTATAGCCTTATTTTGGTTACATATATTTATCTATAGACTTATTTTGGTTACATATATTTATCTATAGCCTTATTTTGGCTACATATATTTATCTATGGCCTTATTTAAGCTACATATATTTATCTATAGCCTTATTTTGGTTACATATATTTATCTATAGACTTATTTTGGTTACATATATTTATCTATAGCCTTATTTTGGTTACATATATTAATCTATAGCCTTATTTTGGCTACATATATTAATCTATAGCCTTATTTTGGTTACATATATTTATCTATAGCCTTATTTTGGCTACATATATTTATCCATGGCCTTATTTTGGCTACATATATTTATCTATAGCCTTATTTTGGTTACATATATTCATCTATAGCCTTATTTTGGTTACATATATTTATCTATAGCCTTATTTTGGTAACATATATTTATCTATAGCCTTATTTTGGTTACATATATTTATCTATGGCCTTATTTTGGCTACATATATTTATCCATGGCCTTATTTTTGCTACATATATTTATCTATAGCCTTATTGTGGTAACATATATTTATCTAAAGCCTTATTTTCGCTACATATATTTATCTATAGCCTTATTTTGGTTACATATATTTATCTATAGCCTTATTTTGGCTACATATATTTATCTATGGCCTTATTTTGGTTACATATATTTATCTATGGCCTTATTTTGGCTACATATATTTATCTATGGCCTTATTTTGGCTCCATATATTTATCTATAGCCTTATTTTGGTTACATATATTTATCTATAGACTTATTTTGGTTACATATATTTATCTATAGCCTTATTTTGGCTACATATATTTATCTATGGCCTTATTTAAGCTACATATATTTATCTATAGCCTTATTTTGGTTACATATATTTATCTATAGACTTATTTTGGTTACATATATTTATCTATAGCCTGATTTTGGTAACATATATTAATCTATAGCCTTATTTTGGTTACATATATTAATCTATAGCCTTATTTTGGCTACATATATTAATCTATAGCCTTATTTTGGTTACATATATTTATGTATAGCCTTATTTTGGCTACATATATTTATCCATGGTCTTATTTTGGCTACATATATTTATCTATAGCCTTATTTTGGTGACATATATTCATCTATAGCCTTATTTTGGTTACATATATTTATCTATTGCCTTATTTTGGTTACATATATTTATCCCTAGCCTTATTTTGGCTACATATATTTATCTATAGCCTTATTTTGGTGACATATATTTATCTATGGCTTTATTTTGGTTACATATATTTATCTATAGACTTATTTTGGCAACATATATAAATCTATAGCCTTATTTTGGTTACATATATTTATCTATCGCCTACCTTTGTAACATATGTATATCTAATGCCTTATTTTGGTTACATATATTTATCTATAGCCTAACTTTCGTTATATATATTTACCTATAGCTTTATTTGGGCTTCATATATTTATCTATAGCCTTATTTTGGTTACATATATTTATCTATAGCCTTACTTTGGTTACATATATTTATCTATAGCCTTATTTTTGTTACATATATTTATCTATAGCCTTATTTTTGCAAGATATATTTATCTATAGCCTTACTTTTGTTACATATATTTATCTATAGCCTTATTTTATCAACATATATATATATCTATAGCCTTATTTTGGTTACATATATTCATCTATAGCCTAACTTTAGCAACATATATTTATCTATACCATTAGTTGGGCTACATATATTTATCTATAGTCTAACTTTGGTTACATATATTTATCTATAACCTTATTTTTGTTACATATATTTATCTATAGCGTTATTTTAGTTAGATATATTTATCTATAGCCTTATTTTCGCTACATATATTTATCAATAGCGTTATTTTGGTTACATATATTTATCTATAGCCTTATTTTGGTTACATATATTTATCTATAGCCTTATTTTGGTAACATATATTTATCTATAGCCTTATTGTGGTAACATATATTTATCTAAAGCCTTATTTTGGCTACATATATTTATCTATAGCCTTATTTTGGTTACATATATTTATCTATAGCCTTATTTTGGTTACATATATTTATCTATAGCCTTATTTTGGTTACATATATTTATCTATGGCCTTATTTTAGCTACATATATTTATCTATAGCCTTATTTTTGTTAGATATATTTATCTATAGACTTATTTTGGTTACATATATTTATCTATAGCTTTATTTTGGTTACATATATTTATCTATAGCCTTATTTTGGTAACATATATTAATCTATAGCCTTATTTTGGTTACATATATTAATCTATAGCCTTATTTTGGCTACATATATTAATCTATAGCCTTATTTTGGTTACATATATTTATCTATTGCCTTATTTTGGCTACATATATTTATCCATGGCCTTATTTTTGCTACATATATTTATCTATAGCCTTATTTTGGTTACATATATTTATCTATAGCCTTATTTTGGTGACATATATTTATCTATGGCCTTATTTTGGTTACATATATTTATCTATAGCCTTATTTTGGTGACATATATTTATCTATGGCCTTATTTTGCTTACATATATTTATCTATAGACTTATTTCGGCAACATATATAAATCTATAGCCTTATCTTGGTTACATATATTTATCTATCGCCTTACTTTGTAACATATGTATATCTAATGCCATATTTTGGTTACATATATTTATCTATAGCCTAACTTTCGTTATATATATTTACCTATAGCTTTATTTTGGTTACATATATTTATCTATAGCCTTACTTTGGTTACATATATTTATCTATAGCCTTATTTTGACAAGATATATTTATCTATAGCCTTACTTTTGTTAGATATATTTATCTATAGCCTAACTTTTGTTACATATATTTATCTATAGCCTTATTTTATCGACATAAATATATCTATAGCCTTATTTTGGTTACATATATTCATCTATAGCCTTACTTTGGCAACATATATTTATCTATACGATTAGTTTGGCTACATATATTTATCTATGGCCTTATTTTGTTTACATAGATTTATCTATAGCCTTATTTAGGTTACATATATTTATCTATTGCGTTATTTTAGTTAGATATATTTATCTATAGCCGTATTTTCGCTACATATATTTATCAATAGCGTTATTTTGGTTACAGATATTTATCTATAGCCTGATTTTGGTTGCATATATAAATCTATTGCCTTATTTTGGTTACATATATTTACTTATAGCCTTATTTTGGTTACATATATTTATCTATAGCCTTATTTTGGTTACATATATTTATCTATAGCCTTACTTTGGTTGCATATATAAATCTATTGCCTTATTTTGGTTACATATATTTATCTATAGACTTATTTTGGTTACATATATTTATCTATAGCTTTATTTTGGTTACATATATTTATCTATAGCCTTATTTTGGTAACATATATTAATCTATAGCCTTATTTTGGTTACATATATTAATCTATAGCCTTATTTTGGCTACATATATTAATCTATAGCCTTATTTTGGTTACATATATTTATCTATAGCCTTATTTTGGCTACATATATTTATCCATGGCCTTATTTTTGCTACATATATTTATCTATAGCCTTATTTTGGTTACATATATTTATCTATAGCCTTATTTTGGTGACATATATTTATCTATGGCCTTATTTTGGTTACATATATTTATCTATAGCCTTATTTTGGTGACATATATTTATCTATGGCCTTATTTTGGTTACATATAGTTATCTATAGACTTATTTCGGCAACATATATAAATCTATAGCCTTATCTTGGTTACATATATTTATCTATCGCCTAACTTTGTAACATATGTATATCTAATGCCATATTTTGGTTACATATATTTATCTATAGCCTAACTTTCGTTATATATATTTACCTATAGCTTTATTTTGGTTACATATATTTATCTATAGCCTTACTTTGGTTACATATATTTATCTATAGCCTTATTTTGACAAGATATATTTATCTATAGCCTTACTTTTGTTAGATATATTTATCTATAGCCTAACTTTTGTTACATATATTTATCTATAGCCTTATTTTATCGACATAAATATATCTATAGCCTTATTTTGGTTACATATATTCATCTATAGCCTTACTTTGGCAACATATATTTATCTATACGATTAGTTTGGCTACATATATTTATCTATGGCCTTATTTTGTTTACATAGATTTATCTATAGCCTTATTTAGGTTACATATATTTATCTATAGCGTTATTTTAGTTAGATATATTTATCTATAGCCTTATTTTCGCTACATATATTTATCAATAGCGTTATTTTGGTTACAGATATTTATCTATAGCCTGATTTTGGTTGCATATATAAATCTATTGCCTTATTTTGGTTACATATATTTACTTATAGCCTTATTTTGGTTACATATATTTATCTATAGCCTTACTTTGGTTGCATATATAAATCTATTGCCTTATTTTGGTTACATATATTTACTTATAGCCTTATTTTGGTAACATATATTTATCTATAGCCTTATTTTGGTCACATATATTTATCTATAGCCTTACTTTGGTTGCATATATAAATCTATTGCCTTATTTTGGTTACATATATTTATCTATAGCCTTACTTTGGTCACATATATTTATCTATTCCCTTGTTTTGGTTACATATATTTACCTATTGCCTTATTTTGGTTACATATATTTATCTATAACTTAACAATGGCTACATATATTTATCTATTGCCTAATTTTGGCAACATATATTTATCTATAGTCTTATTTTGGTTACATACATAAATCTATAGCCTTTTTTTGGTTACATATATTTATCTATACCCTTACTTTAGCAACATATATTTATCTATAGCCTTATGTTGGTTACATATATTTATCTATAGCAAAACTTTCGTTATATATATTTACCTATAGCCTCATTTTGGCTACATATATTTATCTATAGCCTTATTTTTGTTACATATATTTATCTATAGCCTTACTTTGGTTACGTATATTAATCTATAGCCTTTTTTGGGCTACATATATTTATTTATAGCTTTTTTGGGTAACATATATTAATCTATAGCCTTGCTTTGGCAACATATTTTTATCTATAGCCTTAGTTTGGTTTCATATATTTATCTATAGCTTAACTTTGGTTACATTTATTTATCTATAACCTTTTTTTGGCTACATGTTTATCTATAGTCTTATTTTGGCAACATATATTTATCTATAGCCTTATTTTGGTTACATATATTCATCTATAGCCTTACTTTGGTTACATATATTTATCTATAGCCTTACTTTGGTTGCATATATTTATCTATAGCCTTATTTTGGGTACATCGTATTTATCTATAGCCTTAGTTTTGTTACATATATTTATCTATAGCCTTATTTTCGATACATATATTTACCTATAGCCTTATTTTGGCTGCATATATTTATCTCTTGCTTTACTTTGGTTACATATAATGTCTATAGCCTTGTTTAAATGTAAGCATAACTTTATATATACATATATATATATATACATACATAGATATATATATACATGCATATATATATATATACATATATATATATATATATATATATACATACATATATATATTCATACATATATACATACATATATATATATGTATATATATACTGGGTGTAACAAAAGTCACTGACACTTACTACCAAATCCTGAAGTTTCATAGTAAATTTCAGTCTGTGCTCATAATCCTGAGGCTGAAGCTGCTTGACAAGCTTAATTTTGTATGAAAACATGTCCAGTTCATGCAACATCATGTGTTAGGAAAGTTGTAAACTTTCAAACTGTTGGGATCTTTTTCTGATTGAAACTATTGGATCTTCTTCCAGACTTTGCTCCAATTCTTATGAACGCCGATTGGAAACGCTGTGAGTGAGCAAGGAAGAAGAACAAGAAGAAGACGAAGAAGAAGAACAAGTAAAAGAAGAAGAAAGAAGAAGAAGAAGAAGAAGAAGAAGAAGAAGAAGAAGAAGAAGAAGAAGAAAGAGAGAAAAAATCGGCAGTTGGCTTGTGAACGCCGATTAGAAACGCTGTGAGTGGACAAGGAAGATTAGTATGTATTTGAGGTTGATGACAACGGGGAGTTGGATAACAAAGAAGGAGGAGGGGGAGGAGGGGGAGGAGGGGGAGGAGGAGGGACTAAATGTATATATATGTATATATATATATTTTTAATTTTTTTATATATATTTTTTTAAATATTTTGATATGCTGATATTTTTTATATTTTTAATATAAAACTAAAAATAAGAATACATTAATCACCTAAAAAGTAGTGTAATGGATTCGTCCAAACACTTTAAAATGCAGCAACATTTTTGTAAGTAACGGATAAATTTTATTAGACAGACGAACAACACAGGTAAGGAAGACTTTTTTATTTTTTTTATTTATTTTTTATTTTTAAATAACTAATATTAGTTAGTAAAACATTTATATGGAACAAAACTTAGATTTAGTATACAGAACGTTTATGTTTTTGTCTTTTAAGGGAACTGGGGTCTGATCAACTCTGCTGGGAAGCCATGAAATTAAATACTGTCTTGTTTTTAAATTCCCGAAACAGTTTTTCATGATAAACAACTGATGATCCCTTAAATAATGTTAGAAGCAAACTAATATAATAAATGTAAAAAATAAATTGACTTACATGAGTGATTTTCCATTGAACGACTTGGGACTAAAAGTTTTTTTTGTTTTTTTTTATTTTTCTTTTATAGTTTTAAGGGTTGAGAAACTTACGAGACTATATATATATATATATATATATATATATATATATATATATATATATATATATATATATACATTTCTTCGTTAATCCCGAGCTATGGCAAGGTTTGCAATGATAGACTTTTGTCTCCACTTGACACGTTGACAAGCTTGGTCCGAGTCAAGGCTGGTTTCACAGATATATTTGTACAGGGTATCTGTCCATCTCATCATCGGCTTACCCCTTAGTCACCTTCTGGCGACTTCTAGTGCAAAGGCAAGTTTCGTGACGGTGTCGTTGTTAGCCCTCGGCACATGTCCAAACCATCCGAGTTGCCATGCCTTTATCTTTCCATCAATCGGTGCAATGCCGTAGCGCTTTCGGATATCCTCGTTGTAGACGTGGTCGAGCAGTACAATTCTGGACATCTAGCAGAGCATTGTGCTTTCTATAATGGAGAATATTCGCTCCGCTTTCCTCGTTGTCAGTAAGAACACAGAGCTGTTTATACAGCTCTGAGTTCTAACTGACAACGGATCTCTCCTCATCACAGTCCGGTAGATCTTCGACTTTAGCCGGTTGCTGATCTTGCTCTGACAGACAACACCAGCGATGGTGCACGGCATGTAGCACGTTCGCTAAGAATGTTGCCGTCAACGCTGAGTGTCGAACCAATCTATCTGAAGTTGTGCGTTCGTGGAAGACCCTGTCTGTCAACTTAGATGGTGCCATGCTCGCTTTTATCTGTGGTCAGATATTCCGTCTTGCTGATGTTCAGCCGCAGACAAAACTGCGCTAGCCTGTTCTTTCAGGACTTGATCTGTTGTTGCAGGTAAGATTAACTCTTTGGGGTGAGCAGAACATCATCGGCATACAGGAGTATCCAGAACACGGCCCAGTGCAGGTCTTCGGTGATGGCATCAATTACAAGAATGAAGAGCAGAAGAGACAGAGCCGAGCCTTTGTGTACTCCAACCGTGATGGGGGAAGTTCTTAGATATACTAGCGGCAGTTTGCACCAGACTCTTACGTAGAGTAGTCTAACCTAGCTAGCCATCTCCTCAGAGACACCATGGTGTCGTAGCGCGTACCAGATCACATTATGTGGCACGCGGCGTTTTCCAGCCAGAGTCATGCAACATGGATGGCGTCTGTTGTTTCGTACTTCTTAACTTAATCGCACTAATTTTGCGCAATCGTGACAATCCCCCGTAGTGATTTGATCAAAGAGTTTCATTGTGTGCAAAAAAAAGTCGAATTAGTCTGTAGTTGCTGCATTCAGCGGGGCTGCCTTTCGTTTTAAAGATTGGCACTGTGACACCAGCCACTTAGTCGGGAGCGCCACACCTAGGTTGCGATGTCGTCAGGATCAGTTGGCTTGCTTGACTTAATTGCTCGCAACGCTAACGAGACTTTAGCAGCTATAATCGTGTGTACACCACCTTGGACAGGGTTGGGAGTAGGGGGTTGGCTCGCGGGGAAACTCCTCTATCGAGATGGTCTCAAAATACCGGCGCCAGTGGTCGACAACCATGTTTTTGTCAACGATCAGCCTGCCCCGCTCGTTGTTTATGCCAAAGAATTGCTCGATATCCTGCGATCTCTGCTAGTGTTAGGGTTTTAGGAAGCGATAAAGATCACGTTCGTCTTCAAGTGTATTCAAGTTAGCATAGATCGCACTGCAATACCTTGCTTTGGTGGATGCCACGGATTTCTTCGCCTCACTCTGAATTTATATACACACACATACATACATACATACATACATACATACATACATACATATATATATATATATTATTTCATGTCTCGACATATAATATTATGAGATATGATATTTTATGTATCGATTTTCAGTATTTACTTCAACAGTTCTCAATACATGAGTAGAGCTAGGTAGTAAGTTATGAAAATATAAATATAACTTGCCATAAATAGATTTTCATAACTTACTATATATATATATATATATATATATATATATATATATATATATATATATATATATATATATATATATAAAGAGAGAGAGAGAGAGTAAGAAAGAGATGTAATCATAAATTTTTAAAATTATATTTAAACATATATACATACGTACATTAATATATAAATATATATTCATTTATTAATTTTTACGTACATAAAAGTAATCCATGGACACGTGTTTCTAGCTATCAGCATTCATCAGCGTGGCTAACTTAGGCAAGGATCGAACCTTCGATTAAATTGTCTGACGTCTCACCACTAGATCACGACTCCTTGCCCAGAATATATACGATTTTTATCGCCTAAATATTAAGTTTTCGCATTTGTTATTCTTCTTTTACTGGCGCTGTTTACAGCATTTTGTTCGTATTTTTTCACTTCATATTCACATCATATATATATATATATATATATATATATATAAGTATAAATTTTTATTTATACAAACATTATTGGTTACATATGTGCATACATGTTTCGGTTGCACTTTTCCCAGAAAGTCAACCTCATCAGACCAAGAATTTTCGAGAAATGGATGGATTTGAAGAATTTTCTCTCATAAATAAATCTTTTTGGGGTTTAGTCATTTTCAATTTCTTATGAATTAGTATCGGATTACCTATTCCACTTGCTGACCTTTTTTGCTAGTGGTTGTCCCTTTTATTACCCTTTATGGCGTCTCCATCACCTTTTCTTATTCTTATGTTATTGCTCACTACTTTCTGGGTTTCTTTAAACTCTTTACCTGAGCAATAAAATAAGATCGATGATCTTCTGGTGTTATCGGGGAGACTGTTTTTTTATATGTCCGATCTGTAGTGAAGCGTGCTGAAACGTGTGTGTACAATAATGAGATATATAAATCGGACATATAAAATATATAAATCGGACATATAAAATATATAAATCGGACATATAAAATATATAAATCGGACATATAAAATATATAAATCGGACATATAAAATATATAAATCGGACATATAAAATATATAGATCGGACATAAAAAATATATAAATCGGACATAAAAAATATATAAATCGGACATATAAAATATATAGATCGGACATATAAAATATATAAATCGGACATATAAAATATATAAATCGGACATATAAAATATATAAATCGGACATATAAAATATATAAATCGGACATATAAAATATATAAAGCGGACATATAAAATATATAAATCATACATATAAAATATATAAATCGGACATATAAAATATATAAATCGGACATATAAAATATATAAATCGGACATATAAAATATATAAAGCGGACATATAAAATATATAAATCGGACATATAAAATATATAAATCGGACATATAAAATATATAAATCGGACATATAAAATATATAAATCGGACATATAAAATATATAAATCGGACATATAAAATATATAAATCGGACATATAAAATATATAAATCGGACATATAAAATATATAAATCGGACATATAAAATATATAAATCGGACATATAAAATATATAAAGCGGACATATAAAATATATAAATCGGACATATAAAATATATAAATCGGACATATAAAATATATAAATCGGACATATAAAATATATAAAGCGGACATATAAAATATATAAATCGGACATATAAAATATATAAATCGGACATATAAAATATATAAATCGGACATATAATATATATAAATCGGACATATAAAATATATAAATCGGACATATAAAATATATAAAGCGGACATATAAAATATATAAATCGGACATATAAAATATATAAATCGGACATATAAAATATATAAATCGGACATATAAAATATATAAATCGGACATATAAAATATATAAAGCGGACATATAAAATATATAAATCGGACATATAAAATATATAAATCGGACATATAAAATATATAAATCGGACATAAAAAAAACAGTCTCTTCGTAAAAAATAGAGTTTTATTACATCCAAATTCTATCATCAGTCAATTTCTTAATTGGGACTGCCTTTTCTGCAGTAGTTATGGCTTCTTATAAGATTGCTTGCAATGAACATTTGTGTCGATCGGCACAAATGTCTCGTTTGATGATAGCCAAGAAGTTTTTAATCAGTTTTTAACCGGGAGAAGATTTCAGTAAGATAATCACCTTTGTCCCTTGGATATTCAAACTATCTAAGAATGCTTGCGTAGCACGAGCAATCTTGGGGAGGAGGTGGCGTTTTCAGGCATAATAAAAAAAAACAAAGAAAGAAAGACATCATATATTTTCTTTTCGATAAGAGTAAATAATTCTGGATTGACCCTTGGGACCTTGATATAAGACTTGCATCTGACCACCTTAACAATAACAGGTTATATTCCTTAATAATAGACATAACTGTGTACACCCAGATAGAAAACCACATCAACACTGCCTGCGCTGGTCTCTTGAAACACATGAAAACTTCCTACTAAATGCAAAAATAACTTCCCCTACCAATATTATATTATCTCATCAAAACCAGTACAACATTACAGATTAGATCGATTGTCTCTAGTCTAGCCAGACCCATCTATAAGCTCTTCTTGCTCCTATCCCAAACACTCAAATATATACTCTTCACCTTTCACAGACATATAAGTAACTCCGATAAAGTCATCGGAAACTCCACTTACAACATAACACACCTCAGCACTGACGTTGTATATTTTTATTCATCAATATCTGTACACCCTTCTCTCAACCTAATAACTGGCGTAATCATTTCTTTTAATATACAGTTCTTCAGTTTCACCTCATCTAAAGTGCAACGACGCCGATCCATCATCGGAAATAACATCTCCTTCATCTTCGATCAACACATCTACAAACAGATCACAAGCCTAATCATGGGATCCAGTATCTTAGTGCTACTATCGTTCATTTACATGGACTAACTCGAACAACGAGCGCTCAATATGTACGGCAACTGTGAAGTAACTGTTGTGGCGGTGTAAGTTCAAAATCCCCCGTCGCCAGTTGTGGCCCTGTAAAAAGGAAAACACGAACTCGGAGTTTAGATAAACAAGTGTATTGAAAAAAGTATAATACAACGGATAACAAGAATGGCTGTACGTCTGTGTTGACTGTCAGTATCGGACTGCTGCGATTACAACACTGGGAGGCATGCGCTCCCAGTGTTATTTATCTACCTCCCACAAGGTCGGGAAAGTGGGATTTGAAAAGCCAGCGCCCGAGAAGGTGAGCACTCTGCCCTACAAAAAATGCCTGAGCAGCCCCGTCGGCATTGCCCGATAGGGGCGCCTCAGGCGATTAGCAATAAACTAACTCCTTCTCAAAGGGTTAGAAGGCAAAGCCTAGGAGGGTGGACCTCCTAGAACTGCACAGGACAGTACCCCAGAACGGCGGAATCAGGGGCCGAAGGCTAAGACGATACCGAACTATAGGGTGTAGTATCCATCGGAACAGAACTTTGATCTTGGCCAAAAGGCCAAGTAGCTGAGCGGAAGAGTTTATGTCGTCCGTGATATAAGGTACCATAACAGAAACATAATTTTCTACTTTCCTTAGTGCCAAGTTCGGCTAAAAAGTAAATGTAATAACACGTATGAAAAATGAATGCAGACCAACGGAAGTCAAGGTCATTTATACTACACATTTTCTACTGGTATTAGAGGCTAACAGATACCCTGCATTCTCCAAGAATCACAGTAGGAACTTCGGGAAATTGTTATGTCAAACTTTCATCCATCTGCATCCTGAAGTGATAAGATAAAAAGCGTGATCCTAAAATCCGTCCGTAGGGAAGGTCTTGAATCTTGATACACAACTGACTAATTCTGGGGTCTCACTACGAGACAATTAACGAAAAGACAGCACGCAGACAACACCGCTGGCACAATGAACAGCATTCAAGACACGGGTATGTGTCAGCGTATGTATCTAATATACCGCATGCAATGCATCAAATGCCAATAATTTTACATCAGTAGTACAACTAAAGTGTTGACCATCCACATTAAAGAACAAATCAACAGGCACACATCCTTCTTTTTAAAACACTTAGTTAAAGTTGTAGGGATATTATTAAAGAAATGATCGTCAATATCGGCAAACTTAAAAATAAAAAACCCTATTAATATCTAGATTAGTGATGTGACGATTCCAATATTTTCCCGATTCCGATACAATTACCAATTCTGTTCTAAATTCCCGATTCAGATTCAGATACAATTACCAATCTCGATTCCGATTCTAAAATCGACTAATCACCTAAAAAAAGAAGAAATTTTAGCGAAAAGTCTTCATCTACTTTTAAATATAATTTTAGATATAATATTTTAGATATAATTTTCTTTTTACTTTGACAAACTTCTTAATGTTTTCTCTCTATGTATTCCATCCAAGATTTTGACAAACTCATTAAGTTTCCATCTATATTTTTCACTTGTGCTATGTTTTTCTATTTATCCACTCGTGCCATTTTTGGGTGTGCCATTTTTGGGTGTGCCATTTTTGGTGTGTCATTTTTGGGTGTGCCATTTTGGTTGTGCCATTTTTGGACGTGCCATTTTTGGATGCGTCATTTTTGGGTGTGTCATTTTTTCTTGTGCCATTTTTTGTTGTGCTATTTTCGGCTGTGACATTTTTTCCGGTGCCATTTTTACCTAAGTTCGTTATTATGATCTATAAATTTTAGGTTTACTGTTAGTTTAAAAACAATAAATATTTATCATTTCATCATTAGTACCAGCAATGGAAAATTAAATTTTAAACAAAAAGAAAAAAAAAAAAAATTTAAAGAATCGTTTTTGGAATCGATTCCGATATCCCCCCCCCCCCCCCCAAAAAAAAAAGTTTCGATTCTTCCGATTCCGATTACACTAATCCCAACACTAATCTAGATTCAACACACAAATCAATAACAGATTAGAACTCAACATAGAATACTTCATCTAAAAACACGCACGTAATAGATACTTATATAAACACACATAAAATCCATTGAGTTGCACTATTATTTAATTAGCATGGTCTTACGATTATGCTAAATACAGAAGACTTACATTAAAATATAATTGTAAAATAATTTGTAAAAATACGCAAATAATAAATTTCACAAAACATCACGGAACAAAAGCAAGAAACAAAACTAAAAAGCGAACAACACCGGGAAAAGAACAATTGAACTTTTACCGTCAACTTTGATTCGGCTACGTATTGAACGTGATCGATGTGGCGTTCAACTGTTTAAACGACTTCCGGTTTCAACAGCCTCCAGCTCATTCGAAATACAACACGTAAGTAATGGTATGCATCTTGTTTGATAATGGAATTTTGTTGCCGAAATATTAACACGAAAGAGTGAAAATATAAAAGTATATAAAAACATAATACAAATTTACTACAGGTAACACACTGTCATCTTTCTTGAAAGATTGAAAGCAGCATTCATCCGGTGTTTTTACCGGAGTCACCGACCTGAGCATTTCTATGTCCCGGCACACATTATATATAATAATATACACATACATACACACACATATACATACATTAGGAGAGTAGAAAGTTGACCTTGGGTTTACTTTCAGCAGCCTTGTAGCTCTCTCTTCTCTTATTTTGTCCGCTAGTCCTCAGATTCCATGAGTGATGTTTCTGACAAAGGGGGAAGAATTGCTGTTTTCTGTGTCAGAATCTATTCATCTAACACTTATTGTTGGATAGTGTTTGACCTTGAAGTATTTTTCTTTATTAGCTCATTACATCAAGTGGCTTCATGCCTTGTCTGGAGCGACTTCCATAAAAAAACATGCATACATGAATACATATGTACATACACATGCTAGATGGCTATGACTCGAAGAAGGTTCATGAGCTCTTTGAACGTCTTGCTTTTGGTGCGGCTGGAGGCAGTCATCTTTCTCAGCAGTTAAGCCTAAGAGAACCCCAGTGGGGGCTGATTAGTCAAAGATGACACTAACAGGTGGCAGATAGTAATGGTGAAATAGTACCAGTAGTGCAAAGTGACCTGACATAACTATATACTATATATAACACAGTATCTACGTTGCCTTATGTTATTCTCCCTTTTTCTATATATTATTATATGTGCCTACAGAGTGTTAGAAACAAATTGTACGGAAAGAAAAACTTCATATCTTGGCCAATAATTGAGGTATTTTCACAATTCAAAGTCCACTTCTTTAGGAGATTTTTTTTTTCGAATAGAGTTTACGCAATGACGCCTACCTCAGTCTAAAAGTGGGATCTAAACCTGGAGCCAGCGATTTTCACGATGTCCTTCGGTAGACACCTGAACACTAGTTTGACCTTGACAACTAGCTGGTCATTAGTGCTGCAGGCCGTACGGTTGGTATCTTTATCAACTGCGCGCCACACACATAATAGTCCATGGGGTTGCAATTAGGCTAGTAGGAGGGCAGATATTGGGGGTGATGAAGTCGTGGAAGTTCTCAGACAGAAACTTCCCGGGGGTGGACACGGCGTTGACTCATCTGCCACGCAGCCACCCATCTCATCTGAATTTAGTCTGAGTTCATTTTAGAATATGTGGGGTAGCATAAAGTATTATTCGCTGAAAACATTCAAAGACCATATCAGTTGGAAGAAACATGGTCTTCACGACGCACATGATTTTGTGCGGACTGTAGGCTAGTCATTTGTTGTTCTACGTATTCTGTCACTAATTATGAAAGCACCAGAGTATCCCTGGCTCAACTTGGTGTTTGACCTTGTTAAGTAGTTTCTTGTTTTTCATAACGTCGTTTTCTTTGGCTTTGGTGGTGAGTATTTGGCATTTGATACTCTGGTATGAAGAATTACAAATATCCTCGTTCAGCGCTTTATTTATTGTCGCCACTCCGGCACCAATCTCTGTCGCCAAGTTACACATCGACTTGCCTGAATCTTGCCGTAACAGTTTTTGCAGCTTCGCAACGAATTTCATTGTACGGAGACAGTTAGTCCGCCTGTTATGAACCTTCTTGCTAGTCATTACTTCCACATCTCTGTCGCAATTCTCCAACACACATCTCACGGCGTTCAAAGACAAACTGAGCTGCAGCTAGGATTTCCGAATTGTATAATCCGGCGCGAATCATCATCATGCAGATCACTCTTATTCCATATTCCGGTGCTTTCCAATCGTCTCTGGTTTCTAGCTCTCAAACCCACCAATACTACACGGAAGCAACTATCCGTTTACCGATATGTAATGCTTCAGATGGTTCTGAAATAAAAAGTGTAAAAAGGTATCAAATTTGTCGAAAACCTATTTAGTTACTCTCGACTTCTTGTTTGACAGCCACTGTGTTTGTTATTTAGATGTTAATTTACTTCGGAGTTCTAGACAATGTGCGTTGGAGCAGTGGTACGCGCCCCGGATACTGAGTCAAACATGACTATCGTACCGGGATTCGAAACGTGTGACTGGCAGGAATTGTCTCCTCCCATACTGACATTTGCAGGTTTTATAAATAATCATATATATATATATATATATATATATATATATATATATATATATATATATATATATATATATATGTGTGTGTGTGTGTGTGTGTGTGTGTGTGTGTGTGCGTGTGCGTGTGCGTGTGCGCGAGCGAGCGTGTGTGTGTGTGGGTGTGTGTGTGTGTGTGTGTGAAGTTAGTGTGAGAGAATCCCAGCAGAGTGCTCGATTATTAAGAAAAATAATAGCGTAATATTTATTTCTTAATGTTTGTATTACAGAAAATCAGAAAAACATCGGTACCGTCGGTTTCAAATCCGAACAAAAGTTAACTCTCTTCAGACATTGTTTATGTATGTCTCCCCGAAAGATGTCTTTCTCTCTCTCTCTCTCTCTCTCTCTCTCTCTCTATATATATATATATATATATATATATATATATATATATATATATATTAGGGTAGGTCGATTTTACACTTTTTTTTAAATATTAAAAAAAGGCACGTTCCGAAAGTTGTATATAGACCTATTAAATACTCATGCAAAAAATTAGATCAAAAACTTCAGCGGTTTTTTTAGCGTTTGGTATCAAAGATCGTAGCCAAGAATATACTGAAAATTCCTCGTTTTTGCAAGATTTGCTTGAATACTGGTGTGAAAACCAAATAAATTGTGCATTTAAAATCAGGGAATGTCCATTTATTTTATAAAAATGATATTAATTAAAGAAATCTTCAAATTGAAAATTTGCCCCCCCCCCCCTCATTTTCAGTATCTGCTTTTGTAAACTACCTTTTAACGTTATGAATTAAACAGTAATATTTGAATACCTAAAAAAATGATTTTTTTCTGTTATAAGTGAAAATATAACAAGCAAAGAAATAAGGAAAAACCTAACACTATTTTAATGGAGCTTAATATTGAGAGTCAAATTGCTCCATATAAGACCCCTTAGACAAAAATGCTGATCTCAATTTCTGACTCAAAACTTTGGCTGTAATGTGTTGATGCCTTGCTTCAAAACCATATACAGTTTGTGAAGCTTCTGTTATTAACTTAACTGCCCGTTCCACGCCCTGAGAATGCCAAAAATGCAGTATAATTTTAAATCTATTAATTGTGTCCAATGTGTGGCATTAAAATTAATAGGTGGTATTCTTTTTAATCTTTTTCTGGTTGACTCCTCACTCCTGAAAGAACAAATTAATTAATTGAATTATTAAAAAATTCCAATCTGTACTGCTTTAATAATTATGGTGAAATTAAATAAAATCTTTAAAAATCATTCTATAAATTGGAATAAATAATTGAGTCAGAGATATATGAATAAATATTACTTACCTAATGGCCAAAATTCTTTTTAAAGCTTCTTCTCTTACTTCAATCTCCTCAGATTTAACCATGGAATATAGAAAGTTTTCAGGCAGTAAACAAAATGTATTACCTTGTATATTTCTAAATGTGATATCTTAGATTTCCTGAGGCTGCTCCTTAATCCTCTGGATCATATTAAAAATGTGCACTTGCTGATTGTGGAATTTACTATTTCTTTTAATTTCAAACTAAGAAGTGGCATACACATTTACAATAAAATTTACTACATAGTGTAGTTTTGTTGTGTGCCTTTGTGGGTATGCACCACGAGTCCATAAACACATGAGCCTGATGGCCAAAGTTAACCATCTTGCTTGGTTTAAAGGACCAATTTTCCAGGAGGTATATCTAGAGTCAACCTTACCTCTAGAAATACCTACTGTGTATTCATAAAGGAGTCTTTGGTCAGAACTAAGATCATGTATTTCATCAATTTTAAAAATTGACTCTAGAGGATTGCTAATAGTGGAAAATGATATTTGGGGTAAATCATGGCAATCATTTGAGCATAATTTCCCCAGAGGGCCACTGAATGTTGTAGGGCCCTTTGCGCAACCATCTATGTTTTTAAAAAGGGCTCTGAAAGGTAGTTCATTATGATGCAAAGAGCAACCAATTGTGTGAAGATTTTTAAAAAGTTTTTTTTCTAAAATTGCAACCATTCCACCTCCGCAACCTGTGTTGGTATTAGTGTTGTCAACAAGTATAGCCTTGATACTGTTCTCACTGTGGAATTCATGCAAAACATCCACCACTTGATCTGCATGAACAGCACCTGTTGCACCACTATTAGGAAGAACTCTGTGACAGATATTTACTTTCACATGGTGTTTCTTTTGTAAAAGTTAAATGGTGTTCTGGTCCCTTAGTTTTTTTCATAATTCTCTGTCTATTTTCATCCACAATTTCCTTATACATCAATGTGTCCTTATCCATTCTCCCATCAACTCCAATACATATAATATTTTAGGTGGGGTAAAAACCCCTGGCTGTAATAGTTTTATTTGTCTACCTCCAACAAGGTAAGATGTGACACAAGGTCATGAAAGTGGGATTAGATAAGCCTGCGCTATAGAGGTGAGCACTCTGGCCATTAAAAAATTGACTGGGCAGCCCCGTCGGCATTCCCCCATTCCCCTGTAGGGGCGTCTCAGACAGTTAGCAATAAACTTACTCCTCCCCAAAGAGGGAAGGCAAAGCCTGGGAGGGTGCACCTCCTAGAATTGCACAGGACGGACAAGCCACAATAGACGGGCGTAAATCCAGACCCAAAGGCCCGGACGATACCGATTTATTTGGTGGGGTAAAAACCCCTGGCTGAACTAGATTTTATTTATCTACCTCCAACAAGGTAAGATTGACACAAGGTCAGGAAAGTGGGATGAGAAAGCCAGTGCTCGAGAGGTGAGCACTCTGGCAATTTAAAAATTGCCTGGGCAGCTCCGTCGGCATTCCCCGGTAGGGCCGCCTCAGACAGTAAGCAATAAACTTACTCCTCCCCAAAGAGGGAAGGCAAAACCTGGGAGGTGCACCTCCTAGAACTGCACAGGACGGACAAGCCCCAATAGACAGGCGTGAAACCAGACCCAAAGACCCGGACGATACCGGTTTATTTGGTGGGGTAAAAAACCCTGGCTGAACTAGTTTTTATTTATCTAACTCCCACAAGGTAAGGTGTGACAAAAAGTCGGGAAAATGGGATTAGATAAGCCAGCGCTCGACAATTCAATATATATTTGTGATAACAGAATCAACACGTGAATTCAAATTCGCTCGTTGAATTTTCAACCGGTGAATACCATAAAAAATATCCAATAAATAAAACGCCTATGTAAATAAATAATTATTTATATATAAAATTAAATATTATAGTGTTTTATTCCTTTTTAATTTGAATATGTACATTTAATTTCTTAAGAAAAGGAATAATAAACTTTAAAATATTTATTATTAAGTAATGTATTACTTTTTTTTGTTAAAACCCGGGTTTAATTTAAGGCGACACATCTGCCGGTGAAATCTAGGCTGTGAGAAAAAATCTCGATTTATTTGATCTTAAAGTTGCAATGCTCAAATAAATACAAAGTTTTGAAGAAAAATATTTCTTGTGGTAACTTTTGACATTATTTGCCAACTTTCTTCGAGTGCGATAATTTACAGTTTCAAAATCGACCTCCCCTAATATATATATATATATATATATATATATATATATATATATATATATATATATATATATATATATATCGTTTCACATGAATCCTGCTACACACTACAATACTCCATATGATAATATAGTTGTGTTTATGTTAGAATTTATACGAACATTTATTATCACTTTATTGTAATTAATCTTGGCTACTAAATTTAATTATAATAACAAACGTTTCACATAATTTATCAGCTGATTATTTAATAATTTACTACAAGCACTTTTTTGCGCAATTAACTATCAAAAATGCCACTAAACCGTGAAAAAAAATTACGAAAAAGGAAATCACTCAACTGTAAAATAATTATCTTGTTTGCTGGCCAAGTATTTATCACAAAGCTAACGATTTTCATCAAATCTATCTAATTTAGTTATACTTCAAAGAACCTTACGCTAACTCTAACCCTAACCCTAACCCTCACCCCATCATTTTAGGCCCGATTTCATCCTAATTGTCAGGAATTGTTACAAGTATGTATAAACTATGCATGGTCAAAAATTTGGTTTTCTTTCCAAAGAATAAACTATTCCCAAGCGAATATCCGTAAGATGCCATGGTTTGTTAGGGAGGGGGGAATCGCATGAAAAAACACAAAACTATAGATAAATAACTTTTCCTTTCAGAGTATCCTAACGAGGCAAAGAAAACAAAACCTCAAAGTTACATGGATAAAAGGTGAAGTAAATCTATGTTGTCATTGAAAGCTGTAGATATTACATTAGCTCAGTGGATAGCACTTTGGGTCAACCAAAGCTTATATATAACAACTTAGAAAGATTTTTTTTAAATTATGACATATTCATTATTAAGTATATATGTTCAAGATATTGGACATCAACAAAGTTTATAGTGTGCATATGTTTCTGAAATCAATTTATACGTCGCTTTATCAGCACAAATAAGAACAAAAATCGTCAACATTTCGCTAATAGACAGTAGTTAGTTCGACAGCAGAGCCCCAATAAATAAATAAATTATTATTATTATTATTATTATTATTATTATTATTATTATTATTATTATTATTATTGTTGTTGTTGTTATTATTATCATTATTATTATTATTATTATTATTATTATTATTATTATTATAATTATTATTATTATTGTTATTATTGTTATTATTATCATCATTATCATCATTATTATTATTATTATTATTATTATTATTATTATTATTTCATAGTAGTCTCAACTTTTGGATGTTTTTAGTTGGAGTTTTCTTTTTTTGAACATCAAGTCAATTCTCTTAATTTTAGACATTCAAGCTGTACCATAACACTTTCGTTGTTCCTAACAGGAAAGCCTTTTGTAGAATTGGAAAAGAAATTGTCTCGTCAATCTGTTTAAGCTATTTATGGTGGCTTTTCTTTATGGTTCCAAGCGTTCCACTTACAGCGGGAATCACCTTTACTTCTTTACATTTCCATTTTAGATCTTGATATTTATTGATTCATTCGTGTTCTTTCTTCTGTACTCTCGTATCGAAAGGCCAGGCTATATCAATGATTAAGCAAGTTCTCTTGTTTTTGTTTAGAAAGATTAAGTCGGGGTTGGAATGTTCAAAAATCATATCAGTCTGTATGCGCATGCCCCAAAGAAGTTTAACATTGTCAATTATTATTATTATTATTATTATTATTATTATTATTATTATTATTATTATTATTATTATTATTATTATGTGTACTTACTATGAGTTCTCACATAAGTCATAGTCAGTGATTGCTCACCGACAAAAAACAGTGGTGTTCCCTGGAGTCTGAGTGACAACGAGCCTCCCCAGAGTTCCAGTATTCTCCACCCCTTTTCGATTACAACAGCAAATGACTTTGCGGTATCGCAACAACCCCAACATTGATTACTGGGATTTGGGTGACAATAAGCATCCCCAACGTCCCAGCACTCTTTGCACTCTTCCAGTGGAGGTCTGATTAGTGCTGCCCCTTCTCGGTATTCCCATCCTTCTTTGCTCTCTACGAATATTTTGTGTGGTGTCAGCCAAGGCCGGTGCAATTTTTATTTATTTGGGGGGGGGGGGAAGAGCTTGTTTCTTGCAGTCGTTTTGTCCCTATGGTTTTTTTTCTTCTTCCTGTTGTAACTTCCATGTGACTGGTTACCGTTCGTAGCTTATATGGGTTGGTTTCCGCAGTCGAGGAATTTACTTAAGATTGCAGCTGTTTCGACTATTGCCGTCTTTTGTGTGGTCTCAGTGTTCCCCTTTGATTCCAATTTCTCCCAGTCTTTTCTGCAGGTTTTTTTTTCTGACTGTTCCTCGTGCTCCTACGATTATTGGTATTATATTGATTTTTTTCATGCTCCATATTCCTTTCAGTTCTCTGGCGAGTTCCGTGTATTTGCTTCGTGTTTCCGTTTCTTTGATTTTCACTCTGTGATCTTCTGGAACAGCAAAGCCAACGATTTGGCAAGATTTTTCCTTCTTATCAATTATTATAACATCCTTGCTTATATAAGTGTATCTATTTGTACATCCACATCCCACACGATTTTCCTTCTTGTTGACTATTATGACATCCTTGCTTATATAAGTGTATCTATTTGTACATCCACATCCCACACGATTTTGTGTCTTTCTTTTTCCAGTACTGTCTCTGGTTTATGTTTGTACTATTTGTCTGCGTATTCGAAATTCAATCGTTTGCATAGTTCCCAGTGTGCTGCTTTCCCCACGCAGTCGTGTCTGTTATTGCATTCTTTGGGGGCTAGTTTGCTGCATTCACTTATTATATGATTTACTGTTTCGTCTCTTTGTTCAAAAAGTCTGCATTTACTGTTTCCCTGGGTTTTATCTATTTTATATTTAATATAGTTTGTCCTAATCGCATTGTTCTATGTAGCCGTCAGTAAAGATTCCATTTCTCTGTTTAATTGTCTTTTCTTAGCCATGTCCAGCTATTTTCATTTGTTTCTTCTTTTGTAAGTCTCATGAAGCGTCCATGTAGTTGTTTTTCATCCTACTTTTCTTTTTCTTTGTGTTTCTTGTTTCGGTGCCTCCCAAGTTGTTCGTTGAGACGGTGTCTCTTGCTGCAGTGATTAGCCTTTTCGTATCTTGGGTTATATATTCCTCCAGCTGTTTGTGTGTCTTCCATATACTTACTTCTATACTTACCAGTCCTTTCCCCCCTTCGTTTCTTTTCATGTAGAGTCTGTCCGTATCATCTTTTGGATGCAGTGCGTTGTACATGGTCAAATATTTAAATATTATATACATACGTATACGTTTCATCCTTGCGGAATTATCAGTGTAGCGTTAATTATTATTATTATTATTATTATTATTATTATTATTATTATTATTATTATTATTATTATTATTATTATTATTATTATTATTATTTAAAAAAATAATTTCAAGAATATGACGCCTTGCCTGGAGATATGAACGATTTTGTCACTTAAATATTTTATTTTATGTAATTATTTTACTGGTGACAGTAGCGTTTGTTGCTTTTTGCTTCATACTAGCCGTCATAGTGCGGAGGTAAAACGCCAGACTATTGGCATCAATATCTAAGGTTCGATCATTGTCCAAGTTAGCCATGCTGATGACAGCTGTGAGCAAGAAACACGTGTCCATGGATGACTTTTATGTACGTATAAAGTTAATATATATATATATATATATATATATATATATATATATATATATATATATATATATATATATATATATATATATATATATTGGATTAACATGTCTTGTAAACCACCTACACTATACAGTGAGTCATGTTGGGGCGAAAATAAAGAAAAACAAAGAAAAGAGCAAACTTAAATATGGGAAAACTCACTAGTACGCCATTCTTATTCGTTTTATTCTTTGTGTATTTTTCTGATTATTTTGTAGTGTTGCAGAGACGATATTGACATAAAAATGTTGTTTGGCTCACGGCAAATGAAACGGATCGTAAAAAATACATCTCACAGAAATGTTTTTTGGGGGGGAAATGTGAAAAAATAAATAAATAAAAACATGATTATTGGGATATAAAATGGACATGACTTATATATATATATATATATATATATATATATATATATATATTATTTCATGTACCTACATAACATGTTATAATGAGATATAATATCTGTATGCATCAATTTTCAGTATTTACTTCAAAAGTGCTCGATACGTGAGTAGAGCTTGGTAGTTAGTTATGAAAATATATTTATGACAATATATATATATATATATATATATATATATATATATATATATATATATATATATATATATAAGTACAAATATTTCTACTGTTTGAATACATTTAAATTTGAAATTTTAAAACTGTTAAGAGACAAGTCAAATGCAGATTATTTGAAATAAAGATATTATTTATTTAAAATTTGAATTTTTGATCCATGCAAGAATCTTCATCAGGAAAATACAGACAAATTTTTTTATTCGTTTTTCTTAAGTAACATGTTATCACTTGGCCGTGGACTTCTGTTCTTGTTGACGTCTGGTTTGTAAAGTCCGAGTTCAGTGATGTTGTGCTCTGGTAAGCAAGTGTGCCTCAATAGCTGGGATTTTGTTTGTATTATATAGAGCTCTCTAAATCAAAATGTCATACAGAAATTACTCTATCCTTCACGGATTCAACACATTTAATATATATATATATATATATATATATATATATATATATATATATATATATATATATATATATATATATATATATATATTACTTTTATGTATGTAAAAAAATTAATATATATATATATATGTATATATATATATATATATATATATATATAAATAAGTGAAGCTATCATCATTCGTAAAAACTTTTTTCAACAATTGTTATTTTATTTTTTATCATTTTATAATTTTGTGATTTTATAAGGCGTCTAAAGCCTCGTGCGTGCGGCTGTCTTTACATTGTGCATCGTTATTTTGCTGTCATTAACGCTTCTTTACATTGTGCATCGTTGTTTTGCTGTCATTAACGCTTCCTTACATTGTGCATCGTTGTTTTGCCGTTATTAACGCTTCTTTATACTGGTAATATTTCTTTCGTAGTAATTAACGCTTTTGTACATTGTACATCGTTTTTTTTTGCTGTCATTAGCGCTCATTTACATTGTGCATCGTTTTTTTGTAGGCATAATCGCTCATTTACATTGTTCATCGTTGTTTTGTCTGTCATTAACAGTTCCTTAGATTGTGCATCGTTGTTTTGCTTTTATTAGCGCTTCTTTACATTGTGCATTGTTTTTATTGCTGTCATTAACGCTCATTTACATTGTGCATCGTTGTTTTGCTCTCATCAACGCTTCTTTACATTGTGCATCGTTCTTTTGTAGTCATTAGCGCTCATTTACATTGTGCATCATTGTTTTTCTGTCATTAGCGCTTATTAACATTTTGCATCGTTGTTTTTCTGTCATTAACGCTCATTTACATTGTGCATCGTTGTTTTTCTGTCATTAACGCTCATTTACATTGTGCATCATTGTTTTTCTGTCATTAGCGCTTATTAACATTTTGCATCGTTGTTTTTCTGTCATTAACGCTCATTTACATTGTGCATCGTTGTTTTTCTGTCATTAACGCTCATTTACATTGTGCATCATTGTTTTTCTGTCATTAGCGCTTATTAACATTTTGCATCGTTGTTTTTCTGTCATTAACGCTCATTTACATTGTGCATCGTTGTTTTTCTGTCATTAACGCTCATTTACATTGTGCATCATTGTTTTTCTGTCATTAGCGCTTATTAACATTTTGCATCGTTGTTTTTCTGTCATTAACGCTCATTTACATTGTGCATCGTTGTTTTTCTGTCATTAACGCTCATTTACATTGTGCATCATTGTTTTTCTGTCATTAGCGCTTATTAACATTTTGCATCGTTGTTTTTCTGTCATTAACGCTCATTTACATTGTGCATCGTTTTTTTGTAGGCATAATCGCTCGTTTACATTGTTCATCGTTGTTTTGTCTGTCATTAACAGTTCCTTAGATTGTTGTTTTGCTTTTATTAGCGTTTCTTTACATTGTGCATTGTTTTTATTGCTGTCATTAATGCTCATTTACATTGTGCATCGTTGGTTTCCTCTCATCAACGCTTCTTTACATTGTGCATCATTTTGTAGTCATTAGCGCTAATTTACATTGTGCATCATTGTTTTTGCTGTCATTAGCGCTTATTTACATTGTGCATCGTTGTTTTGCTGTCATTAGCGCTCATTTACATTGTGCATCGTTGTTTTACTGTCATTAATGCTTTTTCCTATGTTTCAATGCGAACAGCGACAATAGCTTTTGATATCTGCAACAATAATTGGGCGTGGATAAGCCCTAGCCGACGTTAAAAAGGCAGTTCTAATCAAAGAATCTGCTAGATGTTCCACTCCTGAGTCCATTACGAAAACATGGCTCGTTATGTCGACAACGTGAAAAGATTCCGGAAAAACAAATCACCAAGAACGAAACCATCAAGTGTTGCGATTTCTAAGGCTGTACATGATATGGATTTTATAAGTATTGATAATCAGCCCCAGTAAAGACCTGGACTATTAAGCAAGTTCATTTTCTCCGCATTTGTTCGCCATGACGTACCGAAATCCACGATGAATCCTTGGGGTCATAACTTCCGTGAAAGCTCCGCTGAAAATGCAACCGGACACAAAAGTTTGAGGATGGAATGGACAAGGAAATATTTGAAAATGGACATGAGTTGCATTCTTTCCACTGATGAGACCCAGGCTACCCAAGATAGATCTTACGGCTAGGAAAATGGTTCGGTGTATTTCGGAGATGATGGTCGCCATTGACTGAAACGTCAACAACAGGGTGTGGGATTCATGATATGGGCTCTTCCTCCCCAGCTACTCGTTCCTAACTCCTGGAGAGGAGTAAATAAATACTCGTTAAATAGTATTAATACTTATGGTCATTATTATTGTTTATAACGAACTACTAGAATAATTAAAATGTAATTTTAAAACAAAACTTAATACTAAAACTAAGGAATATTTTAACGTGTATTTTGCTTGATTAAACTATATAGGAAAATACTTCGGGCAGCGAACGTTTATTAACTGAGCTTCAGTATCATAATAGATAGTTTTCGGTGTATTACATAGCTATAATATAGAGAAATTGAGACGGCAAGTATTTAAGAGTTATAGCAAACGTAGGGGGTTTATTTACTGCCTCTGCAGTTAGAGGTTAGACACAAGGTCAGGTCAGGTTTTGAAAAGCCAGCGCACTAGGAGAAGTGAACTCTGGCTTACAGAAAATGACTGAGCAGCCCCGTTGCCATTCTCCGGTAGAGACGCCCGATGCGATTAACAATGAACTACCCTCTTCACAAAGAGAACGTAAAGCCTGGGAGGTTCGACCTCCTAGGACTGAACAGAACCATACCTCAGCTCGATGAAGCAAGGCGACTGTTGGACTGATTGTCAAGGACGTATACTCGACTGGTATGGACAATAACTTTTAAAGCTGTGTCAGGTAGGCATAGCAAAACCGGGGAACCGTCTGCAATACCACATAAACGACGTGAAATATGTGGTCAGCAAGGCAACAACATTCTAAGCTTAATAAAATAGCATTAAACGCAAATTTGTATATAACATCATCTATAGAATAAAGTGAAGCCGACTATTTCTCAAAAGCTTTTATCAGTAATTAAAAATCGCTATTTGATTCACGCTAGCCAATTGTTTTATATACTTGCACCATGTTATTTACAGAACAAATTGTATTTCGATTTAGTTTCTCTCAGATCTAGTTATTCCGGCTAAGAAGATTGTTAAAATGTAGACGATTTAATAATGACCTAAACATCAGCAGCAGATTGCGGCATTAATAAAGACTAATTTCTGCATTACGTTATCTTTTCCAGATTCCATATAAAAAATGTCTATGTTTTATATAAGCATTTATCATTTATTTCTCAGAATTACTTGTGTAGATAAAATAATTTTATTTCGTACAATTAATTAAAATGTCTTTTTAAAGGAATAATACAAGCGGATAATTATTAGTCATGAACAATGACTTTACAATGATGTACATAAAAACGCTCTTTTCTTGTTTGTTTTTTTTTAAATTCCTACTGACTTAACCTAGGCATTTCTTGCTGTGGCTGAGAAGGCCTATGCGGACCGTGCAGTCTCCGCCACAGATAAAGTAGAAGGGTGGATGAGGAAACTCACATGCTGTTGCCCTTTCTTTCCTCCTTCCGCGCTTTTCAGCGGCTTTTGTCTTCCATTTTGCTTCCCCGATATCAAGCTGTCGTTTGAGGGTTTGCTTTTTTCCATTCATCTCTGTCAGAGGCAAGGCTTTCCCACGATTATCTTAACAACAATTAGTGAATAATTATTTTAAACTTTAAATATCCTACTTTTATTTACAAAAACATAAATAAAAGACAAAAAATAAAGTAAAAATAAATCCCGGGCAACACCGTGCACGTATAGCTAGTTTTTTATTATTTAGTTTCCTTACATAAATCCGACGGTATGAGTTAAAATGGAAAAGCGGAAGACCTTAAACTCAACGTTTCGCCCAGCTGTTGCGTTGGCTTTATCAAGAGAGGAAAAGCTAAAAGTAGCAATGAACGAGAAGATCTGTAAATAGATCATCATCATCATCATCATCATCATCATCATCATCATCATCATCGTCGTCGTCATCGTCGTCGTCATCGTCGTCGTCGTCATCGTCGTCGTAGTCGTCATCGTCGTCGTCGTCGTCATGGTCTTTTTTTTTTATTATTTCACACCTGGTGGAGGAACCTCTCCCTGGTTTCTTTCCACCTTGTTTTATCCCTGGCTAGGCGTGGCCAAGTAGGACCTAGTTGACTATCGAGGTCGTCTCTCCACCGAGTTTTTGGTCTTCCTCTATGTCTTTTCCATTAAAATTGAATAGCGAAAGACCTTAAATCCAACGTTTCGCCCAGCTGTTGCATTGGCTGTATCAAGAGAGGAAAAGCTAAAAGTGGCAATGAACGAGAAGATCTGTAAATAGATCTATCTATCTATCTATCCATCATCATCGTTGTCGTCGTCGTCGTCGTCGTCGTCATCATCATCATCATCATCATCATCATCATCATCATCATCATCACCAGGGTCTTTCGTTTTTATTATTTTATTCCTTAAATTCAACGATTCGCCCAGCTGTTGCGTTGGAAAATATCTGTACATAACAGTTTAATTACTTCTAGTAGATACTGACATCCTTTGGCTGACCATTTTTATAAATATCAATCAAATTGAAAAGTAGAAATATGTGGAACTCTATAAATGATAAAATAGAAATGAAAACGTTTTCACAACTAACACTACATGTAGGTCTATACAGAAATAATTTGTTGTTAATTATTCTCGGGTGTCTACGTTGAATTTCAATGGAAGAGTAAATTCCCGCTTCCACAAATAATCTGTTTCAGCGGCCATGTTTAAAAAGCCTTTGCGGATATATCTGAAACATCAAGACATTTGATCGGATGTCCTACTGGTTTGGTAGACCGAGAGCAGGCTCGAAACGTTCCCTCAAATAATGGCGATAGAGGAGCGCACGTGGAGACTAATCAACTTACGGTGATGCCTGGTGTGGCGCGACATGGATAGACCCAAGCAGTTGATTAAGTCGTACGTGGCGTGACCAATCGTTTCACTCGTCTTCAAGACAATCATTTTTTGTTTTTACTATTGAAGACACCACTTATCACGGCTAAGAGCCACTCGAGGATAATGGTTATTGAGACGACAACGATAGCCAGCCAAACGAGGAGAAATAATGAGAGTACTAGCATTGACAAATCGTATGGACTGCGTTTGATCACTTTTGGTGCGGTCCATGATCAGAATTTGTTGACGTTGGATTTGAAACGAATCTGCCACAAAGACCAGCTTATTTAGACCGATTTTAGTCGCTACCGGCTAAATTCTTTCAAAGGATATGGCAATAGCCATCCGTTACGCTGCAATAGTGCGAGTTCCTCCTCTTACGCATCTCGGGCGTGATCGGGCAGACTATACCGCTGTAAAACTGTTCTCAACCGAACGAGAGTCCATTACTCTCGTGGATTCCGGATGCTCACAGACGCTTGTGGGCAAAGTCGTGTGTTGATGCTACAGGTAGAATGTGGGAGTATTAAAACTGCCACGTCAACATACGTCGACATCTTCATCAATGAAAGCCTTGTTACTGCGGTGACCGCCCGACGGCACTTTAAAAATTATGTGTTAGTCTATAAAGATCCGAAGCAACTGAGAGACGGAACTCTAAGTCTGCGGACAGGGTGAGCGTGGTCAGGTTCCGGAAATTCCTTGTGTAGTGCCCCGTCGACATATATTTTACCCTTAGTGTAGCAACTGCATTTATCAAGTGCCAAGCAAGTGCGCTAACCAAGTATTGGGACGATAACGTCAGGGATGCCAATCTTGGTAACACGTTGACTGAAACAAGAGTATTTATTTACCTCCTCTCCAGGAGGTTAGGCACAAGGCCAGTTTTATCTTACTCCCACAAGGTAAGATGTGACCCAAGGTCGGGTCGGGAAAGTGGGACTTGAAAAGCCAGCGCCCAAGAAGGTGAGCACTCTGGCCATTAAAAATTGCCTGGGCAGCCCCGTTGGCATTCCCTGGTAGGGGCGCCTCAAGCAGTAAGCAATAAACTTACTCCTCCCCAAAGAGGGAAGGCGAAGCCTGGGAAGGTGGACCTCCTAGAACTGCACAGGACAGATCAGACCCATAGACCGGCGGAAATCAAACTCCGAAGGCCAAGACAATACCGATCTATGAAGTGCAGTATCCATCGGAACAGATACTACACTTTGATCGTAGCCAAAAGGCGTTATTTAACCCCTACCCACAATAGGAAGATGTGACACAAGGTCGGAAAGTGGGATTTGAAAAGCCAGCGCTCGAGAAGGTGAGCACTCTGGCCATTAAAAATTGCCTGAGCAGCCCCGTCGGCATTCCCCGGTAGGGGCGCCTCAAACAGTAAGCAATAAACTTACTCCTCCCCAAAGAGGGAAGGCAAAGCCTGGGAGAGTTGACCTCCTAGAACTGCACAGGACCGACCCATAGACCGGCGTAAATTTTTTTTTTCTTTTTTTTTTTTACTTCTTTAAAAACAGAAACCACCACTTTATCAAGGCCGAGGCCACCCGTGGACAAGTGTTAATGTGATTTCTATTTATCCCCCTCCTCCCTCCAAGAGATTAGACACAAATGTCATGTGGGTTTGATGGAAGCGTTTTTCAGTGACTTGGACTTGAACCTGGCACACCCAGGTTCTCAGTCCGCGTCGATACCAACTAAGCCACTGTGCCATCTCCGTAAATCAAGCCGCGAAGGCCAAGACAATACCAGTTTATGGGGTGTAGTATCCATCGGAACAGATTCTACACTTTGATCTTAGCCAAAAGGCCAAGAGTAGGAGAATTGGATCTTGTCGGTGGAGAGTGATGCGTGAAGGGCAACAAAATGAAAGTCTGATTGGACGCAAATTTCGTGGCTAAGGAAGTGACAGAGAAGTCAATGAAAGTATCGTATAAGATGCCTGTATGTCGCGTCTAACAAATGATGCCAGGCATATTAATCTGTTCGAACTTGATGCACTGATTAAAGACGATAATCTCGCCCTTCAATAACAGGCACAATTGTTGCTTGATTCAGAATGTCTACATCAGCGGGTATCCGACATCCTAACAGGGAAGGCGCACGTAAACATAAAGTGGGCTGGTGAAGCGGCGTTCGGAAACACTACGATCTTTGCTGATGAATACGTATTGACGCTTTTAAAATCCTGCCAAAACCGAAAAGATGAACTCATGCGAGATATGCGCCCCATTTTAGGACGAACTTCCTCAACTGACGAAGATAATGCAAAAGATAGTGAGCGGCTAATCTACTTGGGTCAGGTTCAGCAAATGGTCGCTCCGATATCAGTCCTTCTACTTCTCATTGGTTGTCAGTTCGATCTTCACTAGTAACCTACGATTTCGACATTTTCTTATTTTTCAAACTACACGTTAGGTAAGGACGGACTCTTTTATAGAAGAGATGTGGCATTGCTCGGTCCGATTTCGGGATCATCACGTCCGCCACAGCGGCCATCCACCATAGCCAGGGTGTTCGCCTATTTCGTTATTGACGATGACGCAAACGTGTCGACACAAGTCGCATACCATATTTACGACTTGCCGTTTGAGAAGGGAAACGCAGTCGGGCCGTCGAGACGTAAGATGATAAATCTAAAACTAAAGGGGTGTCAGTTACGAAACTTAGGAAATTGTTTTATGGTAGGATAATTGGCCGCCCACTCCCTGATCCTCCCATAACCTTGGTGGAAATACTCAATTTAGTAAATTTCACTATTAACAAAAGTAAATTATGAAATTACAAGGCGCTAATAAATACAGACCAAATGTATTCCTAATCTTATAAGTAAGCCTGATGGCATGATTATGGATTCGAAGCGTATTTTATTAATATAAGAACATTTTCTTAATGTATCAGTTAGTTATAGCAAAACATAGATGGGCAGGTCACCTTTCGAGATGTACAGACAACAGGTGGACATATAGAGCGACAGAATGGACCCTGAGGCAATGGAAAAGTCCTAGAGGAAGGCCAAAAACCCTGTGGAGAGACGACCTCGATAGTCAATTAGGTCCTACTTGGCCACGCCTAGCCAGGGATAAAACAAAGTGGAAAGAAACCACCAGGAGTAAAATAAAAAAAGGACCCTGATTATATATATATATATATATATATATATATATATATATATATATATATATATATATATATATATATATATATATATATATATATATATATATATAAATTACATATATATATATATTAAATTCCCGAAACAGTTTTTCATGGTAAACAACTGATGATCCCTTAAAATAGTGTTAGAAACTAACTAATATAATAACTGTAAAAAATAAATTGACTTACATGAGTGATTTTCCACTGGAAGACTTGAGACTATAAGTTTTTTATATATATATATATATATATATATTTTTTTTTTTAATAGTTTTAATGGTTGAGAAACTTCCGAGACTATATATATATATATATATATATATATATATATATATATATATATATATATATATATATATATATATATATATATATATATATATATATATATGAGGGTAAATCTTTTTGTGAATAAAAACCTACCGTCAGATTTTTCATCATCACTAGCACTAGATGAGGTCACCTTGTGAGATGTACAGACAACAGGTGGACATATAGATCGACAGAATGGACCCTGAGGCAATGGAAAAGACCTAGAGGAAGGCCAAAAACCCTGTGGAGAAACAACCTCGATAGTCAACTAGGTCCTACTTGGCTATGCCTAGCCAGGGATAAAACAAAGTGGAAAGAAACCAAAGAGAGGTTCCTCCATCAGGAGTGAAATAAAAAAAAACATCATGATGATGATGATGAGGAGGAGGAGGAGGAGGAGTAGGAGGAGTATGAGGAGTTAGTCTTTATATACTAATGTTATTTCACCCATTCATTAAAAAAAAACAAAAAGGAGTTTATATATCGTAAAATAAATAAGTATTATTTTTTTGGTATAAAATAACATGAAAAAGGGTTGATAATATCCCTACATTAAATAGCCGGTCGCCTTCACAACAATGTACAATGTTCAACCTGTCGACGAACCTTTCGGAAAAATATCTCTTAATTATTATACTGATATAATTAATGAAAGCCATCTATTCAATTAAAAAAAAAATGACGCCATTTTGTTCATCGAGTCCAGGCACAGCACGAGAGGAGGAGGAGATAAGCCGTGTTTATGTCGTAAACGAATATATTGTTTCTACGAGAATATTAATAAGAAGAGACTACAAAATACAGTGATAATTATTTATTATGAAAAGACTTTTTTAAGAAATAATAAGAAAAAATTAGCAATTTTAAAGCGATCGAGACTAAGAATGAACTCGAATGAAAATGAGGCAAACATTTGTAAAAAAAAATAAGCTGAAGAAGGTCCGCAGAAAATTAGTATTACTGTATTGGTATGAAGGAGTAAATTACTTTGGAGAAAGCGTAATTTGTAAACTATATTTTTAAAATATTTGTTGAACAAATTATGGATGAACTTTGTAAATATTATTTTTAAAGATAATTTAAATAGCGTTTGGTTTTGTGGTGACCGACAAAAAGTTTGTCTTAACCTTAAAAGCTGTCTTAACCCGAATAAGTATTTTCAGAAAAAAACTGAACTGAAATAAAATATATTCGTGCCAATAGTATAGTGAGAAAAAGTAACGAAATAAATAGTTAGCTCAAACGGGGTACAATTTAAGTCTGGCCGTGAAAATTCTGCTGACATAAATTTATAGAGAAGTTAACATCAAAATCAACTCCACAAAATAAAAAAATAAAATAATATATACATATATATATATATATATATATATATATATATATATATATATATATATATATATATGTGTGTGTGTGTGTGTGTGTGTGTGTGTGTGTGTGTGTGTGAGTGTGTGTATGTGTAAATAGTAATAAATAATGAATGTGCCTTATCTTAACACAATTTTTTATGAAAAGATATCGATAAATTTATGTGTGCAAGATCTACCTTCGCAATTCGGTTAACTATTTGATCTATAAAGATATATATCTATCTATCTATATATATATATATATATATATATATATATATATATATATATATATATATATATATATATAGTAATCCAGGTGAAGTAAACATCCACAGGACAAAAATCCAAAAAATTTCAACTAGGCTTATTAAGAGTGCTCAATATCAAATAGAACGTTTGTATATAATTATTTTTATTTACACAGACATGCACATAATCTGCGACACTGCTATGTCGATGTTTTCGATCAACAGCTGTTAGAAACTGAGAACTCATCAGGAGAAAATAGAATTTAATCTTTCACTCTGATCATATTTGGAAAGAATGAAGTGGAAAAAGAAGCAAAAAGACACGAAATTCAAAATTTAAAATTAGACGGTCACATTGTCAGATTTGAAAAAGTCGAAAACGAGGAACAAACATTTTCTGTCATGTAATTTCGCTCTTTCAATTCATCCTATGATCAATGCTCTGAATATTTCGAATATTTTTAATTAATAAATCAATTCGCTGTCCTTCTTCTGAATCAAAAATCCTATTACTCGTGTTGAATTTTCGTAATAAAATCGTATGTATTTTTTCAAGAGACTTCTATATATAATGTTATAAAAGGCGCTGACGAAGGCGATTTCGTATCATCCTCGTAAATAATGACCAATAAAATGTTTCCATAAAGTCTTGGAAACGATCGTACGCCGAATGGTAGTTGGTTTTGAATTCTTGGAACAATGTTCAAATTAGTTTGATCTCAACAAACATTATATATATATATATATATATATATATATATATATATATATATATATATATATATATATATATATATATATATATATATATATATAACGTATTTGTAATATAGCAGGATAAATCCCAGCAGAGTGCTCGATTAATTGAGAATTAAAGTTAAAAAGTTAAAAATTATAAGCGTAATATTTATTTATTTTGGTACAGAAAAATTAGTACAACATTCGTATCGTCGGTTTCAAGCACAGAAGGACTTAGCCATCCGACTCTCTTCAGCTTCTGTTGTCATCTGTTTTGGAAATGTGAAGTCACGTGTCACTCTCGTTTGGACGCGTTATTTGCTTAGAGTGGTATGTATGTTTGTTCAAATTTAGTGTCAGAAAGGATTAATAAAGTTTGATAAAAAGGGTGGGGGTCAAAAGTAACAGTTGAGATTTAAACCGGAGAAGAGATATAAAAATATAAAAATATAAACATGTTACAATTATATATATATATATATATATATATATATATATATATATATATATATATATATATATATATATATATATATATATATATATATATTAAAATAGAGAGTTCATATTTTTCTTTTAAACCTCTTTTTTAAGAATTCATTAATAAATGAGGCTAAAAGCGTATAAAAGCAAGTTTAGATGCACTATTTATTAATAAAATAATATCAAAACAGATTTTTTTCTCTTTTTCTTTTTCATTTTTTACTTAGATCTTTTGACTGATAATTTCGCTAGATACCTAGCATCTTCAGAGTATGAGGAGAAGAAGTAATAGTTCCGTATGTTTGTAGCAGTCTGTAAGGATAGAAAATAGACGTGTTGTTGTCATAACGGTTCATTCACTTTTACAATAGGAGGTGGCGCGCATGCCTGCGAGATTTGTATTAAAATAGGAGAGGTCATAGTTTTTCTTTTAAAAATCTTTTTCTAAGAATTTAATAAAAAAAATGAAGCTAAAAGCTTATAAAAGCATGTTTAGATGCGATAATTATTAATAAAATGAAATCAGAACAGATTTTTTTCTCTTTTTCTGTTTCATTTGTTACTTTGATCTTTTGGCTAATAATTTCGCTAAATATCTAGCATCTAGAATTTCTGTTTAAAGATAACAGATGGATTAGATTTAACAGGGCTCTGTAGGCCTCTTTAATTTAAAAATTGTCCATTATCAATAATAGAGCGGGTTTTATTTACTCCTCCCCAGGAGTTAGGCACAAGGCCAGTTTTATCTTACTCCCACAAGTAAGATGTGACCCAAGATCGGGTCGAGAAAGTGGGGTTTGAAAAGCCAGCGCTCGAGAGGTGAGCACTCTGGCCATTTAAAAATTGCCTGGGCAGCCCCGTCGGCATTCCCCGGTAGGGGCGCCTCATACAGTAAGCTATAAACTTACTCCTCCCCAAAGAGGGGAGGCGAAGCCTGGGAGGGTGGACCTCCTAGAACTGCACAGGACAGGCGTGCAGTATCCATCGGAACAGATACTACACTATAGATAGAGCGGGTGTTTGGGAAATACCGGTACCATGGGATAGGCAGGAAGACTCCTACAACCGCGTCTCCTTCCTTCTTTCCCTCCTTTCTTTTTCTTTCTACCCTTCAACAATTACAAACCGACAATTATTCTAAACATTCAAATTTTCCGATGTGACCTATTTGCGTTCTGTCGGGTGTTGACAAATTTTAATTTATTTTTTTCACGAGTCCAGCTAGTTATTAATAATCTGACATGATTTTGTTTTAGATTTGTTTTAAATTTTAATAGTTACAGATAAAATGTTATACTTGTGTGTGTTTAAAATTATGTGGCAATTTTGATTCATTACGTCGTGAAAATATTCTTGAATATATTATTTGTTTTTTCGGCACTTCTGTAGTATATATGAAGCAGCAGATTTTCTGTCCTTCTACTGAAAATAAAGGGAGGTAATTCAACCGGAAGTGATTTTTTTACAACATAAAAAAAATGCAAGACTGATTTGTTTTTGGGTAGCAATTAACAATTTCTTTTTTTTATTATATGAAGTAAAAAAAATTTAAATAAAAAAAACCTAACCCTAAACCCTAACCCTAAACCCTAACCCTAAGAAATCAGGCGGTGTGCCTGTAAAAAATCTATTGTTTTTTGCGGCTGGTTCATTAAATTACCAATGTCTCGAAGATTAATCTCATTCAACTCCATTTTCTAAATACTAAATTCAACTTCCGGTGAATTCTGAATGAATCGTACTTGGAGAAAAAAAAACGGAACTCTTCAATTTCGATTTCTTAATCGGCAGCTGCTTCATATATACTACAGAAATGCCGTTTTTTTTTCTATCTAAACTTTTGATAATATTATTTGTTTCATGGTTCGGAATTTTTAGATAAGGATTGGTAATTTCTATTGTTTGAATAATTAAGACTACAAATCTCATCTTGGTTATTAGTTTTTCACAGTTGTCCGTTGATGTAGCACCCGATCTTCTTAAGGTGTATTTTTTAAGTTGCGAATCTTCCTGCAAAACTCAGGCACCCACACGGAACCCTCAAACGAACACCTCATTTAGTCCACAGAGGTAGAACTGTTCTCGCTCCCACGGCCATGGCCGAGCAAAAATGCTTATTAATTATAATGTCATTCTTAGATATTGGATTGAATCTGTCACAATTATAGAATTTCCCAATCAATATTGATATTTATGGTTTATATATTTATATAATGTATGAATATTTTTATATTTCTCATTTTCAAATGTCATCCAATAATAACTATATCCAACCTTAAATGAAGGTTTTGTCACTCATATATACTTTTTGTTTGTTCTTGTTCTTCTTTTTCTTCTTCTTCTTCTTCTTCTTCTTCTTCTTCTTCTTCTTTTTCTTCTTCTTTTTCTTCTTCTTCTTATTATTTCATAGTAGTTTCAACTTTTGCATGTTTTTAGTTGGAGTTTCCTTTTTTTTTGAACATCAAGTCAATTCCCTTGACCTTAGACATTCAACATGTACCTTAACACTTTCGCTGTTCTCAACAGGCAAGCCTTTTGCAGAATTGGAAAAGAAATTGTCTCGTCAATCTGTTTAAGCCATTTATGGTGTTTTTTCGTTATGGTTCCAAGCGCTCCAATTACAACAGGTATCACGTTTACTTCTTTGCATTTCCATAGTCTAACTAATTCTCATTTTTCGTCTTGATTATTATTTTCATTATCTTTTTATTATTATTTTGATTATTATTTTATTATTACTATTATTATTATTATTAGTAGTAGTAGTAGTAGTAGTAGTAGTAGTAGTAGTAGTAGTAGTAGTAGTAGTAGTAGTAGTATTTAGGGTTGCTTTATATACTACACTAACGTGACTCGTGTTCCAACGTACCCGGGAAAACTCCGTAACCCAAGAAACTTCTACTCCTAGGCCTTGACCACATATGACTATTTTTATTCTTACATGTTTAACTTTCTATTATTTTCAAATTATAAATAAAAGTAAGTACAACACAGACGCCACAATCTTAGTGTAAAACTCTAACGAGAAATAAAACAATCAATCTGTAAATCTAAAAGTTTCAAATCCAATAACAGTATTGTGTACGGTTCGCAGCCTCTCAAAGTCTTATTTAAAATCCTGGAAAACAAACAATGAAATTTAAGTATAACGTTAGTTATTTTTTTTTTAAATAGAATTTGTTAAAAAACAATCTGTTTATTCTATGCTAAAAAAGTAACTGGTTAAGTAAAACCACAGATTGGATAATAGATACATATTTACTCAAAGATAATAAGCTATCTAAAATTACTAATATGAATAATATCAAACATAGTTGTTTCTGTATAGAAAATATACACACAATAAAAAAACTGACATAATGATAAATAATTAATAATAAGGATTATGATAATGGTAATAACAATAATAATAATAATAATAATAATAATAATAATAATAATAATAATAATAATAATAATAATAATAATAATAATAATAATACTGACTACCATACAACGGCACAAAGGATAGCAGATCAAGCAAGACAGATACTCAAGAGAGGATGGTTCTCGGAGATGGAATTAACGGAAATTAAACAAAAGATAAATGGCGTGACAGATCAAGACACATCACTTGACGAAAACTCCCAGGAACAAAACGAGAAAAACATAAACACAGAGACTGAAGAAGGCGAAGACGACGAAACTATAGAACTATCTGAGCAAGAAGCAAGAGAAGTGGAAAACATCAAACGATTAATGTCCGAGAACAAAACAAAACTTCCATCCCTAAGGAACGAAGACTGGAAGAAGTTAAAAGTTGAAACAGAGAAAGTAAACAGAGTACTCACGTACATCCCAACAGACACTATCACAGATCTAAACAACTTGATATATGCGGGGGCAAAATCAATAAGTATGAAACTAAAAAGGGAAAAGAAGACTGACCAAAAGAATGGACAGACGAAATCTGGATGGGAGATCAGACTGGAAACCCAGATCACCAAACTTCAAAAGGAAGCTAAAACCGTGAATAAGGTTGAAGGAGAACAATAAACGATGGAAGAGCAGAAATCTGAATCGCAAGGAAAGACTAAATAAGAAACACGAAGAACTAAAACAAAAGATAGCAGCAAAAGAAGGAAGATTGAGACGATACAGATACAAATCGGAACAGTACAAACAGGACCTTTGAAAACAATGAAAGCCAGTTTTACCAAAACGTAAACGGAGAAAGAACAACAACAGAACAACCGGACCCGACACAAACAAAACATTTCTGGAGCAAGATATGGGAAAATGCTGAAGATCATAACAAAAATGCTAAATGGCTGAAAGACATGAAAGATAAACTTCTAGAAATTGTAGAAGGAACGGAAACAGAAATTAATGAAGAAACTATTAAGACAACACTAAAGAAAATGGCAAACTGGAAAGCACCAGGTCACGATGGAATACATGCGTACTGGTTCAAAAGATTCACGACCCTACATGAAAGGCTAGCACAGAAACTGAGAGTATATATCCATAAAACAGATGTACCAGAGTGGATGACCAAAGGAAGGACAACGCTCATACAAAAAGATGCTAAGAAGGGAACGACCCCAAGCAATTACAGACCAATAACCTGTTTACCGACAATGTGGAAAATCTTAACGGCACAACTTAGAGAGCAAATTTACCATTCCCTGAACAGTCGTGGACTACTTCCCGAGGAACAAAAAGGATGCCAGAAAGGGAAAAGAGTGACGCATGATCTGTTATACATAGATCAAAAGATCCTGAAAGAAGTTAAAAGCAAGAAAAAGAACATATCTATGGCATGGATTGACTACAAGAAAGCGTACGACAGAATCCCTCAAGCATGGATAATTGAATGTTTAAAAATGTATAAGATACCCAACAGGATTAAAATTTCATCAAGAAAGCAATGGAAACATGGAGATTAGAACTGACAGCTGGAGGACAATACTTAACGGAGATAAAATAAAGAGAGGCATTTTCCAAGGACACTCCCTATCACCACTACTGTTTATCATAGCCATGATGCCACTCAACTACATACTCAGGAAATGTGATGCCGGATACAAGTTCACAGGCAGAGAACAACGAATAAACCATGTCTTGTACATGGACGACCTGAAGCTATTTGCAAAAAGCAAAAAGGAACTGGAAAAGCTGATAAATACGACCAGAATCTTCAGTCAGGACATTCCGCATTCGAGGATTTTCCTTAAGATTGCAGCTGTTTTGATCATTGCCGTCCTTTGTATGGTTTCGATAGTTCCTTTGATTCCAATTTCTCCAAATCTTTTCTCCATGTTTTTGGGCATTGTTCCTAGTGCTCATACGATTATTGGTATTATTCTAACTTTCTTCATGCTCCATATTCCTTTCAGTTCTCTGGCTAGTTCTGTGTATTTACTTCGTTTTTCCGTGTCTTTGATCTTCACTCTGTGGTCTGCTGGAACGGCGAAGTCTACGATTTTACAAGATTTTTCCTTTTTGTCTATTATAATAACATCAGGTCTCCTTGCTTGTATGAGTTTATCTGTTTGTATATCCATATCCCAGAGGATTTTGTGTTTTTCGTTTTCCAGTACTGTTTCTGGTTTATGTTTGTACCATTTGTCTGCATATTCGAAATTCAATTGTTTGCACAGTTCCCTGTGTATTACTTTCCCAACACAATCATGTCTGTTCTTGTATTCTTTTTGAGCAAGTTTGCTACATTCACTTATTATATGATTTACTGTTTCGTCTCTTTGTCCACACAGTCTGCATTTATTGTTTTCCTGGGTTTTATCTATTTTAGCTTTAATGTAGTTTGTCCTAATCGCATTGTTCTGTGCAGTCATCAGTACAGATTCCGTTTCTTATTTTCATGTGTCTGTTTCTTTGCCATGCTCAGCTATTTTCGTCGATTTCTTCTCTTGTCACTCTTCTGAAGCGTCCATGTAGTGGTTTTTCTACCCATTATATTTTCTTGTTTTGTTTCTAGTTTCGATGCCTCTCAAGTTGTTCGTTTGGGACGGTTTCTCTTGCTGCGGTGATTAGTCTTTCCGTGTTCTGAGTTATGTATTTCTTCAGATATTTTTTATGTCTTCCACACAATCTCCTATACTTACCAGTCCTCTCCCCCCCCCTTCGTTTCTTTTCATGTAGAGTCTGTTCTTATCGTCTTTTGGGTTTAGTGCGTTATGATTATTATTATTATTATTATTATTATTATTATTATTATTATTATTATTATTATTATTATTATTATTATTATTGTTATTACCATTATCATAATCCTTATTATTAATTATTTATCATTATGTCAGTTTTTTTATTGTGTGTATATTTTCTATACAGAAACAACTATGTTTGATATTATTCATATTAGTAATTTTAGATAGCTTATTATCTTTGAGTAAATATGTATCTATTATCCAATCTGTGGTTTTACTTCACGTTTATAGGATGGATTAAACCAAGTTATATTACGTTTACTGTTATTTTTATATATATTCCTATTATTATATGTTACTGTATTGTTGTTTCCGCTGTTTTATATGTTTTCTTGATTTTGGTTAAATATATTCATATTACTGGAGTTTGTGAATATATAGAGAGAGACATCAGCATTCGATTTGCTACGAGGCTTGGCATCCTCAATCCTCATAAACAAAACAATGGAGGCTACGCATTTCAGTTCTGGTTTTAGAAATAGCTTTATTAAACACTAAGATTTTAGAGTAATAATTAATAATGAAACTAATTTACTGATTTTTTTTGGGGGGGCGGGGGCTTCGGGGTTTTTCTCTACTACGGAGTTTCGATCTACTAGCAGAAATTATTTACGGTTAGTTTCGTAAATATCAGCTCTGGGGTCGCCATTGGTAAGTGTCTTCTTGAGTGTGATTATCTTATTGGGGGTTGGAAATGTTTCTTTTTCTTTTTTCTGAAGTGGTCACCTTTTTCTCTAAGTGAGTGTTTTCCCTTTATATACTTCAATTTGCCGAATTTTTATCTGAACTAAATCTGGCCTTTCACCGTGTTTTTCCTCCTCCGGCGTTTTTGTGATGACATGCTTTTTCACTATTCAACAATATATACTTCTAGATTGACAAAATTAGACAAATAAAAGATACACTTATCGGATTTTTGCCATGAAACGTGCGTAAGGGATAGAAATGAATATTAAATTTGAATAATTTACTTTTGTGTGTAAAATGAAAGATCTAAAAAAAAACCTCATCGAAGTACAAAAATAAAGAAGTTGTTAAAACCAATGAAAATTATGGTTTGGGAGTAATTCTTCATGGTCTATGGAATGTAAATATAAGATATATATGCTCTGAATCCTGTAATACAGCTTCATTGAGCTTGCAATTGGATACATTTCAGATATTATAAGGACTATACGTTTTCTAATATATATCATTTGTTAACACTAATATATATATATATATATATATATATATATATATATATATATATTGTATCATAATTTTTATTTCTCTTTTACTATATTGGCAAATGAAAACAAGCTGTAAGTGAGATGGACAGAGAGACAGAGAGAAGTAAAGAGACGGAAAGTGAGATAGTATATTATCAAAGTAATCAAAATACATAATTTTTCTGTGAAAACGTTTAAATCCCAAAAGAGTTCAAAGTTATATTATTAGTATACAAGAAACCATTTCAGCAAACACATTCACTAGTTGTTAGTTCTCGTCAATATTCTTTAAAAAAAAATGACGCACGCTTTGACAATGTAATGTAAATACTTTCTCTCCGTTTCTCAAGTTCCTCGTTTAACTATTTGTGTCCTTTGATGTCTTTAAATGGAAAAGAACATACAATTTTGCTTAAAGGATTGCGCCAAAAAGAATACCAAATAAATGGGCGGACCCAACGGCACCATTTCAAATGTTAGTGTTTATTGACTCATTTTGAAGTTTGAAATTTTAGATCTACGATTAATTAAACATAAACTTATGATGTAAGGTTTCAACTATATTTGTGTTGCTGAGTTAGCAAGACAAATGAGAAACGGCATGACTTATTTTTCAGTTTCTTTTACCAAAGTTTGTCTGGGAAGTTTTCTATTTCAAGGATTACTTGTTTCTTTTATCCTTTTCCTCTTATTGTTTAAAACTTTTACTGCATCTATGAATATTCTAACGTTTCCTTTTCCTATGCATATTTGTACTTTTTTATGAATATTTTTACTTTTCTATGAATACTTGACGTTTCCTATAAAAAATACTTTTCCTATCAATATCTTTACTTTTCCTATGAATACTTGACTTTTCCTATAAAAGATTACTTTTCCTATCAATATCTTTACTTTTTTATGAATACCATTACTTGTCCTATGAATACTTGACTTTTCCTATAAACGATTACTTTTCCTATCAATATCTTTACTTTTCCTATGAATACCATTACTTTTCCTATGAATACTTTGACTTTTTCTTATGAATACCATTACTTTTCTTATGAATACATTTATCTTTTCCTATGAATACCATTACTTTTCTTATGAATACCATTACTTTTCCTATAAATACTTTTACTTTTCATGAAAACTTTAATGTTTCTTGAATACTTTTCATTTTCTTAATAATACTCTTACCTTTCGTAAGAATATTCTTACTTTTCCTATGAATACTTTTACTTTACCCATGAATACTTTTACTTTTTCTATAAATACATTTACTTTTCCTATGAATACCATTAATTTTCCTATGAAAACTTTTACGTTTCATGAAAACTTTTATGTTCCTTGAATAATATTCCTTTTGTTATTAATACTCTTACATTTCGTAAGAATATTCTTACTTTTCCTATGAATACTTTTCTTTTATGTGATGACTTTTACTAATTAATGTCAATACCCATCTCTTCGGTAAGTGAGGCAGACTGGACGAACTTTGCAAAAAGTTCGTCTCATTACTGATGTCTCACGTTTAGACGTGCAAGACACGTAATGTTGGGAGTGGCATTAAAGTAACTCAAATATGCCTACTGATAAATTATTTCTCATTTGTAAAAAAATATATAATGTTAAATACAAAAATGGTTGACATAATGTTAAACAAATCCTTAAAATGAAAAATATACAAAACTACTCAAACTAGGGTACCTTTTGCCTTTTGGCTAAGATCAAAGTGTAGTATCTGTTCTGATGGATACTGCACCTCATAGACTGGTATTGTCTTGGCCTTCGGGGCTTGACTTACACCGGTCTATGGGTTTGTCCTGTGCAGTTCTAGGAGGTCCACCCTCCCAGGCTTCGCCTCCCCTCTTTGGGGAGGAGTAAGTTTATTGCTTACTGTCTGAGGCGCCTTTACCGGGGAATGCCGACGGGGCTGCCCAGGCAATTTTTAAATGGCCAGAGTGCCAACCTCTCGAGCGCTGGCTTATCTAATCCCACTTTCCCGACCTTGTGTCACATCTATCTTTGTGGGAGGTAGATAAATAAAACTAGGGTACCTTTGGCCTTTTGGCTAAGATCAAAGTGTAGTATCTGTTCTGATGGATACTGCACCTCATAGACTGGTATTGTCTTGGCCTTCGGGACTTGATTTACGCCGGTCTATGGGTCTGTCCTATGCAGTTCTAGGAGGTGCACCCTCCCAGGCTTTGCCTCCCCTCTTTGGGGAGGAGTAAGTTTATTGCTTATTGTCTGAGGCGCCCCTACCGGAGAATGCCGACGGGGCTGCCTAGGCTATTTTTAAATGGCCAGAGTGCTCACCTCTCGGACGCTGGCTTTTCAAACCCCACTTTCTCGACCCGACCTTCGGTCACATCTTACTTGTGGGAGTAAGATAAAAACTGACCTTGTGCCTAACTCCTTGAGAGGAATAAATCAATACCCAAACTAGGGTAGTGGGGTTAGAGGAGGCTAAACAAAAAACAACATTTGTCCGTTTTGTTTTCGTTTATAATTTTTCGAATTAATTGTTTACAAAAAATTAGTACCGCAAAAATTCAAGATAAACACAGATTCATAATTGTAAATATCAATCTAGTGTGTTTTCTTTCTTACAGCATCATTGTCGTTTATCCGGCTGGCTATAATCTAGTCTACTCCTTTCTATCGTGCGTTTGCGATTTTTGCACGCGACACTTATATCGACTAAGATCAAAGTGCAGTATTTGTTCTGTCCAAGACTGAGGTAATTTTAAAGTTTGTCCCATCTTGAGTGCCCTCGTTTTGTGAGCTGGATTTTCTTACATTAAAACCTGACCTTGTGTCTAAATTCGCAATCATCGCGAAGGGAGCACGTGATTAAGCACTCTACGTGCAGTGAACATTAACTCCGCTCTCTTTTGCTGAAGCTTTTTCATCAACAAATTCAAATTTTCAAACAATAGAATAAGGATCTTATAGAACCATACCTTCCGAAAGGTTACTTAAAATCTATATCATGCACCAGAAAAAGGTCTACGCGGACACCACAAGAAACTATTTCACCGCCGATTTCGATTGAACCGGAAGAGTGACACCTTCTCAATCAGGATCACTGGAACTTGAAATAGTCTCGCAAGAGGTAATAAATGCGCCAGCAACGCAGCAGTTCAAGGTGAATTTGGACAGGTGCTGGGCTACTGTATCCTCTCATGTGTAAAGTTCTACCACCCTTTCCTTACATGGCAACTGAAACATATTTGTTTTATTCTTTTGCCAAATGAATTGAATTTTTAAAAATCAGCAAGGGAAATAATTCATATTCTGTGTAAATTTATATAACCCTTTGCTTACATGGCAACTGGAAACTGCTTGTTTTATTTTATTGCCAAATGAATTGAATAAGAAAAAAATCAGCAAGGGGAATAATTCATATCCTGTGTAAATTTCTACCACCCTTTCCTTACATGGCAACTGAAACATGCTTGTTTTATTTGTTGACAAATTAATTGAATTGAATTTTTTTCAAATTTAATTAAATTTTTCCCCTTTTCCCTTTTCTTAGCGCCATCTTTCTTTTCTTCCTTTTCTTTTTATTTCTCTTGTTTACTTTCTCTTTTACTTCCTTATTCGTGTGAAATGTAATCTTAAATGTAAATACATATTTTCGCCTGACTTTGCATATGTGAAAAAGGTAAACATAATACCGAAATGGGTAAACGGTATCATTGGCGACATAATTTATTTTAAAAGAAATTAAGTTGGGAAATTAGTCAAAAGAAAATTATGTTGGTTTACCTACTAATTTGTGACCTATTTGCGTCAAGAATAATTATATTTAATATTTAATAGGAAATATAAGCGTGAGAAGTTACCGTTAATATTGGTTATGACTAAAGGGGTCAGGCATTACTTATACCCTACTTACCGCATACCTTACTTCCGAAACTAAAAACATAGCTGATAGCTATACTCACACACAATATTTACGGTAACATCACGGGTGTATAGTTCCTATTTAACATTAATTTTTAACGCAAATACGTTAAAGATGAGTATTGATTTACTCCTCTCCAGGAGTTAGGCACAAGGTCAGTTTTTATCTTACTCCCACAAGTAAGATGTGACCCAAGGTCGGGTCGGGAAAGTGGGGTTTAAAAATTGCCTGGGCAGCCCCGTCGGCATTCCCGGTAGGGGCGCCTCAGACAGTAAGCAATAAACTTACTCCTCCCCAAAGAGAGAAGGCGAAGCCTGTGAGGGTGGACCTCCTAGAACTGCACAGGACAGACCCATAGACCGGCGTAAATCAAGCCCCGAAGGCCAAGACAACACCCGTCTATAGGGTGCAGTATCCATCGGAACAGATACTACACTTTGATCTTAGCCAAAAGGCCAAAAACGTTAAAAATGAGTAGATAAAGCAAAATGAATTGTTTTTGATTAATTTCCCAACTGTATTTCTTTTTGTTATGGTGCCGTACCTGTACGAAGAACAAATGGACTCGTCCATCCATAATAAAATGCGAGAAGCATTTCAACTCACAGTCTTCTTCCACCCCAGTTCTATACTGGCAATCCAGAATACCAATTTTTGTATATATATTCTTTTTCTTCAATAATATATCTTTGTTCCTGTAACACCGTGTTTCCGTGTCTTTATTTCAGCCCCTAACAGGGTCACAACAAACTGGCGATGAGGCAATTCGAACTGACGTGGTCGCCAACTAACGGTCGACAAAGTACCCACACTTATACGGGAAACCACAACGAAACTATCGACGAGTTACAAAAAAACAAAAAAAACAACAAAGTATTTTGCCGGAACCTTCGAAAAATTTTTTTAAAAGGAACAAAACTCGATGAAATCGAATACACATTGTCTAGTTCTGAAAACAATTTATCGGTGAAGAAAAAAAAACACGATACACCAAATTGATTATTTTCTTAATTGAAAAAAAGGGTCAGTTTTTTTTCTCTCTCTCCCTACATTGTTATTCCGACTCTGTTAGAATATGTTACAAATAAGGGAATATATGATTTTATTTCCACCGAAAAGAAAAAAATTGTGAAACAGTATTTTTTTCTTTCTAAAACTAAAACGCGTAAAGCGTAGTAAAGAAAAAGGTTTCATAATCTTTTCACAACTAAGATGGCGTCTAACAAGTGCTAATCTAAGGAAAAGACCTTCTTACAAAGCCATACTAAAAAAGAAAATATTCATTTTCTAAAAAATAAAAAATAAAAATAAAAATAAATATAGAAGACCTTAAGTCAATCATCGCGGAATTAACCAGATTTCAAATCTCCCAACATCAACAGGCTGAGTAGAAATTTCAAAAGGTTTTACTCGAGCAAAATGAAAAACAACAACAAAAACAACAACAGCAAACTGAAGAAAAGTTTCAAAAGCTTCTCCTCGAGCAAAACAAAGATGTGTCAGCAAAAGAGAAAAAAATGACGACAGATTGGAAACACTTATGCAAACAATATCGCGTAGAGATCTAGGGGATAAAAGTGACAACGCGTTTTCGCAGAACGCCGTGTGGAACGCCATCAATAATTTCACATATTCGGAAGAAAATACGTTCGCAACATATTTTCGAAGATATGAAGATTTATATAGAATTGACTGCGAAAGTTGGGCTGACTAAACTTTTTTGAGTTACCTACTTCCTAAGTAACAGGCGAACCTTTTGTTCGCCTGTTACTTATGAAGTAGGTAACACGGAACATACGAAATTCGTGAATTTCATTTTGCCTCGGAAAACTAGCGATTTAACTTTTATAGAAGTGGTAAAATTATTAACGGAATTGTTCAGTCCCAAGACCACGTTATTTCACAAACGCTGGAAGTGCATAAACCTGGTAAAAAAAAAGACGAGGAAGATTACGCTACTTTTGCATCGATAGTAAACAAACATTGTGACAACTTTAAACTAGCTGAATTGAGTGCCGATAATTTCAAGTGTTTGATTTTCGTACGAGGGTTAGTCTCAGGAAATGACACGGAGATAAGGTGTAGAGTCCTAAATAAATTAGAGAATGAACCAAGCCTTACACTGCAAAAGTTGACCAAGGACTGGCAAAGATGTATCAATGTAAAACAGGACTCAAAAGACATTGAATTATCGGGCATTGCGCATATAAAAAAAGTACATAAAAACAAAAGTTCAACCTTATAAAAAAATAAGTCAAAACAGAAATAGTGATTTTTATGCAGCAAAGACAAGTCAACCAGGTAAAAAGACAAATAAATGGCCACCGAGTCCTTGTTCACGCTGTGGTAGCCCACATTGGTACAATGACTGTCCTTTCCGTTTTAAGTCCTGTATGAATTGCAAAAAGGTCGGACATAAAAGTTCGCACTACAGAACAGGTAGAGGAAAGAAAACACGGGTTCAAGCCACTAGGACAAAGAATAAAAAATGCATGAACATAAGAAAATTTGTACAGGTGAAAATCCTGGATAAAAACATAACATTAAAATTGGATTCGGGTTCAGATGTCTCCATAATACATTTACATACGTGGAGAATCTTAAGTAAACCCACTTTATTAAGAACAAACAGACTGGGAAAAGAATTAAATTTGAAGGAGAATTAATCACAAATGTGTCCCTAAAGAGAAATACTAAAAAACTAAAATTACTGGTGCTGAAGGATTCAAATGATCTTTTCAGTTCGGACTGGATGCAGGCATAGGAAATTGCCAATAAATACATTTTGTAAAAAAATAAATAGTCGAGCAACGGAATCGGAAAAACTGCAATGAGAATTTTAAAAATCTTTTCCCGTGGTTTTTTTCTGGCGGTTTGGGGCGCTGCACTAAGATGGCCGCCAAATTTCAATTTAAAGAAAATGTACAGCCGGTATTTAAAAAAGAAAGAAAAGTACCCTTCGCCTCGATAGAAAAATAAACGAGGAACTAGACCGACTTGTAGAGACTGGTATTTTATGAAAAGTACAACACAGTCAGTGGGCAGCACCCACGGTTTATGTAAAGAAAAAATCTAATGCGATTCGCGTATGTGCAGACTTTTCAACGGGTTTGAATACAGCTCTAGAAGACTATCACTACCCACTGCACAGCCCCGAGTAAGTGTTCTCAAGTTTAAATGGAGGAAGATTTTTTTCTAAAATAGACCTAAGTGGGGCATACCTTCAAATACCGGTGGATGAGGATAGTTCGAAGCTGTTATGTATACACACACATCGTGGTTTATATGAATTCGAAAGGTTAGCCTTCGGAGTGAAAGTCGCGCCAGCCATTTACCAACAAGTAATGGATACAATGCTGGGCGGACTGGATTTTGCGATAGCGTATACTGATGACATTTTGATTAACAGCAAAGACATCGAACAACACCAGAAACATGTAAATCAAGTGTTTGCGAGAATCCAAGATTATGGGTTCAAAGTAAAAGAAGAAAAATGTGATTTTTTTCCTGGAGGAAATAAAATACCTGGGTCATGTTATCGACAAGGACGGCAGAAGGCCGTACCAAGAAAGGGCTACCGCGATAAAAAAAAAAAAAAAACATGCCGGCGCCAGAACGTCACGGCATTACAGAGTTTCTTGGGTCTAGCAAATTACTACCAGACCTTTATCCCAGAAATGCATAATTTGCGCGCTCCATTAAATGAGTCATTAAAAAAGATAAAGCCTGGGTGTGGACACCTGAATGCCAGGATGCGTTTAATAAAATTAAATAAATTATTTCTAACACATTACAACCCAGAATTGGACATAATCGTGGCTAGCGACGCTAGTTCATATGGTTTAGGAGCGTGTATCCTACATATAATGCCGAATGGGACCCATAAACCCATTGCACATGCATCTAGGACCTTGATCCAGGCGGAAAAAAACAGTATTCTCAAATCGAGACAGAGACCCTAGCAATAATATTTGCGGTTACAAAGTATCACCGATAAATACATGGTAGACGATTTACTTTGCAGTAATGACAATTTATGGATCTGAAAAAAGGCCTACCGATATATACGGCTAATAGGCTACAAAGATGGGGAACTATCTTATTAAATTACAACTTCAAAATGCAGCATTTGCCTTCAAATAAAATCTATCATGCAGATGGGTTGTCGAGACTACTGCCAAAACAGAGAGAGAGACTCTAGAAAACAATGATCGCGTCCTTTCAAACAGAAGGAGATTTTAAAGAGATTTTGTGCAACGCAGTGAGAGAGCTCCCGGTGACGCTATACGAGATAAAAACGAAGCCCACGAGGATGAATTTATCACCAGCACAAAAATGAAAATGGTAGATAAGGATGTACATGTGGCAAAGAGTTTCTTACTCTGTGATGAGGTACTCATGCACAACGAAAGGGTGGTCACCCCAGAAAAAACTACGAAAGAAAATTCTAAAAGATTTTCATGTTGGCCATCCAGGTATAAGCAGGATGAAGGATTTAATGAGGAGTTTTGTGTACTGGCCAGGTATGGATGATGACAGTGAAAAAGAAGTAAAGCTGTGTAAAGGCTGTGCCTTGGCGGCAAAAGCACCGCATATAAAACATAGCTCATGGCCAAAGACCGACCGTCTGTGGGAAAGAATCCACGTAGATTTTGCGGGACCACTGGAAGGTTTTTACTACTTAATCGTAGTCGACAATTTTTTGAAGTGGCCCGAGGTACTACGTTGCAAGAGTCCCACGTCGGAGGTAACGATAGGATTCCTACATGAACTATTCGCCCGTTTTGGGGTATTGGATTGTCTGGTGAGTGATAATGGGACGCAGTTCACGTCATCAGATTTTGAGGAGTTCTGCGCGACGTTTCAAATCAGACATATAACGACTCCCCCACATCATCCTAGGTCAAACGGTCAGTCGGAAAGTTTTGTAGACACGTTAAAGAGAGCACTAAAAAACGCTGGTGATACTCCTAAGGAGAAGGCTTGGCAACAATTCTTGATGCGGCGAAAACTGCAAAACTAAATTCAGACAGAGAACATTTAAGTAAAATACATATATAAAATTTTTTAAAAACAAACAAACCATAGTTAATCAACTGTTCTTAATTAGATGTTTATTTTATTTATTTTTTTGTCAAAAGAACCATTGTTTCAAAACATGATTTTTTTTATATAACAAACAACGAAACCACTGTTTTTAACCAATTTCTTGTTCGGTTTCTTTTTCCATTTTTTGTTTCAATCTTTTTTTTTCTTTTTAACATTTTCTGGTTTAGGGTTAGCCTTTTGCTAGAAGTGACCGTTGCTGACAGAACTTAATGAGTCCTTCCGGAGATTCAATGTGCTGACACAGATCGTAGACATTCATTTTCTTTTTATTTACGCGCTGCAGATCATAGAAATTAATTTCTTTCAAAAGTTATCGTCTGCTTGTTTGCAACCTGATTGTCTAATGCCTGCTGCAACCTGATTGGTTAATAGTTTCATCGACTCTCGGGCGCTTCCGAGTCCTGCCCGAACGTTGACGATACGAAGTCACGGAAACGCGGTGCGTCTTCTATAAGAGTACCAATAAAGGTTTATGAAGTCTAAAGTGTGTTAAAGAATGTATGTTTTGTGGAATTTATGTAAAAGAAAACTTATATAATGAAAGAAAAATTAAATAAATGAAAAGAAATTACGATTTTTAAATGTGAAAAATGCAAGAAAACGCTAACCGTTTATTTAACCGCCATGACTGAATTCATACCGAAGGTTTTTAGCGTTCGGAAATTGCTTTTTCTATCCATTCGGTTATACCGGAATAGGAATATATACGTCGTAACCACGTTGATGCAACGTCTTTCATTAGATCACGGAAGTTAACTGACGTTCACCCCGGCCATTACCAGATTGGTAGCATTTTGGGAATATCAAGTGCTATATGTAGGAGGACGACAACACCTCACTAAATAAATGCAGCATTGTAGTTGCTTTGAGTAAGTACTTCAATATAACCTGCTTATACATACATGTGTTGACACAGCAGAATAATTGCTCCCTGGGTGGAATTTATGTTCTCAATCTTGTGGCGAATCTCTAAGGAGAGATGCGTAAGCAAACGAAAACGGAGAAAAAAAGTGACAACAAAAATCCTTAAATATGTAGCTTTATGTACACAAGAAACCCCAAGAAAAGAAAGTAATGACCAGAATAGCTTCCACCCACCCTAAAATAGGTGGTAATGCCTGGGAGGAAAGTATCCCGTGAGTAATGCAGCATATTTCATGTACCATAGTTATTTACAGAAATAATTCATTAAATTGGAGAACGCGTTCAGTAGTCGATAGTTATGACCAGAATAGCCTCCATCCGAAAGGAGGTGATGATGCCTGGAATGATGAAGCATTTTTGTGTAAGATGTTTATCAAAAGAAAGAATTCATTAAATTGACGAACAAGTTCTGTATTAGAAATTAATAACCATAATAGCCCCTACCTCCATCCAGGGGGGGGGGGGTAATGCCTGGAATGAATTGCTATTTAAATCATATAAGTTGGAAAAGGTGAAAGGAATTTAAATGAAAAGGAAATAAAGAAATAATTATGAATAATATAAGTGAATATTGTTATGTTGACGCTGAAAACCAATCTTTTTTATAGCAACCTGTGATTCGTTTATTCCGCCATTTTGAATACGCTCGGAAAAAAAAGTTTAGTTGACGGGGGCACCCTGTATTTCGGTTGAAAATGTAGTCTAGTTAATAGACAATAGCAATAACGAAAAAATGAAATACTGACGGTGCTAAATCAAAATAATGAAGCTATAAAGAACAATCCCGAGTGAAGTGGGTGGCAGTGAGAATACATGTTAGCGTGAGTGAAAATACCTCCAATCCCCTGTGTGGATGACTGTGTTATAAGAAGCTGTTGATCTGGGAAAATGTAATACATTTTGAAAGAGAAGAGACGGTCGCATTTTCTTGCTCAATGAAATCGGGGAAAATTAACATTACTTTATACATAAGATTAATCGAATATTTATTGAAATCAAAAATGCAATATCGTAAAGTACTCGAGCTAACATTTGCAAAAGTCTATTTATATAAAATAATTTAAATATGAAATTAAATCCGCCAGAATGCATGGTGGTTTATTCGTAAACAAGTAAGTAATTTTACTCGTTTCTTTATAGCGAAAAAATATGAATCAATAACTTCGTATTTCTTCCATATTTCAAGCCTTTAATCTGTCCAATAGAAAGTCATTTAAACTGGTTTAAAAATTCTTATCAAATTGACATTAAATTGGAAGCTTTTTACATCCAATACATAGTGATTCAAACAACATTTACATTTTAACGACCATAAAATATAATATTTTAAGTATTTGATTCAATTAATAATTTGATCACCAAACGGTACCAGTAATTTAATTAAAATCACAAAATCATATTTTTTTTTAATAATACTAATTTATTCAAAACACGCAAACTGCATAGTTAAAAATAAAATGAACTTTTAATTGTATTTCGGTTTTGGTAATTCATGCAATTGGCAATTTGAGACTCTATGCGTTTCTTTCCTAGAACCATGGTGAAGTGACCGTGTTCGGTAAACTGAGTGTGTGTAAAATATGTGAATGTGAGTTAACAAACAAAAATATGAGAAATAATTTGACTGAAGAAAATTAGTATGGTCAACAATTAATTATTTATTAACTTTTTACAATTGGAAGAAAAAGGATTTACTAATTAATTTAAATTTATAATGTGAGCTGATAACGACATACGTCTTACAAAATGTATGTCTCTTGTTTGGAAGCCAAGGGGATATAACTCTTGCAATTTCGCAAGCAACTCTGACAAGTTATCTCTCTTTAACATGTATAATAAACGTCTTCTACCTAACATTTCTATTCCTGTAAAATTATGTCTAGTTTTAATAAGTTAAGCTTAAACTTTATGGAAGTGTGTTATTTTAATTGATAATTGGCGGGAATTGATACGGTTTGCTTGATCTTACGAATTGTACTGGATAATGAGGTTTGAATCTTAATCAAACCTTTTTCGTCGTCTTTAATAAAAAGTCTTTCGAGTTAGAATATTTATGAACTTGATTAGATGGATCTGCCTTTTGATCAGACCGACAATTTGTCGACATTCAAAATCTAATATACATACAAACACGCATGAAGAAACACACACTTACGAGAAGACATAAAGACACGCACATACCTAGACACATGTTCTGCCTACATACGCCAGGAAGCCGCCCAGAGGGTGGTATCCTAAAGCTCTGGTAAGACCATTCATGTATGACAACTGACTATGAAATTGAGGCTGGTTGTCTGCAGTGTATATTACTAAGTTATTATTCCATTTCTACTTACAGCCCCTTCCCCGCCCTCCGGATACTAGGCAACACACCTTACATTATTAGTATAGATACTGTTGTGTTTCCGGTAGTTGCGATCACTCACCATCATGGTCAGTTCTTTGGTGTACTCTTTCATCTTTGCAGGATTCTTATTTCCAACAGCGACCCCAATGCTTAACACACGAGACACCCCCGCGTGTTTGGGGTGTGAGTGTTTCCCCCACCCCTTATTTTCAAACCACTTACGACATGGTATCGGAAAACTCCCGGACTGTAAGTACAGCGATTTTATTATTTAACGGAATATCATGCGCAGCTAACATTAATAGGTATCAAAATCACTATTTACTTACCTCCCAACGAGGGCAAAGTAAGACACAAGGTCGGTTTTTAATGTGGGAAAAAATGCAGCTTCCCCAAAATGGAACGATCTGGTTGGGACAAAAATAAATGTTGCCTCAATCTAGAAATATTTCTTCTCCACTGACCGATGATAGAATAGATGGTGTGTAGTATCAGAATAGATACTACACTTTTCTCCTAGCCAAAAGACTAAACTTACGAAATCTGTTATCTTTTATATTAAGGGCAGGTGTGTGTATATGTGTGTGTGTATGTTCGGCTAAAAGTCGCAAACTACAAGACAAAAACTCACAAAGTTAGCATGTTCTTGATCAGCGTTGCCCGGAATTAAAAATATCTAAAATTTAGAAAAGAGTATTCAGTATTTGGCCCCAAAACTGGCACATATTTCGTCATGAGGGGTCTGTTCTCAAGCAACTAACTAAAGGGGAGAAACTCTGATTTTTTTCACGGAGGTAATTCCCTTATGCCTACTCATTCCTCGAGTCATATGTGTGTGTGTATGTCTAGAGAGAGGAATGGGCTAGGTGGAGAAGAAAAGGGTGGGGAGAGCTATAGTATATATATATATATTTAGGACGATTTATAGTGTTTGAAGCATTAAAAAATCCATTCAATATTTCAAATGCGCCTGCGTTCTTTAACCGCAATCAATAGAAAATAGAGAGAAAAAAAATAAGATCAGCCCCGTCGGGCCATGATTATGTTAGAAACTGAACAGAATATTAGACAAATTGAGGAAAACTGAATGGACGAATATGGAATGGGGGGTTTTTTTGGGGGGGGGGGGCAAAATTAGGAGGGGGGGAATATTTAGATGTAGTCATTATTATTTACTTTTATTTTTATAAAATGCTGTGTAATAATTGAAGTATAATTATCGTATGTTGGATATCTGCGGGAATATTATTTTACTACGTTACTTCCGTAATGGTTACGATTACCGTGTTATGTTAATAAATAGTCAATGTCGGATGTAGTCAGTGTTTCTGTTGGGATAGGATGGATTCTATTTCAATTAGTATATTTAAAGTCGGCTGTGTGTAGTTAAACTGTAACGCGATGCCCTAGTTGTTATACTAAAGATATGTTAATATGATATAGAATATATTGTGTTGTACTAAGTGTGAATAAACCAGAGTTTAAAGATATCTTTGTATATACATCAAGATAAGCTATACTTATCTATTTATTTGATGCGTGCGTTTTAGTGTACATTTACCTATGGTAATGGTGTGTCATGCTTAATGTGTTTAAATATTTGTCTCCCAACCAGTGGCGTAGCTAGACCTTTTGCCGCCCGGGGCGGTAGTAAAATTTGCCGCCCCATCCCCCCCCCCCCCGGCATTTGGGTGCCCGGAAAATTCGTCCATGGATAATTCGCCCATGGATAATTCGTCCATGGAAAATTTTTTGCTAGGTAGGAAAACTGGTCCATTATTATTAAGTTAACATTATTCTTAATTTTCATACCTTGCGAAAATTAGTTCTACGGTATCTAATTTTCCTAAATTCAATTAAATTAAAATTAAAATATGAAAACTGATTTTTAATATTTTTTATTCATTTGAGATTTTATCTGTTTTCCTTTTGTTTTAAGTAGATGGTGGGGGTTGCCCGGGGTGATTTTGTCCGATCCCCCAGCTAGCAATTGTAAAGTTTACAAGGAGTTATAAAAAGTATGCTACAAAAACAAACGTTTGGACAGTAATAAAATTAATGAATTCAAACTTTTGCATCTAATGTTATTTCCTCTTTGATGTCGGTGTATATACACCCAAATATCCAACTTTCTTTTCGCACCTATTCGATAAAAAATTATATGAAAGTTCCCCTTTAAGTATGAAAAGAAGGAGAAAATGCAACCACAAGATCAGATGCATCTTTAATTCTCAACTCGGTACTATCGTTTCCGTTTCTTTTATTTCTGAACCTTTGGAAAACTATTCTCCCAGAAATCAATGATGCCCAGAAATATCTTTAAAAAAAAGGGCTGGATCTGCAACAAAGTTCTGTCAGGCTGACGGCGTTGAAAGATTTCCTTCTTCAGAATAGAGAAAAGATAGTGGACACTGCAATAGACGAGTCAAAAACACTCTGCTCTGAAATGGGGATAAGCATGGAGCGTCGTATTCGCAAAAAGAAACGAATGGATGGTGAAGGATTGACTGATGCAGCGCTGAGTTTTGATACTGAGTTGAGACGGGAAATGCTGTCTGTCATAGACAGATTGACTGAAGAAATATCTTGCAGATTTCAACAAGTTCACAATCTTGCAAATAAATACGCTTTTCTTATACCGTCAAATCTGCTTGATGATAATTATGATTGTCAGCTTGGTGGATTTGACGAAGATATAGAAAAAGAGAAATTCTTTGCTGAAAAGAAGAGGTTACAGTATGTTGTAAAAGCTTCAGAAAAAGACAAAATCGATGGACCTCTTGAACTTTTGAACTTTATACAAAGATACCAACTTGGGGATTCCGTCCCTAATATTGTGATCTTGCTGAGAATTTTCCTCACCAGAGCTATTAGCGTTGCTAGCTGTGAGCGCTCTTTCTCAAAACTGAAGCTCATAAAAAACTACCTTAGATCAGCAATGAGCCAGACAAGACTTACAGACTAGGCAATCTACTCAATAGAGAGGGAACTTGTCAAGGAAGTGAATTTTGATAGAGTCATTGATAACTTTGCCGAAAAAAAGGCGCGAAAAATCTGTTTGTAAATTTTCAACCGACTTGATGCCTTGCGACAGTTCTCTCACAAAAAATAAATTTATAGCCTTATTTGCCATTCATAAATACATTTGTTTAAAATATATTAAAACTATTTTTAAAAGAGTTGAAACGTTATTAACAACAACAAATTTCTGAAAACCGAGCGATTACACACACGGATTTAAAAAAGCACCGATACAAGACGTTTTTTCTCTTCGGAGGGCTCGCCCTCTTAATAATAACATTATGAAGACAATGAAAAGAAAACTACATCGGACTATTCTCTCCTTGATACATCCATGTTATTTGGCGAAAATTCGGACTTTAACAACAACGACAAAAAAGTAAATAAAAATGATTTGATCATTTCATAACATTTTCAGGTTTTCAAATGTTCTCATTTAAATTTATTATTATATAAAATTATAGTATAAAATTTCATATTTTTTGTTAACTTTTGTTTTTTTAAAATTTTTTTCTCTACTTTCTATTTTTACCCTCTCAAAATGCCGCCCCCTCAGGTGTGCCGCCCGGGGCGGCCCGCCCCCCTCGCCCCCCTAGCTACGCCAGTGCTCCCAACGAGAGCAAAGCAAGACACTAGATCGGTAGATATTGTTGGGTAAAAGCTAAACACCAGAATAGGGGAGAACTGAATGGAACGGAAATAGAAATTAAAATTAAAATAAATAAATATGAATTTAAAAAATGTATATGAATAATAATAATAATAATAATAATAATAATAATAATAATAATAATAATAATAATAATGATGATGATGATGATGATGATAATAATAATAATAATAATAATAATAATAATAATAATGATAATGATAATGATAATGATAATAATAATAATAATAATAATAATAATAATAATAATAATAATAATAATAATTTTTTTATTAATTTAAAGAAATATTATTTTATTTTATTTTTTTAACTAGTGCCGCCCTAGGCTGACACCAGACAACATATTTGTAGAGGGTCAAGGAGGATGAGAAGACCGAGGAGGGACAGCACAAACCAGACCTCAACTGGAAAAGTGCAGAGAATGCTGAGACCATGGGGAGGCTTATTGCCACCCAAATCCCAGAGAAGACCAATTGTCCTTACCAGCGAGAAATCAATGGTAAGAGGTTGTTGCGATACTGCATCGTTATCGAAAAGAGGTGCAGAATACTGGAAGTCTGGGGAGACTTGTTGTCACTCAGACTCCAGGAAATACTACTGGTTATTGTCGGTGAGCAATCACTGACGATGATCTGTGTGAGAACTCCTAGTGAGTACAATTAATAATAATAATAATAATAATAATAATAATAATAATAATAATAATAATAATAATAATAATAATAATAATAATAATAATAATAATAATAATAATAAGCAGACACAATCAAATCAGCAGAAATGAAAGAGAAGATTGGAAAAGAACATCTGAGTAGAACAAGAAAGTTCTTGGAAACAAAATTATATAGCGGCAACCTAATCAAAGGAATAAATACCTGGGCAATATCACTAACAAGATACTCTGGACCATTCATAAGCTGGTCTAAAGAAGAACCGATGCACCTTGACCAGAGGACTAGAAAATCAATGAGCATGCACAACGCACTATATCCAAAAGACGATACAGACAGACTCTACGTGAAGAGAAACGAAGGGGGTAGAGGACTGGTAAGTAAAGAAGACTGTGTGACGACACTAAAAAAGAGCTGGAGAAAGACATAAACCAGAACACAGAAAAGCTGATCACCGCAGCAATAAACACCGTCCCAACGAACAACGCAAGAAGCATCGAAAGCGGACACAAACAGATAAGAAGAGAAAAGTAGGAAAAAAATACATGGACGCTTCATGAGACTCACAAGAGAAAAAAACCAACGAAAATAGCTGGGCATGGCTATTATAAGGAGTTATAATATATTATGTATAGATTTTAAGTATATATATAAATGTATATATATATATATATATATATATATATATATATATATATATATATATGTATATATATATATATATATATATATATATAGAGAGAGAGAGAGAGAGAGAGAGAGAGAGAGAGAGAGAGAGAAAAGGGAGGGAGAGAGTGTTGGGTATGCATATATGTTTATATATTTGTATGAACAGAATTCACTCATAAATTAATTAATCGATCATGTAAAACATCTGCTAGGCGTAAGGAGTCACAATGTGGGTTGTATGTAGTTCAATTTATTTTTTTGTAAATGTGAATATTCTATATATATATATATATATATATATATATATATATATATATATATATATATATATATATATATATATATGAAGCCCATAATGTAATTAAGATATGCTATTTTTACTAAAATGTTTATATTTTTATATTTCAATACATTATATTTTATTTATATTCATTCCACCCTGTCTTGTTTTTTATAACAACAAAAAAATGCCGAATAAAAACAGCACTAGCGACACATTTTTGGGAGCTCAAAGAAAGTGGACACTCGCAAATAATCTATTGGCAAATATTTCAACAGACCAGTGTATGTAGAAATTTAGACGACCTGAATGAGAAATTTGAAATTCTAATGCCTAAAACATATTAAACTGTAGAATGCAAACAACTGGATTCTCAGAATAAACTTTACTTTAGGATAACAATACATAAGACAAATAAAATCTAAAAAACTAAACTAAACCAATACCTAAAAATATAAATAGAAAAACTACTCCAATCAAGCACGTATTAAAATAAGGTAATTTATTAATTGGACACATTCACAAAAAAGGGTGAGCCCCCTATAGAAAACAGAACAAACGCAGAGGAAGTAAAAGCCAACCGCACTTTTGTTGGTGACAAACCCTACCATTGGTTAATGTAAACATTATCCCGTGGGAGGGAATAAAAAAGATTATTGGTTAGATAGACTAAACACCACATGTATATAAAAAAACCAACAGGTAATACGAATCACATGTATTTTAGCCATACGATTCCTACGGGGATAAAACGCGTAAATGTCCGTGTAGCTTAATTGCAATAAATATTTTTATAACTCTCTCTATATATATCTATATCTATATATAAATATTTGTTATTGTTTATTATCTATGTACGTATACGTTTCGTCCTTAAACCGGGATTCATCAACATAAAGATATAACTATTCACTACCGGTCATGCGATTCGAAACCCTGGATCACACGTATTTTTCAACTCAAATCCAACGTCGCTAACCGCTCGGCCAATTCTGAATAGCTGATAAACAATGATAAATTTAACACTTTTTAAAGCGGCTGGACGTCTAGGCATTCTACTTCTATTAGGGAAGGAATGATGCATTATAAAGCAAGTGACGTCATGCTGTGTTAGTACTACCATTACAGTTCTATACCTTTTTACGAGGAGCGACAAATATATATATATACATATATATATATATAAACATAAATTAGAAACCATATATATATATATATATATATATATATATATATATATAAACATAAATTAGAAACCATATATATATATATATATATATATATATATATATATATATATATATATATATATATATGGCTTCTAATTTATGTTTATACTTTCCTCCGAATTAATGCGAAGTAGCTTGTTTTATTATCTTATGTAGTACAGTTCAATTTGAATTACTCAGGGGTTTTCATGACTGTTTTCGTCATTTAGTTTCGAGTATTTACAACGGTACAGAACGGATCACTAATGAATGCATATGTACATTAAATGTTTATACCACGTGACTTAATCCTCTTTTTTAATACATCAAAGCGATATAAAGGTGAGACTAAAAAGGGAGAGTCACATACGTACGAGAGCTGAAAGTGACTCGTATCAAGCAGTACGGAGCTTACCCTGATTTTGTACGTATCTCACAATTAAGAATGTAACGACTTCTACGCACGTCAACTAGACAAGCGTTTGAAGACAACATATTAACACAGAGAACTTATGTAAACAGATTGAACGTCTGCTGAAAGAACTTGACCTAGAGTATCTTTATTCAAAAGAATCTTTGAAGTGACAAAGACCTTGTACTAATTTGCCACTTACACTTTTTAACCCTTTCACCGGGCGACATTTTGAGTGAGAAAACGTTTCATTTTCAGGCGAATATTTTTAGTGCTTATTTTATAGTATTTTAGAAATGACTTTCGTGTTTATCTATCTCTAGCATTTTACTTGAAATTTAGTTCGAACATACCGGGGGTATGACTCGGCAAGTATGCACGTTTCTAACGGAGAAAGTGCTCAAAGATGTCCAGATTAAGGATTAAGTGCTTGCAGTCTCTCGACACGAGAACAAAATTGATTCCATTTAAGATTACATGTCTGTAGTTAAACGTTTTACGACAACGATAATGTAAAAGGTTATTTTGATTTAAAAAAAAAAGTTCATTAACGGTATTGTACGGCACATTCAGTAATACTTATAACAACAGCATCTACTACTACTACTACTACTACTACTACTACTTGTTCTTGGCCTTTTGGCTAAGATCAAAGTGTAGTATCTATTCCGATGAATACTGCACCCCATAGACCGGTATTGTCTTGGTCTTCGGGCCTTTATTTATGCCGGTCTATGAGTCTGTCCTGTGCAGTTCTAGGAGGTCCACCCTCCCAGGCTTCGCCTCCCCTCTTTGGGGAGGAGTAAGTTTATTGCTTACTGCCCGAGGCGCCCCTACCGGGGAAAGCCGACGGGGCTGCCCAGGCAATGTTTAAACCCCACTTTCCCGACCCGACCTTGGGTCACATCTTACTTGTGGGAGTAAGATAAAAACCGGCCTAGTGCCTAACTCCTGGAGAGGAGTAAATCAATACTATCACTACTACTACTACTACTACTACTACTACTACTACTATACATTATGACGTTACGATAGACGGCGTAAACATATCACAACAGAAGGGGCGAGTGGAGGACATAGGCTCTTTTAACAAGTGAAAGCGGACAGTTATGTGATGATTGGTGTGCGGGTGGTAGGGCATAAGACTAAAAAACGGATTCTTTTTGTTTTCTTGAATGACAACGATTTCAATGACGAACATTTGCGAAGACGCCTGTCATGGTTGTAGCTGTTTGTACCAGATTTGACTTTTTTATTTCAGCATAATTCTTTCTTTTCTCTGTGTCTGTGTCTGTGCATTTCTCGCTTATACACACTGACATTATTCTATTAATTAATTAAACATTGATCGTCATTTTTTACTGTTAATTCCATGAAATGGGGTCGGCACTGGATTTCTCCCTCAGCCATACATGGTCAAATACTTGGTCAGGATGAAGTCCGGTCGTCTTGAGATCTTATTGTAGGGTATCCAACCACCTTTGTTTCACTCATCCTCTTGGCCTTTTCCCAGGAACCTCCATCCTGAATCTCATTTTCGCGATAGCGTCGCCGTACCATCGCAGACTATTTCCCATCATTTTGTCTGAGAGCGGCGTAATTTAGGGCATGCTTTTGTCTGGAAAACGTAGACTTAGGCCAACGACTGCCCTTTTCGTTGTTTCCATAAGCAACTATCAGGCAGTCTGCGAGCTGAGATAATGTCTATATATAAAATTAATAAAGCCATATTTGTGTTCCAAAACATATATACTTTATTATATTATCAGCTAATGCCGTAGGTTCATTACATATGGCTGCAAACGAACTATTCGGTGTGTGTTCTCACTCATTACTGATTCTCTCCAATTGAGAAAAATCTACTAGATAAAAAAACATTCCGGCCTTGCCATTACTATTCTTACCCGCCATCTATAAGCAATCCAAGGGTTTCTCCTGCTTAAAAAATAGCAAAACCACCGAAAACTGTCATTTTGCTGAATGTAGGTCTGATTATTTTACATCGTCGTATTTCCACATTCTAGGGTGGTGTATCCATTTAATTTTCTAATACTGCTACGATGTATACCTGCTCAATCTGTCTGAATGTAACAGACTTTTTCGAATAATTTAAAAAAATAAGGCTACGTTACACGTTATAGTGTAACACAGCTACATCATGATTTATAAGACCAACCAAATCGCCAGAGAAAACATAGACTACGTACAATACACTTGAACAGAGAAAAGAAATTGCTACTGACATCCGAACTGAACAAGGCGATCTGAATAAAAGTCTAGATATACAAGACTAAAGAAAAGAGTAAATGGATAAATAGACGAATGGCAATCCACATCATAAGTGAATATATTGCAAGTAAGCACAAAAGGACTATTAAAAAACGACTGGGTCCTGAATGTAATCCACTGGCGATTGTGGAAACAACATCACTTTGAACATTCAGACATATTGAGCAGGTGCACATCGTAACGGTATTAGAAAATGAAAGTGATACAATCCCTTAGAATGTAGAAATACGAGCGGAAAACCTCACCCAAGTTAAGAAACCAGACATGACAATAGTCAACAATAAAGATAGTACATTCAGCTGTCCTAATACAAAATCCGGCACTGATAGATATAGTTGAAATGTTAAGAAAACTCTCGATTACGTAAGCAAATCCGCATACTCAGGTGGCACAAATATTAGTTGGTAACAAAGAAAATGGTCATGCAGGGTTCATGAGGATAGAAAAACTGAGGATAGAAAGCACCATCCAGACCTCAACTGAAAGGCTATGGAGAGTACTGGAATTTTGTAAAAAAAATAAACTTTTTTTACTTAAATTTCATAAAAACAACTGCCGTCATCAGTGATAATTCAATGGTAACTGCCTATTGCGAAAACACAAAGTGATTTGCAACGGTGATTAGAATACAAGTAGACACGCGCATACAAACTGATAAGGTTCTTGATCATACCAAGCCCGACTTAATCTTTCTAAACAAAAACAAGAGAAATTGCTTAATCATTGATATAGCCTGCCCCTTCGATATCAGAGTACAGGAGATAGAACACGAAAAAAATATCAATATCTAAAATGGGAATTAGTTAGACTATGGAAATTTAAAGAAGTAAAGGTGATTCCTGATGTAATTAGAACGCTTGGAACCATAACGAAAAGCCACCATAAATGGCTTAAACAGATTGATAAAGCAATTTCTTATCCAATTCTGCAAAAGGCTTGCCTGTTGGGAACGGCGAAAGTTTTAAGGTACAGCTTGAATGTATAACGTCAAGGAAATTGACTTGATGTTCAAAAAAAAATCCAACTAAAACATTGAAAAGTTGAGACTACTATGAAAGTATAATAAAAGCTATACTGAACATTCTGATTAACATTTGTGCTTTTCTGTTTTCAACAATTTTTTTCTATTTCTAATGCGTATCAATTGCATTAAATTTTCCGTGTTTCGTATCGGGAATCCTGTAGATATAAATATCCATCTTTGTATAAATATATTCTGTAATTTTCGTTTAGCAGATATATCATTATATTTTTTTGTACATCACTGTTTGTCGTCATTCCTTTAAACACAGCAGAAATACAACATTGGGATACATGTTTTGTTCTTTATAAAATATACTTTATTATAACTTAACTTACACTGTGGATCCAATACCTAAAAAACCCTTACTCATTCACCACTGCCACCGACAATAAAGATAGAAAATATGAATGTTCTATCACTGGTCGTTCAGAAGGCTTACAAATTATATTTTTTTTAATTTTGTCTTAGTTAGCACGCAGAATTGACAATTAGAACGTTCCTTTCTAAAGCAAACTAAGAATCATTGGTCTCAAATTGTGGCGCGTTTTTTTATCTTTTTTTTTTTTTTAAATATTTTATGATGATTTTCTAAAAGAAAATAGAAAGAAAAATAGCAACCACACCAAAGTGACCTGCTATTCGACATTCGCTTTGATGATAATTCCCATGTCTGAACGCTTCTTGGCAATCGGCTTCAAATAAATGTCAGTAGAAATTGAATATGTTTCTCTTATAGGAAACGTTTCGTTTCATTTAACTTTTAACACTAAGCATATCACCTTAACATGATACAATTTTATTTCTTTGCGACAAAAAATATATATATTTATGTATAAATCTAGGATTTCTATGTTTGTCATCAACGATCGATCTAGGATTAGAAGTATTAAATTGTTTCATTATTCTATTATTCTATTATTCTATTACAATAGGCTAACGTAGTAATTTAGTACAACTTTTTTTTTTAAATACTTAATTCGATTCGTCAGTGTTTTAATATGTCGAAATTCTTAAATAGTCACCTTAAAGAAGTATCGGCTAAGTTGAATAACTTTTAGTCAGAGTTATCGTTCCTTATTTTCTTCTTCATTCAATGTTTTACTAACAGTTACGTTTTCTGATTGTTTTCTTTCGAAAAGAGTCATTTGTAATTTAGAGACCGGTAGATTATTGACCTATTCATTTTTATTATTATTTACGTCTTGTTTAGTTCTCATTAAATCAAAAACAGATTCACTTTTAGCTTAGATACTGATCATCAATAACAGCCATTGTTATAGAACATAATAATATTTACTACATAAATATGAGCATAATGGATACCGCAAAACAACAGGGCATTACATCGTATCTATATATATATATATATATATATATATATATATATATATATATATATATATAGAGAGAGAGAGAGAGAGAGAGAGAGAGAGAGAGTGAGAGAGAGAGCGAGAGAGAGAGAAAGAGAGACAGAGAGAGAGAGACAGAGAGAGACAGAGAGAGACAGAGAGAAAGAGAGAATGGTAGTTTGCTTGAAGCATTGCTGGGAATAGTAATAGTATGTTTTTAAAAGGCTGTGGGCAATGCAAAGTGCCACGTAGGATGTAAGCTGGAAGGAACAAAAATAATAAATCGAATACAAAATGGGACTTACTTTTTATTTTTTCTTAAAATCTTACATAACATCAAGTGTTGTGTTAGTTGTTTGTGTGTTGTTCAAATTATTATTAAAAATCATTTATTTAATATTTCGGGAAAAGAAACGTCCCTTTGTCAAAAATAATTTTTTTTAAATAATAATAATAATAATAAATTATAATTAATAAATTAATTATATATATATATATATATATATATATATATATATATATATATATATATATATATATATATATATATATATATATATATATATATATATGACTTAATATATTTAGACGATAAAATATCATACACATTTCGTGCAAGGTGTCACAGTTTGGTTGTAAGACGTCAGACTCACGACAATGATATCGAGTGTTCGATCCTTGTCTAGGTTAGCCATGATGATGACGGCTGATAGCCAGAAGCACGTTTCCATGGATTACTTTTACGTGCGTAAAAATTAATTAATAAATGTATATGAATATAGATTGTGATAGAAGGCAATAAAATCAAAGACTAATAATAAAAGTTATTCGTGCTAATGAATATTATTCAACCCGTTTTGTCAGTTCAGTTCATGTTTCTTCTATTGACAAGACACAAACACACGGACTACGTGAAAGAGGGTGAAATTTTTCCAGCAAACATAAAAATGTAAGTGCGTATTAAAAAATACTTTTAGAAAGAAATTTAAAATGTGTTTTATGAATTAAGAATTAATTACTAACATGTTTTTATTAAGTTTTGTTTAATATTTGAACTTTCATGTACCACAAAAATTAAGTAGGTTTTATTACGATGTAATATAACTTATAAGCATCATTATTATTATTATTATTATTATTATTATTATTATTATTATTATTATTATTGTTGTTGTTGTTGTTGTTGTTGTCCTTGTTCTTGTAAATGAAAATACTCAGCTAAATCCCTCCCTCCTAAACAAAAATTAGATTCTAATTTTTAGGTGATTACATGTGAACACACTGAAAAACTAGTCGGGAAGAAAAAAATCCATTCTTTTAGAATTTAGAGTGGGGGGTCAGTTTCATATGTAGATTTAACGTAAAATGAGCCCTCATTTTGGGTCGATTCAAGCGTTTTAAGGCAGTTAATAAAATAAATGTTCTATGAGAGATGAATTTTGTAGATTTTATTTTTTGGGGGGTACCAACGTTTTTTTTTTACGATTACGTGTGGTTTTATGACTTTTTCTGTCGGACTTATGGTTTATGGTAAAATAAGCTTCATGTACAGCCGTAAAAATTAAGAAGGTCCTGGAAATTAGGATCATTTTATGTTAAATTTATATACGAAACTGATTCTTAATTCTAAATTCTAAAATAATTATTCTTGCTATTTCTTCTTCTTCTGCCAAGTTTTCTAGGGTGTTCACATGTAATCGCCTAAGAAGTAGAATCTCATTTTGGAGGGGAATGATTTAGTTTAGGATGTTATTAATTACGTGTCATACTATTTACTTGTCTCCCCACGGAGGCAGAGTTTGACACAAGTTCTGTTTTAATGTGGGGAATCCAGCTCTTCAATAAGGGGCACTCTAGATTGGGAGAAACATTAAAATTGCCTCAATCTAGAATGACTAGTCACTGACCGAGGACAGAAAAGATATAAAGTGTAGTGTCAGAACAGATACTGCACTTTGAATTATTTATTAGCTAAATAGATATGGCACAAGGCCATCTAAAATGTAGGATTTGGTGGTTGTTGGTCATCCTCTATCTTACACTGGTTATCTTACTCTTAGCTAAAACTGTTTCAGTCACCATAATACCTCAGTTACTCGAGGGGTCATCCTATATAAAATATCGCCAATAGGTTTTTTTTTTTGGGGGGGGGGTTAATTGATATATATACGAGGACCGTCTAAAAAGTATCCGACCTTAGGCCATAAAAATATTTCAAATACCTGACGGGGTTGGGACACTAATCCACTTCAAAGTAGGCCCCTTGTTCTTGTACACACTTAGCTCACCGATCCATCCGCTGCCGGAAACACCTCTGGAAGTCGTCTTTTGGAATGGTGTTCATCTCCGCCGTCGCGTCATGCATTATCTCTTCTCTAGTTTCAAAACAGGAACCTTTCAGTGGCCTCTTCAATTTTCGAAACAACCAGAAGTCGCTAGGAGCCATGTCTGGAGAGTAAGGAGGTTGGCGAACGAATGGAATTCCATGTTTGGCCAAGAAATGTTGGATCAATTGGGATGAATGTGTGGGGTAGTTGTCGTGATGCAGTTGCCAGTTTTTCGCCGTCCACATGTCTGGTCCTTTGCGCCGAACTGCGTCATGTAGACACTGGGGACATCTTGATAGTACTCCTTTGTTACTGTTTGTCTTTCCGGTGCATATTCGTGATGCGCAATTCCACGGATATCGAAGAAGACAGTCAGTATCACCTTGATTTTGCTTCGCACCTGTCGCGCTTTTTTTTTGTCCGTGGAGACTCGGGATGTTTTTATTGCGACGACTGTCTTTTTATTTCTGGGCCGTACCCGTAAACCCATGACTCATCTTCAGTTATCACGGTGTTCAGAAACACAGGATCAGTTTGGGCGGTTTCCAGAAGGTCATGTGCAACTTGAAAACGGAGGTCCGTTTGTTCCTGCGACAACAACTTGGACACAAATTTCGCAGCCACTCTGTGCATGTTCAAATCATCACACAAAATTGCATATGCGGAATCTTTAGTCACTCCGACCTCTTCAGCGATCTCCCGCACGGTTGAACGACGATCTTCCATCACCAAATTTTTCACTCTCTCAACAACAGCTGCATTACAAGCAGTTTGGGACCTGCCAGAACGCTGGTCACTCTCAGCTAATGTGCGACCATTTTGAATCGATTGAATCACTCCTTAATTTGTGTTCTACCCATCACCTCTTCTTCAAACAGCTGAATCTTACAAATTGATTTGCTTTGAGAATCACCAAGCTTTTTGACATAATTTGATGCAGTAACTTAGCTCAACACGTTCAGTCATCTTGTAAGAATCGGTACTCTGTCCAACACGTTGTGTAGCACCTCACTCAGCGATCGACAGGCGACGACTAACGCGCAGGGTGGCGGTGATAAAATTCACACATGCGCATTGAGGTGCCTTCCTTCACCTTATTGCTCTATTTCGCACGGAAAAAATAAACGTCGGATACTTTTTAGATAGTCCTTGTATATATATATATATATATATATATATATATATATATATATATATATATATATATATATATATATATATTAATTTTAAAAAAATATAAAATTATTTTACCTACATAACATAATATATATACATATATATATATATACATATATATATATACATATATATATACATATATATATATATACATATACATATACATATATATATATATATACATATATATAAGCATATATATATATATACATATATATATATACATATATATATATGCATATATATATGCACATATATACATATATATATATATACAT